>CM034703.1:161005240-161017199 GCA_020142125.1 Phrynosoma platyrhinos
CTCCTTCATAGAATCTATCAATTTCTTCATGTTCTGCCTCTGTGGTTGTTTCATATACTTGAATTATGGTGATATTCATAGGTTTACCATGGAGTCTTACTGAAATGATTTGGTCTGATTTTGCATTGTATCCTGTGACTACTTTTGCCACATCTTTTCATAGTATGAAAGCCACCCCATTTCTTGTCTTTTTATTGCTTGAGTAGAAGTGGTTGTCTGATTCAAAGTGGCCCATTCCTGTCCATTTTAACTCACTCACCCCCAGTACTGCTATGTTCATGCATTCCGTTTCCATTTTCACTATGCCTTGCTTCCCTTGCTCATGCTCATCACACTCCATGTCCCTATCATATGTGTAATACTTCTTTGGATGCTATTTGCCTTCCTAAGGGTGTCTGCTATTTGTCTTGTCATCTTTCTTATGCCTTTGGTTAATCTTTCAAATACACTAGTAGATTCAGTTATAGTATCATATTAAGAGTTCATATCTGATGGCTCTTCAGCAGAGCCAATCAACAAATTCTGTTTGCCCAAAGGGCTCTTGGAGTGATATCTCTTGAGCAGCCACACTATGCTATATGGCAAATTACTCCTGAAAGAGAAGGAAATATCAAAAGAAGTTTGTGATATGGCACAGGGGCCCTCCATTCAAATGATTTGCAAAACTTGGCCAATGTTTCTGCTTAGTAAAAGCAAGAAGCAGCTTGTTGAATGCAGTGAGAGCATTTGCAAGAAAAATGAATAAAAAATAGTGCTGGAGGGAAGACATTTTTTTACTTGATATTGACCTAACATACTTTAACATATCAGAGCACTATATTATTGGGTTCTCAATTCTCTAATATAGTTTTTGTCTTCAAATAGAAAAACAAGTGAAAGTATCATGATTTTTAAAGTCTATGGAAACACTAGTCAAAGCAAGATATTATACAATTTAAATAACCTCGTTACTTCATGGGTCTCCTCCTGGATATTTGCAAGTCCTATGTAAGGACATTTGCTGATGAAGACAAAGAACATGGCAGTACACATATA
Organism: Phrynosoma platyrhinos; assembly: GCA_020142125.1. Classification (NCBI taxonomy): domain Eukaryota; kingdom Metazoa; phylum Chordata; class Lepidosauria; order Squamata; family Phrynosomatidae; genus Phrynosoma; species Phrynosoma platyrhinos. Next base: position 161,006,276 of record CM034703.1, read on the forward strand.
TTTTAAAGATGGCAAGGCAGACACTAAAGCTTGCTAAAGCAACCAACATACTGTGTGGAAAAGCTATTCTGCATCTCAAATATACACATCTTCTTTGGCAAGTTAGGAAGAATATGGAAACAGGTGATGTGACCTCAAGGTAAAAGGTAAAGGTTTCCCCGTTGGCAAGATTGTCAAATCATGTCCGACTGTAGGGGCGGCATTCATCTCTGTTACTAAGCTGAGGGAACCAGCGTTGTCAAAGAAAACTCTGTGGTCATGTAGCCAACATGACTACACTGAACACTGTTAATTTCCCACTGAAGTAGTACCTTTTTATCTACTTGAACTTTTACATGCTTTTGAACTGCTAGGTTGGCAGAAGTTGGGACTAGCGAAAGGAGCTCACCCTGTCACATAGCAGCTGGGTCTCGACCTGCCGATGTTACAATCGTCAGAGTCAGTATCTTAACTGCTAAGCCACTGTATCCCAGGACTACCTATATTCCATCACTTCTTGTTCATGTTAGAAAAAAAGCTATGATCCTCCTAATTTTGAACTTCCTAAATTGACAAGTAACAAGAGCACAATATTTCTACAGGTTTGTGCATGTTCACATGGAACATGATGAAGCTATGGTTAACACCAGGAAACTCCTCTAGGGAGGTGGGAGATATTCATGAAGATGCACTCAATTTGCAAAAAAAAAGTTTGCTGGGTGAATGCACTACATCTGCATCAGAGCCACTTAATAACTTGTATTATCCACTGAAGCATACTCAGAATTTTGTCTGCAAAATTTTTCTGGACAAACATTCATCAAACATGTCCTGTCTCAGATCCTCAAATACCAGAATAAGGCACAGAAGGATGACTAGTGAGCATGGTAATATATGGACTGGTTTATATCCAGTCAAGAATGGTCCCTCTATCTATGCTAATAATGTCTACTCTGATTGACAGCACTTCTGTGTAGTTGTAGGCAAAGAAAGGTCTTTCTCAGCATGGCCACCTAAAACTCTTTAAAGGATTAACATGGTACCCATTCTGACTCTTCTCTTGACTTTCACTGATTACTGTATATAAACTGATTTTTAATGAGTTTTATTTTATTTTAAGGATAAAAAATAAATAAGCCAGAGCCACAGGAGATTTATGACACTTCATAAATCTCTCCCTTTTCTAAGAAGGATCCAGAAATTATTCCAAAAACTCACCCAAAACCAGGAAGCTCTAAAGATTGAAAGCATGAAAGGGTCACTAACCATGAACAGGACCTCCGTCCCCTCTTCCCGGTGTGATCCTCCCACTGCATTCAACCAATTAAAGCCTCCTGGAAGGAAATAGAAAGGGAAAAGCAATTACAGGAAGGGCAGCAATCAGCAGGAAGCTGAGTCCTTATGCCACTATTCTACCCGTGCCATTAGTCACCTGGCCCAAACTGCAAGGATTCTGCTCTACCTATTCTGCCTCTCCTAATAGTCTGGGACTGGATCTGGGACTAATTTGGTCCTCCCATATAATTAGAAAATAGAAAATACATTCAGTTACTATATTAATTTAGGAAATTACAGATACAGGAATAATCAGGTCATATTTGTTATAACTCTTCCATATTTAATGGGAAAAAGCACTTTTACTAGAAAGTACGTTTGAGGGCTGCTCCAAACAAATCTCATTTACTAAATAATATATATAATTTACTTTCATATCTAAAGTAAATGTGGTGAATTTCCAGCAGAATAAAAGGCCACAGCTCCGCTTCTAGGCACACAAACACCTATTCAAAATCTGCTTAAAATCTCTTGATATATCAGGATGCTAGTACTAAGGAACACCACCATTTGAATGAATAGCTTGAGGCTCCAAAAGGAGATATAACAAGCTACCTTCCTACTAACAGAATGATGCAGATTTCCAGGCAAACCTCTAGAATATGAATTACATTTTAAAAATATGTTAATTCACTCAGAAATTTCAGTTCAGGATTTATGGAGTACAACTGTAAGCATGGTTATTCAAAAGTACATCCATGCAATCATGTGCATAGCATTGCTCTCTAGCAGTGCAATAAGGGTGGAAGGAGGGACCATCACTCCACTGAGGATAGAGAGAGGAGCCTCTATATGGAGGTTTTTCCTATGTTTTCCTCCCATTAGGGCACCCATAGGAGAGAAATTAACTAAACCGCACAGCTGTAATAGTTCCTAGCCTTTGTCACAAGCATAATGGAGAGCTTACAGGTACAGGGCCCTGCATATCCACAAGCTCACCCAATACTTTGGTCTCATTCTAGTACACTGAAGTAGCAATAGTCTTCAGCAGCTTTCCACTATCACACAGAGAAGAACTGCACCCATAGACCTTGAGGGTAAATACAAATCAGTAGTTTTCTAAGTCTGCGATTCAGACATGTCAATGCAAAGGTAAGTCACTTTGAGTTAAATGGAAATTACCCCCAGGAAACTCAGTACAGGGTGGCAGCCAAAAATCACTATTTTCTTAGCAGCTACTTAAGTTAGAAACAGTTTTGCAAAATCTAATCCAATATGCTGCCCATGGAACTACCCTTAACATCTTCTTCTATTCCTTCTTTTTATACCTGTTATCTGAAAACTGCACACATAGCCAAAACCCGTTATTTTAGAATTTTTTGAATCTGACTACTATACCAGATGGGATTCCAATTTGAAACTTCTTGCAAATGGCCTAGTTTTCAGTTATTAACTGCATTTTGGGTTTAATCTGAGGTTTTAAATATTTCAGAATGCTTTTTATGGTGCAAGTTTGATAATGCATTTTATTCTACAAGCATATTTTCCTCTTTTTATAATGTTGTATGTTTTCTTTAAAAAAATGAACTTACAAATTTACCTTCTAAGGGCCTTTGCAGACTGCTAGAAATAGTGCAAATTGAGTCCACTTTTAGGGTTAGGGTTAGGGAATCATGGGAACTGTATTTTATTGTGGCACCAGAGCTCTCTGACAGAGAAGGCTCAATGTCTCAGAAAAAAACAAATTCCCATGATTCCCTATCACCAATCCTAAACCTTAAAGTGGACTCAATTTGCACTATTTCTGGCAGTCTGCAAGGGCCCTAACCTTACTAAACTGGGGCAATGAAAGTGCAGCCCCCACACCTCCTGAAGTCCCATCCTGTCCCAAACATCTACAAAATATTTTTTGTATTTTTCCAGGCAAAAAATATTAAAAACTGACACAAAATACAATGTTTTTCCTCTCACAACTTCCCTAAGACCCCCACAACACTGAAAACTGCGCCACTCCACTCCATGACTGGTCATAAGCTTCCAGACACAGGAGGAATGACAGTGCAGCCCCCGGGTGTTCATGGCAGTGAAAAAAGGACACCCCATCCATCCCACCTCCTGCAGTTGCCCATCCCTAGCCTAAACCTTGTGCCAGCATGTCATGTCCTGGTTCATGGCAGCCTACTTAAGGCAGCAGGACCTCCTTTATTAAATGCTAGCTTGAGATTTATGGCAGTTTTAGCAGAAATACTGAAAAGTATACATGCATGCCCTATATAGGCAAACTTGACTTTAAATATTTCACATTCAAATCATCCTTTAAAGTCTGCTGGATTCTTCTGAATAATTGTTAAAAAATAAACTGAGTGATACAGCACTGATATTCCCACCTAAGTATAAGCAGACTTTGACTCACACATACATTTTCAGAGCAGGTTGTAAAAAAAATGTTCAGCATTTTACTTAAGGCAAGAATCCCTCACTTTTTGAGAGCCTGGGACCACATTGTTCTTATCCAATTTTGGAAATTAAAGGAAACACATTAAACTTGTTACAACTGGCCTTTTGGAACTGACTATTGGGAAAGGGCTTTTAGCAGTGTGCTGTATTTTTCTTTTTTGCTTGCTTTTGAATGAATATGTTTTTAAAGTGCTTTTAATTCTAAGACATGGAAAGATTGGAAAAGGACATAAGGAATATGGAACTAGAACTTACTAAACATTCCACATGTGATAAGAAAAATAAACACTTACAATGGCTTAGAAAACAATTAGATAAAAAAATAACTGAGGAAGTAGCAATAAAGAAGAAATTTATCAAAGACACTTTGAATTCGCTAACAAACCAGGGAAATGGTTAGCGTGCAGATTAAGTAAAGAGAAAACTTGAAGAATGGTTACTAAGATAAAAGAAGATGACAAAATGATACATGTACAGGTAGAGATACAGGAAGCATTTCAGAGATATGAAAATTTATATAAGGGCCTTTGCAGACTGCTAGAAATAGTGCAAGTTGAGGCCACTTTAACTGCCCTGGCTCAGTGCTAGGGATTCATGGGAATTGTATTTTTTTTCTGAGACATTGAATCTTCTCTGTCAGAGAGCTCTGGTGCCACAATAAACTACAGTTCCCATGATTCCCTAGCACTGAGTCAGGGCAGTTAAAGTGGACTCAATTTGCACTATTTCTGGCAGATCGTAGCAACAAGGTAGAGATAAGCCAATACTTTGATAAAGAAAGGATTAACAAAATAAAAATAGAGCAACAAAAGTTATTCAACGCAGAATTTATTGAGAATTGATTAATTCAAGCCACTGGGAAATTGAAAAAGGATAAGGCTCCTGGACCAGCTGGTTTCACCGCAACTTATTAAAAAATATTTATAGAAATGATTAAAAACTCCTTTACTGAAAATGTTAAACAATGTTGTTAAAGAAGGGATTCCGGATACTTGGACGAGTGGGAATATTACGATGACTCCAAGGGAAGGTAAAGATAAGAAATCAGAAATTACAGACCCATAGCCCTTCTGAACAATGATTATAAGATCATGGCATTAATACTAGCAGAGAGACTTAAAAAGATTTTGACTAACCTAATTCCTGAAGATCAGTCAGGATTTTTACCATCGAGGCAACTTAAAAATAACATTAGATTGATAATGGATACCATTGAGTACTATGAAAAAAACAATGATAAGAAACTGGCATTAATATTTGCTGATGCAGAAAAAGCATTCAACAATGTGAATTGGAGCTTTATGAAGCAATTATTAAAAAAAAAAAATGGAGATGGGACCCAATTTCTGTGGATGGATAAACAAGATTTATGGAGAACAATTTGCACAGTTGATTATAAATGGGAAACGTATGAATAAATTTAAAATTGCGAAAGGAACAAGGCAAAGTTGTCCATTATTGCCATTGTTATTTCTAATGGTAGTCGAAGTACTAATGAACGGAATAAGACAAGAGGATGGTATAAAAAGGATGAAGATTAAAGATCAGGAGTATAAATTCCAAGCTTTTGCCGACGATTTGGTTATTATTCTAGAAGACCCAAAGCGACAAATTACAGAAAATTTCCAAATTATGGAAGATTTTGGTAAGATGTCGGGTTTCAAAATTAAATGGGGAAAAACAGTTATAATGACAAAAAACGTGACCAAAAAAAGAAGAGACTTACTTGGAGGAGATTATTAAGTGTTCGGTGAAGAATAAAGTTAAATATTTAGGATTTTGGCTAACCAAGAGAAATACAGATTTTTTTTTTATAATAACTATAAAACAAAGTGGAAGGAAATTAAGAATGATTTGATAAATTGGAACAAACTGAACTTGATAATGACAGGAACAGTGGAAGCAATTAAGATGGTAGTACTTCCTAAAATGAACTTCTTATTTCAGTGTATTCCGACTATACACAATACAAAAATATTTAAAGAATGACATAGAGATTTGAGGGAACTTATCAGGAAGACAAAGAGGGCCAGAGTTAATTGGTTAACAATGATGGGGTGTAAAGAAGAAGGGGGTAGAAGTGTTCCAGATTTAGAATTATATCTTCGTGCCAATGGACGCAATTGGGTGTTTGACTGGATCCTATTAAAAAATATGAGAATATTAAATATTGAAGGTTTCAACAACCGATTTGGGTGGCACGTGTATATATGGTATAGGAAAGCGGCTGTGCATAAAGAATTTAAACATCACGTGGTAAGGCGAAAGCTTTTAAAGGTATGAGAAGTAAAGAAGATGATTTACAGAAAAAATTCATTGTGGATATCTCTGCAGGAAGCCTTTTTTGGAAGATGGATGGCAGTTAACACATAGTTGAGATATAAACTTGAAATTAAAGGAATTGAGGAGCTGAAACAATTAGATCCTAGAATGCATTGTTTATTGTATACACCAGGGGTAGGCAACCTTTCCCCTTTAAGGGCCGAGGGACTTCAGCTCCCAGAAGCCTCAGCCATGTTGGCCAATAGTCCCATGTTGGCCAATAGCTCCTGGGATTCTGGGAGCTGAAGTCCCTCGGCCCTTAAAAGGGAAAGGTTGCCTACCCCTGGTATACACAGTTGAGGGAAAGATTTAAGATGGACAGTAAAATTGAGGATTTTGAAGAGGAGCCAAAAGACTTAGATGATGTTTTGATGAAATCAGAAAAGAAAAGCACAAGTAAACTTTACAAAATGTTGTTGGATAGAAAACAAGAAAGAGATTTGATCTCAGAAAATGATTAAATGGGCAATGGATATAGGGGAAACAATTGATTTGGAAAGCTGGAAATACGCGAGAAGAAAAACTGAGAAATTTACCAAATCGCAAGATTTAAAAGAGAGCTACTAGAAGATGGAACAAAGATGGTATTTAACTCCAGCAACTGTGAAAATTTACAATACAAATTCGAATGTCTGTTGGAAATGTAAACAAATTATTGGATCTTGGTTTCATAGTTAGTGGAGATGTTCTAAGATGAAAATTTATTGGAAGAAAATTCTTGAAACAATTCAAGATATTCTTAAAGTTAAGTATGAATTGAAACATAAAATATATCTATTAAATATGTTAAACCAGATATATCCGATAATACAGAGAAAATATTGGAGAACTCTTTTATATATGGTCTCAGCTGCAAGATTGTTAATAGTGCAAAGGTGGAAAAAACAAGAATTACCAACAGTAGATGATTGGTTGTTGAAGCTGGTTGGAATGAAAGAAATGGACAGATTGACAGCTCTGCTGAACCAAGTAGATCTAGATAAGGCAGATAAAGAATGGTCTCCAGTGGAAGAATATAGAAAGAAAAGATGATCAGAGTAGAGCAAGTAAAATTATGGGAATATTGAAAAATCATATATAAGATGATTAAAAGATAGGATGTATGGAAATATATATGGAAATTATAAGATATGGAAAATGAGTTTACAAAAGAGAGTTGGGGGTTTAATAGTAATGATAGAATGGCAAAGTTGTATGACCGAAGAGTAAGAACAATAGTATTTGTTGTCAAGGAACTTTACAGAAGTTTAGTAGTATTGTTTAGTAATATGTCGGATGTATTTAGCTTATGTGTGGAAAGCTTTTTTAAAAAAGTGTAAATAATGATAAATAAAATTATTTTTTCAAAAAATGTAAAATATAAATGAATAAGACGTATGTGGCTGGGTGCTTTGCGAATGAGACCGTATTTTGTCAGAATTCTCAGCTTGTTACAATTGAATGAATTAGGGGAAGCAATTTTTGGTTGCAATCCTAAACATATTACCAGAAAGTAAATTCCAGCTGAACAAAGTAGGATTTATTTGAAACTTAAGACATTTATTTTAGGCATGAATATGCAACCTGTCATAATATTTGCATGGAGCAGCTTACAAAGCAAATTCAAAAATAAATAAATAGAACAACTAAGCATATGATTACTCTATGTGTCTTTGCATCTTTTATCTTCTCATATCACACAAGATAATGCATTCTTAGAATGCATATGGGTTTCTACCCTGTCTCTTTCATAAAAAGCTTTACATTCTGGTATCAGTTGGGAGTTTTCAGGTTATCTTCACATACCCTTTAATTCTCTATCACAGTAACTTTGTCAACATCAGAGGGCTGAACAGTGTGCCTTCCAATCAGAACAAAAGTCATGAAATATTGGACTATTTTCTTTTTATTGCCCTAGAAGCTGTTCTTTACAAGCCCTACCAGCTGAATAGTAGGATTAAAAAGTACTTTAACTAAAATTATCATTAGTCTATGACTTAAAGAACAACGTGCTCCTAGTTCCAATTCATCATTTCCTATTCAGACACTGCTTTGGACACCTCGCGAGAAGGCATGAATCATTGGAAAAAAATAATGCAAGGAAAGGTAGAAGGAAGCAGAAAGAGAGGAAGGCCGCATGTGAGATGGATGGACTCTATTAAAGAGATCATGAGTATGAGTTTGCAAGAGTATGAGTTTGGCAGAGCAGTGGAGGACAGGATTTCTTGGAGATGTCTCATCCATAGGATCGCCATAGGTCGAAATTGACTCGAGGGCAGATAACAACAAAACAAGAAATACAAACATTGGTGAGTGATTCAGAGCATATTTACTTGAAAGACAGACTCAGAGGATTTACTCTCAAGTAATCTCCCTGGTTTATTAGGTGAAGTGCTAATTTGGTAACCTCTCTTTGTAACTGTATTGTATTTTTAATTCTTGCTGTTGCTTTGTTCTTGCTCCTATTAGCATCTGGAAAATTGTTTTAGTGGAAAGGATAAAAGTATTTTAAACAAAGCAACAAATAAAATATATACATGCATGCAGGAACCCTAGTGAAACAATACGGGAAAGAAGTATACCATGCCATACCTCTTCTTGTAAGGGCCAAGAGGTCGCACTGCAACAATATAATAATACTAATAATAATAATAATAATAATAATAATAATAATAATAATAATAATATAGTTTATTTATATATCCCGCCTCTCCCAGCGGATCGAGGTGGGAGTACAAGATAAAAGAAAATACAACTAGCTAAAACATAACAATAAAACCACAACAAATAAAGTGATAAAACAAAAATAGCAACATAATTAATACAATTAAATTTTAAAATTACAATAAAGTTACAAAGTTATTAAAATTACAGTAAAATTACCGATGTCAAATTGGGTGATGGTAATCCTTCTTTTCAAGTCTGTCAATCCTTAGTTGAAGTCAAAACAAGATACAAACTACCTAAGTTAATCCTATCTCAGAAATTGGACATTATAACTAGTAAAATCAACTGAGAGAAATAGAAGTAACTTCTGTCTCTTAAGTTACCAGAGTATGCTTGCTTTTAGTCCTCTCTCAAAAAAAGGTCTTGGAAATTCAAATGTTGATGCATGTTGTGAAATCAGTACCTAACCAAGATCTCTTTCTATTGGCTTTGAATTCTCAGTTCCTCTTCACACCTGAACTGGAAATGTTTGACTATTGTATATTGGGATACTCACAACAGTATACGGCAAGCTTCGCTGTTGCTTCCACCCATCGAATCGAAGTAGGTGATGGTCTTTTTTCTGAAGTCAATAACCTAAGTAAGACAGAACTTGTACTTAAGGAGTGATACTCACAATCATTAACTTTCTATGAACCATTATGCAAACATCCAGACTTTCTATAGAACAGCATTTGGGAAATATACACTTTCAAAACTGCTATCAAAGAAAGAAGACCACTTTAAAATAGATGCAAACAGTACATTGGGAACTTATAATGAAGGTCTATATTTGCCAAGAAGGAGACATCCAGGAATGGTTTAACTTCTCCAGCCACCCAGGTGAGGCAAGGAATTGCATTATTTAAATTGAGACTTTTCCACCTCTAGTTGCTCCTTTCAGTTCCATACACAAGTCAGAAACACAACAAAAATGAAAGAAACTTTGCCACCCACAGGGTAGGGGCTGGATGTCTCTTTCTTCTTGGCAAGAATGGATCTTCACAGTAAGTTCCCAATGTACCATTCTCTGGCAGTAGAGAAAGAGCCATCCAGGAATGGCACCTACCGAAGCCTCTACTTATGTTGGGAGTGAAGAAGGTGGCAAGAAAGAAGGAACAGTGTAATTAAGGTGGGACCACCTACTCTAGAACCCTCCTGCCAAAAGAAGCTCTCAGAGACATAAACTTTGTAATGTTTGGTGAAGTTGGAAGGATTTGCCCAAGTAGCAGCCTGTAAATCTCCTTCAAAGGAGTGTTGGTTGAAATGCTGCAGAAGTGGCAACAGATCTGGTTGAGTGTGCTTAAGTCTCATATCCAGCACTAACTGTAAAACCCTAACCCTAACCCTAACCTACTTCACCCCTACCAAAACCATATCCAGACTGTGGAAAGCTCTATAAGAAAGCTTGCAGATCCTAATGGTGGAGCTACAAGAAGAAGAAAAGAGTGTGTGAACAACTCTGTCTGAATAGCCTAACTTCTTGTAAGACTCCTGTTCAGAAGCCAGGTAACTAGGAAGAGGCACTTTTCCATGGATGCAGAATTGGACCTTGTGATAACAGGTGAGGAAGAGATGGTAGAAACTTGCCAGAGCTAATAGCTGTGAAAACAATGACTATCTCATCCAGGTCAGGTAGGAAAGGTGCTACTTTAAAATTTGCCTTAGGCTGTGGAAACATGGAAGCACCCTAAGATGAAAAGTCCTCTCTTTTTGAGAAAGAAAACTGGACTTCTTTATCCCTGGTAGACTGCAAGCCCAAGACAAATAAAGCTTTAGTCAAAGGGAAATAATTTTGATCAAAGCATCTTCCCTTTTCAGACACCTTTCACTCCTTCTCAATGGAACAGATGGCTCCAGAGGAGACAGCCTCAGCACCAAGCAAAACAAAGAAAATCACCCCTCAACTCTATTACATCTGCTTCAGCAGTCGCACAGGCAGCTCTGGGTAGGGACTGCCCCAAGGCAGTGGGTCAGATTAAGAAGTGAATCTCTTTACAGCTCATGGGGAAGGTAGATAAGAGGGCTCCGTTGTCCTCAGAAAGGTGGATGTACTCAGAGAGGCTTAGAACTATGGGAAATGTTAGGCTTCCCCAAAGACCTGGCAATCTTCCCCATCCTAAATAACACACACAAGAAAAGAGGAAGGGGAGAAAGAAAAGAAAAGGAATGACAGAAGCACAGAAAAGCTGGTGGGGGGGGGGGG
>CM034703.1:161030488-161047710 GCA_020142125.1 Phrynosoma platyrhinos
ACTTCTCCACCCCCGTTTTGGGGAAGAAAAAGTGCGTCTTATATGGCGGTAATAACTCAATCCAATTGCATAGTCTATAGGCAAACTAAGGTAAAATGTAGGTTAAAAGCTGTGGGAAGTTGAAGAGCTCACTAGGGTCACAGAATGGGGCAAAAACCATGGTGCTTGACTAGATTATACAACCAAGGACCTGATACAATGCTAGGAACTTCTCACTAGATGGCATTGCAAACAGGCTCCAGAAGTAGCAGTGACAGAAATTCAAATCAATGAAGTTGTAGGAAGAAAACAGAGGGAGAGATCTGATTTGCATGCAAATACAGACATCCTATTTCCACTCCTAAATTACTTCCTACTACAGTGGTCCCTCTGCGGAAACTAAAACTGCAAACGGGGAGGGACAAGTGTAGTTTTATGCCCTGGAAGGAAAAGCACTTGCGGATATGAAGTTACAATCTGAAAAGGAAAGCTTATGGGGAGAAAATCCACATACAAAAACTACTGTAGTGGAACAAATAAAAAGCCCTATCTGTCATGATTTTGTAGCCAAACAGGACCATACATTTCTGCTCTAGTTGAGACAGGATCAAAATTGTCAGGCACCCGATCCCATCTGCTCATGGAAACTAAGCATGGTTTTGTATTTGGATGGGGAATTACCATGGAATACCAGCTGCTGCAGGATGTATTTCAATGGGAAGCAACAGCCAAACCACATCTAAGTATGCCTTGCTTAACAAAACCCTTTGAATTTCACAGGGGCAGTATAAGATGACTTTATAGCACTTACAGAAACACACACAAACACAGCTGAAGTTCAACTACACATTGCAATCTGAGCTAAATATCTAAACAAATGTATACAAACTTCAATACCAAAGGAAATCCAGGTGAGACAAAACACACAGACAGTAAGAAAAGTGGCCAAATATCAGACAAAGCCACACTAAAGCCAATTAAAATTAGTGAGACTCTTGTAAGTCAGATCTTTGATACAGAGTGGGGTATAAATACATCATCATCATCATCATCATCAATCTTGTTCCACTGATTCCAATGGAGCTTAAGGACAACTAATTTTAACTGGCTCATACCCTTCCCAACCCATCTTTGCATCATGGTGAACTGAGTTTTGGCGTCCATCAGTCAAGAAAAATACTTACCTTGGAGCTGGAGATTGTGTGTCTTTGCCATTCAACATTATGACAGAGTCAGAGCCTAAATGAAGTAGATTAAAGTTAATCTTTGAAAATAAGTTTTTCTAGAAATGCAATCATTTTTTCCATTTTACTTTATGGTCTTCCCACTAAGTTAGTCCGTAAATATCATGATAACTGGTATTTGATTGCCAAACTGTTAAGACTCAGTCAAGAGTTCAAGTTCCTTTTGAAATATAAATTTAAAAACTGGACGGGGCAATCAGCCTTAGGTTGTAAGTGGAAATTATTAATAAATAAACAAATCAAGATTTGACTGCCAGTTTCATATTTTATATATGAGAATGACAATAAATCAATTTTGATTTATTAATGATGTAGAACAAGGGTAGGGATCATGCAACCTTTCAACTGTTGTTGGGCTGCAAGTCCCAGCATTCCTCACTACTGGCTGCACTGCCTGGAACCGCTGGAATGTGCAATCGAAAAATTTATTCGGGGTCACGATTCCCACTCTCAATCTAGCAAAAGTAAAAACTAAAGCATCTTGGATAGGGAAGGGAAAACAATCAATCCATCAATAAAATTATATCTAACTTTTACCTTCAGCATGCACATCCAATGCTGGTTGACTATTTCGTTGGGTTGGCGTACTGGCATCCTTGGGCTCAAAGCTAACATGTGAGGGGAAACAATGGATAAAGTGCTGCTGTGGTTGGTGAGAATGCTGCTCCTGAGTCCTGAGAATGGTAGACAACTGGTTGCTTTCAGGGGTGCTACAAACATCAAAAGGACTTCTATTCATATTTTCAGCCTCTTTTATAAGGTTTTTACTGGAACCTGTGCATTTGGACCTGAAAACAAAACAAAAGACTAGAACTTGCAAAGACAAACTAGACAAATTACTAACTTGATCTGTATATTTGAAAGACTCACAAGTGGAGGGACAAAAGTGAAGAGGTCTTGGAGGTGGAGAATTTTTTCCCTGTAACCATTTGAATCAGCTGCCGGTAGATCTCTTTCTCTTCCTCTCGAACAGTCTGTGAAGAAATGACCGCACACTCTCTACAAATATTCTACAATATAACTATTGTTGTGTGCCTTCAAGCCATTTCTGACTCATGGCAATTCTAAGGTAACCCTATCACAGGGTTTCCTAAAGTTGACAATGCATGATTTGCCTAAGGTGACATGATAGGTTTCCATGGCTGAGCAAGAGGGATTTGAACCCTGGTCTCCAGAGTCATAGTCCAATGCTCAAGCAACTACACCATGTTAAATTCTACAGTATAATAGGACACCTCATGCTTATCTGCTTGAGAATGTAAAAGGTTTTAACAAGGGCAAATAACAGTTTAAGCATGCGTAACAACAATAATAACAAAATTAGCTTGGGAGGCAAAGACCATTTTGATCTGTAAATCAACATCCTTGGTGAAAATAAAGAGTTGACCTGAATAAGATTGGGGATGTTTTTATGTACTTTAAATATCAACAGAAAGGACCCTAGTGATGAACAACGTCTCTGTTCACTCTCTACCCAGGAGTTAACCACACTGTCAAATAAATGTAACATAAAACAGACCTATATTTGCTTATACAGTGGGCCCTTGGTATCCACTAGAATTTGGTTCCTGGACCCCCTGTGGATACCAAAATCCATGGATGCTTAAGTCCCAGTAAATATAATGGCATAGTAAAATGGTGTCCATTATGTAAAAGGGCAAAATTAAGGTTTGCTTTTTGGAATGTGCCCTATTTTCCTGCGTATAAGACTACTTTTTAACCTGCAAAATCTGTGGTTAAAGTGGGGGGGTCATCTTATACGCCGGGTATAAGGATAAGGGGGATAGAGGTGCTAAAACTCTATATTTTGACTGGAAAAAATGGGGGGGTTGTCTTATACACCGGGTCGTCTTATACGCCGGAAAATACGGTGTGCATTTTTTGAATACTTTCAAGATGGGGATGCTTGAATATGTAGATTTTAAAAAAAATCAGTGAACACAGACGTATTAATAGGATACATCCAGATAATTGTATCTAGGAATGTTTCTACATTTCACATTTTATTTCTGATTAGTGAGCATCCTTCATCCATACACATTTCCACTCAGATCTTTTCTCTATCGTTGACTCTTTTTTCTGCTCCTCTCTTTCCTAGGATCACTCCTTTGGCCTACTGCCTTCACAACTCCTGCTTTTGTTTGTCTCTACGCCCATCTCCCTGCAGTGCCCTTGCATGAAAACAACTTAGCTAATGTCAACTACAGCTTTCTATGCCACTCTTCTATGACATTAGTGCATCATGGAGCTGATCGTTATCACAAAATACTGGCCAGATTTGTGAAATGGGTTGACTGACAGACTTAGGGGCTGAACAGACCGGCAAAAAGTCAGCATCCTGGCAGCTTGTGGGCAGGGTGACTGCCCACCTCCACCCCCAAGCCAGCATTATGCTGCTTGCCAGACCAGACGGCAGGCAACATTGGGATGATCCTGCAGTGCGATTACACGCCACACACTGCAGGAGCACAGAGGAGTGGCGGCAATTAAAGAGGCATTTTTTTTCCATCCCCAAAAGGAGCAGCATTTTGCTGCTTCTTTTTGGGCTGGAAAAACAGCAGATTGAGGCCACAGCGTGCAGTTGCCACAGCCCCGGTTCGGCGCTCAAAGAGCAGCCAAAAGCTGCTCCTTCGGGACAGTCTGCTTCACCCCTTTTCCAACCAAAGCATGAGAATCTTTCTATCAATTCTCTCTATTTTTCCATTTCGCCAACCTCTTCTGCAGTGCTGATGAATCTCCTCTGTGATTTCTTGGGACTTAGCAAGCTCCGACGGCATGTAGCACTCCATGACATACTGGTAACAGACTTAATCGGAAAGGACTTTTCATAAGCAGAAACATGGCAATGGTGGTTTGATTTCCCTGTAAAGGAGTTAGATGTCCCACTGCAAAAAAAAAAAGTTCAATATTTTTCTAATTAGACATTATTACAAAGATTTTTAATGCTTTGACTTTTTGTACTACATAAACTCAATCTGAAAACAACCCCATCTCATTTCCCCACAGTTCTCAAGAAAAACTATCAACTCCCTTCTCCAGCTTCTTAAAAATAATATTACTGTTTCCAATCTATTTACTAAACAGAACTTTGTAACTTTTTAAGTTTGAGTGTCTTGCCAAGGAAGAAAGAAACTATCATGATAAGTACAGTGCAGAATCTAGAAGAGGTGGAATGACAAGGACTCAGGATGAAAGCTAACCACCCATCCTTGGCTGTAACTAAACTTGTTGTATCATAACAAAAAAGAAAGCAGAACAGTGGCATGGTTCATTAGTAACTGCCACAGATTCTCAAGTACTGCATTGAAGCATTTTGCTCTTTTACACTACTACCTTATGTCCTATACTTGTTTTTGGTTAAAAATACAATGGCAAATTGTTTTACTACTAGCATTATAAAAGAAGGCAATTCACTCTCACATATAGGACTTACTATTGTATGCTATTAGAACCGATTTAAGAATATTTTCAAGTTTAGTTAAGGTGAAACAGTAAAAGAGCACACCCTTTTTATCTAGGATTTTCACTTTACCATATCATTGCAAGAAATCCGTTATCATTGTGCTTTATTCATTACATGCACCTCTCCATAAGTGATGGATTCTCAAGTTATTTTACATTTTGGCTAACTGCTTGGTGAATTAGCTGTAGCATAACAGGAGCACATTGGTCTAGTTTTGTAAAGTGTATATAGAGACTTTAATTCCTTTGTCTAGGGTAGCCTTAGAGGCCTTTAGCTCCATGGAGGCAAAATGAAAAGAGAACAGTTTATGTAAAAAGGAAAATTTGCTAAGGCATTTAAAAAACATGTGCATGTACACACATAACACATACACACAGAGGGAAGGAAAGAATAATAAAAATATAAGACTTTGTATAAAATTTGTAAAACAAATTATCTAGACAAAATGGGGGGGGGAGGACAATACAATATAAACTAAATAGACAAACATAACCAAAATACACACGATTAAACTAACATTCTAAAAGCTTTAAAAAACAAGAAAGTTTTTAATTGAGATTTTAAAATAAAGAGGGAAGGAATGTTCAAGGAGGCAATTCCAAGAGTATGAGCCAAGAAAGAGGAAACTCTTGGTTAGGTGAGAGGCCTAGAGTTCCTAGATCTCAAGTAGGCTGGTAAAAAGAAATAAGGGATGGAAGATAGGAGGACCTAGGATGTGTAGGGTTTTAATGTTAAAACAAGAAGCTTGCACTGAATCCTAGAAGGAATGGGTAACCATTGAAGAGATATCAAAAGTGGGATAACATGATCAAAACAACATGCCAAAAATATAATCTTAGGAGCAGAATACTGAATCCAAACCAGAGAGCTAAGGTGAGATAAACAAAGACCAGTCAAAGAAGATTACAATAATCAAGGTGGGAAATGACCAATACATGAACTAAGGAGGGTTGCAGACTGCCAGAAATAGTGCAAATTGAGTCCACTTTTAGGGTTAGGATTAGTGCTAGGGAATCATGGGAATTGTTTTTTTTCTGAGACATTGAGCCCTCTCTGTCAGAGAGCTCTGGTGCCACAATAAAATACAGTTCCCATGATTCCCTAGCACTAACCCTAACCCTAAAAGTGGACTCAATTTGCACTATTTCTGGCAGTCTGCAACCCCCCTAAGAGTTTAGAAAGAATCAGAAATAAAAGGATTTTAGCAGAGGAATCTGATTTTTGATAATGTTATAAAAAAAAAAAGCAACATGATTTTGCTACAGCCTCAATGTGAGAAACAAAAGACAAAGAAGAGTAAAAAATAAAGCCAAGACTATGTGGTTCCTACACAGGATAATTATTAACAGTGATGGAAAATGTAAATTTTAAAGAAAGTTTTAGAGGAAAAGCAAGTAGTCTGTCTTTGTCATGCTAAATTTTAGGCGACAATGAAGCAGCCAAGCTGAGACAACTGAAAGACATGCTGTAATTATAATATGACGTTCTAAGTCAGAAGAGACTTCTGCAGTAGAAAAATAGAGCTGAGTATCATCAGCATAAAAATGATATTGAAAACCAAATGAATTAATAAGATTACTCAAAGATAGTTTATTAAGATTTGTGGAGAGGCAAGGATGAACTTGTGGATGAGCAAATGACACCACCACATGACTCCTGCCTTCTTGGGCAGTAGGAGTTAACACCGACTTCCAAATGCTTCTTTTGCTACAAATTCCTTGCCTCCCCAACTTTACAGGCAACTGGACAAGTTTATTCATGCAAACTTACCTACATAAACACTTTGCATACCTGTAACTGAATTTTAAAACTGATTATCCATAACATGATTAGTCATGCTTTAACTAGAGCAATGGGAGTCACATTTCTATGGGTTTACTTTTGAATTGTATTTATTGCTGTTCTTCCCATACATTTTCAAATGCTTCAGAAACAATCTTGTATTTATTGCTGTTCTTCCCATACATTTTCAAATGCTTCAGAAACAATCTGGTGTAAGTTGCACTTAAACAAACAAATAAATTAACATTGTGTTCAACTGCTCTTTTATGTCCTGATATATGTTTATAGCATTAAGTATCACTTGATAAATTTCAGAATGCTCTGTGTGGAAAATCTAATTGCTATTGTTTTATGTATTCAGTTACTGAACACGCTGTTTCCTTTTTATTTTAATTCTTATACTACATAGCTGGAACAAACTAAAGCTCATAAACATGTTAAACTAAAAATAACATTCAATGAGAAACATCAGACCTTGGAGATTTGCGTGTCTCAAAGTATACACTGCGATTTGGTCTAGGCTTTTGTAAAGTAGAACCAAGTGTAGAACCACAACTTCTCCACTGTCCATTGGCACTTGTTCCAAATGTTCTTAGCGCTCCTGCAGTTTGATAGGTCTCAGAGGACGGAGGTTCTGTCAGGATAGAAACACTGAACAGTAAGTGAGAAACTAGTGATCTCACATCAAGTTTAACAATTACAAAACAGTGGCATTGCCTCTGAGAGTAGTTTCATGTTTGTACTACCTTTGCTTAACCAGTATCAACGAACTGAAATAAACCACAGGTGTTTCAAATAATAAATCCAAAATATATTTTTGCAGGAGCTGTCACAACCTGCAAAGTGTTCTAGGGATTAATTGCTGTCTGTCTATTATTATTATTATTGTTGTTGTTGTTGTTGTTGTTATTATTATTATTATTATGTTTATGTTTATTCCGCCTTCCTCCCAATACAGGGACTCAAGGCAGCTAACAAATCTAAAACAGTCCAAGTTAAAACAGTAGAAAACATTAAAAATACAAAGTTTAAAAAACAATTAAACAATTCAAAAAATTAAAGACATTACATTGTTAACATTTAAAGTTTAAAACTCTTTAAAACAGGGGGTTGGCAATCTATGGCCTGTGCACCCGGCCCGCTGAGGCCTGCCGACCACCCCCCCGCTGCGCACGCTACCGCTGCGCTGCCACCATGCACGTCACAGCCGCCATTTTGTTTTCCAAAATGGCGGCCGCGACTCATTTGTGCATGCACAGTACTCCTGCACATGTGCGAACGAGCCACGGCCACCATTTTGTTTTCCAGAAGTACTGCGCATGTACAAACGAGTCGCAGCTGCCATTTTGGAGGTGGCATGGCGGTAGCGTGCAGGGGGTGGGGCGGTGCGCGTGGGTGAGCATGCGCGCCGCCATCCCCCACACACATACCATAGGCCCGAGGAAGACCCAGGGATCCCTGGCCCGGCCCCAGGTAAGGGGAATTTGCCGATCCCTGCTTTAAAACAAAAACAGCATCCATGTCATGCAAAGGCATGGAGGCATAAAAACGTCTTTACCTGCCGCCCGAAGGACAGCAAGGATGGAGCCATCCTGGTATCTGTACGGAGGGAATTCGAGAGCTTAAGAGCAGCCACTGAGAAGGCCTTTTCTCGTTCCCATCAAATGCATCTGAGAAGGTAGTGGAACAGAGAGAAAGGCCTCTCCTGAGGATCTCAATACTCTGGGGGGCTCATACATGGAGATACAGTCCATCAAATAGCCTGGACCCAAGGCGTATAGGACTTTATAGGTCAAAACCAGCACTTTGAATTGTGCCTGGAAACGGACTGGCAGCCAATGGAGCTGTTGCAATGAAGGAGTTGTATGCTCCCTGTAAACAGCTCCAGTTAACAGCCTGGCTGCAGCTCTTCGGACCAGCTGAAGTTTCTGAGCACTTTTCAAAGGCAGCCCTACGTTGAGCACATTACAGTAAGTTTTGTAATATGTACCTGCATTGATTCTTACAGTGCAATGCTGATTCACAGATTCACTTTTGAAAAGGTAAAGAAAGATTCCTTCCCAGTTTTGTAGTTTTCAGAAATAGTACTATCCCATGTTTAGTAATACATAGAACATTCAGAGAGACTGATACAACACATATGTAATATGTGTATGAATATTTAAGTATAGGTTCTCCTGGTACATGTTCTCCAAAGCAAGGGAACTCTTATTAGCAAGTGGTTTGGCAAGGAATATTCAGAGATGGTTTGCCATTGCCTTCCTCTGAAATATAGCCTACAGCACCTGGTACTCCTTGGAGGTACCCCATCTAAGTGCTAACCAGGCCTGACTTCAAGGATCAGACAGGGTCTTCAGAGTATTTTGGATTACACCAGAGAAGGGACTGCTGCTCTTTGGTTTAGTGTTGTAACTACTAATATCTTCTAACTTTGTAACTTGAAATGTAACTAGAAAGAGTAGCAATTCTCCCTAAAACCATTAGCGCCATATCAAACTGTTTTAAAGTTTCAGTAGGAAAAAAGCCTCCTATGCTTCAGTGAAAGGCATTCCTGTCACCATAAGCAGCAAGAATGATATACCACACAGAATGTATACTGTAGATATTCTCCCAAGTGTTACAACCTGGACATATGTTAATAGATCTCAATTAGTCCATCAACTATATTTAAGGTAACCTGCCTTACCTGACAGATAATTGGAGCTACAGGAGGCATTTCCAGGACAAGTGAAAGTTGTCTCCAAACTGCCAAGTTTGTTTGATAAAAACTGAACAAAGGAGTAAATAAAAAACAAAGGATGTTAAAAGAAAAAAGAAATGCTCTTTTCAATACAGATCATGAACTAGAGCAGCCCAAGTGAAACAAGAGCTGACTTTTGTAGCTTGAAACCATCCTCAGAACTTGGTTACAAAAATGCAAAAAAGTGGCACATTTAGATTACAAGCAACATTCTACACATGGAAATTATATTACAGTTTAGAGTATCATTTAGAACTGGACAAAATAAAATCACTAGAAGTGGAAGGACAGAACACAGGTAGAGAAAGCTGTCAGTACAACTTAGAATATGAGGAAGTGTTAATACTATTTTCTAGCAAGATTCCATAAATGTCAAGGTGGTATCGCTGAAGACAACAAATGGGCTTTATAATTAGCAGAGCAAGGACATTCTGTTACTTCTGCATCATGTTCTACTGTCACAGAGCCTCAGGAGTCCCAAATATAGTTTTATCTGTATTTCAAAGATGGAACGGACATATATGTCCTCAACTTCATTACATTTGTATTACGTAAATCTTTAAATCAAGCAAATCTAGTATGAGTTGTAATGCAAAGAGCACAAATGAACAATTACAGCTGTATCAGAAAGACAATAGTGAGTAAAGGTACATTGAAGGTCATAGATAAGGATGCAAAAAGTAGCTAATTCCCAAACCTTGTTGCCAGACACTGGAAGCTGATCTCCTGAGGGAACATTCTGCTGTAGAGGAAAAGTCTTGAATACAGATGTGTGATTAGTTAACACAGAGTCTCCAGCATCCATCTTCATACTATCAGCAGCTTCATCTACAAAAAAAGAAAGCTCCTAATAGTCAGATTTTCAGGAAGAAAGAAAGTATGCATGTTCTAAGAGAAATGTTAATGGCTAAAAGCTCTATTAGGAATTGTCTAAGGCAGGGGTCGGCAACATTCTCCTACCTGGGGCTGGTCGCTGGTCCCCATGTCTTCCGCCAGGCTGGGGGGGGAGGATGGCAGCGCACCGCCGCACACGTCACAGCCGCCATTTTGTTTGCCAATATGGCTGCCGCGATTCATTTGTGCATGCGCAGTACTCCTGTGGGAACAAGCCGCGGCCGCCATTTTGGAAAACAAAATGGCAGTCACCACTCATTTGCGCATGCACAAATGGTCCTCCAAGGTGCCTCCGCTCGATCCTGGAGCGAATTCGCTCAAGGATCGGGAAGGGGGGGCCTTGGAAAGGCCCTATGGCGGCTGTCAGGGGTAGGGGTGTGCGCATGCGCACAAGCGCGCATGCACATGCGCACACCCACCTCCCGCATGACCAGCCCCCACACCATTCCCCCCCTCCCCCGGCAACAAAGGTTGCCGACCCCTGCTATACATAATAAAAATATAAAGTAGTCTCAGAGTTGTTTTGGCTGAACTTACATTAACTGAAGGATTTGCTTTTGAAAAGTATTTCTTGCACTATAAAATAAAATGATTAAAAAGAAGCAAATGATACTGGATACTGGTCTAAACAATGAGTAACTTCCAACAAACTGTTGAAGTTAACATGTTTAATTTCAAACAATCATTGATGTTCCAGTAAGAGAGTTGGAAAATAGTAATAATAGCCAGATTTTAGAAAACCATAAATAATGAATTTTAAAAAAAGGAGTGTTTTTTTAAAGTAATTTGATTTAAATCAACCAATTCTATCTCTTACTGACTTCACTGCTATTGACTGGATTTAGTAAACATAGCAGCTCAAACAGAACATGGGTCATTAGGGCTAAAATCCAACCATGCATTTGAAAACCAGAGGAAAAATGAATGGTCATCTCTTACATGACAGAAGCTTCCAGCCATTGCTACATCTGGTCAATTCCTATTGAACCGGCCAACAGATGTTTATGATAGACTAAAAAGCATAGCAGATGTAGATCAAATCTGGAACTGAAGGCACTAGATCCTAATCTTATTTGCTCACAAGAGCTTTTCAGCCTGTACTGTATCTGAACATACATGAAGCTGCAATGCTCTCTTGAGAATTTCTTTTAACTTTTTATAAAAATGTAGGGAAAAACTGTAAGTTACATGAAGATATTCAGAGGTAGCCATGCTGGTCATGCAGCAAAATACAATAAAATCTACAAAAGAGTAATACCTTTATTTTCCAGCCAAACTGTACAAAATACACCATATGAGCATAAGCTTCACTGACTTCTTCATCAGGCAAAGATTTTAAAAATCATACAGGAAAAGGGATGTGAGAGTGGTAAGAGTCACAGGACTACATTTTGTTTCAGATGTTATTCCTGCTGTCAGTTATGAAGGTCTACTGGGATATCAATGCAGGCAAAAGCCACTAGCCTTCTTGGCTGCATGGTGGTTGGGGACAAAAGGCAATAAAAGACAGTTAATAAAATTTCAACTCCATTAGCAACAGAAAAGTTGCTAACTCCTCTTGAGATCCATCTGACCTGGACTTTTAAGTCAGCCAACTGCTCTTTTCTTAAGCAGGGAACATTGAACTTCTGAGGAACTCCCTGTACTGTTACATCTGGAAAAACCTGGCAATTCTAGTTCAAGTGAATGAATTTTACCTTTGCTAGAGGTAAAAACCTCTAAGATGTAAAGGTATTGCTCCTTTGTGAATTCTGTTTTAAAT
Organism: Phrynosoma platyrhinos; assembly: GCA_020142125.1. Lineage (NCBI taxonomy): Eukaryota > Metazoa > Chordata > Lepidosauria > Squamata > Phrynosomatidae > Phrynosoma > Phrynosoma platyrhinos. The sequence goes on from CM034703.1 coordinate 161,042,353, forward strand.
GAAGTAGTTTTGTATAACTCACACTCACCCATTACGATACTGCTCACATAACTGACTCACAGGATGAAAGCTTCAAGTGCCTGGGAAGAAAGCAATATAATGGAGAATAACTCTGCATTGTATAAAAAAAGATTCAAGTCATCCCCAGCCTTTTCTGCTTAGTACAAATGCTTTATTTCCTCAGCTGAAAGAAACATCTGGATTTCTAAAGATGACAATTATACTTCTAGAAAAATTGTGAATGGGCCACGTAAGCCTACCCTTTAGTGGTTTAGGAGGGATTATAAGTTGGAGCTCCATGCAGGAGAGGGGCAACATCACATGACTAGAAGATCCAAGTTATGCCCTATTACTAGATCCAAGGCCTGTTCATTTGACAAGGAAACCTCCTCCCATTCATACCAATTTGGAGCTGGTATAAACAATTTTCAACTTTTGAAAATATTGGAGGAGATTCAAAGAAACAAAGATCTATGTGCTGTTAAAAAGGTCATTCATCCACCCATCCACCACACCGGCTCATCTAAGTGTAAGCCAGCTGATGTTGATCATTCTTCCAGTTTCTACAACTTCAATGTTGTTTGGGATTGGGCTGAAAGCACTATTGTGTGTTCACTGTATGATTGTGTTGAGCATTGTATGAAAAATGCAAGAATGAGAATTACTTTCACAATTTAAAAGAATGAAGTGACCCTTCATAAATTTAAAATCAAATGCTGTGGCTCTTTCAGGCACTGATTCTAATAAGGCTGCATTGGTAATAAGAATTAACAACTCAGCCTGGTACACTCCATATTATACCTTTATATATCCATTAGATATGGAACTCCATAGAATCATAGATAATTATATCAGTGATGAGCTGTGTAAAAAGAAAGTAAACACAGTATGGTACAAAATGCACATGCTTCATCTATTAAAAAGTTCTATACCACTGATTCTCACACTACTAAAGGACAGTGGAAAAAATGAAAATATAAGTTTACATCAATTAACAAAAGCTTTTGACAAAGAAGCTCCTTCTTACACAGTAATTTTACACTTGCCCAGTCTCCTTTTTTCTTCATCTTTTATCTAGTTGAAAGTTTTTAGTTATAGGAGGATGGTGAAGGAGGGCTGGGGAAACACAGACTTTCAGTGTCATCTTTAGCAATGTATCTAGAGTAAACAATACAATAAAACTTTAGCTGGGACACAGCAGGATTTACTATAGCCAATCCTATTGTAGCCATGTGTGCCTGCCACAGACAGGCAAGGTAAACTGCAGCTGTTTCCAGACTTACTAAGCATGCATGAACAGCAAAACAGGTAAAAAAGGGAAGATCAGGTAACCCTGCCTCACCATGTAGCCGCAGTATATTGGTATTTGGTTTTTGTTTTTTTTAAATCACAGATCTCTAAATTTGGTTATCAAAATGAAAATCATAAGAAAAGTGGAGGTTAGTGAAAGAAAAAGTCATCTCTCTGTATCTTTTGTAAGAAGACATCAGGCATCTCTAGAAGGTTCAAAATATTTTTGTTTGTTTATTTATGCAAGGCTTACCTAACCTTACTGTTGCATTTCACATGTGAATATGGATTAGTTTTGAATAAAAGGTTTGCTGAAACATGTCAAACTGATCTTCTTTTTTGCAGTGTAGGAACCTATCCCTATTTTTACCATGTTATTTCCGCCTCTGGTACCAAATTTTCTATTAAAGCAGCAATGCCCAGGAAGACATCTACATTGTTAACGGAGATATACCTGCCCACTTGAATAGTTAATACATTTCTGGCTACTAGCTACTGTAACATATTCAAGGCTTTTTGCTGACATACAAAACTGTAAATACTAGGGAGTCAGGATAGCTAGCAGACTATCTTCCTCTATGTACTCAGTTGAACCCCACAATCTGCAATGGTTCTTTCCCAATCAACAGAACATCACTGGATGACACCCTGAAACTAGGCCTTTGTAAAGGTCATATTCTTGCTCTGGATAATTTCTTCTCTGTAGCTGAGAGGCAGAAATCATGTCAAGCAATAAATGCCTATTGGAAAAGTATTTGTTTATGCAGTCCTTTCCTGAATGATAATTACTATGATTCTTTGATTTCCTTTATTTGCTGTTGCAGATTCTTTTTAAAATATTGTTTTCAAATTGTTTTTATATTGTACTACCTATACATTTCATGTGATCTACTCAGAGATTCTATGATACAACATGATATACAAGTGCTACAAAGAAATAAAATATTTGTAGGAGAAAACATGCCTCCCCCTCTGTAAAGAAAATCTTCACCAGAAGCTTCCACAGATAGAAATACTACATTCCTGCATGATTTTATAGAAGGCTCTCTAAAGCTACTGACAAATAGATATATGACTTTTTTTCTTTGTCTCTCACACTTCATCCTCCAGTAACACTGATGTGATGAAGAAAAGATCAGAGTTCAATTTTGTTCCCCTTCAAATGCCATCACTTATGCAAGTGTTCTGAAGGAATGTGATACAGAACAGAGCTTTCTTCCACCACAACCTTAAAAAGATAAATTGTTTGTTACTATCACCAGGCAAACAAAACCAAGAAACCCCACCATATTGGCCCTGTACCACAAGCCTTCCAACTGTAAGGCTGTCAATCTGACCAAGTGGTCAAGGATATGCAAAATTTTGTGATGTGTAACCCTGCTGTAATGCAACTTGTTTATTCTCACACAGTCATTACAAAACTAAAGGAAATTAATATTCATTCTGCATTCTCCTCTTCCATGTGCTCTGATGTAATTAAAAGCTAAACTGTGGAACTAGTTTTTCAGGATGTGATCACTCATCTAATTGTTCTGTACTAAGATGATTTCACAAAGAAATGGACAGAGACAGGTTGTCGAAATAAAAAAAAATGAGTACGGTATTCAGTTAGACATGTTATTTCACCATCCATCCTAATTTTCCTAATCTATTATTATGAGGGTGGATTATTAAAATAAAGAGATTTTTGCTATTTTAACAAATATTAGAAGAATCAGTTTCCAGTCTATCTATTATAATTCCATACTAAAAAATACTGTCTCTGTAACTATCCTCTCTCATCACAAACTAGAAGTGTGAGGGAAAAGTCTGTGTACACTAAGTAAAAACAGTGGACTTCCCCCACCCCACCCCCAGGACATACACAAATCATGTGGTTGCTGTCACATTATATTAAAGGGGAAATAGCAGTAAGTGTTATTGAGAATGATAGGTGAAATCATAGTATAAAAGCAGTAAAACCGACAAGAGAGGGAACCATCAGGTGAGAGGAAATTCAAATTAGAAAGCTGAAGAAATGCCAGGTGGAAGCCTTGCAGCCAATCAGCATGAGAAAACACCAACCATCGCAGCTTGCTATAGCTGTATTAGAAGAGATGACAAAAACAAAACGTGAAGAAATTTTTGCTGCAAGAAACAAGCAGTGGCCAATGGCTAAAAAAAAGTGAGGTGGCAAACAAAGTCAGGAAAGTGACAACAGAATTTAATAGCTGTGCCTTCCAAAGAAGCAGACTGTAGTATCAATGTAATAGGAAACTCAAGCAAACCAGGTTTTTGGTAAGTGTCACTTAACATTTGTACCTACTCTACATACAATAGGTCACAGACCCTGGACCTCCATTTTAATGCAGCAAATGATGGGAACAAACTTTTGCCTCAATCCCTGGAGAACCATTCTCAGAGAGAGCAGGTAATATTGCTCATAACATACAGTGAGAATACTGGGCATGATGTAAGTATGGAGGTAGAGGAGGAAAATGGAATGCAATGGAAATGTAAAACATGCTGGCATGATGTGAGGTGTCAAATACAAATCTCAATGCCCTCATGAAAGAGTAGCTAAGAGAAAAAAGAAAGTGAATTGTTTTACATTCAAACTGAGAAGAACATGTATAGGTGGGAGAGGGTGAAGCTGAACTTTTAACTGACAGAGAACGATACAGTGGGCCCTTGATATCAGCTGGGGTTTGGTTCCAGGTTGCCCCCTGTGGATACCAAAACCCATGGATGCTCAAGTCCCATTATATACAATAGCATAATAAAATGATGCCCCTTATATAAAATGGCAAATCAAGGTTTGTTTTTTGGAATGTTTATATTTTTCAAATATTGTCAAGCCATGGAGGTTTGAATCTGTGAATAAAGAATCCACGGATATGGAGGACTGACTTACCATACCTTCCAACTCAGGGAGAAAGACTGGCCCATGCAGAGTGTTTGAAAATGAAGAATCTTGAGAGACAGTGAAATCTTCCCACTAAGCCAAGCAGAATATAACCTTCTTCCAATCTTTTCGTCTGTGAGGAAGATCAAAATTTTAAGGTGAGAACAAAGCAATGAGGATAAAAAGTACATGCTGGTTAGTTTGATGGGTGATTTTAGTTACTCCTCCACCCCCTAGGCCCACTTTTCAGACAATTTCAGAGGCTTTCTTCTGAAATTTCAAAGCCCCAGCCATGTTAGAGCAACTACTAAGGAAGAAAGTGCAAAGGCAGGCTTATTGCCTAAAATGTGTACCCAGTGTGATGGGGGCAATTAGCTTACAGTTGTAAACAGCTTAGAGACTGCTTAGAGTAGTATAAGGCAGTATATGAATGAAGCTGCTATTGCTATTGCTAATGCTGAACATAAAGAAAACAAAAATAATGACCATGGAGGACATTATGAGGAAACAGAAACAAAGATATCCCCCCCCCCCGGTATCTTGGATCAAACGTTGATCAGAATGGAAACTGCAGTCAAGAAATAAGAAGACTAAGAATGGGGATGGCAGTTTTGAAATAGAAAATATCATAAAGACTCAACATATAACTGAATGCTAAAGTGAGGATAGTCCAATCCATTGTATTCCCTATTACCATGTATGGATGTGAGAGCTAGACAGTTAAGAAAAATGATAGGAAGAAAATGAATGCATTTGAGATAATGTGGAGAAGAGTGTTAAGGATCCCATGGACAGCCAAAAGGACAAACAAATGGGTCCTAGAGCAGATCAAGCCGGAAACCTCTCTGGAAGTCCAGATGACCAAACTGAGGCTGTCATACTTTGGACACATCATGAGAAGGGAGGACTCTTTGGAAAAAACAATGATGCTGAGAAAGGTGGAAGGAAGTAAGAAGAGAGGAAGGCCACATGCTGGATGGATGGACTCTATTAAGGAAGTCATGAGTATTAAGCGGTTGCAGAAATTAAGCAGAGCAGTGGAGGAGAGAGGGTCCTGGAGATGTCTCATCCATAGGGTTGCTTGCCATGGGTCGAGAATGACTCGAGGGCAATTAACAACAAAAGTTTTGTGAGATAATGAGCCTTCTCTGTCAGAGAGCTCTGGTGCCACAATAAACTACAAT
>CM034703.1:161072054-161082682 GCA_020142125.1 Phrynosoma platyrhinos
GCCTTTTCTGTTCTAAATTTTACTCAAATTTTGGAGCAGTAAATATGTAAACAGCTTGTCTTAAAACACTTTGTTCATTAAAAAAAAATCCATAATCCCATTTAAAAAAAAAGGTTTAAAAAAAGCTTTGGAAAAAATATGTGGGGGGGAAATTCTGCCCCACATTTTCTGCCCCCTCACCAGCCTTCACAGTTCTAATAGCTACAGAATATTTTTTGTTTGCTAGTACCAGGAACCATCCACCTTTTACAAGTACCCTGGCAAGTCTTACAAAAGCAAATGTGAGATGATGCTTCTTTTCGCTCCTTTCCCATGTTCCGTTTTGACCATAGCAACCTGATCTTTCTGGCAGTGGTCATTTCTGAAGATGACCACAGTGCTTGTGACAGGGCCATAAAAGTGAAAGTTAAGGCAAGCCATGACAATTCCCTATACATGTTCCCTATATCTTCCTACTAAACTTCCTGCCCCAAGCTATGGGGAGGCTGAGGGTTAGTATCAAAATAGATTTTTCTTGTTTGAACACCTGTGTGTATGGGGAGATCCTATGATTTTTTAATTTAAATTGTGTGTGTGTGTGTATACACACACACACATAAAATCTCCACTGACATAAGAGACATCAGCTGCCATTGGAACTAAGCCCTACAAGCTTGTGTGTATGTATATGTCTTCAATTTCCATGTCAACATGGAATTTTATAGGGGTTTCCTAGGTGAGGAATACTCAGAGGGGATTTTGCCAGTTCCTTCCTCTAAAATATAGCCTAGGCCCTATAGCAGGGGTAGGCAACCTAAGGCCCGGGGGCCGGATGTGGCTCCCCAAGGCCTTTGGACCAGCCCCAGGCCGCTCCTGCTGCCCCCAGCCGTCGCCACCGCCCGCCATGATGATATTGATTATTGTTTTTATTACTTGTTCTTGGGGTTTTCTTGGCAAAATCTCCACAGGGGTTTTGCCATGGCTTTTCTGGGGCTGAGAGAGTTTGCATGCATATATTTCTTAAATTTTTTACATTTTTAAAAAAAAATATTTATTTATTTATTGACTTATTTTTGGTGCTTCGGCCCCCCAATTGTCTGAGGGACAGCAACCCAGCCCCCAGCTCAAAAAGGTTGCCTACCCCTGCCCTATAGCCTTGCTATTCCTTGCTCGCTCCCCATCCAAGTACTACCCAGGTATGATCCTGCTTAGCTTTCAATATCAGCCAGGATTTGATGCCTTTAGGGTATTTAAGTCCCTTCTACAAAATTTTTTGTGGGTTTTTCTGGCTGTGTGGCCATGTTCTAGAAGAGTTTCTTTCTGTCGTTTTGCCAGCATCTTTCTCTGAAGATGCCAGCCACAGATGCTGGCGAAACGTCAGAAAGAAACTCTTCTAGAACATGGCCACACAGCCTGAAAAGCCCACAAAAAACTATGGATGCTGGCCATGAAAGCCTACTACTTCACATCCCTTCTATAAGCTTTGTTGTTGTTGTTGTTGTGTGCCTTCAAGTTGCTTCTGACTTATGGCAACCCTAAGGTGAACCTGTCATGAGTTTTCTTGGCAAGGTTTGACCACTGACCTAGACCAGTGGTAGGCAACCTTTCCCCTTTAAAGGCCGAGGGACTTCAGCTCCCAGAATCCCAGGAGCTATTGGCCAATATGGGACTATTGGCCAACATGGCTGAGGCTTCTGGGAGCTGAAGTCCCTTGGCCCTTAAAGGGGAAAAGTTGCCTACCCCTGACCTAGACTGTCCTAACAGCACCTAGACTGCTGGTATGAACTTCCCCATGGGTAGGTTTTTAGAATCCTTGTGTAGCAAATACGGTACATATTTTTAATGTTCAGACAGTAAAAGGTGAAGAAATTGCTATTATTTGTTGCACTTTTAATCTGACTTCTTCACCAAAGAGGTTTAGTTTGTGGTTCTTCCATTCTTCCTGATCACCTCAACAGCCTTGTGGTAGGACAGCTCAGTTTTTTCTGGGCAACAGTAATACAGACCTGCAATGAAAAACTTTTTTTTTTTGCAATATTGTAGCTGTTTTTAATGTTGTTTTTTATGGGGGGTGCTGAATTTGAAAAACACAACAAAAATGTCATACTTACAACATACATACAAACATCATATATACATACACAGTAGTATATACGGTATATATTTTATCAATTCAGTTGTTACTTGGCTTTTATTAAGTGCAGATGTTGATGTTCCAGTTCAATTTCTTGTAATGCTTTTGAATGGATTTTTGTGTGATAGTGAAACCTGTTCAACAGTGGAAGAGACTGTCTTGGAAGATGGTAGGATCGCTTCTGCTGGAGGTTTTTAAGCAGAGTTGGATGGCCATCTGCCAGGCAGGTTGCTTTGGTTGGAGATTTCATGCATTGGCAGAGGGTTCATTTGGGCTGAATATGTGCTGCAGAATTAATGCAGTTTGATACCACTTTAACTGCCATGGCTCACTACAGGAATGCTGGGATTTGTAGTTTTATGAGCTATTGAGTCTTCTTTGTCAGAGAATTCTGGTGCCACAACAAATTACAAATCACAGGATTCCAAAGGATGCAGCCATGGCAGTTAAAGTGCCAAACTGCATTATTTCTGCAGTGCTGATGCAACCTTGATGACATTTGAGGTCCTTTCCAACTGTACAGGTCTGTGATTTAATGGAGGAAAGCCCCTTCCTTGACCAAAACAGAAACCAAATAGACTGGTGGGGTCAGATGGATGGATTAGTTTGTTTTTCCTTCACTGACCGTTGTGTTGTGTGCCTTCAAGTCTACTTGGCAGTGCAAGCTAGATCACTGTTGTTGCTTCCAGACAGAGGGCTTTTTGTGGTAACAATCAAAAGACCTTGTGCAGCTATTGCATTATTCCCTCCTAAATATGTTTTCCCTGGTAAAGAAAAAAAAGATGGAGGAAGCAGTAAGAAAACACAGGAGGGTTATGAATGAAATAAGATGTTGTCCAGAGAATCTATAAAAGGTTCTGAGTTTGAGGCAAGGCAATTGAAAATGAAAACCATGTCTAGAATCATCTCATGTCTCCATCAATGTACAACAAAGGAAAGCCCAACAGAGATTCCTTGAATTACCTTTCAGAGAGGTGATTCAATGTTCATCCTCCAGTTTGGTCAGGAGCTGAGTCTTTCAGCTTGCCTGCCAGTTACTGGCTTTGCTTGCTTACAACATGTTACATTATACTAATATTGGATGATGGGATATGTATTCATAAATTAATTGCTAAGGTTATTGCTCACATTCCTTTGGTGATTAATAAGCAGATGGGAAAAGGAGGAGAGGTTGTGATTTTCTCAGTCATAAGGGAACGGATGGTACAGTATTATAAGGAGAAGCAACCCTGGGAAAGAGAGAAAACAAGATTGTATGGGCGAATGAGGTGTCAGCCCACATGATCACAGCGTAGTCTCTGACAGCACTGGCTCTTTGGCTTAGTAACGGAGATGAATACTGCCTCTATGGTCAGACGCAACTTGACCACCTTATCAATGGGGAATACCATTACCTTTATCTATGCTCTAATTACACTGTGTCAACACTGGTTTTTCAATCCTGACAGCACACATCTGCTGGAAACATCTTTGGTTTCTGAATAAAGTTTTTTCTGGTTTACTACTGAAGCTAGAATTTCTAAACTGAAGTAATCCTGTACATGACAAGTTTTGATTGTGGGTATCAGAGTGATCTCTCTTCTTCTTTGGTTCTGAACAGGCATGAATGCTGCAGTCCGGGCAGTGGTCCGAGTAGGCATATACACGGGTGCCAAAGTGTTCTTCGTTCATGAAGTAGGTATATGTGATTGTTCCCTTCGTTGAGTGCTTCTCTATATTCAGTTGGGAATGGCATCTAAGGCAATGGTGGGGAACCTTAGGTAGAACTCCCTCTTACCATTAACTATGGTGGCTGGAAATGTTGGGGGAAGGGCTTGAAGTCCAAAAAATCTGGAGTACCAAATGTTCTCCACCTTCAGGCTAAGGCCTGCTTTTCACATGCTGCAAAATTTGGTGGTAGTATCATGGAGTAGGAGAGTGAGCTGCACCACATCAAGTTGTGAGTTCTTAATGGTGGACATGGTGTGCCATTTTTTTCCCTCCATGTATGGAACTTCTTGCATGTTTTTAAAAATTGTGTGTATACACACACAAACACACAAAGGTTACAACCTACACTTTCCCTTCCTGTACAGAGGTTATGCTGAACAGTGGATTCTTTAGATGTTGGAGACTATTAACAAGATGTAACATACTGCTTTCAGTTTGAAATAGTGTGTCTGATTCTTATTTATTTCCACCTCAACCTAGTTTATATATTTATTTTATTTATTTATTTCCAGGATTTATATCTCGCCTTTCTCTCACAGTGGGATTTGTAAACCCATCTTTATAATTTTAAACTATAATCCAGGTTACCAGCATTCCGCACTAGAATACTCCCTTCCTTCCATGTCATTTAATGCCAGGGAAGAGCTACGGTACTTGTATTACCTAGAATAAATGGCACCAATTCTGTCCCTTGCCCAATAGTTTTTTGTTGTGCCAATTGGGTGCTTTGAACATTTGCAGATTGGCTGGATAGGCTTGGGAAAGAGCAACAAAGCCTAGGCTATGCCATTTGGGTGTGCCAGGCTGAAGCAGCCGAATGGACTGAACTGTTGGTCAATGGCAGAGTACATGCTTTGAATGCAGAATATACCCAGTTCAGTCTTTGGTGTCTCTGACAATTCTAGGGCACTTTTCATTTTCCTTAGTCTTTATTTCCTGCATTTGGTTTAGCAATGGGATCCCAGAGCAGCTTGTAAAGTTACCATCTGGAAATTGCCCACATATTTTTTGTCCCCGGTATCAAATTGTCTCACCCAGGATACTGATTGCTGGTAGACCAAACAGAACATGTCAGCATGAGTAGCATAGTGATGCCAGTGTCAAAGCAGCTCCTATAATGCCAAGACTCCATGTTGAGGGTGTCCTTTCTTAAGGTACTTCCTGTTCAGTGTCGTGGGTTATTAAAGGAGCTGGAAGTATTCTAAGAATTCCTCATCCAAGCCAAATGTTATGTAACCCCAACCTGGCTCTGTCCTCTACTGTATTTGGAAAGCATCATGTTTTAAGCATTGTTCCATTCAGTAACTGACTGTATGTTAAGTGACAGCTATGTATCTTATGTATCTTCTCTTTAAATAATTTCTTCTGTATTTCCTTTCCAGGGCTACCAAGGTCTTGTGGATGGTGGTGACAATATTAAGGAAGCAACATGGGAGAGTGTTTCTATGATGCTGCAACTGGTAAGTCAGTCACCTGCATTTCATCCCTTACAACAAGTTGTGAGAGGCTTAAGAGCTGTCCTCCATCCTCGGACAAATGCCAGAGCTAAGTTTTTAAGAAGGCTTGTGACAGTCCAGAGTGCATATAGAAAAGGCATGAGTGAACATGTCCTTTTGACTCTGGCTTCATTCATCACAAGCTTCAACCCCGCCTTCCACCAGTATGTGACTCTTGGAGGAATGTGCTCTTGGTGGAAAAAAAGATTATCCATCCCTGCTATAGAATTCAAGGCAGAATATAGAATCTGCTTATTTCTGTAGCACTACACTGCATAATTTTATTTGGTTTTAAATGGTTTTTCAGTGCTTCCAATTATCTTTTAATTGTTCCTGGGAGAAGCAGGGAAGGGAAGAGGCACAGTGAGAGGTAAATACATTTGTTCAGGCTGCAAGCATATTTACATGCTGGTGGATGCTGCTTAAACAGTCACAAGAAAACTGGCTGGTAGGCAGACACACAGGTTTGCTGTTTAAAATGACAATACTTCTTTCTAAGGCATCTGGGCAATGGCAAAGAACATTATACAAAAGATGAGCGCTGTTGTGAGGGACTGTTATTGCTGGGACTGAATCTCCCATCTCAGAGAACATCTTGGCTGGTATTCTTGGTCTCTTTAGAAACCTGTCTTGTGAAACACAGTTGACACAGATGCATATAAGTTGTCACAAGCATGAGGAGAGTCCTGTATGCTATTTTCAACTTTCTTGTAAAGTATGGACTCAGCAGGAATGCCAGGTAGTACTCTTGTGTTCGGACAAAGACCAGGACCATTAGTCACTTCATGGTGTTTACTTACTGCTTAAGAAATTGGCCTGAGAATAAGCTTCCTTCTTAAAATATATAGCTATAGAATCATAGATCACAAGAGTTGACAGAATGCTATAAAATTACTTTTCTGAGCAGCCTGTGGAACACTGCATTCACTGTATTTCAAGAATGGAAATGATGTTCGTTATAGTTACACATGGGTATTCACCATGAATTTAGGTAGCTAATAACATCATGCAGTAAATCCATTGACTTACTTTTGGTTTATCTTCCTTTTAATTGGTTATGGAATCTTCCCCAGTCCTTTGCAGTTCATGACTGAGATCAAATAGATACAATAGTCCATTTCACAAGCAGCAAATGTAAAAGTTGGAATTAAGTGTGATGATGACTTACCTACTTACAGCAAGAAACATGGGTTTCCTCCAAGGATTTTACAGGGAGAGAAACCAACTTAATGCTAGGAAGAACATCCCAAGAAAGAGGTCTTCAGAATTCACTTTCATTTCATTTCTTTCTTGGAGGTTGTCACGGGAGTGGGATGGGTAAGGATATGTTGAAGTATTTTACATTTTCCTTATCCTAACTGCCATTCTTCAGTGTATTTCATTACAACTCCTGTAAGCCCTAGCCAACAGTTGCCCAGACACCATGGGAGCCGTGGTTTAACAGCCCAGAAGGGCACTAGGGTGCATCTATTGTACACTATAGAAATAATGCAATTTGACACCACTTTAAGGGCTATAGCCCCTTCCTATGGAATCCTGAGATTTGTAATTTTACAAGGTCTTTAGCCCTCTCTGCCAAAGAGTGCTGGTGCTTCACAAAATTACAGATCCAGGATTCTGTAGGATGGAGCCATGGCAGTTAAAATGGTGTCAAACTGCATTATTTCTACCGTGTAGCTGCACCTTAAGTTGGGAAAGGCTGTTTTAGGTTCATGGATAGATAGCTCTTGGGGCAAGATGTTAAGAACATAAGAGTAGGATCAGAACAAGAGTTTCTCTAGCCCAGTGTTCTGTTTCTAACACTGATCAGCCAGATGCCTCCAAGAAACTCCACCAGGAGGGCATGGAGACATTGGCCCTCCTCTGGTTGTTTTGTTCCTAAAATCTGATGCTGGTATTGTATTCAGAAATATATTGCCTCTAAACATGGAGGTTTCACTTAGAGGTTTATTTGTTAATACATCTCTTACTTTTATATCTTGGCATTCGTCCAGTGAATTCAAGGGCACGAACATGACTTTCCTTCTCCCTATTGTATCCTCACAAGCTCTCTGCAAGGTGGCCAGGCTAAGAGAAAGTGACCCAAACTCAGCCAATGAGTCTCATGGTTCAGTTGGAATTACAGCCAGGATTTCTTAAATCCCTGTCCAATATTCAAAGCACAGTGCCCTAGTAGCTTTACAGATACTTACACTTTCATAAATTGTATGTATTTGACTTTTGGGACCATCTCTAGATACTTCCTATCTGTCTAAGCATCCTGCTTACTAATGTTTAAAGTTATCTTTTGGTAGTATTTGCATAACTTTGCTCATAATCCCATCTGTGAAAGTTATCTTTTGGTAGTATTTGCATAACTTTACTCTTAATCCCATCTGTGAGTTGAAGCATTACTTATAAGAAAAGCTAGCTGAAAGAGAGTTTATTAACATGAATATATTAATCTATAATAATATATTTTACTGAATAATACAAAATTAATATGTGGTATTTAATATAATATTAGTATTCCACTGCAGGAAAATACCATAAAATCTCTGAAGGATATAATAAAAACCATGAAAATTCTACATATGTCAGTTCAATTTTTGAAATTATTATTCCTTGCCCCTTGAAAATTGTTTTTCTCTTTATAAAGTTTGCTGAGGCCATTGGTTCACTGAGGGAGGGGTTCCTGTCCGGGGAAAAATTATTGTAACATTTTGACCTTTTCACTGCCAAGGTTATATGTCTTAAGTGTAATGATACCGCTGCTGCTGGGGTCACAATGAATACTTTGAGACCCAAAATAAACTTGAAATTGGAGCTGACCTTTTCCTGCAGCCATACTTGCATTGAAGAGTTGAGTGGAAGCCATGTGGATGTCATGAGCAAGAACTGCAGAACTGCAGAGGATCCTGGTGCAGCCTCTATTGAGCTCAAGGACATGTACATGGTTTTCCTTCTTACCATTTTATCCACACAAATGTTTGGATCCCTGTGAAGTTGGCCAGGCTAAGAGGAAGTGACCTAAAATCATCCAGTGAGCCTTGTGGTTCAGTGTGGATCACAACCTGTATCTCTTAAGTCCCAGTCCAATATTCAAACCACAGCATTCTAGTAGCTTTAGAGACACCCTAGCTACCTTTCACAAACTGGGTGTATTTGACATTAGGGAGATTTTATTACTATGAATACAGTCAGCCCTCCATATTTGCTTGGGGCATAGGACCTCTGCAAACATGGAAAAATGTGAATAACTCTAGGCCTCCTAAACAACATTTAACACACACAAAAAGTATGCTCTGTAGATTCATCCCACCATAGGTACCTTCAAGGCAGAAGGGTTCCTTTGCAAGTCAAAAGTGGGCAGCTGGTGGGGCTTGCTATCAGCTCCACTGCTGCCCTACACCATTTTTAATAGACATGAAGAAGATAATATATCAGTCCCTCTTTGCTGTAGTTCTTTACATTTTAATTACTGGCCTCAGTCTTGCAATCCCTATTAAAAATGGCATAGGAAGGCAGCAGTAAATAATCTGTGAATAATCAAATCTACATAAGTTAAATCCCCAAATGTGGAGAGCTAATCATATATCCATATATAATATCAATACAATCAGCCCTCTATATCCATATATTTTTTGTCCATGGATTCAACCATCTATGGCTTGAAAATATTAAAAACATATATAAATTCCAAAAAACAAACCCTGATTTTGCGATTTTATATAAGGGACAGTATTTATTAAGCCATTGTTTTTAATGGGACTTGAGCATCTATAGATTTTGGTATCCACAAGGGGTCCTGGAACCAAACCCCAGCAGATACCAAGGGCCCACTGTATATTATATTGAAAAAGATATATTATATTATATTATATTATATTATATTATATTATATTATATTATTATATTTAATATAATATTAGTATTGTGCTACAGGAAAATACCATAAAACAACTTAAGGGTATCATTAATATGTCTATGTGTACGTGTAAGGCTCATTGCTCGCTATTGGTATTGCTATTGCTAGATTGCTAATTGTTGTGCTGGTGTGTGGGGGTGTATTTAATGATATATGTTTTAATCTGGTTTTAACTTTTTAAATTGTTTAATCTTGTTTTAACTTTTGTATTTTTTGGATTTTTCACAATGTCTTTTTTAATTGTTGTAAGCTGCTTTGAGTCCCAATCTGGGAAAAAGGAGGTATAGAAATAAATATAACCACCACCACCATGAAGATACCACAAATGTCAGTTCGGTTTTTAAAATTATTCGGTTCAGTTTTAAAAGCTTATTCTTTCCGCTGCTTTGTCCCCACCCAGGGTGGCACAGTGATTGGGAGTGCCCGGTGCCAGGACTTCCGCACACGTGAAGGACGCCTGAAAGCTGCACGCAACCTGGTAAAAAGAGGAATAACAAACTTGTGTGTTATTGGAGGTGACGGCAGCTTGACTGGAGCTGACACCTTCCGAGCCGAATGGACCAGTTTGCTGCAGGAGCTGGTTAAGACAGGTATTGTGGTGTTATGCCCATCAAAGTCTAGGAAGTGGAGCTAAAAGCAGAACCACCATGGGATGGGAAGACATCTCTCCCTCCTCTCACCAGCCAGTAATGAAAACGTGAAGAATTACAGCAAAGAGGGACTGATAGACTCTCCTTTTCACACCCTTGCAAAATTAAACCCAGACTACGCTCTCTGTGACCCCTTTATCATTCAGCATCTGCCCTATGTATTTTGCTTCTAGTTTGCCATGGCTCTGAGTTCTAGCCCTAAGGGATTTATCTAAAATTCTGCCACTCTAAAGGGAAGGGGGAAGAGAAGAGAGACCTGGAGCTATAGATCAATCTCTGGGTGATTTGTGAGACACTCAGGAGTTTCTGACTCCCATTTGACCTAACAGCTGCAGCAGTTTAGAAGCTTTGCCCTCTTCACCAATTGCTTTGCTTTTAAAATAGCACTTTAGAGCAGAGTTAGGGAAAGTGTAACTTATGAGCCACAAGTGGCCTATTGACCCCCAAATATGTGGCCCACTGGCAGTCCCTTGAAGCCCCCTTACTTATTTTTTTAGGGGGATATTTGGCTGAAAATAGTGTCAAAAGACTGCAAAAGTGTGCCAAAAACATACAAAAGCACTCTCCCATTCCCTGTACAAAATACCTTATGTTTCAAACTTATCACTCCCAGACATCATTTTGACTGATACTTAGCTGAAGAAAGAGGAATTCTGGAAATGTAGATGGATGGACATCAGCATAGTGTAGTGGTTTGAGTGTTGGGCTGGGACTCTGGGAGTCTAAGGGCCTCGGCAGACGACTAATTGGGT
>CM034703.1:161090149-161104933 GCA_020142125.1 Phrynosoma platyrhinos
ACATGCTTCATGAAAGACAGGCAGGGAGGGAGAGAAAGGTGTGCAAAGGCTATGTGATGCAGGAAGAGAATGGTGTAAAGAAACAAACAGTAAGTTACCATAAACATGCTGTGCCTAAATTCCTGCAGTGGACATGTAGTCTAACTACCAGTGAATATAGGCATGTAAAAGTTGCCAACTCCAACACTCACCGTTCACTATACTGGCTAGGGCTGCTGGGCTGTCCAACAACATATGGAAGGCTGAAAGATTTTCATCCTTGCATTAAAGATGTTAGCACGCAAGCCCTGGTCTCACTGCAGTCATGTTAGCTAACAAAAATGGAAACATACCAGCTTGAGAGCAGCCACTATTGTACCTCTCTGCAGTAGTGTGATTGGGGCTGTTTCTGCTATTGCACTCTCTTCCACATTCCCCTTTAACCCCATCTCTTTGCCCTATGCCCTACCCAACATGCCTTTTATTTTTATTTTTATAACACAATTCTGGATGCTAAAGCAATTTAAGTAAGAAAAAGAAAAGAGGGGAGAGCAGGAAAGGAGGAGACACTGACACCATGTGACTGCCAATATCACAACTACCCTGGCAGTGATATTTTGCACCTGAAGACTTGGGCAATTGTGAGCTTATTGACAGGTTTCCCCCCTCAGTGAAAAGGGACACCTTAATCATGCTTTGGAGACAGAGCAACTATGGAATGAAGGTGACATGTGATAAGAGTCACCAAAGGTGCTATTTTCTGGCTGTAATTGCAGTTTAAAAGCCACATGTAGTAATCTCCTGAGAATCAAAACAGTGGAACCCATTCTTTCATTGTGGATAAAGTAGTTGGATTAAAAACAATAGCAGCATATGTAAAGTATAGGTAAAGGTAGTCCCTTGACATGAATGTCTAGTCGTAACCGACTGTAAGGGGTGGTGCTCATCTCCGTTACTAAGCCAGAGAGCCAGCGTTGTCTGAGGACTACTCTGGTGGTCATGTGGCTAGTATGACTGCACCAAACATTGTTATCTTCCCACCGAAGTGGTATCTGTTTATTTACTTGCATTTGCATGCTTTCGATCTGCTAGGTTGGCAGAAGCTGGGACTAGTCATGGGAGCTCACCCCATCATGCAACACTCGGGCCTCAAACTGCCAACCTACTGATCTTGCAATCATCAGAACTGATGTCTTAACCACTAAGCCACTGCATCCCACACAATACATGTATAATATATGTAAAACCGTAAATAAAAACAATATGGCAGAAACAGGAAGTGGACACAGTAGATAAGAACTTGAGAACATAGGATCATTACTTTAAAAACCCTGCAGCCTAGCAGGTGATATGCTTGCTTGAAGAACCAAACAATAGAAAGGCAGAAGAGTGGGAGGAGGCTGGGTGAGTGGGTGAACCAGATTTCTTAAAAAGAGTTTCCCAATATGCAAAATGGCTGCAGAGCATTATAGGGTCGCCTGGAATGGGATCCTGTGGCAGTCACTGAACTCTGCAAGATTCCAGCAGCAACAGCATCAGTCCTCCTTTCTGTTCTTCATCTTGTAGGGAAGCAGGATGGGTGTGGAAGCTGTCATGGCATTACTGGAGGGAACTCCAGATACGCCAGCATGTGTTGTCAGCCTCTCTGGTAACCAAGCCATCCGTCTTCCTCTCATGGAGTGTGTCCAAGTGGTGAGTTTTTGTGGGCCCTCTCTTCCCTGCCATGTTTATCTAGGGCTGGATTGAGACATTTTGGTGCCTGAAATGGAGCAGTAGGTGATGCCCTGTCTCTCCTTTCCCCAGAAACACATGAAGCATGTGGTATCCTAGCCTGGTCAAGTGGTTCTGCAGCCAGAGACAGAAATTTCACATGTGTCTCTCCCCATTCCTGGGGTCCTTGCACATTACATAATTATAGTGCTTTGATTCCATTTCTACTTGCTGTGGTTGCATCCCATGGAATCCTGGGCTTTATACTTTGGTCAGAAGAAGCTGGGATCAAGTCCTTCCTGTAAGAAGTTGTAACCTTTTCTTTCAACAGACAAAAGATGTCACAACTGCAATGAATGAAAGACGGTTCGATGAAGCTCTTAAACTCAGAGGAAGGTGAGGGGAAAACACCATGCATGCCAACTTATTGGACCATTGTACAATGTGAGGTTCCCCCACCCCACCCCCAGAGCTGGAGAAAGTTATGTTTTTAGATTACAACATCCCAAATTCTCCAGACGGCATAGGGATTTTAGTCCAAAAAAAGTAATTCCTCTAAGCAATACAGTACTTTTTTCCCTTTACACAGCATGTAAACTTTAATAATCTGATTGATAGGTAATGCCCAATTTTCCTATTAGAGAGGCTCAGGGTGAAGAACAATGTATAAACTGGCTGACCTTGGGCAAAGCACACTCTCTCAGCCTCAGAGGAAGTCAAATCTTGCAGGACAACCCATAAGTCAGAAATTACTTGAAGGCACACAACAACAACAATAACAACAACAACACATTCATATCTAATGAATCACAACAGCTAAAATTTTCTGCTTGAGGTGCTTTTATTACTCTGTTTCTTGCTAGGAACGGCCCTGTAAGAAGTATACAGCTTTGAAACACTTCCCTGTGTGAACAGGGATTTTCTCAAATCTTAATTCCTGGTACAGCCCTTTGTTCCAGAAGGTCCCCTGTGGTTCAGAAGGTTCCCTGGTCTTTAGGAGCAGTTCTGGAAACAAGAGCAGGGATGTAAGGGGTTTGGGATGCAAGTGCCTGAAAGTATTAACTAACTGTAATTCACATTTGCTCACAGTGTTGCTCACAATGTTCACAATGCTTTACATAATTATCTGGTTACAGTAAGCCTGTAAGTTAAATCAATGGAAATGGTTGAGGTTGAGAGAGACTGTCTGCTTTTTGAATGAGGGTGAGATTTGAATCAGCAAATTTTTGATTCATGGCTGGGTCTCTTAGAAACTGCGAAGAACAACTTTAAAAATTAAGTTATTAGAGAAAATTTTTAAAAAGCATGGTAGGTATATAGAAAGGAAGTATTTGGAAGAAAATTCATTGTTGAATAAATTACATATTGCTAAAACTTGTAGATAGAAAGATATACTTATATGAAGAAAGCAAAGGTATGAGTGTTTCATGTAGTTAATTTGAAAAATAGTTTGATGTTCGAATATGCTTGAATGTGTTTTGTGGGGTGGAGGGGGGATATAGATTATGTATGTGTAGTATTGTAACTATTTAAGATGACTGTTGTATATATGTATGCTTTTGTTTGTTGTTTTTAAATCTATAAAATATTTTTTTAAAAACTGTGAAGCATCAGTTGACTTAGTCCCCTCAGTGAGTCTGAGGGATCAATAGACTGTGGGCCCATTTTGAATTATGCTAATCTTTGACCTTTTTATTCTTACAGGAGTTTCCAGAATAACTGGAATGTTTACAAGATCTTGGCTCATGTCCGTCCACCCACTGCAAAGGTAAGAGTTGGGGAAGGGGTGATATCTATCCTGGGGAGGAATTATAGCTCAGTGCAGTTCATGGAAAAGTTACTTTTCTGGATTACATATTGGCTGGGGGATTCCCCGCAATGTAGTCTAAAAAATTAACCTTTCCAAGCTCTAGCTCAATAGACAGTATCTGCTTTGCCAGCAGAAGAATCCCTAAGCATCTGCTGCCAAAAGAATAAGATAGCAGATGTTGGGGCATGGATATTTCTTCACCTGGAGAGATATCCTGTAGAGACGCTGCCATTGAAAGTAGACAGTAATAGATTAGCTGGACAAATGACAAAACAGCTGATATAAAGCAACTTTCTTTAGTCTGAATTGGTTGCTCAGGGTAGAGCTGATTTATATGCCTGATGCTGAGCAGCAAATGACATACAAACACAGAAATGTGTGTATTATGCAAAGAGCATACCAAAAGCCAGCCAAATTACTTTGGTACATGAGACAGAAAATCCCATAACTGCCTCTCTCCATTTGTAGCAGTACAAATACAGCAATAACAATTCAGTAGCTACATCAAGAAAAGGTATGATTCATTAGAAAAGATGACAATGCCTGGAAAGATAGAAGGCAGTAGGAAGAGAAGAAGACTGCATTCCAGATAAGTAGACTCAATGAGGACAAAGCCTGCAGGAACTGAGCAGGGCCCTTGAGGATAAGGTGTCTTGGAGGTGCCTTATTTATAGGATTGCCAAGAGTGGAGGGCAACTCCAGGGCAGTTAACAACAACAAACCTAACAATCTGCTGCCTTTTCAATTTTTGCTGTTGTGTGCCTTCAGATCATTTCTTCCTTATGGTCACCCTAAGACAAAACTGTCACAGTATTTCCTTGGCAAGATTTGTTCAGAACGGGTTTGCCATTGCCATTCACTCAGGCATGTGACCCACCCAGTGGGTTTCCATGGCCGAGCAGGGATCTGAATCCTAATTCTTGGGGTCCTGCTCCAATACCCAAATCACCACGCCACATGAAACCTGTAATGAGAGACAGCTGCCTCACCCTTCTTGAAAGCTGGCCTGGCCTGGCTGTACAAAAACGTATTCTGTCCATATAACTGACTCTTTGCAGCAATCCAGAACTCCCAAAGAAAGAGTCCCTTAAAAATGGGGCACTGTATATTTGAACCCCCCTCCTAAGTTTATCCCAACCCCTTTCTGTCTTCCAGAGTGGTTACAATTTGGCGGTGATGAATGTGGGAGCACCAGCAGCAGGCATGAATGCAGCTGTGAGGTCCACTGTCAGAATTGGGTTGATCCATGGGCATAGGATGCTGGCTGTGCATGATGGATTTGAAGGCCTTGCTGAAGGAAAGGTACCGTAATTTCACTTCTCCATTTGTTTATTCACTCTTCTAAGAAAGGTCATTCTTTCTTTCAAAATGGTTGTGCTGTTGTTTGGCTGAGTCATGTTTCTGGCATTGCCATTCTCAAACAGCTGCTTGTTTACAGTTCATGCAAATACACACAGATGCCCCAATAATTTGTACTGAAAATTTATCTGGGAGGGCACATAGCCATGGTAGTCTGTTGCACCAAAAATAGCAGAGTCTTGTGACTTACAGCTTTTGCTTGGCATAAGCTTTTACTTGGCACAAGCTTTGTTTGCCTTAAGCCTTCCTCAGTTTCAATCTATTTATTCAGAGGTTTGGAGTATTGCCTCACTTGGAAGAACTTTGGAGACACTGCCGTGTAAATCTGAAATATCAGCATGCAAAGAGATCTTGTAGAACCTTTGAGATTGTGTGAAAGGAGTTGTAGCCTGAGCTTTTATACACTTGGTCTGAGGGATATATCTGAGAAAGTAGACCGGGTCTGTGAAAGCTCACGCTGCAACTTCTTTCACACGGTTAATCTCAAAGTTGCTGCAAGATCCCTTTGCATTGGAAGAACTTGTGTCTGTAGATGAACATGGAACCCTGGAGAAAACTTCACATCTCTAAAGAAGTGGGCCACAGTGCATTAAAAGTTATGCCAGTGGAGAGGGGGAATAAACTCCCACTGCTTATAGCCCTAATTCAGTCTACTAGGTTCCCTCATTCACCTCACAGTTTCCCAGGTTATCTCTTTCCCACCCTAAAGCCCCACATCCTCTGAAAGGAGGAGCTGGGGATTTCTGCAGTTGTCTTTGCTTTCCCCTTGCCTTCCACAGGCTGGGAAGGCCAAGGGGAAGCCAAGTACACAAAGGCCATGGTTTAGGAGCTGGCAGAGTCCTGGGTTCAAGGCTGAACTCTTGTTTGGCACTGATGAAGAGTAAAGTTAAACCAGTGACTTAACAAGGCAGAGTCTGGGTTGGTCTGGATGTAGCCTCCCAGCTGTTCTAGCACGTGTTGCTATTTTGAGGTGGGAATGGAGCTATGTCCACATGCTATGGGGAAATGGAAATTGCTTACATAGGTGGGTATTGCATAATTCCTTATGCATGTGTCCCAAAAGTACAACTATTAGTGTAACCAGGACCTCCACAGGTGTGCAGCATAGAGGATCACTGCCCAGGACATGATTCCCAGTGAGTTCACAGAATAGTCATGGGAAAACAAATCGAGGAGCAAATCCTAAGCTAACTTCCCCAAATGGAAAAAGCAAGGGGAATCCAGTTACATCAGAGGTCATGGCATGACCCTGACATTGGAGGTATGTTTAGGCCCCTACATCTTGGCAAGATGGGGCTTGGGAGAGAACCAGTCTGCCATCCCAACCTGCTTCCACAACCCTTGTTATGGCATAGTAACTGTGTTTGTTTTTAAGGTGCCTCAGGATTTTTTGTTGGTTTTGCTGTAATGGACTCACCAGAGCTTCACCTTAGGAAACTGAGCCTTTCCCTGATCTCCTTCCCCCTATCCCCAAACCTCTCACTTTCCAGGTTGAAGAAATTGGATGGGGAGGAGTTGGTGGCTGGACTGGAAAAGGTGGATCAAGCCTTGGAACAAAGAGGTATTGAGATGGAGGACAAAGAACTATCTGAGGCCATGCATGACTTTGTGTTGATGCTGTTTTTAAAGCAAATAAATGAAAAACCCAAAGTAGCCAAAATGCATTATTGCTAATTTTGAAAACTTGCCAGCTACACCTACAAAGTTTGATCTTTTTGGAAGAATGAGAATCCTCACTGCCAGTGGATGCAGTTCTCTCTGCTTCTACAAGATTCACTGTTCTGTGCCTGTTTCCTGCTTGAAAGGAGATGAACCCAGATCAGTGACTCTTGCAGAACAGCATCAGGTAGCTTTCTCCAATAGTAGATTCTTTTTCTGTGCCTGTACGGTTGAAGGGTCCAGCCATACCTTGTTCTGAGGCACAGCAGAATTCCTCAACCACAGTGGAGCCTGATTGGGAAGAACCAGTCTAGAGTAGTGCCCATTGAAGAAAAGCATCATACAGTCTCCTTTGAAGAGGTGGTTGTGTTATGGAGTTTCGGCACTAAAAGTAATGGACTATTGCTATCATATCATGAGTTGAAGCACATGAAAACTTCCCAGCCCACAGCACAGATTGCCTGGAAGCAGTTTAGGAATCTCTGGAATAATGGTGGGAGTGGGCCAATATTACTATTTTGTGTAAGGTGTTAAATGAAGAAGGTAGTGCCTTTCTCTGATACTTCTTATTCACTCACAGGACACTGCCCAAGAAATACTTTGAAGAAATCAGCAACACAATTGCCAGTTTTAACATTCATGGCCTGATTATCATTGGCGGCTTTGAGGTAAGTCTCTTTTGAGGTAGGTCTTGGACAGTTATGAACAAAACAAGAGAGTAAATAGAAGTAAGTCATCCTTTATTTTTAATATGAACAACCCAGTACATTGCCAAGACTTTTTTCCCCTTTGCTTTGATAGGCCTTTGGGAACTGGATACTTCTGGTGGAAGGTCTTTTAACAATGTGCTGCTCTGTCTGTATTTATTGCTTTTAAATGGCTGTTCTCTTAAATGACTTTCAACTCCATTGGTAGTTTAATTATATGTTAACTTTTATATGTTTTAGTGATATGAACTTTTCATAGAATCATAGAATCATAAAGGTGGACAACAATCCTCTTGCCTGTCATAACTACGCCAGAGTAAGAGGCAATGCAGTGGCTGGAGCAGGGGTAAAATGGCCACAGCAATGGAAGGGCCAGCACAGGAAATTATCTCTATCAAGAGAAAAATCTACCCTGCCAGTTCCTGGGTTGTCCACCTTTCTCTGGTGATGGAATAGCTTTCCCAGCTATCTCCTCTCCCCCAATGCATCATTCCTAAAAATGTCTTCCACTGGCATAGTAGAGTGTTATGATGGTATAGGTCACTAAGAGGATTATAGTCTTTCTTTACAAAATGGAAGTGACAACATATTTCCCCCCCCCATCTCTTTTCTTTTTGTAGGCTTTCACTGGTAGCCTGGAGCTGATTGATGGCCGATCCAAGTTTGAAGAGCTCTGTATCCCACTCTGTGTGATCCCTGCCACTGTCTCCAACAATGTTCCTGGCTCTGACTTCAGCATTGGGGCAGACACAGCCCTCAATACCATCACATCGGTAAGAGGTTGATTGGCATCCAGTTCAGCAACTTTCAATATGTGCAGAGCCAGCTTGCCAGCTGTCTAAAGTCACCTTTTTTTGTAGCAGGTGACATACCTGCAAGATGAGCAAACACTTCCCTCTACAGCGGAGCAGTACCAATTAATGAAGAAATAACTCTTCTCATAGAATGCCGGCACAGCCATGCTAGTGAGGGATGATGGAAGTTATGGTCCAATACATTTGCAGGATGGCAGGTTGAGGAAGGCTGGTCTAGTCACATATACAGGGTTGCATGTATTCTCTACCAGAGATTTGAGGTGATTTTGTTTTTAAGTTTCTAGCCTGTAAGATTACTAAATTCTTTAAGTGTGAAGGTTCTAGTCCTTCAGCTTAGAAAGTTTCAAGTGATTCCCTGATGTCAACAGTGGAAGAAAACAGTTATGCAGGGAGTAAGTAAGAAGAGTACTGGGGGCAGGGCTTCAATGCATTACACAACCTCTTACTATTTCTTACAACTACTAGAACTTAGAGATCCAGAATCTCATCAGTCTGGCTAATTCTTCTACTATTGCAAACTCCATTCCACACAGATGTTGCATTCAGAGCTTCTGTGGCCAATTTATTACCTAGTAGCCAATCTTTTGACGAGTCAGTTCACATATAAGGCTGGTCCTTCAGCATCAGACATGCTGTCTACAAACCATGGGCATGTTCCAAGGTTATTGCCCCCTGAGGAAATCCTAGAGGAATGTTCCTCAATCAGTCATTTAAAAAAAAAAATAGTCTTCATTTCTGTGACATGTTATTTTCTCATTTAATTCCTAGACTTGTGATCGTATCAAGCAGTCTGCAGCTGGTACCAAAAGACGGGTGTTCATCATTGAGACCATGGGAGGCTACTGCGGCTACCTGGCCACCATGGCAGGTTTGGCTGCTGGAGCAGATGCGGCCTATATTTATGAAGATCCTTTCACCATCCATGACTTGAAGGTGAGAACCTTTGCAGATGCTCAATAGCCTTTTATCTTTTAAAAGCATTATCTCCTTCTTGAAGAATAGGATGAACATCAGGAATAGGGGAAGCAGAGAAGGAGAGAGAGCAGACAATGCATACTTGGAAAAGATTCAACAGTGGGCCTGGAAAAAGCCCCTGTTGAAAACCCCAGAGAGATACTCTCCATAGAGCAAGCAAGGGGATGTGTGTCCTCCAGGTATTGTAGTGTAACACCTCTCAGCACTAACTGGTGGCAAGGGATCTTAGGAGTAGCAATGCCTTGAAAGGATTGATACATTCCCTCTCTTTGCCTACAGATAACACAGAGCTAGATGAACAAATGCTGTTCAGAAAATATGAGACAGCTTCCTATATTCTTTATGTCCTTCAGTAGCAGCCTAACTTGAAGATTGTAGAACAATAATTCTCAAATGTTCCTTTGAGGCAATACTAATGTTGTTAGGGAACCTATGTGTCATGAAAAATAAACAATCCCAAAAGCTACATCTCTGCATGATTTTCTGTTCTAGTTATTCAGCCAACCAAACTGCACTGGAAGTAGGTAACCTGATCTGGTCTTTGCACTAGGTGTAATTAGATTGTTGTTGTTTTGTGCCTTCAAGTCTTTTCCTATTTACAACAACCCTAAGGTGAATCTATTATGGGTCACTCAGTGGGTTTCCATGGCTGAGCAGGGAATCGAACCCCGTTCTCCAGAGTCATAGTCCAATACTTAAACCACTACACCATTCTGGCTCCTACAGTAATTAGATTGTTAATTGCTTGTAAAAGAAAAACAAGACAGAATTGGCTATTTCTGGAAACAGTTGCCTGCTGCACTCACTTTTAATGCAGAGGGACACAGCAAATTTCCCTGCCTGAAGAAGAGACTACCTTGCCTCTCTGTGCGAGTCACTTTTCTGGGCTTGCTTCTTTGATCAGAAGGACTCTCTTACAGTAGTGACTCATCCAGAAACACAGAAGCTGGACTTTTTAAAGGGTGATTCCTATTCTAGCATATTTCTAAAAGTCATCTTTTTCATGTGTGAAACCATGTACTCCCAATTTTAATTTGTAAGAAAAGTGAACCCTCACAAGTTTGGGGCCAAAGGTTCAATTAGAGTATTATACAATATTAATATCTTGATGTCTGTACTTGCAGATGACAGCTGATGCATGTAGATTTGGACCTTCATACATTTCGAGCATTACTAAAAGTGTAGATGTAGCCCTTTCTTATCCACAGTCCTAAACATAACATCAAGGGTTTTAAGCCCTCCTTCCCCCCCCCCCCCCGATAATCGTGGCTCATGGCACTAAGACAGTCTTTTCAAGAGTGCTCCCATACTGAAGACGCATCTTGGCTATCTAGGAAGCATCAGGAGCTTAAATTTTTATAGCAAAAACTATGTCACATTAGGGATGTGTTCATATATAGTTTTAAAGAGAAACATCTTCCCCACTCCCTTGCATATGAATTCTAAGAAACCATGACATTGTTTCTTGGGTTTTGACAGCTGAACGTGGAGCATCTGACTGAGAAAATGAAGACTACAGTGAAGAGAGGCCTAATATTGAGGTACCTGGCTATATGACTAACAGAAGGGGATTGGATGCTTACAAAATATTTCTTTTCTCTTATAAGGATGAAGAGAGACTGTTGTATGGGCGTTTTCTATCATTCATTAACCATGTTCATACATGACTCCATATAATTCAAGAGCTCTTAACAGGGGTCTATAATAACAGAACTTCAGAAGGAGAAGTGATTTGGAAGCTATTAATCCCATGATCCTTCCATTAAAATGAGATTGTCCATTTCTAGGTTTTTTGCATAATACTTATTTCCCTCACTTCCATGAAAGCATTTGTGATAAATGGGGGCTGTTTAATGTTAGCGTCACAATAGCCCTTTGAAGTTGGACACTGATGTTTGTCAAAGCTCATTAATGGTCAAAATCAAAATATAGCTGGGTCAGGAGCAGATATAGTAGAAAGCCATGAAAAAAATAACAAGTTAGCTAAACTCTAGGTCCAAAAAAACCAATGTGAAATTCCTTCCCAGCTCCAAATATGGCAGCCAGTTACAAAAGCAGCAAGAGTTTTCTTAGCACTGTATCATATCAAACCTACATTTTTCTTTCTTACTTACCTAATTTTCCACAGTGCCTTAAGGCCAGTTCTTGGTCACTGTAGGCTTGTCCCTCTGTCTGCTTAAAGTCATTTATTGCTTTCTCTTTCCAGGAATGAGAAATGTAACGAAAACTATACCACAGATTTCATTTACAACTTGTATTCTGAGGAAGGAAAAGGCATTTTTGACGCCAGGAAGAATGTTTTGGGACACATGCAACAGGTATATATGCTGCTCGATAATCTGAGTATACTGTTAGTACCCAAGTAGTTATAATAATGATGTTAGTTTCATGAATGAGGAAAAGGAGCTGGACTGCGATATGTGACAGGTAAGCCAGTTGCGTTCACATTAGCCTTCATTGTTTGGTGTGTTTTGGTGTAACAAGAAACTGATTTTCTACTATGTGAACAATGTCTGAGTTTACCAGTCACTGGAACTGTGATGTGTTTAAACTACAGTCCACAAGAACAATATAGGAACAAAGTATAGTTCTGGATATTGGCTTCTTTTCACCCTGCAAGCCATCATTTTTCAGCCCAACCTAACAATTTATCAGGACAGATTGGGAGAGGGCGAGTAGCAAGGAGAAGGAAATCAGAACTGTTCCCTCTGTTTCTTCTAGCAGAAACGTAACATTCATAGACATCTCCTCCCCATAATTCAGGATCCAACCCAATGTATTTAACTGAGCAATTATAGAATAAAATTTCATGTAGGATGAAATTACTATCTATTAATTCTCAGCAAAATCTGGAAGCATTAAAAAAAAACATTCAGGGAAAATGAACTCTATGCATCTGTTTGGTTTGGATCCCAGTGAGCCTTGCAGAGTCCTATGTGTTGCTGTCCATACTTATCAATTCCACCTGTTTAATAGCATTTTTTATATTTAAATTACATTTCCTCCAGCTATGATGCTAGAAGGAAGTCTTAACTCTCCCTGTACTGCTCACAGGGTGGATCACCAACTCCATTCGACAGGAACTTTGGAACAAAACTGGGTGCCAAAGCAGTGGCGTGGATGTCCAGCAAGATCAAAGACTGTTCCAGACATGGTATGGAAGAACTTTCCATTGGAGGGTTTTCCCTGTGGTAGGGTTAATCCCAGCTGCTGCAGCAATGATGCCTGGAACGAAGAAAAGGAAAAGGGGGACCAACAGAATCTGTTACCTGCATAGGGTACTCATGATGTCAAAAGTTGGCACAGCAAGGGATAGTTATTGCAATTATTGCATGATAAAAACTTTCAGCACTGTTTATAGTCCTGGTCACCACCATCTCAAAGGAGTTCACTTCTCTCAGAGCTCAGGCAATAAAACATGTAGAACAATCAGGAGGCTGGAGAGATTTCCCTTACAAAAAGGATGGGGAATCATTGCAGGTGGGACAGATCTCTGAACAGATCTTATGATGTCAAGGAATGCGGCCAACCCTCTGACACCATTGTATCACAAGCCAAAGTACTGGGTGGAACTTTTCAGTCCTGCAGTTCAGTCAAGGGATCAGGCTTCTCCCTTTGCATGGGACAAGAAGGACCAAGGTGTTTCTATCAGGTACCTCTGGGTTCACAAGTGACTTCTGACTTATTAGCTGAGCCAGTGTTCACAAAAGCTAGTTCAAAGCAGATGTTCTTACTTCACCACCTTCCTTATTTGGGGAAGAAAAAATAAACCATTCTTAGCCTGCACTTCTAGAAGCCTACAGAACCCCAGCTTCAGTGTGACTCACTCCTGCAAGTGCCTTCTGAGCATGACAGAGAATCCATTCTATCACTGATCCCCACATACATAAGGGAATCCCCACTGCCCTCCCTGATCACTGGCCAGAAATAATGATGATTCCTTTTCCCACTCTCCATTAGGGGCCAATGGGACTTTGGGAGAGGATGAGACACCTGGACACAGTACAGAAGTAGAGGTCCCACCACCACCTTACAAAGAAGGGCTAAAACCAACTTCCCAAAACTTGTGCCTAAGTTTGGACTCCAAGTCCTATCACCCTTAGTCAGCATGGCTGGATATAAACTGATCTGCTCATTCTTAAATCAGTGGATAAGTGAAATGCACTGTATTTCAGTGAGGATATCTCTGAAACATAACTGGGAACTATAGCTGGTCTAGAATATAGCTGCCAGACTGGTAGCTAGGAGCAGTTGATTTCCCCCTCCCAGACAGGAAATATTTTTATTTAGGCCAGGATTCAGTGTGCAGGATAGCAGCATGCATGCTTTTCTAGCCCCTCTTTGCTATAGTATCTGAAGGCTTCTATGTCAGCAGGGTAGTGGGTTTGCACCAGATTTTAGGTTGAACTTTAAAGGATCTATCCAAGGTGTCAAACCCTATCCCCAAAATAGGTTGTTCATTAGAAGTCTGGACTAAAACCCCAAGCAGATTCCCTCCTCCACTGGCATGAGAACCGCCAGTTGCTGTTGCCCTCTTCCCAATGCAGCCTTGTTGCTCTTGCCATTCCTAGGTCATTTTCACAGCAATGTCATGGAAGGGATTACAGCCAGCAAACACAGCACTGCCTATGGTGATGTGTGTTAAGATGGTACATGGGACACTTCACGTGCCAGCCTTAACAAATGTATGGGTTCTCCCTTAGTCTGAGCAAGAATCCAAGAATCCAAGTATTTGCAAGACATAATAAAAACATACTATTATGCAAGACATAATAAAAACATAATAAAAAAATAAAAACTAGGATAACAATAACAACACATTAAAGATCAGCAGCAAATAATTCCAAATGACTATTAAAACATGTCTCCTTTAACCATATGTTGCCAGCAGTGGACATGTCTGGAAATGAGAGTCTAAAAGGCAGGAGCACCACTCCTGAAAACACTTCTGCTTTTTAGACACCAGCCAGGCTCTTTACATAGCAAAAAAAAAAAAGTGGCACAGCTCCTGTGATGCCCTAGGTAACCGGGGTGGGGATAGGTGATGGGTAAGAACCACACTCATGGAATAAGTAGCAATAGTTTATTTTATTCAGGTATACTCATCCTCTCAAAATTTTTGCTGGGATGCTTATAGTAAAAGCAGTTTTTTAAAAAATGTCAGAATTCTAGTATTTCAGCCACAGAACTTGGTGAGCATTTTTGTATTGGTCTTTTTTTCAGGTCGTATTTTTGCCAACACTGCTGATTCAGCTTGTCTCCTGGGCATGCGCAGAAGAGCGCTTGTATTCCAACCTCTCAGTGAACTTAAACAAGAGACAGATTTTGAGTAAGTGTCTCTCCTGGCTTCTCTGTGGGTGAAGTCACTGAGTAAACTGGTCCTTGAAACTCAGGATATGGTAACTTTGAAGCCAACCAATCTGTTAGAAGCCTAAGAATCCCACTTTAAAAAATTTCTAGTCCTTATGGTTACAGAAAAAGATGGGCCAAACAAAAAATATCAGGATATAACTGATGCCCATGACACAGCACATAAACCAAGTTGTGTCCATCTTTATAATGGGGTGGGAAGTGAGTTTTGTGAACAACTGTGCAAGCTTCTCACCAATAGTATCTAAGGGCTTTTAAGGAAAGGGGGATAAGGAAGAAGTCTGCAGAAGCAAGGATTTGTGAAATGCCACCTTGGATGAAAAGGCTGTGCGTTAAATCATCTACAGAGGCTAGGTTGTCCCTAAAAGGACATTATGGAAGCCAAACCATTTTAAAAACA
>CM034703.1:161105033-161115335 GCA_020142125.1 Phrynosoma platyrhinos
TAAAGGTATCACTGTTTTGTGGTTTTTGGGATGATACTGTACTTTGCTATATGGCCAACACAGCCAACCCTGCATATTCTAGCTTTTCAGTTACTTTATCTTCAGAACTGGTTCTTGCAGACTTCCCATGGCCTCAAGGAAAAGGCTGAGCAGCCACAGCAGCCAAAATGTAAGGCTAGGGGAAGGATAACTTTCATGGAGCTCCTCACTTTCTTTTCTATTTTCCCTGACAGGCACCGCATCCCCAAGACCCAGTGGTGGCTGAAGCTTCGTCCCATCTTGAAGATTCTTGCCAAGTACAAGATTGATTTGGATACATCAGAGAAAGCCCACTTAGAGCATTTAACCCGCAAGAGAGTATCAGGTGAAGGTACTCTGTGAACAGATAATGAGACTGCTGCAGTTCTCTCTTAAATTATCATGCTTAAAATAAATTCTATATTGTCAGTTCCTTCCCCTGTTTAGCATGCAGCTGTCCATCTAGTGTCTTTCTGTGAACTGTTAGGACTACATGCATGCCTGCTACAGCTGAAGGAAGAGACAGTACATCATGATAAGAGTGCTGTACCTCAATATATGCATTTATGGGTGCAGAAGAAACATCTGTTCTCTTATTATGTCCTGCCCTTCTTTTATAAAGCTCTGGAGTTTTCATGGGTTCCTAGTGGTCCTCCATCCAGGCAGTAGCCAGTCCACTGGTCCTTTTGCTTTAAGATATAGCTGCTCCTAGTCCATTCACAAAGGCCCTGCAGAGTTGTAAGGCAAGGAACTCAAAAGGATTTTAACTGCATTGTATTGATATTTGAACTGGACTGAATTTACTATTATGATACCTCTTCCATTTGAATTTAAAATTGGCTACTATCCCAGAATGCATTTGTGGGGTTAATTTTCAGTTGTGCTTTCATAATTCAGTCTTTTAAGTGCTTAAAATAAAACAAACTGTTTGACTAGAGGTTGCAGTGTGGATCCCATCTTAACAACCCCATCTGGTGGCTGCTGTTTGTGGACAGCACATATGGTGAGCTAAAAAGATCAAGCAACCAACCAATGCCCATTTTAAACTGAAGTGGATATAGATTCTTCTATTTATTGAATGTAGCTTCAGCCCTGTTCTTCTTTAAGCACCCCCACAAACTATTCTGGGGGGAGGCATTTAAAATGTCAAGAACATAATTTGTTCCTGCCCCACTTTTACAAGTTCAGTTACTTTTTTCCAAAACTGTTTTACAATAAAACTTTTCTAAGCCACCCCATTTAGTGTGATCAGCAACTGAGAA
The DNA here is from genome assembly GCA_020142125.1 of Phrynosoma platyrhinos. Lineage (NCBI taxonomy): Eukaryota > Metazoa > Chordata > Lepidosauria > Squamata > Phrynosomatidae > Phrynosoma > Phrynosoma platyrhinos. The sequence continues at coordinate 161,106,314 of CM034703.1, forward strand.
AAATCTGTCTTCTGTAACAGTGAATCCGTAGGCAGAACCACTTTAATTATTCAACTCAACAGTTTGGTTCCTAGTAGGACAAGGTGCTTCAGTAACTTTAGAGGCTATCAAAGGAAAGCCCACAACATCACAGATAAGCAACCAAATCTGAGGGGAACTGACCATCTGGAAGATGGTCACAGGCCCACATACATTATTTGGAAGGAGTGTAAACAGATACAGGTTGAGTCTCCCTTATCCGGAATTCCAAAATCCAAAAGACTCAAAAAACAAAAAGTTTTTCATGGTTGGCTGACATAGCTATACTTTTGTTTTCAGAATGTTCCATATACACAAATTTCGTTTCATGCACAAAATGATTAATACTGTATAAAATTATCTTCAGTTTATGTGTATAAAGTTTATATGAAACAAATGAATTTTGTGTTTAGACTTGGGTGTCTATGTACATATATGCAAATACAGATATTCAAAAGCCGCCCAAAGCACTTCTGGTCCCAATCATTTTGGATAAGGGAGACTCAACCTGTAAAGATTTAATTATCAATACTCCAGATTAGTAGGGAGATCCTTATCTATCCTTTCTCCTCAGCTGCTCTTCCTCACTGGAAAAAAAAAATTCATATTTGATGCTCTTCCTACAGCAAGATGTATATCTTTCACACACATTGTGTATGTGTGCATGTGTATTTTTATAGTGTACATTAGAGATATTTCAAGAGGAAACAGGAGATCATTAATAATATAAATGCTGTCCAGTACACAACACATTTAATCAACAAACTGTTAATATCCCACATAATTAATTTGCTCACTTAATAACCTTCCTCATAGCAACCAAATTCTTGAAAAAGGGTACTCAAAAGCATACAACATGATTTGTTCCTCGCAAAGGATCTGCTAAGACAAGCTCAAATCTATAGAACAGAAGAGATTGCAGGAGAGAATGAGGGCACTGCACATCAGTCATTCTTCTAGGGATCACATGGAGTTTGGGATTCCAAGTTTTGAGCAATGGTATGGAAGCTGCCTGTGCACAGGAGTAAGTATCTCCACAAAAGGCAATGGCTCTCTTTACATTTATAAACCTCAGAACACCACAGCCATAGGTTAGAAAAGGCTTCCCCATCATGGTATCCTTCAGATGTGTTTGTTTCAGCCAAAAGTCAAGTTGGCTGAAAACGGGGGGAATCGTCATTTCATCACATCTGGAGGGTGCTGGAACTGGGGAAGGCTGGTTGAGAACGTGGGTCATTTCAATGATTGAGGGGAATAATTATACAAACATTGCCATAACTTTCCAGGCAACCTTAGTGGATGCATCTCCTGTTCAGGGTTTTTTTCTCTTGCAGCACTGAATCCAACCCTCCTATCCCATCCTACTCCCAGCATCACTCTGCCAATACTGAAGCAGTATGTCACCTTGAGGGAAAGGGAAGACACCCCAGAAATTCCCACAACAACAGTTAAACTACAAGAGTTAATGAAACTCAGAAGCATCCTCTGTTCTCAGAAAACAAAATCCCAGTTCGACCCCCAACAGAGGGAAGCTGGGTTTCTAGGCAGCACTGCTTGGACTGCCCTGTCCAAGAAAAGGATAATAATCTTTTTGAGAGATCTAGGCTTATCTTTTAATTCGAGGGGGGGGGGAACTAAACCAACTACCAAGAATTTAAGAACCAGTGGATTAGGAATTTGTCAAACCATTCAGGTCTAAGACCTGTTTGGACAGAGACCTCAAGCAACAGCTAGGAACTGTATCTGTTAGAAGCTTATGCAGGATACAATTAGAGTAGTGGGTAGGGGAAAAAACAGTTGTTGCTTGATACTAAGGAACTTGTGCCTGGTCCTGGAGGTGGCAGGGGTGGAGAGGAGAATGCACATTGCAGCTTGAGAGAGGGAACAATTTCCCACTTGATAATATCTAATATAAGTAAAGAAATACCTCTACCCCTACATGCATTTACAATTTACATGTTGAAACATTTTGTAAAAATCAGCATGATATCAGGAAATTGAAATGGAGTGAAGGCAAACCAGGAAACAGTTGAATAGGCTAGGCCTGATGAAAGGATCCCAGCAGTGCTCTGACCCCACACAGGTTAAATAATGTGCTTTTTCAGCTTTAAAGTCATCAAATACACACTGTGTGATCAGGAATGAACTTCTGTTATCACTATACAGTGTATGGCGTTAATACATACACAGGAAGCTGTCTCAAGTGATTTTTTTTTAAACAAGAAGATTAAAGTGGGGGGGGGAGGAAGAAACCCTGTAATCTACATGCCTTCAAAAAGCAACTCTGACTGACTTCTTTTCAAGGGATCATCTGAATCAACTGTGCCCTCATCAATAAAGGCTTGATCTAAACATGCAATAGAATGAGGTCAGAATATATGATGTACAACTTTAGACTGCCAGTTTCATATATTTCTGGAGGTGGGAATATGATCTACAATTTTAGACTGCAAGTTCTCTCATATATATACTTTTTTTTTATTACACAAAGAGAAACTAGAGCAGCTTAAGAACTTGTTGCTGAGAGTTATTAGCTTCTTATTTGCAGTAAGCTTGTGCTTCTCCCCCACTCACTCACAAAACAATCCTCAATATACTGAAGCAAAGTAAAAACCACTATCACCTCAGAACTCCTCTCCTTTATGCTACAGCACATGCAAAAAAGATAACACCAAAACCTGATCCAGGAATTGTCTCTCTTGAGGCAATTCTCCCTACCCTGTTTAGTTTGGTACTTATGAGTGGGGAGACAGGGAGAAGAAGATAATGCAATACAGAAGGGTCTCATCTGGACAGGTGTTGATCAACTTTGCCAGATTCCTTTGTTTAAATCCATCAAGCCACTGCAACCCCTGGAAAGGCTTGTCCCTGGTAGCAAACAGGATGGCAGGGCAGACCTGCTAAATCTTAAGCTTGAAGCTAGACGTAGGGTGATCAGATAATTAAAATGCTTTGGTGTAACAAAATTAAGCTGTAGTTCTCCATCCCACCCCAGCGCATTAGGCAGCTCTGGGAGAGGATAATTCTACTTTCTCTCCATTCAAAAGTACTGAGAACAGAAACTAGATCTAGGATTCCTAGGGAAATCTGCTGTCAAAATTGAACAGCATTGGTCCTTCTTGAGGCCTCCCAGCCACAAAGGGCCAGGGAAAACATCTTTCAGCTTACTTCACTGGGAAAAAATAATCCAATGCTAACTGTGCCATAAGGAAAAGCTGAGGGAAACTGGCTGAGGGCAGAGTGAGGAGGATTCATAGTTGTCTGTGAGGTTACAGATAGAGCTGCATAATCTATCCATGTCACTGCTATGGTCAGTGCAAAGTGCCAGGAAAGAAGCTACCGAAACCAACCAATTTGCACTATTAACAGAATCCTACAAAGCTTTCAGCTGTCATTTAAGCAGTACATACTCTTTCAGAGATTCAGGCAAAGGCAGTTCCTTCACGGCATCTGGCAGGAACTGCACTCCCATGCTGTGGCGCACTGCGTAGCGTGACAGTGTCTTTAAGGTGCCTGGTGCAGAGCACAGCGTGGTCAGCTTTTCACACAGCTGCTGATCCCTCAGGACCTCACGGGGCATGGCTCCATTCTTCCGCAATTCAAAGTGTCCGACGGCTTGGTGGAGGAGATCAAAGCAGGAGTCTTCCCTCTCAGTGCCAAGTCCTCTGACCAGGAGGGCAACCAGCCTTGAGATTGGTGTCTGCCCCTTCAGATTGACTACTCGGACCTCAGCCCCATATTCCAGAAGGACGCTCACACTCTCTAGATTCCCCTTCATCGCTGCCCAGCTCAGGGGGGTGTCATTGTTGTAATCCAGAGCGTTGACAAAAGCACCACTTTCTAAAAGTGTTCGGACACATTCAGCATTGTTTTTAAAGGCAGCCCAGTGCAGAGGCGTGTCCTTATTGCCATCCAGGGCATTTGGATTTGCTCCATATTCTAAGAGGATCTCCACACAGGTCTCATCCTTCTCTGCAGCATAGTGGAGGGCTGTTCGGTTGTACCCATCAAGGGCATTGACCTGCAAAAGTGGAGAAGGGGTGAGCATTAAGAATTTAAGGTGGGGTGGGCTACTGCAGAAGAGGTAGGGGCGAACATTCACCCAACCCTTTCCAACTGCATCACCAGATGGGACTTTGCGCCACATACTTTTGATTTCAGATGATTTTTGTTCTAAAAAAAGCTTGCTGCTGGGATTATGTGGGAAATTTGGAGGGTTGTTTGTTGAAAAATCCAGTGGGAAATTTTTTTAAATATTGCGGATTCTGGAGGCTTTGGGGGCCACATGCAGCCTGAGGGACACACTTTACTCTCTCCTGATTTAAGGGTTTCAGTTGGGGGAGGGTTGGCCAAAAAGTACTGCCGACAGACTCATTCTGTCTTAAAGCTCCACCAAGAACCAAACCAAAGCATTTGTTCTATGATCCTCATTCTTCCAATACAGATGGTCTGAATACTGTAAGTTTTTGCTGCAAGCTGACACTGAAAGTCCAACCTTCCTTGCCTATCCTCCCAATGCTGGTGCTGCAAAAAAAAAAATCCAGCTGGTCAGGGAGGAAAAGAGGGGCATAAAATAACTTTGTAAAATGTTCAAGTATGATATTGTCACTACTTCATCAAAGTATGTGCCACAATTTGAATGATTATTATTTCCAGTCTGCCCAGATATGGGTGCACCTGATAAAATGGCAAAAGTAGGTGCATAGGCTATCCAAAGTATTTCAAACTTACTATGCTGTACTTTGAAGATGCCAATAAAGCTCAACAGGATAATGGGAAACAGACACATTTCACAAGAGAAGGAAAAAACATACTCCATAAAAAAGTTTGTCATGCCTCTCTCACAGAACTAGCATAATGCCTACAAGACTTTGGGGAGATGCAGACAGGCGGCCCAGGACCACCCCAGGAAGTGGAGGATCGGGGCCGAGACTGCCAGACGCCTCGGCCCCAATCCTCCCTTTGCCGGCCTGGAAAAGAGTGGCAAAATGCCCCTCCTTTCAGAGTCAGCAAAAGGGCGCCCTAAGAGCCAACGTGCGGCTCTTTAGCGCCCCTTCCGGTGCAGCACGTCAAAAAGCTGCACTGAAAGGACAGCCTGATGCTACGCTCCATGCATAACAGTGCGCAGCGTCAGGACGACACCGACGTGGGGTTGGGGCGTCCTCAATCTCAATTCAGATCTCCCCTGTACTACAATTATTGTTGACAAGTTACTTTCTCTCAACCTCATCCTAGCTGCAATACGAGGATGAGAACATCAAAAAACATCTACTTCAAATCCTATGTTGTTGTAATTGCATACATCACCCTAGAGCAGGTTCTCCAGATGGATTCTTGCACTGTATTCAAGTTCTTACCTCAGCTCCTTTTTCCAACAACAGCTCAATGCAGTCAGCATCAGCAACCATGCAAGCACAGTGTAGTGGCTTCAGGGTACCATGCATACAGTTAACATCTGCACCCTAGTAGAATAAAGAATGGGAAAAATGAGGGACATTTACTAGTTACATCTATAATTGACCATTGTCACAGTCAAATCTTGACAATATACTCTTCCCACTGAAGAGTAAGTGATACCAAACTAAGATGCTTCCTAGATGTCTAAGATAAGCTCAGGGGCACAAAATTGAATGAAAAAGTCTACTTCATACCAGCGCTATTTATTAAATGCAAAAAACAAAACAAAACAAAACAAAACAAAACAAAACAAAACTAGAAAACATCCAATGGCATCCACAAAGAAAAAGGAGACTCATGTCTCAGGATGCTAAAAAGATGGGCTTTATTTTCCAAAAAGCCCAGACTATCCTCAGACTACTTAGATTTAGGGAGAGCAACTCATTATAGCAGGGGTAGGCAACCTTTTTGAGACGGGGGCTGGGTTGCTGTCCCTCAGACAATTGGGGGGGCCAAAGCACCATAAATAAATAATATATATATATATATAAATTAAAAAATTAAAAAATATGCATGCACACTCTCTCAGCCCCAGAAAAGCCATGGCAAAACCCCTGTGGAGATTTTGCCAAGAAAACCCCAAGAACAAGTAATAACAACAATAATCAATATCATCATGGTGGACGGCAGCAGCGGCAGGAGGAGGCGGCAGCAGAACTGGCCTGGGGCCAGTTTAAAGGCCTCGGGGGGCCGCATCCAGCCCTCGGGCCTTGGGTTGCCTACCCCTGTATTGTAGTAACCAAGTTCAGAAATTACTCTTATACTGTTTAAAGCCTGAGACAAAATGAAATACAGTCCATAGCCATTTTGGCCAATAGGTTGACTATTTAATGGTCTCTGGCAAACCAGATGTTGGTTGTTGTTGCTGCTGTTGTGTGCCTTTAAGTCATTTTCAACTTACAGTGACCCCAGAACCTGTCATGGGGTTTTCTTGGCAAGATTTGTTCAGAACAGGTTCACTATTGCCTTCCCCTGAGGCTGAGAGCATGGGACTTCCCAAGGTCACCCAGTGGGTTTCATGGCTAAGCAAGAAATCAAAACTGGCCTCTAGAGTTGCAGTCCAACACTCAATCCACCATACCACACTAGCAAACCAGATAGCTGGCAATTAATATAGCAAAGCAGCTGGCAGCATCAATCAAGCCTAACATGGAACCTCCATCTGAAACATCAGAGTAATGGGAAGCTGAAGTAATCTTAGCATTGCCCTTTGAAGCTAAGTGTTACATTTCCTTTGAAGATGAGAAATGTCATATTTAAATAGGCTTGAGGAACAGTGGGCAAGAAATCCTGGATGGTTTGCTCTGCTAATAGACTAAACCAGTTTCCTTTGTCTTACTATTTTATACAGTTAAAATTCACACAGACTACCTCTTTCTTCTAAAAATACTATTAGTGATAAAGTGGAGTTTTCTGGTCACAGAAAGTACCTTCAAAACTGCTTTCTTCCCTATAAGCTGTCTTTCATGCACATTCTAAAATGTGATGCAAAGGAAGTGCTGCCTAACTCCTGCAGGGCCACCTAACTAATTTCACACGCACGGTCAGAACTTTTTAGTGATTCCAAAATACACCCTGCATTGACTGATTCTTTATCCATAGATACAAGCACTCACGGCTTGAAAATATTTTTTTTTTAAAATTCCAAAGCACAAACCTTGCTTTTGCCATTTATATAAGCGATACCATTTTACTATACACCACTGTATTTAACAGGACTTTAGCATCCACAGATGTTGATATCCACAGAGAGTCCTGGAACCAAACCCCAGTAGATAAGAAGCTTTCAAAACAAAGCTGAAATGCCTTTCAAGTCTTATCACATACCCTCCTGATAAGGTCTTCAACATTGTCATGTGGGAAGGATCGGATGGCTGCTATAGTCCGGATCAAACGCTCCGACAAAGAATATTTACTCTGAATGCTCTGCATAATATACCACATAATGGAACTCAGTTTCCTTCGCTTGCTTCACATGCTCCAAGTCATCTGGGGGAAAGAAATCAGACATATAAAGTAAGGCTTTAAAATTAAAGTTTCTGTTCTACAAAAGTTTGGTCAAGCCATAATTATGTAACAGTTTTAAATAAGAAAAGACTTGGTAACTTATTAAATTACATAAATGGAGACAGAAGAAATGGCTAGAAACAATTCAACGTCAGTAAAATAAAATATAAGAGCTGGCTGACACTTTCATGTCCATCACTTGGTTACTGCATCATCAAGCAGTGACTTCAAAACCCAAAGGAAAGGAACTTTCCTATCATTCGCAAACCTAAATGGAGTCTGTTCACATATTCAGATTAGAGCTTTCAGTTGATCAAGCCTTCTGTGAAATGACATTAAAATCAACAAAGTTCAGAAAGAAGTGCTATAAAGTACCAGTTATCTGAATATGTTCTGTGGTTGCTTTTATGGACCATTAGTCTATGCTGCCCAGTACTGTCTCCTCTGTTTTGGGATGGGAGCCCTCTGAAACAGCTTTGAAATAATAAAATTTGTAGGTAGGGAGAATTTTTTCAGCTAAATTTTTTGAGGATTGGGAGGGCAGCTTGAGGGGGATCTGAGTGGGGTTCCGTACATGTGTTCATGAGTTCCTTCCTCTGCAGTCTCCCACAATTCCTACCTCTAACATAAACAAAAGGCATGTTAGAATATAAACTGGGCATTGAGACGAACATCAATTAACTCCTCCTCGCATTCTAGGGACAAGCCATTTCTAGATGGTTACACCAAGATATCCTGTGCCACCCAAAGATGTTTGGCCAATACTCGTAATTATTTTTCAGTTGCAAGATGACTTTAGAGTAGTCACGTCATGACAGAGATCTGTGGAAAATCCATTCTAAGGTTTATGGAACACAATAAATTGCCCTGAAGGTTGAAATTTCTTCTTCCTTCCCATCCCTGTTCCTTGTGTGCAGCTTTTGATTCAGACTGCAAACCTGAGGAAAGGGACTGTTTTAGCCTTAAGCAGACAGGCAGGATAGCACAGACCAAATCCATGCTATCCTGCCCTGGATCAGTCCCCGGGCTAGTGCAGCAATGGACAGGTGTTTACACACCCACCAGCCACGACATCGTGGATCTGCCACCACCACATGCCCCTTACCTGTTGCCGCCTTTGCAACCTGTCTGAAGGCCCCCACTGCAGCCCATAAGGGCAGAAACAGGGCATCTGGCTACACCCACATGGCCATGCACCCCCTTCCAATGTCACAGACCATAGCAGGAGTCTTCAGAGAGGTTGTGACAGTGGTGACAAGTAAGGGGCATGCGGGCTTGTCTGGTTGCTGGTTGTTGCAGTAGTTTCAGAGAAACTCTGCTGCAAACAGGTGGACTTTTTAGACTGGGTTATGGGCCTTTGAGGCTGGGACTGGATCCAGCGGACTCGGGAACTGCCAATTTACAAACGGTTCTCAAGGTTACAAAGTACCTGAAATCAAGCATCATTTCACTGATTTGCCACTGAAAGAAAGGTGAAAAACTGAGTGGCCCAAGGCACAAATCAGGGAGTCAGAAGCAATTTTGGATGGAGTTAGAATGG
>CM034703.1:161127192-161143913 GCA_020142125.1 Phrynosoma platyrhinos
CCCCCCCCCCCCGTTTTTCTGGCTGCCCCAAATGACATTGCTGGCGCCCAAGATGGCCACCCCGAGCGATAGAGAAAGCTGGCCTGGAAAAGTTGCTGCCTTGCAGGCTGGCTGCCCTGCAGGGCATGGGCTGAGACCTAAATTGCCCCCGCCGGATGGAGAGAAAAGGTCTAGGCGAGAGGAAGAGGGGAATCCCTTCTCCTCCAAGACAGCTGAGAAGGACCTTTTTCCAAAAAGTTCGAAAACAAAATGCCTGGCTTTTAAAATGAAGTTGCCTTGTGGCGCCTGGAAGATTAACAGCTTTACCTGGCAGACCTGGGTGGGCATGGCGGCTAAAAAGTCATCCCTATTGAATTCAATGGGCTTTGCCCCCAGGTGAAGAACATGTACAGCAGATGAAATAGTCTGTTGATCTGACTGTTTGTTCCAGTACTGGCAATTTGACCTATCCCTCTATGTATCTATCTACAGTATCTATCCACCCATCATCTTTCTTTTTCTTTCCTACCCATAAAGGGGTTAAGCCATAGGGATGTTTTTCTAATGTTCCTGCTCTTGTTATTCTGAAGAAAAGCCTCTTGGTGCCATCCTTATTCCCCCCACGCACATATCCCTTGGGAAGCCAGACTGTCCCCGCTCCCCTTTATTGATGCCAATCGCCCTTGTGAAGAAATGCTCACACAGCAGTCATTTGGCCATGTCTTTTCTTGGAAATGAGCCAGCATGGTGTAGTGGTTTGAGCACGCGGCATTCCCTGCTCAGCCCTAGAAACCCACTGGGTGACCAGGATCCTTTCCACAGGGAAGAAGTTGGTAGATAATCCAGGGAAGGGAAGAGTCCTACTGGAACAGAAGTTGGTGCCTGGTCATCTTGGTGTCTTTTCCCTCCAACCCTCCTGTGGTCCTTCCCACAGGGCATATTCATGTTGGCCATGCAGCAAAATACAACATCCAAACTTCACAAAGCAGCAATACATTTATTGGACCAACTTGACAAGAGGGAACAGATGTTTTGTGGTGCGCTCCCTCCTAGATGCAAAACTGGAGTGTGAATGTGGTATTTTTTTTGGGGGGGGGGTACAAAGGTGCTTGTCACCTGCATTTTACATATGCTGGCTAAGGCTGATGAGTATTGCACTTCAATAACCTATGGAAAATACATGCCCGGCTGTAAATCTTGTTCCATGAATATGATCAGTGGCCTACAGCAGTGTGGTAGACAGTCTGGATGATCACATCTTGTTATCCCTCAAGGTTCAGTTGTGTAACCAGAGTACAGTACTTGGATGGGAGTCTTGGGATATGTGAAGTAACGAGAGCCCTTAAGTGTATGCAAAATACTTTCCCTTCTAACCAGGATAATCTCAGCCAGGGCCTCTTTATCTCGGACATAGTGCAAGGTCTTCAGGCACAGAGAATGGCTTCTAAGTGAGGTTTAGATCTAGCACTTGAGAACAATTTTGTTAATAAATCCAGAAGATTACTAGCCCACACTGATGTTTGGTAGAAATACCACTACCAAATATCAAGTCATACCCACTGGTTCAGCTACTTCAGCATCTCTTTCTGGCTCTGGACAAGTCTTTCCCAGCCATACCTGGAGATACCAGAAGCTACACTGGCTAGGCAGTTGAAACTTCAGAAAGCAACTTTTCCAGCCACTTCCCAATTGATAGTTTTGAAGAAAACCATCCAGCCCTGCATCCAACAGTAGCACACATATATACACAGTGAGTTGTTGTAAAAGGCACAGCTTAACAGTTGACTGAAAAATTCACTCTCTTCTTTCTTGCTATAAATGTAAGTGGTTCAATTATGTAAGATCAGCATGCATAGTTATTAATGATATTTTAAGGATCCCTGCTTTGCTTTTCAAGCTTTTGGCAGAGGGGCTGACTTGATACTTCATGCCAGTGAACCAAAGCTGTTCAGTGTGGTCTATTTCAGATTCATATTTTTCTATCAAGACTTCTCCTTTGAATTGGACACGTTATGAAGGCTGCTGTGATTTTTATTGTAGAACTTCTGTTGTATCTCTGATGAATGCCAATGAAATAGGATGTTGGGTGCATGTACTTACAGTAATATGGTTAAGAAGTCATTTAAAGAGGGAGCCAGAAATCCTATAGGGCTTGCAGAAGCCCGAGTCTCTCTGGATCCCAGCTTACATGCAAAATCTAAACAGTAAGGGATAGGCAATTTGTTGCTCTCCAGATGGACTGCAACTCCCAGCATAGCTAATCACTGGCTATGTTATCTAGGTATTATGGGAGTTAGAATCCAGCAACCTGTGAAGGACCACATTACCTAGCTCTAGAAATAAATAGTAGTAATAGTAGCTTACCTCGACAGTGTATTATAAACGGTGTGTTATATTTCCATGTAAAAGAAATGTGATGATATGTTCCCAGTACTGAGGTTTAAAACATTGGTAATCTGAGCAATCATGTTCTGTATGTTATGCTCATGTAAGGTATCCCTGGACCAAGCAAAGCAATACATAAGTGTTCCTTAACATGTATAGAAGACATTTTGGTCAACAATGAGCAGCCCTGACCCATTTGGGCTCCTTGGCCAGGGTTTTAAGAGCAGATGATGTGGGTTCCAACTAAACTTAAGCTGTGGTACGTTACCATGTTTAAGTTAACAGCACACAATAAAGGATAATGAATTAGCCACACTAGGTAGTCCTTTTTGTGCTGACATGAATCCCATCAGGAGAGAGAGCATGGCATATTAATCATAGGAGTGTGTATTTAAGCCCAGGCTTTAGTTTGGTTTGTCCATTTTTATTCTTTAACTTAGTGTTGCTTTGTTCAAAGGGTATTAACTAGTTCCATAAGCACTTGTAATTTCTCTAACTTCAGCTCTTTCCTTCTCCCCAAAATAGTAACAGTCTGGCTTGAAAAAACTCATTTGAGATGGAGTGTGAAAACCCAGGCATTGTGGTGATTCATGACTCAGATGATGGTGCAATGGCAAGGAGAGTCTATATAGGTAAGCAGCTCAGTTCATTACAAAGCCACTGAATATATGCTTTATCCTATTCCTATGTAAATCCAGAATATGGCATGCAAGCTCTCCTCCCCTCCATTTTATCTTCAAAGCAATGTGATAGGGTAGGCTATGAGATAAACCACTGGCACAAAGCCATCCAGAAAGTTTAATGATCAAGTGCACATTTAAACCTGAGGCTCACAGGTCACATTCTGACACTCCGGCTGGTTTGCCATGCTGGCTTCTCAGGATATAATTTGTTATGTGATCAGTCTTTAAAATAATGTTTCTTTCATATAATCCCATATATAACAGCAATCATCTCACCCTGAGCAGTAGATTTAGAAGCTAGCTAGGAATATATGGAATGAAGACACAAGAGTGTTTCTGAGCATATATTCAACTCACGGTGTTACTAGACTTTAACTCCCAGCACCCCTCATATAGGCTATGTTGGATGGAGCTAATAGGAATTGCAACCCAAAAATACCTGCATGCTCACCTATTTCCCATCCTAATGCCCATGCTAAATATAACCTTGGCATTCAAGTGTTTGTGTATTAACTCTCATTAATTGGGGGAGATGAAAGTATAGTACTCCTGGAGAGAAAGCTTGTATTTCATTTTGGAGGCTCCCTGTTCAAAAGAACTGCTGTATTCCAAACTGACAGAAAGCCATATAGGCCAGTCAGAACCAAGCCTGAGGTGCTCAGCTAATCATGGAAATGAAAGCATAAGTTGAAATATTTACAAAGCTCTGTAGGCCAATGCAGGCTGGAGAATTAGCTCTTACATGAAATTGGGCTTGCCTTGATGCAAGATACATGTTGGTTTTACTTGATGGGGATGGGCCCTCCAGATTATGTTGGACTCTGATTCCTATCACTCCCAGCAAGCATGTCTGTGTCTCGGGGATTATGAGAATTGTAGTCCAACAATGTCTGCAGGGCCACAGGTTCCTCACCACAGTGATACTGTTTGTGAGAGTTGGTGGCTTCCCCAGGGTTACACATGCCTGGTCTCTTAAGATATGTGGCTCTCTTCCCCAGCAGCTGACAAAAGTGAAGTGAGCGAGAGAGAGAAAGATGATCACTTGGAGCACAAGACTATCCAGCCTGGCATCCAACATGGACAGCCCACTTGGAAGGCCAATTCACAGCAGGAAGGGCCAGCCATGGAACGGCAACGGAATCTGCTAGCTCCTGGCAGTTACAATGAGAGTGAGGCTTTGGTAGCAGCCACTGTGGTCGCCCGCTCCAGTAAGCAACGCCCTTTCATCTGTAATGAGTGTGGCAAGAGTTTCAGCCATTGGTCGAAGCTGCTGCGGCATCAGCGCACACACACAGGTGAGAGGCCCAGCACCTGCACTGACTGTGGCAAGAGCTTCTCACAGAACTCACATCTGGTGCAGCACCGGCGCACACACACTGGTGAGAAGCCCTATGTCTGTCGTGACTGCGGCAAGAGCTTTAGCTGGAGCTCCAACCTGATCCAGCACCAGCGCATCCATACAGGGGAGCGCCCATACACCTGTGGGGACTGTGGTCGTAGCTTCACCCAAAGCAAGAACTTGGCCAAGCACCGGCGGACACACACAGGCGCCAGGCCGTTTCGTTGCCCGGAGTGCGGGCGGGGCTTTGCACACACGGCCGGCCTGGTCAAACACCAGCGCCTGCGTCACGATACAGATTCTCCCATTGGCCACCCTTGTCCAGAATGCAGCCAGCGCTTCCGCGCCCCTTCGGAAGTGGAACGTCACCGGGTTGCTCACCACGGTGTCGCGCCATCTGAGCCCTTCATCTGTGTGGAATGTGGAGAGTGTTTCACTAAGAGCACCACACTGGTCCGACACAAGCGAGTGCACAAGCCCATCTTTGTGCGTTGAGATTTTTTGTCCCTTCATGGGATGGGCATTCTCACCATATCTGGTCAGGTTTGCAGACTGGAGTCTACAGGTTGGGGAGGCCAAGGTGAATCACTGCAACCTGTGCCTCACTTGGCTAGACCAAAGGCTCTGGTAGAGCCAGCGTACAAAACCGCTGAGCAGTGACAAGGGATGGAGGGAGGAAGTTGGGCCCCAAGGCTGGACTTCAATCACATGTTGGGGGCAGAAAATGCTTGGAGGTAAAATTTTGATTGCATCTGGACAGGACCAAAGCAATTCTCACCTCCCTTTTGAGGACAGGCAGGTCTTGCTGCTGTACATAACTGAGAGAGTAGTCTTTAGTTAGAAGCCATAACATAAACCTACAAATGGAGGGAGAGGAAAAGAGATCCAAAAAATAAAAAGGCTTCTTGGCATTTTGGTAGAAAAATGAACTCTCAATGGAGAAAGTAACTCTCAGAAGAACCAAGTTCCCTCAGGGAAGGGGGCCAGGACAATTGACAAAAAAGAAAGAAAGAGAGACAGCTGACATGGATAGGGAATAGGTGGAAATCAACCTTGTTAAATAAAATATTGTTTACCCCCATCTCAAAATACCAGTCTCTTGCTCATTAACCATTTCCTGTTTCATACATTTCTGACTGAAAGGAGAAGTTCAAAAGACAATAGAAACCTGGCCATGTGTTACAAATACAAAATGAACCAAATTCTAAAAAGGTGTTTGTTGTGTGCAGCTGGAAAAGCCCAATGGTAGACTGTTGTGGCTGATGGGTGATACAGACAGAGATTATAGACCATAACCGGGGAGTAAGTAGTTAGAATGAGTGATTGTAATTAAGTTTTTGGGAGTTTTGCAGTATGTAAGACATAACTACATTGCATTACAATTGGAACTTAATGAAGGATAAATTTACTGGGTTTTGCAGTGTAATTGTAATTGCTTTTAGTTACTTTTATAGTGAGAGAATGTGTGGCTTAATTATTTAAATGTGTTTTGTAGTTAAATTTTAAAAATAATATTTCAGGCTTGATGAAAGATCAAGCCTTTAAGCCCATATATCAGTTGATATAAGGAAAGTCAACTAGTTCGCTACAGTTCAATGGTTTGAACTGCAGTGTTCTAAAACGTCATTTTTTGGCCAAACGAAGACAGGAATTGAGTGAAATTAAAGGTACAAGCCATACTCCAGGCTAATTGGGAAGAAGGAGAGGGTGGGTCCAGGGGGTGCGCAAGAGTTCTGGAGGGGCATGCTTTGTCCCACCTCTGGCTTAGGGTTACAGGAACCAACTCACCTGCACCACTTTCTTCTTCTCCTCCGACATAGCTGTGAGCAGTCCAGAAGAGCAAACTTGCTGAATTTGTCCTCAGGATTTTCTTGCAGGAGATTTGGAAAGCCCCTGAAAGACCAGGGCTATCTGCAGCTTTGCCTTGTCCATGCTAAATTACAGCTTAGAGTTTAATGAGAATAAGTTTGGAATCTTATGTTCTTCCTCCAATACTGTAGCTTTTGTTTTCAAAGTCTGAGCCAGCCTTTGGCCATCTTGCCAGAGATAATCGGAATTGTAGTAAAACACATCTGGAGGGCACTTAGTCATTGAAGGCTGTGCTAAAGATTACAATATTAAGAGTATCCTACACTGAATGATACTCAGTCTTGCATCCTAGATCTATCTTTTCTCACATACATCTACCTAATAAAAATGTTATCTGAAATGTGAAGTCGTAGGCTTTCATGGCCGGCATCCATAGGTTTTTTGTGGTTTTTTTTCGGGCTGTGTGGCCATGTTCTAGAAGAGTTTCTTTCAACGTTTCGCCAGCATCTGTGGCTGCTAGCCACAGATGCTGGCGAAACGTCGAAAGAAACTCTTCTAGAACATGGCCACACAGCCCCCCCCAAAAAAAAACAACCACAAAAAACTTATCTGAAATGAATCCCAAGTAGTTAACTGCTCACCACCTTCCTATGTCAGTTCTTTGCAGTGACCTCATGTTTCTGAAGACCAACTAGGCAGTGCACATAATATTATGTGTTCTGTAATCCTACCTGTTTTATTTTGTACAAATCCATTTACAAGTAACAGAATTTTTACTGAAGTTTGGAATGGGATTATCAGCAATACAACTATTCCAGCCACAGAACTACTGAAAGCTTGTCAGTGCAAACAGATGAATCCTCAAGATGTCATTGTTCCAAGATAAGGGCCATACTAGAATTCCACACACACTCAAACAAACAATTGAGGCACCCTCCTCTCTGCTCCCCCCCCCAAAAGCTGCCCCATAATTTCAGTTGGCTGGAGTGCTGCACACTGAGGTGCAATATTGGACTATATCACAAAAAGGCGAACTGTAAAGATAGATGAATGACCTGTGTTTGCTAGGCCTTTGTTGCTGCTGCCTGTGAAGCCCCTGCTGTTGTTAGCTGTTGAATCTTCTGGCTCATCATCTCTATCACAGCTGTATAAGAAGAGACAAAGAGAGTCAAGAAATCATTCTAGCTAGAGCTGCTGAAACCGGTTGGAAAATCGCCAGTTCCGGGTCTTACCTTGCTTCATTGCATGTTTCTCCTGCAGGGCGGGCTGGATTTTCTCTATCTGTTTTGTCAGGAAATCAATCTTCCTTTTGAAGAAGTCTCTGGCATCATCCACTGACTGCAAGATCAAAGGCACCATGACACCTCTGCATACTGCCAATAAGGCTTTCTTTCTATACCAAAGAATGCCAAGCCAGAAATGTGCATAAACAAGGTTCTTTCAACCAGACCTCCACAACTTAGATTCCTCCAGATGTTTTGGACAACACTACACCACTATTTACCATCTCTGACCATTGGCATGCTTGGGACCAAAACATCTGCTGAGATTGATCACTCTGGCATGCCTCCTATGCAGGGTGACAATTTCCCCTGAACACTTTATATTCAGATGCATTGTGGACTTACACTATAGAGGTATGTGCAATATAGCTATCCTTAAGAAACGCCTTGGGCTTCCTTTGAAATTGGTTACACATTTTTCTGTGAGAGGCACATTCAATTTTAATCTGTCTTTCACTGAAGTCTTTCAACAGCAATATATTTATCTCTACAAAGGCCACTTCATTTCAGATATAAGTAGCCTGGATGCTCCCAAAAATACAATAAAATCAAAATGGATGCCCAGGAGTGGTCTATGATCTGTTATACACACTAGTAGGGTGAACCTCTGGTGCAACAGATGTGAAATGAGAAGGGCTTCTTACTGAATAATAGTATTTCTACCCAGAAGCCATTTTCCTTACTCTGATATTTTTGTTGTGTTGTGGTTACATAAAGTACTTTTTATAGTCTCAAACTTTTCCTTCATAAATCATGGATAAAATGGCACCAAGAAGGTCAATTAATACCCTTTTGTTCAAGGTCTTACAAGTTCCTATTTTGTGGCTGCCCCAACATGCCAAAGCACTTTGTGGCTGCAGCCATAAGTGTGCACTGTCTACCTAAAGGAGTTCTGAGTACAAACTAAAGAAGTGATGTTTACACCAGTGTCTTCAACACGAAGCACAAGAAAATGTTGCTGCCTAAGAAAAGACAGACATGGATCAGGGTTGGTTTCAGCACATTTCTTTAATCAATGGATTAAGGTACCTAAAAATTAAGTCTAAATGGGTGGGAAAGCTATGACTCTATATTTTTTCAATCCAACTTCTATCACCCCTGACCACTGGCTATGCTGGCAGAAACTAATATAAAACATTCAGAGGAACACAGGTTCCTTACCTCTGCTCTTGACTCAGACCACTCTGGCAGACTAGCTAAAGCCACAAATTATCAAAGGTCCAAAACAGTGACCTTTAATCTGAGCTCACTGAACACAGAAAGAAAATGGTGGAGGCTCAGACCACAGCAGGCCCCAAGGATTTACATGAAGATGTAGATTATGTAAATCTACTTCCTTAGATTATGGCTAGCCTAAAACTAATTTAACATAAATCAGGAGTAGCTTACCTTTTCTACATAATAACCTGTCCCTACATCTATTAAGACACTGCTGACGTCGGAAAGCTTCCCAGGAACATACATCTACAGGAAAGGTTAAGGAAATACACAAGAGCTGGTGGGGAAAACAAATGAGAAAGGAAGTAAGTTTGCCATCTAGAACAAAACATGAGCGATATTGAGAAGCAGGCAAATGGGGAATTCAGAAGCATTTCACTCAGATGAAGTGTACAAATGTGGAAGAACAAACCTTACCTATTTTTATTAGTTGATGTAATCACTTTGGGCCTTTGCAGACTGGCAGAAATAGTGCAAATTGAGTCCACTTTAAATTGAGGCACTCCCCTGGCTCAGTGCTAGGGAATCATGGGAATTGTATTTTTTTCTAAGACATTGAACCTTCTCTGTCAGAAAGCTCTGGTGCCACAATAAATTACAGTTCCCATGATTCCTTAGCACTGAGCCAGGGCAGTGCCTCAATTTAAAGTGGACTCAATTTGCACTATTTCTGGCAGTCTGCAAAGGCCTTTTATTAACTTAAATGGCATGGGTGGAAGGAAGTTAACTGGAAGGTTATGTTTAGTTTAATTTAAAAATGCTATTTTAGCCCTGAAATAGGCTTGACTACTGGCCCTGTTGCCTTTAAATGACAAATCCTCCCCAGGCTTTCTGTGAGTGGTTTGTCCTTTTTGTATGTGTGCATGTGAAAAGTGCATTTTTTGGTTTATAGGGAGCAGGAGAAATCCAGGATCCCATTCTGGGGGTCACCCTTTACCCTGCCCTGAAGTATAGTATTGCATTCCATTGGTGGTTGGGTTGCATTCCACTGTTTCTCTAAATGCTAATATAGCTCTAAATGCTAGTTTTTAATTTTGACTTCCCAGTAACTTTGATTAAAGATCTCCTGTTCCCTCCTGAATTATTTACAAGTTCTTTGTTAGGGACTGGAGATAACTCATCACTTTTTCTTAAAACAGCTCTCAAATTACATATCTTTAACTAAACAGGAAGGCAGCTATCTTCTGAGAGCTGAAAGTGAAGTACATAAGAAGCTTGTCTCTGATGGATTTGTGCCCAACAATGAAAGGAAAAAAAGCATAAATAAAATGTAATGATTAAGGTAACCCATGCAAATACAAATTACAGTACTCATATTTCCTTGGAACTGGTGCAGAATTCTTTAGCTTGCTCAGACAGTAGAAGCCTGGGGAGTTGTTGATTTTATCTGTATAGTGATGTCACCATGATTTATTTGAGTTTGTGAACTCAAACTGTAATTACGATATGTAAAACAGCAATGATTATGAGAGGCAAGTTGTTGCCAGGCAAAGAGCAACTCCCTATATAGCTAGAGTAGTACCTCTCTGGAGACCCCAATATCACGGAAAGGTTTTGTTCTTCTCCAGCAACGTTCTTAGACTTCCCCCTGCTTGCATAAAATCACCAAATGGTAGAATTCAAGGATTCAGTCGTGTTAGGCTGCAGAATCAGTATGGAGAGATCTTGTAGCACCTTTGAGACTAACCAAAGAAAGCAGGTGACAGCATGAGCTTTCATAGACTTAGGGCCTTTGCAGACTGCTAGAAATAGTTAACTGCTCTGGCTCAGTGCTAGGGAATCATGGGAATTGTATTTTTTTCTGAGACATTGAGCCTTCTCTGTCAGAGCAAAGCAAAGCAGCTTCATTTATATACCGCTTTATATCGCGCTATGGGATGTCTAAGCGGTTTACAACTATAAGCTCATTGCCGCCCAACAGTTGAGTACTCATTTTAGCAACCTTGGAAGGATGCAGGCCTGAGTCTAGCCTGAGCCCTGGCTAGTATTAAACTCACAACCTTGTGGTCTATGAGTGAATGGCTGCAGTAAAGGCTCTGGTGCCACAATAAACTACAGTTCCCATGATTCCCTAGCACCGAGTCAGGGCAGTTAAAGGGGACTCAATTTGCACTATTTCTGGTAGTCTGCAAAGGCCCTTACTGTTTATACTCATGTATAAGTCTAGAAATTTTAGTCAAAAATTGACTCAAAAAACATCAGTCAACTTATTTATGGGTCAATATAAGTACTGTACTTTGACTCTTATTTAAAAATAAACCATCCTCTGTTGAAAAGCAAGAGTGTAATCTGTCTCTCATCCATCCAACCTTTAGTGTGAACACAAACAGTTATGCCTGCTGGAATTTTTAAAGTTCTTTGGCATTGTTTTCCTTTGCTTCATTCTTTAGATCCTTTGTTACATGCCCCCTAGGTTTTACCCTTGACTTATTCACGGGTTATATAAAAATCCATAATTTTGGCCCAAAATCTGTCCTCAATTTATACATGAGGTCAACTTATAGTTTAGTATATACAGTAAGTCTACTTCCTCCAAATGCATCTGAGGAAGTAGACTTAAGGCTATGAAAGTTCATGCTGCCAAGTTCTTTCTTTAGGTGCTTTCTTTAGGTTCCTTCTTAAAGGTGCTGCAAGATTTCTCCACATTAAAATCAGGTTTTTTATACAAAGGGTAGTACTTATTCCAGAACCAACAATTTTCCCAAAGAAATCTGAGACAGGGGACACTAAATTTATGAGCCATAGGGAAGAAAAGCAGATGGTGCTGAAGATGAGGCATTCAGTTACCTAAGACGATATTTACTTTTACTTGGGTGCTAAAAGATTCTCAGTGGTCCAAGATCTTCCATTCAGGAGCCTGAACAACTCCAGAGAGAAGTGAAAATCCCTGTGTTCTAATAACCATGCACTGAACATATGTGCAAATGTGCACACTCCAGGAGAGAGTGTAGATAGCTCCCCAGTCTGTTCCCAGGAAAAAAACCCAGATAAAAAGGAACAAGAGAGATGGGAGAAGGGCACAGTGGTTAGAACAGGGTTTGGGAGATCCAAGTTCAGCTTCATGCGGGGCTATGAAACTCCCTGGGTGTCCTTGGGTCCAGTGAATTACAGAGGATTGGATAAAGTGTAGTGGAAGAGAAGTCCCATACACCACCTTGAGGTCATTAGAGAAAAGGCAGGATATACATTCAACATCACTGCATAGACACACTGGTGCAGATGAACCTAAGTGTCAAGTTACTGAATGGAAATACTGTTTTATGAAACAGAAGTTTTATCAGGTTGTAGCATTCTCAGAGAAAGGATACAGAGCTGGAGAGTGGAACCAGTAGCTCTTTACCTACAAAGGGGAAAATACAGGTGTTTTACACATGAGAAAATTTCCAGAACTATTCTACTCTTGAGCACAACCCCGCCTAAAAGGCTTTTCAAGGTGATGCTAAAGATCAATTCAATATAATTCACCAACTACCTTTTGTAACAAAGTAAAAATAATTTGAGTCACAAAGAGTCCAGAGCATTGAGTCACAAACAGTCCAGAGCATCTTCAAAGCATCTTTCACACCAATGCCTAAGACTGCACAGTAACCTGTATCTTATTCTTTTGTGGAACAAAACTAAGGAGAGAAGGGAAAACAAAAGTACTGACCTACAACTCATCTTCTTTCAGTTCCAGGTCTCTGAACCCAAAAGCCCTCATAACTCAAAACCAGGTGAACAGAATAAGCTCCCCGCCTTCAAATAATAAAAAATAAAGGTAAAGGTATTCCCCTTTGACAAGGTTGCCAAATCGTGACTGATTGCAGGGGTAGTGCTCATCTCTGTTAGGGCCTTTGCAGACTGCCAGAAATAGTGCAAATTGAGTCCGCTTTAAGGGTTAGGGTTAGAAAATCATCGGAACTGTATTTTATTGTGACACCAGAGCTCTCTGACAGAGAAGGCTCAATGTCTCAGGAAAAAAAAAACAATTCCCATGATTCCCTAGCATTAACCCTAATCCTTATAGTGGACTCAATCTGCACTATTTCTGGCAGTCTGCAAAGGCCCTTACTAAGCCAAAGAGCCAGTGTTCTCAAAGACTACTCTGTGATCATGTGGCCAGCATAACTGCACACAACGCTGTTACCTTCCCACCAAAGTGGGACCTATTTATCTGCTTGCATTTTTATATACTTTTGAACTACTAGGTTGGAAAAAGCTGGAACTAGTGATGGGAGCTCACTCTATCATGCAGCACTTGGGACTCAAGCTACCAATCTTGCAATCGTCAGTCAGCATCTCAACCGCTGAGCCACCGTGTCTCATTTCTTCACATCATACAACTAAATTATTTCAGTAGACCACTGAAATTCACAAATAAGCTTACAGTTCTGAATGTGTGAGAAATATTTATTCATTTTTCATATATAACATCACTGTAGAAAAGGAGCAACTTTACTCAAAGATGAAGAAGGAGAATAATTGAGACAGCAAGTGGAGCTGAGGACAAGCTGAAGCTTTACCTTCACCTCAAAATTAGAGGCTTCAGCCTGTAATCCAATACCAGCTCATGTGGAAGAAAGGTAAATTAAATGGAACTTACCTCTGAGTAGACATGCATAGGACTACAGTTTAAACCTATTATTTTGCATCTCTGCAATCACATTAGGCCATATAGTATGCACTGCCATTTTTACAATTAGAGAGGAAATGAATTTGGTGGTTTCAAAAAAGCACAGATTAGTGGAAGATGTTAACCAGGAAGGAACTGGAGGTACAAAAATTAATGTCTCCAAACAAGGTCTTAGGAAAAGTCAAGTATTGTTTTTTTCACCTGTGCTTTAATTGGACCGGTTAAGGACAACTGAATGAAACATAAAGTCCACTCCTTTCAGAAATTAGAATGGTAGAATCTTGATTTTTTCCCCACATTACTGCTTGTTATACAACATGTTTTGGCTTTCTAGCAGATTTGGGAGAGGGTCAGAATTCACTTCTATCCTCAACCCCATTTTAAAAAGGTTCATCCATTTTAACATTGTATCTGCTTACTCTTGCACAGTCATTTGTTCTTGCTGTTCCATACTTTCATTGTTACAGCTCACTTTGAGCTCACCTTCTGGGAAGGGTTGGAGGAAGAGCATATATATATATTTGGACAATAGACAGTACTTGCCTTCATTGCTTTTATTCAAGACAGTCAGACAGTCCTTTGCTTCCACATATTTTGTCTGCACCACTTTAAGTTGTGCAATGGATGAAGAAAGGAATTCCACTTCCTAGAAAAAGGCACAGAAAACCCAAAATTCAGCACTGAATCACAGCCTCCACCAAGCAACTACGGGCCTTTGCAGACTGCCAGAAACAGTGCACTTTAAATTGAGGCACTGCCCTGGCTCAGTGCTAGGGAATCATGGGAACTGTATTTTATTGTGGCACCAGAGCTCTCTGACAGAGAAGGCTCAATCTCTCAGAAAAAAATGCAGTTCCCATGATTCCCTAGCACTGAGCCAGGGCAGTGCCTCAATTTAAAGTGCACTATTTCTGGCAGTCTGAAAAGGCCCTATATCTGAAGTAAGCATTCTTTAAAAATAAATTTTAAAAAATAATAATTTTGTTGCTACCAGGAGCACCATACCATGTTTATCTAGACTAGGGACAGCAAATATGTGGCCTTTCTAAATGCTGCCAGATTAACTGAATTCATCCAACATCACTGGCTATCTTGGCTAGGACTCATGGAGTCACACATTCATCAGCCTGGTCTACAAAAAAGGATTGAGACAACTACTTCATTATGACACCAATAGTACAATAATATCCAACATCTACATTTTAAAAAAAAGTTACTTTGCCTGATGAGGAAGCCAGTGGCGCTTCAAAAGCCTGCATCATGCATTTTGTGCATTATGGTTGGCCCCATAAAGATATTGCTGTTTTGTGGATTTGGGCAAGGTGACCAGAAATCCTCCTCTTTCCAGAACATGTCCTACATTTTGCCTTCTGTCCAGGAGGAATTAATTCCAAAGTGTCCTCCCTTTTGAGCAGGACTAAGAAGCATTTATCTGAATATCTTGAGCTTTTATTTGGTCATATCCTATTTTCCTTGATGCTCCTACATCTTGGCCTGCCTTGTCCTCCTTTGCTGTTTAAAGGACATCTGGTCACCCCTGATCTTGGAGCACCTTGGAGACTTAAGTGAAAGAAAGTAGCTAGGAGCCTGAACTTCTTTCCTGAACATGTTAACCAACATAACCAGAGATCTTCCTTTTCCAGGACATGTCCTACATTTCAGCCTTCTGTCCAGGAGCAATTTCAGTATGTCTTCCTTTTTGAACAGGACTAACAAGCATGAATTTACACTTCTATGAGTGTTTTTAGCTTTTATATTGCCATATCCTGCATTTATCTTCAAGATCCTCCATTTTATGGTGCCTGGTCCTGCTTTGTGGTGGGGACATCTGGCAGGGAGAACAGGCGTCCTCCTTTTTCAGGACATGTCCTACCTTTCTTTTATTTCTTTTTCTTTTTTTATAGACATGTCCTATCTTTCAACCTTCTGCCCAGGAGAAATTCAAAAATGTCTTCCCTTCTGAGCAGGACTAAGAAGCATGAATTTATATTTTTATATGAATGCTTTGAATATCTATTCGGTCATGTCCTTCATTTTTCTTGAAAGTCCTACGTTCTGCGGGGCGGTTAGAGGACACCTGGTCACCCTGGGTTTTGGGATGTTCGTTCCCTTAGGTATTTCAAAACAGGCTGCAGAAATGATCCGGTTTGAGACCGCTTTAACTGCCCTGGCCCAGTGCTATGGAATCCTGGAAACTGTAGTTTATTGTGGCCCCAGAGCTCTCTGACAGAGAAGGCTAAACCTCTCCCAAAACTACAGTTCCTAGGATTCCTTAGCATTGAGCCAGGGAAGTTAAAGCGGTCTCAAACTGGATTATTTCCGCAGCGTGTTTGGGACCTTTGAGGCGGGGTCCTCCCAGGCTTGCTCCCTTGCGGGAAAGAGGGCAGCCTCCCTCCTCCTGTCCCTCACCTGGTCAAGCTGGTTCTTCAGCACTTCCAGCTGCGGCAGAGAGAGCTCCGAAATGTTCACCTGCTGCGCCATCTTGGGAGGAGAGGGAAGGGAGGAAGACTCTAGGCGGGAGGGCCCGCTCTAGCCGGCAGACTCTATGGCCGAGGTCTCTATGGCGGCGGCCCAATGGCCGCTTCCACCGCCCTGACTTCCGGTTTGGATGGAGGTTCCTCCTCAAGTGGTAGAAATGCCTCAGGCTGCGTCTAGGCCGCAGAACTAGTGAACTTTGACCCTGCTTTGGATGTGTTCTTGTCTCCTCCCCCTCTCCTATACATTAGCCCCTGTAGGAGTGGGGAGCCAAGCCCTGGCCTCCCAGAGTCCCACAGATAAAACTTTTGTGTGAGAAACCACTAAGGCTAAGCTCTGTACTGAACACCCACGAAAGAAACACGCCACTCATGGTTACTGTCCATCATTAATACTTCCGCAACAATCTTTTCTTTGTAAGAAAGATTTGTTGTTGTTAACTGCCTTCACATCAATCCTTTGCTATTCCAGAACAGCCAGTTGTTGCTTGCTTTGCTTTCTTAACCTACATTCACATAACTCCAGAATTGCATTTAATCACACACAAACACACAGAAGGCATGCTGGGTAGGGCATACGGCAAGGAGGTGAGGTTAAGAATGAAGCAAGAGTGTGTGAGGGGTCAACAACAGCCTAGTCAACTCGGTGACCCTATGGATGAGACCTCTCCAAGACCCTCTGTCCTCCACTGCTCTGCTTAATTCCTGCAACCCCTTAATGCCCAAAGTGACCTCCTTAATAGAGTCCATCCATCTTTGCATTTTAGAATATTTTCTAGTTCTTTCATAGCCACCCTCCCCAGTCTTAATCTTCTGATTTCCGGACTACAGTCTCCATTATCAATGTTTCATCCCAGGTATAAGAACACTTTTGCTATTTCAATTTCTTCATTGTCTAGGTTGAACTTGCAAAATCCTTGGTGGTCATTATTTTTGTTT
>CM034703.1:161159752-161173160 GCA_020142125.1 Phrynosoma platyrhinos
AGAGAGGAGGAATAGTAACTCATCTGGTCATAGCAATGACACTGACAAGTGGGACAGTAAGAATATTATAATATCCAATTGTTGTGGCCCACAAGACACGCTGTGTTTGAATGTAACGTTTCAGGCTATCAGCATGAAACATGCAGTTCTTGGTGAAATTCCAGAGAAAATAACAGTGGCTGGTGCGGAATGTTATCCTATCCTGTGATGTCCTGCAGAGGTTGTATCAAGGATAACATGACTTGGCAGGAATGGTGAGAACTGATAAGCAAGAGTCTAGCAGGAGCAAAACGGTGTTGACTTGTCATGAATGGGTCATGAGAGAAGAAGTTTAGAACAGGAGATCTGGAATAGATCTTAAGAGCCACCAGTCCAGCTCCTAGTGAGGAGTGAAAACCTTTTATCATATGGATATGGGGTGCTTGATGAAGCATGAGTTGCGCTGTGATAGGGCACAATAACAAGGGGAACACAGGCTTCCCTGTATGGAGAGAAAAGACCTAGGACGTTTGCAGTGCATAGTTAGCCTTGGCAGGATTGCAGGTGGAGACCTGAAATGTCACCACCTCACCAGAATGACACCCTGAGACCAGAGGCCCGGAAGAACCAGATGTTATGACATCGGTCAGCCTGGAGAAACGGGGCAAGTATGCACGTCCCAAGATCATGAAGTGTCCACAGGGGCGGACAAATCTGTGAAATGGAGGATCAAATTGGAGGGATGTCCCCAAAGGGTGTTCCTGCCCAGGGCGGCAAATGGGAAAGAACTGACGCAATTCCCATCTAAATGAGGCCCAAAAAGATTGCACTGAAATCAGTGGTCAGTATATGAGATGAGCTCATCCCAGGTAGAGACCAAACATAGTTTGTCACATGTTTCATAGATGTGAGTGGCACCGACAAGAACCCCCTTGGAAGGGGTGTGCATATGGGGTGTAGACTTGTATTCCTTGTTATATGCAGTGGCCCTTGGAAAGAAGACATCAACTGCATTCACTGACACTTGCCCAGGGGAAGTGAAAACAGTCCTCTGACACGGAGGGAACAAATACATTCTGAAAGCCACCAATAGGGAGGAACAAAGGCATTAATGCCAATCTGAAAAAGGGGGGTAGTAATGGTATTGGTCCTAGTACAGGGAGACCAAGCACATCCCAGAATATGTCTGTATCAAGTGAGTGATACAAGAATATAGCTTGGAATTAGAGGATGAGTGATGGTACCAAAGCCCCCCCTGGGGGGAACAAGGCGATTCCAATCGTGCTGGTACCAAGCACATAATGGTAGTGTCTCTAGATATAGAGGGAGCAAACCAATTGATAAAACTTGATCCTCCAGTCCTGTGATGAGTGGAGGACTGTTTGTATTGAGAGTGCTCTGGTGAACAGACAAAAGCACGTCCTCATAGAATGCAACATGGGAATGGTTGTGTCTTCCTACAGCAGGGAGGAAGCACCACATCTTCCGAATCAGCTATATAAGGATAGCCATGATATCAGGTGCTGACATGGAGGCAAATTTGATGCTGCATATCTGGCTGACTCTGCCATCCCTCGGTATTGAGAGAGGAACCTTAAACCCGGCTTGAATTCAAATGAATGGGAGGCAGAATAAGGCATGCAATTGTAGGCTTCAGTATAGAGACAATAATCACAGTCTCAAATCTGACTGAGTGTATGCCAGGGTGACCATAGTTCGGGGCTGGATGGGTGATTACTGGCAGCATCCCTAGGGATGAATTGCAGGAACTACAATGGGTCTCGGAAGGGAGGGACAAGCATGGCTCCGAATTTGACAGAGTAGTGGCCCTTGGTACAGCGGGAAACGCTATGGTCCCAAATCAGGGAGAGCGTGAACCAGAATTGCACCTCAGTATATATATCGAAAGCTTGGCGGTAGTTGACCTTGGTATGGAGGGAGCAACCACAGCGTCGAATCCAAATCAGATTGTGGCAACATCATGATGCTGACCTGGCTACCACCTGATAGTTGGGGAAGGCACCATGTAAAACGCTTGCGGGCCAACCAATTTGATCTCAGAGAGTTAGCGTGAGTCAATCGGTATGACTCCGGAGAGTCAGGGACTGACAAGGGTTGATATAGAACTGCAATCAGTTTGATTCCATAGAGGATCCATATAGGGCTCCAAGCCAATCGGTTTGACTCTGGGGGTCATCAGGGGGCGACGAAGATCGATGCAGGGCTGCAAGCCAATCGGTTTGACCCCAGAGAGTCAGAGACTGATGAGGATTGAGGTCGGGCTCCATGCCAATTGGACTGAACCCAAAGAGTCAAGGACTGAGAAGTATCGAAGTTGGGCTGTAAGCCAATCAGTTCGACCTCGGAGAGTCAGGGACCAAGAAGCATCCAAGTCGGGCTGCAAGGCAATTTGGTTTGACCCCAGAGAGTCAAGGACCAAAGAGCATCGAAGTCGTGCTGCAAGCCCATCAGTTTGACCTCGGAGAGTCATGGACCGAGGAGTATCGAAGTCGGGCTGCAAGCCAATCGGTTTGACCCCGGAGAGTCAGGGACCGACGAGGGTTGAAGTCAGGCTCCAAGCCAGTCGGTTTGACTCCGGAGAGGCAGGGACCGATGATGATCTGTGGAGGGCTCCAAACCAGTCAGTTTGACCCTGAAGAGTCAGAGACTGATGATGATGATCCACATAGGGCTCCAAGACAGTCAGTTTGATTCGAGAAAGTCAGAGACTGATGATGATCACCGTAGGGCTCCAAGCCAGTCGGTTTGACTCCGGAGAGTCAGGGACCGATGATGATCCATGTAGGGCTGCAAGCCAGTCAGTTTGACTCTGGAGCGTCAGGGACCGATGATGATCCATGTAAGGCTCCAAGCCAGTTGGTTTGACTCCGAAGAATCAGGAACCGATGATGATCCACGTAGAGCTGCAAGCCAGTCGGTTTGACTCCAGAGAGTCAGGGACCGATGATGATGATCCACGTAGGGCTGCAAGCCAGTCAGTTTGACTCCAGAGAGTCAGGGACTGATAATGATCCATGTAGGGTTGCAAGCCAGTCGGTTTGACCTGGGGGGAAGGGGCAGGTCAAAGTAAGCTCGAGTCCTCAGAAGGATGAGCCTTTGCCAAGTGCTATAGCAATGCGAATGGCCATTCAATAAATTAGACTTGGGAGTGCGGTAAGCTTTAGCCATGCGACATAGAGGTGAGCAACCACATAAAAACTTCTCAGAAGCATGATGGATCGTAGCCGAGCTCACCTCTATGTCGCATGGCTAAAGCTTACCGCACTCCCAAGTCTACCGCACTCCCAAGTTTATATATATTTGGCAGTAAAAATGTTACATTTTAACAGTATCCCTCCAGGGGTAGTCTCCATTTTGGGCATAAAGGTGCTTTGCCAAGCACATCCGAAGGGCGAGCGGCCGTTTTAGAAAACTTTTTACCTCAGCAGTCTTTGAAATAACTTCACCTCAGAAATTAAAGTTGCATGTAAGACTGCGATGCTCAGAGAAATCGCAACACTCTTCTTAAAATATGAACGACAATGTTAAAAAAATATCACCAAAACGCAGATAGATCCTGTCAAAAGACAATTTTAAAGTGTGACAGGAAAATGAATCTCTGAAGAGTTCCTCTAGATGCTGCTGCTGCGGCGGATAAAAGGAACTGAGGGTTTAGGCGGGAAACTGGCCAATAAGGCAGTTGGAGAGTGGGCAGGGCTTCTGCCAAAACGCTTCTAATAGCTCTAAGAGGGTTCCGAAGTTTGATGCCAGGCGCAGAATAACCCATTTGTGTGATTCGCAGAGACCATGAAGAAGAAATATTATGTGCCAGCCCCTAACCTCTTGCAAATGGCTATCTCACCTTCATTCTTTTGTCCAGTGTAATCCGGCCAGTCCACCAGTCCTCCTTTTCAGTGAAATTAGAGATTTCCTTCTGCTTCTGTAAGATGTCATCAAACTCGCTGAGTGCTGCACTTAAAGACACCTAAGAAACAAAAGAAGCATAATGGGAACAAAACCTCTTGCTACACATTCAGGAACCTTGCTGATTAAAGTTTTCCTTTCCACTACTCTTACCTGAGCATTCATGGTCTGTATCTGGATAGTCACAGGGTCAGCATCCTTCTCTAGCCTCGTCAGCAAGAGGATCTCCCCAACAGCATCAGGCCGGATGCTTACCGAGGTCAATATACACACTGTTACCCCTATGATGGAAATAGCAATAGCAATGTTTAAAATAGCAGTGCTTCAACTGTGTTGAGGAATCATATGATGGCTAAAGCAGTCTTCAATTTGCCAAACCACAATATGGGCTCAGCTAATCCTTCATGCTTCTAAAACAGAATCTCCTGCATTCTTTATGACACACCACCTCCTCTCCATTCCCCCACCCCTTTAAAGCTGAGCACATTTCTATCCCTCATTCTGAAAACATTTTTTCTAGTTAAAGTATGAAGGAGATGATCCATTAATGGTTCAGAACCCAGAGATGATCATACAGGAGTCTGAACAACATAGAGCTTGGAAAGGTTACATTTTCAGGGTTGAGTTCCTAGAATCCTCCAACCAGCAAGATGTTAAAAAAATATTTTCAAAGCTCTGATAGCTTAATGCTGTAGCATCTGGTCCAAGGGTATGAACTATATGGCCTTTTAAGATACTGTTAGATTCCAAGTCCTATCAGCTCCAGCCAACTTGGCTAGTGATCAGGGATGATGGAAGTTGCAGTTCAACTTCCAGAGAGCCACAACTTCCCCACCCTTGACCCAGTTCTTTACCAGTTCCTCCTCCCCAAATTTTATCTGTTCCCTAATGCAATATGCTCCATAAGGCACTGCATAAATGTTTTAACAGTATCCCTCCAGGGGTAGTCTTGAATTGAGTAACCTACTTGCTGTTCAGCATTTTAACACCCATTTGGACTGCCTCATTTATGTTCTGAATTCTAGACTACAGAATTACAGACACTAACTCATTAAAGATTCTGCTGCAGTACAAGAGCTGAAATCTTTCATGACATAATAGCATAAATGCCATGTCCCTGAGAAGGGTCTTAAGAGAGATAGAGGCCTGTTTTGCTATCAGGAAGGGCACAGCTTGCTAGCCATGGTACAAGTATCGTCTCCACTCCTAAAGCAAAGTTAATTGTTTACCATGGGGGATTTGTTGAAGCTGTTCTTTGAAGTTCTCTATCTTCTTGTCCATTGGGGTGAGGCACTTGAATTCAAAGAGGCTTTCCAGGTCTGAGAGATGCTGGAAGCGAGAATCACCTTTTCCTTCTTGCAGGCTAAGCGCCTCCAGCTGCTTGGCAGCACTGGCCACTGATGCCTTTTTCATTTTGCTAAGGATGAAAAGGTAATTAGGATGCTGAGCATCAAAGAAGGCAAGCCAAAGAGCATGAGGGAAATGGGAAGTCATTTCATTTCAGAGAACTACTACAAAAGCTCTCTACCCTTTCCACAATATCCTTCAAAGTTAAAGATGTGGAAAATAAAATTGGTTAAATTCACAGGATTATCTAAGCAATTTTTTATTAGTATAGATTTTTTCAAGGAGTTAAAATTTCAGAATGACTAGAATACACTTCTGCAGGGCTGCCCAAGACATTTTGCTGCCTGAGGCAAAATATAAGATGATGCTCCCTCCCTACTTGGAAGATGACTGAACTGCCAGATAAATAGTGCCAACAGAATAGCATCCTTTATGAGATTTGAGGCCAGCTTAGTGTGAATAACACAGGCCAAAAGGTGCACGTCTTTGTCCTCCAAATAAGTGCATTGCCTAGGGATTAAGAAGGCACAGCCAGAGGACTGCTAATGCTATTCCTCCCTGCCAGCATCTGCCTAATGGTAGGAGCAGCCTGACACGTCTGTTTCACCCATCTGGGATATATCCCAGCAGATCGGATACACCAATATGGACACTGCCTGCAGCAGATCTGATACACCAATATGGACACTGATTTTTAAGGCAACTTTGAAACTACACACTGGGCATAGGCTGCTGTTCCTTACAGAACTTGCCCACTGCATCTCTGCCTGATTCCCTAATTGGAACTTGCTCTCTCTCTCTCTCTCTCTCTCTCTCTCTCAGTAACCTCTATAGGGACAGTAAGGTATGCTGATTCAGTTATCACTAAACCACTATTTAATGAAAAACTCGTAACAGAAATGTTTGCCTTTAGAGGAAGCTGCTTGCAAATGAATCACTGCTTTAGGCTTACTGCCTTTCAGTCAGGCAGCTTATTCAGGGCAAAAATTCATACAGATGGACTCCTTCAAGGGTGACTAATTTTTTTAAAAAAATCTTGTGCACCTCAAGCAAACCTTGTCAATGAAATCTTGTTCAGAGTGCCATATGCTATGCTTACATCCTTCCCTTTCCCTGGCCTTAGTTCTTACTTCAGTTTCCTGTGAATGACAGTCATTATCTGATGGCGAAGAGTGACAGCGATCGACTCGGAAACCAGGTAAGCAGTGCATAGGGGATCCTTGCTCCCAATGCACAGTGCCATGAGCTGACAGAGATGACTGTAGAGAGTACCCGGAGGGTAATGGCCAACTGAGTGGAAGGCGGCTTGCAGGGAGTCATAGATTGAGTCCATGGACAAGAAGTCTACAATATCTGCAATTGAGGGAGAATTTCATATCACATAATCTGTCAAGATGGCAGGTTTCAAAAGCCCTGCTTTTAAGGGTCTCCCCATAATGTCACTCTTTAAGCAATCTTTCAACTTTCAACAGTAGGGGAATGGGGAGAAGAACATGGTTCTTACTGGCAGGTGTGTCCAAAGAGGTTGCAAGACCGCCCAAGTCGAATGGGTCTTCGCAGTTTCTCTTGTCTGCAGTTTTGAAAAATTCCCGCAAGTCACCACTAACATCTCTCCGGAGAATTTCTTGCTCGTCTTCTGTATTAAACTGTTTTCTGCTCCCTGCAGTCAAAAAAACCATGTCAACCATCCATATATAAACAAGTCTCTATTAACAAGTCTCTGCCAATGCAGCAGAAGCACAGAAGGCAGAAAACAAATCTTCCTTATCAAACTCACTAGGAAAATCTTATGGCAACTTAAAAAGTGTAACAAAGGCTTCTGGAGCACAGCACCTCCTCCATGGTGGATTAGCATGGCCATATTGACTAGGGAAATGCAGTGTAACCCATCTAAAGGGCATCAAGGTGAAGAAGGCTCCTGTTATTTAAATATAAATATGCCACATCTCACTATAGTGAATAAGACAAATCAGGTGACCCAATAGTAAGCATTAATGGACTAAATCCTACAGATGCATAAAATACAAGAGTTTGCCACAATAAACCTGATCAGTCTGTTAAAACACACAAGATTAATTCATCCATTCCTGCTGGAATTGGTCACTGAAAAGGCCCACCATTAATTCTCAAAAAACAACATTTCTAGTCCTCACAATTGCAGCTATATACATAAAAGCACGTAGTAAACATCTGCTGAAATCTCAGAAGTATGCCTGAACTTAATTGCTGATAGATGGAAGCAGAACTTTATTATTCTGCTTAGGTCCTCACTTCTCACTAGACTAGCCGAAGTGGAATCAATCAAGAAAGAGAAATTAGTTAACAATTCTGTTTTAAAGGAAAAGACCCACATGTGTTCAAAAACTTCAAAATTGAAATATAGGCATATAGAGATTTAGAAGCCCTAAGGCATCCTACTCCATCCTTGTGTCCACCAGATGTATTGGACTATATTCCTCATTATATCCCAAGCAATTCAAACTCCTTGCAGGATTTTGTAATTATTATTGAGAAAAGTATTACACATTTTGGATAGTAAACCTCTTGTTGGATTTATTGAAGCAGCTCAATAATCATTAGAAAAATTACTAATCCTTAGAGGGCCTTCATTAGGTATTGTACTATTCTTTCATCAAAATATGAACTTGAAGTAGTCTAAAGACCAGCATTTGATCTTGTGTTTCTTTTAAAACTCCTACCTCTTTGAAACAAACAAACAAACAAACAAACATCAGTATATAGATGACATTGTATCCCAACCCAGTGTATTAACAATGGTGGCAGACTATTATTATTGTCCATCTCAACAATTGATAATTAACATTTGCATCATAAAGATGTTATATCTATTTTGTTATCAGTAGCAAGAATGATTATAGCAAAAGTATGGAAAGATAGCGAAGAAATGGAATTTTTTACATGGTGGAGGTGGCTCTGGGATCTGGCATTAAATGAAAAATGAACAAGTATGTGTAAAATTCATTAAGAGTAAAATAGGACACGCATGTTTATTGAGACATGGTAGCCATTTATTGTTACTGTATATAATACATCTGATATCCCAAGACCATGGAGATCATTGTTATTTTACATTTTCAAAACCAAAGGTTCAGAAATTAAAGGAAAAAGAAATATAGTTTGAATATCTCTTATCTGAAACATTTGAGACCAGAAGTATTTCAGAGTTGGGGCTTTTTGGGATTAGCTGGTTTTTTCCAAGAAGGTTTTGAAATACAAGTAGTGTAGTATGTACCTGTATTGTATTTACAAGGATGGAGAGCGATGTGAGGCTAAAGAGAGATGCAAGGATTTGTGAAATGGAAAGAATCCAAGCGTAGTGCTTGACGTGAATCAACACCTCCCACCTTTTCACAGACCTTGCATCTCTCTTTCCAGCCACCTCTTCCCAGCCTCACCTCTTACATCTCTCCAACCTTGTGTCTCTCAAGCCTTGCAAATACAGAACATATACAGACTACACTACTTTTTACAGGGTTTTACAAAATGCAAAATATTCCAAAACTGAATCCTCAAAACATCATGTAATTGCTGAAAGTTTCAGATTTTGGGGCATTTCAGATTTCCAGATAAGGGATACTCAACCTGTATATATACAGAGAGTGCTGAAAAACTGATTCGATATTTGAGAAGGTTTGTTTTGAATATATATTTTTGTCATATGGTGTTGTTTTTACACTTTCATAATTAGTGCACTATGTTTATGCTTGTGTTGGGATTTTATGTTGGCATTAGAAGTAAACTAATAAAATTTATTTTAAAAAAACAGAATATTTAATTTTTCCTAAAATGTTTCTATCTAATGTAGCTTGAACTTCCTTTTTCATAGGATGGGAAACAAATTATGATCTGCTCCAAAGCTTGAGAAGCCAGGCACAGGCAGACAGAATTAAGGTGGTCTTGCTCCAAGATCTTGGTTCAGAAGGAGTCTTATTTATGACCATAACCTCAACTCCATTGCCCACCAGACCACATGCTTTGCTTTTCCACTTAAAAGCCTCACATTTGTACTCCCACTGGTTTTCCCAAGACGACTACCACAATGCCATCACTAATCCTGAGAGTCACTCTGTCTCTCTCCTCCGAACCACACTACCATGAAAATTTGGCAGCAAAACAGAAAAATAAATGCATATTTTGAAGGGATTTTTGAGATGTGCTGCCAAATCTTGGCAGCATGGCTTTCATAGGGGAATGAAGGTAACAAAAATGGCCTTGTGGGACTGCATGTTGCCTACCCTGACTTTGGTTTTTACCTGCCACCTCCAATTTCAGGGTTTCCTAAGCAACCAGGCCTACCTTTCATGACGTCACCTTCATCAGAACCCCGAAAGACTTCAAAGCTGGCCTCAAGCCCCTCCTCAATGGTCCTCAGCAATTCCTTCTCTTCTTCTCCATCTCCTCCTCCCTGTTCATCCTGGGTTCTGCAAGTACTCTCTTTACAAGAAACTTTCTGGATTTCTTCACGCTGTTTTCCTCGTCTAGTGCCTCTCTTGACACATGGCCTTCTAAGCTGAGACTTTGCCTTTGCCATCTGATAGACATCGTCTGAAGAGCTCCCACTGCACCCTGTCGTCTTGGCAAGACTCATCTTGGAGGGCTTTTGGTTAGATGTTGCTGTCTTCTGTCCTTGCCTGCGGGTGGCAACCACTGTTTCTCTGACAATGGGAAACTGGGACTCCTGCCTGGTTTCTGGAGTATCTTCATCATCACTGTCATCACTGAAGTTGACCTAAGGAAGATAGCAATGGAACTTACTGCTAAAGGTTGTGGTGAAAATGACAGATTAAGACTTACTGTGAAGGTTCATTCAGAAATGGCCGGAGAACCAATCCATGACTTCTCATGCCAACTGGGTCCATCCATTTTTTAAAAGTCTGCAGGGACCCAGTTGGCACAAGGAGACCCATTAGCCGTGGATTGCTCCTCTGGCCATCTTGTGACTTATTAACTTAAGACATACTTAAAAAGGGAGATGGGAAAAATTAATGGGGAGGATACTAGCCATGAAGGCTATATGCTAAATCCACATTCAGCAGAAGTGCCATTTACTCGTGGATGGTGCGTGGGGATAAACCCAAGGAAAGTGGATTGTTCAGGGGTGGGATATAAATATTATTATTATTATTATTATTATTCCACATGCCATACCAAAAATAACAGTAGAAGAGGGTTTCATGTCTTGCTTGCAAGTTTTCTGTAAGTACTTGATTCTTTCTGTGGTGACCAGTTTCCTGGACAACATGGCCAAAGGACTGGCCAACTGAGAGTTCTGAGACTTTAAAAAAAAGTAATTTCTTCATGGTCTAGTAGGTATTTTTCAAGGACCACTCTTTAGAGAGGTCATAATGCCTCAAAAGAATATTAAAATATGTACTGTAACCAAACTGTCCAAGAAATCAGAACACTTCCTCTTGTGGATTTTTTAGTTTAAAAATCAGATAGCAAGATTGACAGTGAAGGGAATGTTATAACTAAAGCTTTGAAAGAATAGAGAATTCTCTCACACATATAATTCTGGCATTCAGGATGACCCAAGACAGTTGATTTGCAGTAGGTTCATGGTAAGAATTTATTTCTTCATGCAAAATTATGACACTGGTCACTCCTAAATAGCTGTTAATAAACACTTTCTCCATGAACATGCTGAAAGGTCATTTTTAACCAATCAGATTGATTTTATAAAATTGTTAAATTAAAAAGGTATTGCCTTTCATACAATTGTAAAAGTCTTTTTTTTTTAATTTTAAAAACAGGCATTGATTGGTTAAATTAACATATAAAACAAACTTATTTTTTTCAAAAACAGGCATGAACAATTTGTAATCCTTCAGATGTTATTGGGCTAGAGCTATCATCATCCCTGACCTCTAGTTATGCTGGCTGAGGCTGATGGAAAATAGAGCTCAGTAATACCAGGAAGAGCTTCTTCGTCCCAATAAATAATCCACTAGGGATCAGTTACATGCTTCTTGAATTTGGCTGAAATCTTGTCAACAACTAAAGGTGACAACCTCCAATATGTGGCAATATATCTTTTTAGAATCACGGAGTTGAAAGAAATCACAAGGGCCATCCAGTTCAACCCCCTGCAATGCAGGAAGACATCATCAAAGCACTCCCAACAGATGACCATTCAGCCTCTGTTTAAAAACCTCCAAAGAGGGAGCCTCCACCACTCTTTGAGGCAGTGTATTCCACTGTCAAACAGCTCTTATTGTCAGGATGTTCTTCCTAATGTTTAAGTGGGATCTCTTTTCCTGTAGTTTGAATCCATTGCTTTCTAGCCTCTGGAGCTACATCCATCCTCAATATGATGTTTTAAAAATATGTTATACAGGTTGAGTCTCCCATATCCAGAATTCTGAAATCCAAAATATTCCAAAATCCAAAATTGTCCACATGGGTGACTGAGATAATGACACCTTTGTTTTCTGATGGTTCAATATACACAGATCTTGTTCCATGCACAAAATTAGTGAAAATACTGAATTACTTTCAGGCTATGTGTATAAGGCATATATGAAACAGAAATGAATGTCTTGTTTAGACTTGGGTTCCATTTCCAAGAAATATCATTATGTATATGCAAATATTCCAAAATCTAAAAAAACTATGAAATCCAGGAAGTTTCTGTTCCCAAGCATTTTGGATAAGGGAGACGCAACTTGTACAATAAACTGCACAATACACCATTCACAAGGATGACTTTTAAAGATGGCTTTTGTTAAGACATATATCTGCACCACCTAAAAAGAATAATGGATTTGCTTCTTTAGGATCTGTTTCCCCTCCTTTGTAAGACAAGGCAGATTTTTGGCTAAAAAATCAATTAAAATGCATTTGATTAGTTAAGCAAGATCTCCAAAACTGGGCAACAGCAATCCTAAATACAGCTACCCCCATGCTCGTTAGCTTTCTGCACCAATTGTCATGATATCCCGTTACCTTAATTCGAGATTTCATTCT
Organism: Phrynosoma platyrhinos; assembly: GCA_020142125.1. Taxonomy (NCBI): domain Eukaryota; kingdom Metazoa; phylum Chordata; class Lepidosauria; order Squamata; family Phrynosomatidae; genus Phrynosoma; species Phrynosoma platyrhinos. Next base: position 161,171,990 of record CM034703.1, read on the forward strand.
TCTGGTCACTTTGGGAGCCTTTGGAAGTTCAGTCTTCAGCTTTGGAGAAGATTCCTCAAAAACCACAAATGGAGCTTTGAGGGTGAGAGTTGGCTTGGCAGTGGAAGACCGGCTTGTTCTGGATACTGGAAGGGATCGCTGGGCTGGGGTACGATGTTCTGCAGGGGGCCGAAGGATAACTGGAGGAGCCTCCGAGTCAGAGTCCGGCAGGGCAAATACATCATTAGCTTTGATCACAGTCTGTAGCTTCATTCCCTGGATCCTTTTTGGCTTTGCTTTGGGGGGAGCTCCTACTTGCCCCTGTGTTTTACTTTTGGAGGCCAGCGTATGAAGATCATTTAATGTCTTCCTTACTGCTGGCTTGTTTTCTTGGTGCCTCTGGGGTGATAAGGGGGACCTCCAAGACCAAGCACTAGAAATTATATTCTCTGCACAACCATCTTGCCCAGAGGCTAGGACAGAGATGGCAGCCACTGCTTTGGCAAGCAATAATTTAGCTCTTTGATATTCATGTCCAAGCCCCTGTGATCCCTTGGAAGATAGAAAGGTCAAGCCAGTCTCCATAAGCCTCCAAAGCTTTTTTGCTGGTCTGTTGTCATTCATGCTTTGTTTTGCAAGAGTCACATAGATATGGGCTACCAAATCATCAAGAAATTTGACTGAGGACTGATGTGGAGCCTTAACCTCCTTGTCTTTGCCTTGAAAAATGGCTGCTATCGTGCTTGAGATGCGCAGAGCCATGGTGGCACACCGCTGCAGAGTAGCCTCCAGAAGACACAGCCCTTCTTCCCTGTTCCCAAAGGCCAGTTCCCCCTCTGCAGAGGTGACCAGCCAACAGAGGCAGACAGCCGAGAGAATCACATCTGAGCACAGAGAGCAGTGGCATCCTTCTGGGTGGCTCAAGAAGCTGGGGAGCTTCTTCAGTTTTGGCCTCAGAACTGGTGAGGTGGTGAGTGAGTTCTCCTTCTGCGTAGAGATTGTGTCAACAAACTCCAGGGACACTTCCCTGAGGAAAGATGGCTCTTCCTCAGAAGACTCCAAGCATGGGCCTCGAAGCTTTTTGTCTCGGCACCCTCCTTTCTTCAGCTTTATTTTTACATCACCTTTTCTCTCACTATTTTTAAAAACTGCAAGGAAAATCTAGTTTAGCATTCCTTTCCCAGTTGTCAAG
>CM034703.1:161178135-161191069 GCA_020142125.1 Phrynosoma platyrhinos
GAAAAAGCCTGGGAGGGAGGAGTAGTGCATGCACATGCGCCCTTCCCAGCCATACCATAAACTCACCAATAATCAAATTCATAAATATTAAACCCATGAAAGTAGAGGACTGACTGTACCTCATATATTTTGGCCACTTTCTTTCTTGTTGCTCTTAAAGAGTACTACTAACCCCTTTGGGAATCTTTTAAAAATGGAAGGGAAGGCTATAAAGTCAACCTTCCACATTTGCAGCTTTGACTTTTGTGGATTTGATTATTTGCAGATTTAATTAATATGTTTTCTCTAGGAATCTCTAGGTTCTCCAGTGTGACTCTGCCAGAAGTTGATCATAAAGTCATGTTGGAGGGTAGAGAATACATTTCTCTAGGCATTTGTAGGTCCTCCAGCATGACTCTATGGTCAACTTCTGGCATTGATCATAGAGTTGTGTTGGAGGACCTACAGATTCCTAGACAGGTGTTTTCTTCGGTTAAAAACCAGTGTTGTTGTTTTTTATTTGCATTTTTTCCCACTCTCATGGGGATCCTGTGCCCCTAACCCCAGCAAATGTGGAGTGTGCACTGTACCTATAAAATCAATCAATCTTGGAGAAACCCATTTAAATCCCACATTCCCATGTTGAGTGTCAGCAGTAGTAGCCTAAGATCTTAAGAAGCCACATCACAGTGGTGGCAGGGCCCATATTTTACTCCAAGTTCAATTCAGCTCCAATTAAAGAGTTTGATATTAATGCGGGGAAAAAGATGTAGGATGTTATCACACCAGCCTCATTCTCACAGCAGTCACACCAGAAAAACATAAAACAACAACACACTGCTATGCAGCCATCCATCACTGCACTCACTCAATCATTTGACAGTGGCTGCTGCCCCCATCCTGCTCTCTTCCTGAACTCTTCCTTAACCCTGTCTCCCTGCCTTTCCCTACCCAGCATGCCTTTAGGAATTTTCTTGTTTTTGTTTTCTTCCTTCACCAAACAATTCCAGAGCTCCACTGCCTCACTGAAGTTCAAAATAAATAAATAAATAGGTAACTGGGGTGCTTTGGAATAGCAAAGAGGAGGTGCGATGGGAGGAGGAGGGGACACTGTGATGCCATGTGACTCACAATCACACAACTGTCCTGGGAGCAACACTTTGCACTTAGGGTTTGCGCGATTGCCAGGTCATTCACTGGTTTCCCCCATGAATGAAAAGGGATGAGTCGGGGACAGGGCAGGTATTGGTAGGAGGCAGAGTCGTGCGATCAATATCACCAAACCCACTTCCTTCCCAATGTTCTGGTGGTTTAAAAGCCATGTGTAGTATTGTCCTTAAACCCAGACAAAGATGCACAAAAAACAGGCATTCCTCTGTCAACTACTGCCAGTCAAACTGTGCTACACTTGTGAATATAAAATAAAAGATCTGGTGGGATACTTTTGCAAGCAACCTACTCTTCATACCCACCTCAGCATAACTGGGACATTGAAGCTGCAGAAGTAACTTGGCAATTTGGCACAAGGCATTGGTTTTCCCCACAGCATCTTTAAGTGTACCAGACAGAGTTGCAATCAAGAAGTAGCTTTCCATGGCTTGTAATGGCTGCAGAACACAAGGGAAATAAAGGATTATAATACATAATGAATGGGAAGGTGGGAGAGAATGCAAATACAAGACAGTACAGGAGAGGCAAGATGGCCATCTATGATGTTCTGGAGAAGTTGTAAAGCAGGAGTGGTAGTCATGAGTCCCTGTGCCAACACTAGGTAATGGTGCAGGAATCCTGGGAGTTGCAGTCCAATATCATCTGAAAGGCCACATGATTCTTTCCCTTGCTGTAAAGACTGGTTCTAATAATGACTTGCCAGAAATTTTGAAGATATGTTTTTTTCTGAAAGCAGGTTGTGTAAGTTTCCTTGGAGAAAATTACACAACATTTCTCTCTATTGCCACAGTGCTAAATTGAGATAGAAAAAACGATAAATAAACAACAAGGCAGTATTATGGTAACTGAAAAGTTCAGATTGTTTTGCCTTAGAAAACGTCCATATAAATATCATTTGTCCCTTGGGCTTCCAACAGCCAAGTGTGAGATGTCACTTCCCGCTGGCAATGTTTTCTAAGTGCTTTCTGTCTGTGGCACTGTGCAACCAAGCACCCCTCACTCTCTTTCCCCTCTCCTCCTCTAAACTACTTTTACTACCACTACAGTTGGCAATTTTCATGAGAATGAAAAGCCCATATCCCCCCACATTTCAATCTTATTGGTCTTCCTTATACCATGTGGGTCAGTGGAAAAAATATTGGGCTGATACTCCTGAATTGTGACTACTTCAGTTTAATCTCTGGAGAGTCTACATACCTGTATACATTTTTCTTAAGCTGTCATAACTAGCATATCAAAGTTGATCTCTGACAATACATTCAAAAGTTCATGACTAGCCTATGCGTCTGCTACAATCTATAAATCAAATTGTGAGTTGCCTCACCCACAGAACACCAAAAACTACAAGTAGCAACATGTTCAGCCTAAGACATGTGTGGACCACACTTTCTTCTGTCACTTTACCTTCCCAATTTGGGAAAGAGGCATTTCAGATGGAAGAGGGAGAAGGCAGGGCGTGTGCGTCTCTTACATGGAAAGGAGGTGTGTTCCAATATGGAGACTTAACCTTTCTTCCCCCAGTTTTTTTTTTACAAGAATTACAGCCAACCTTCAAGGTGGGGGGGGGGGGGGGGAGACAAGAATGAGAGAAACAAAGCAAAAAAAGACCTGAAGGAGAACCAAAATAAATATGTAGACTTGTACATCCAAGGAGGATGCCCAATTCTAATTACCTTCCCCATCACTCTGTATAAAGCAGCCATGATGTGCAGAGATGCTGCTGTCTGCTCAATGTTACGAACAGCTGGGATCCGACTTTCGGAAAGAAGTTCTTTCCACAAGGCAAGAGCATCATCCAAGCATTTTGACTGTACTACAAAGGAAGCAAAGTGTTCGGCAAGAGAAATTGTAGTTCTGATCACCTTCTGTTAGGCCTAAGGCTAGTCAAAACTCAATGGATACCAGGCGCTGTAGGCTACATTCAGAGGAAGGAATGGGCAAAATAACCTCTGAGTATTCCTTCCCTAAGAAAACCCTATGAAATTAATGTGGTCGCTGTAAGTCAACAGGCAATTTGAAGGTGCATACACACACACATAGGCAAACAGCAATGTGAACCCAGGCCATAACTCAAGTCACACTAGGTTTTGTGGTTTTTATTTATTTCATGAAACAGAACATCCAAGATTTCAGATTTGTCTCCTGGTCACCTACGAGTTGATGACAGCTGAAAAGAATTCTTGTGCATATTTATATAAATGGTACAAGCAAAGTTTAATTCTGCCTGTCCTGGGAATAAAAGTGGTTTTACAATGCAGAAGATGCATGTCACATAGCTCCTGGTCAGAACAATAAATGTGGACGCTTTTTAATTGTTTGAAGAACAGCCTGAAGGCATCAGGGCTGCCCCACCTACTTCACTGCAAAACACATGAATACAATATTTTAACAGTAAACTGTATGCCAATAATCTGCCCCAAAGTAAAACACAATAAATGTCCTCCACATTTGGCTCCCGGTCCATTTCAAAGTGCAGTACAAGATCCAAATCCAACACAGCCTGGGACCCAAATAGTTTGGGAATGAGGATCCTTTAGTTATTCAGATTATTTAATCACAGCTCCCACAATCCCTTACCAATTGGTCCTACTAGTCAGGATGGCAGGAGCTTTAGACCAAAAATATCCAAAGGTTCTCCAGCCATCAGGTAGCCATTGGTCCACTTGGTCTCCTACACCAATCTGCTAGGATGTTGAGAGAGAGTCAGAGATTCTTTCTCCTGCTTTAGGTAGCAAGTGGTCTTTCTCATTTGTGGCACTCCATTTGTAGAATATTCCCCCAAGAAAGGCTCCTATGGTAGTCACTTTAGCATCAGGCTAGATATATTTCCCCTACAAGTCATTATAGAATGCTTTTCCCATTGTAGTATTTTTGTCAGCATAAAAAATATTATTATTTTACATTATTTCTTTCCTGTGTGGTAGTTTAAATTTTCTTCTTTTAAAATTAGCAGTGGCCCTGGCTCAGCATGACTGGATTTGTTTATGGGGGATTCCACTTGAGGTATGGGGCAAAACTACAATGTCCCTACTAGTCTTGCTATCAATAGCATTTAGCAATAACACTTACATTTCTATACTGCTTAATAGTGAGCTAAGCACTCTAAGCGGTTTACAATCTGTAAGCCAATTGCTCCCAACAAGCTGGGTACTCATTTTACCGACCTATGAAAGGATGGAAGGCTGAGACAACCTTGAAGCCCTGGGATCTAACTCACACAAACTCTTCTCTATTTGTATTACATTATTAGAGTCTAAAATACAGTTGTTCTTATTTCAGCAGCTGACCTCCTTACCAGAGTCTGCAGATAAATTGAAGGCAATGCCAAGATACAGGAAATTGTCATCATGGGACTTATTTTCATATCCCAGATCATTGGTTTCAAAGCCTTCAAACACCTGCATGTCCTTTTGTCCCTGGGCATTTTTGATCCTCTGTTCTTGCTTGATATTCTGTGTTAAAAAAACAACAACAGACAATTTGTAAAACCTACATGGGACAGTAAGCTTTTAAACAGAAGAACGCTCAGTCTTTTCTACCTTGTGGAACAGTTCAAGACAAGAGGCTCCCAAATCGTAACTGAAATTACACTGAGTCCAGTACACATGGTACATCACACTCCATGGGAACTGCTGCAGCAGTCAAATTGTAACCCTAAAAGAAGAAAGCAAGGCTAAAAGCTAAAGCTTCATGACAATGGGTAGAGCAAGGTGCCAGTTCTGACTGGCCCTGGCAAATGCCTTAGTCTGTTGGGTGCTGACACAGACCTGCACAAACAATTAGGGTTAGGAAAGCAATGAAGGTACTAGCTCTAGAGCAGCAATTCCCAAACTCTGACCTTCGTAGTGTTTTGGACTTCAGCTTCCAGAATCCAAGACTATTAGCCAAGATGGCTGAGGGTTCTGGGAGCTGAAGTTCAAAACACCTGGAAGAGTTGAGTTTGGGAACCACTGCTCTAGAGCATAAAATTCAGGATTAACTAACATGGGCTGCCTTTAAAAATATAACCTTGTTAGTCTGTAGAATCAGTATGTAGAGAGATCCTGTAGCACCTTTGAGACTAGCTGAAAGAAAGAAATTGGCAACATGAGCTTTCGTAGATCTGAGGAAGTAAACTGAAGTCTACGAAAGCTCATGCTGTCAATTTCTTTCTTTCAGTTAGTCTCAAAGGTGCTACAAGATCTCTCTACATGGGTTGCCTTTGTTCACGTCAACAAATATTATAGTTTTAGCTGCATAAGTTAACAGTATTTGTTTTGATGTCTATCCCAGTGCTGAGCATGGGATACTACCTGTGAAATACCAGAATGCTTCATGGTAGCAGCAACAACATTTGGCATCATAGAGACATCTGTACAATGAAGATCTACCTAACACAGAATCACTAAGTTGTCATTGGTCACGCTAAGGCATCACCATGCTGGGGAGGTTTTGCCTGCTCATACATACTTTACATAGGACTTATAAGGTGCAATAGAACAAAGAACAAGAGCAGTAACAACTCAAAATGTGGAAGCCAACAAGTATTCAAGTTTCTTAGAATATCCTCTGATATATATATATATATATACATATAATGTCCAAGAGATGGGGGAAAATTCTAAGTGTCTGTGGTTGCAAAGGTAAAAGGTAAAGGTATTCCCTGTTGACAAGGTTGTCAAGTTGTGTCTGACCATAGGGGGTGGTGCTCATCTCTGTTACTAAGCTGAAGAGCCAGCGTTGTCCGAGGACTACTCTGATCATGTGGCCAGCATGACTGTACAGAATGCTGTTTACCTTCCCACTGAGAAGTAGTACCTATTTATCTACTTGCATTTGCATTCTTTCAAACTGCTATATTGGTAGAACCTGGGACTAGTGACAGGAGCTCACCCCATCATTCAGCACCCGAGCCTTGAACTGCCAAGCTTCTGATCTTGCAATCAATAGAGTCAGGTTTCAAAAACATATGTGAAAGCATGTTGGCAATGCCTGGTGAAGTCTTGGGTGGGGGAGGTTCTGAAGCTACACCCATTGCCAACAGGAAACAGAGTAATACACTATGTACACGTGCAAAATTATGCAAACAGAGAAAACAGGACATTTACACAGATTATACCATTGCCTCCTGTGCTCAGAATACACACAGCTTTGATTGTAGCCTGAGGATTTTTATACTGCTTTACTTATTGCCACTTACTTCATGCATTTTGTCCTCAATTGTACAGATGTAGAGCCAGAGGAAGGCTTGAGCCTTGTCATCTTGGAGCTGTTCCTTATTCTGGAGTGTCTCTGGCACACAACCAAGCAGCTGCAAGGCTTCATGTATAGAGTCCAGGGCAGAACTATAGAAGAAAAAACTTGAATTTAGACCATAGTCCAACTATGTGGTTCTTACCTCATTTGCTATGGAGAAATAAGCAGCACAGCCAGAGATTGCATGACAACTGTAGACTTAGAACAGCTCTGAAGTCTTCACAAGCCTTCAAAACCTCAACTAATAGCATTTCATCCTTAGAGAGGCACTTGATCCTACCTTAACTAAATTAAGGAACTGTACCAACCATGATGAACCTGGAATCAAGGTCAAGAGGCTACCATTCAATGCAAATTGTTCTGGACTTTAACCAAGTCCTAATGCAGGATGCCAACTTCAAAACTTTGAAACAATTAGAAATATTTTGTGGGAATATTCAATAATTTTATTCAATCGTTAAACACTAACAATTTTATTATCTCATTAGCTACTGGCCCTTTTTAGGAAGTTCCAGGGATTTAAAAAAATCCAACAGTTGAATGAATTACCAAATGATTCAACCAACTTCCCAAATGTTTTCTTAAGAGCTGAATGTCACCAGATTAGAAATCCTTAACTATTAAAGGTCAATAGGTTGTCATTAACTCTTAATATTTCAAAGTTTTGAAGGTTTAAAAGACTAACAAACAGGTGTGCAACATACATAGTGATCACAAAATTTATCTCATATCCACAAGTCTTTTTCTTCTTCACTACTAAGGATAAGGATTGGAAGTTGCAACTGAAAAGGCTTTGGCTAATGCATAATGATGAGGTTACAAATTAAACAGATTTGTTTGCATGGTAAACTCAGTAGGATCAACCACTGCTACTTCTGCAGAGCTGGCACACCATCTCGGACCCCAAGCACAAATTCCAAGAGAAGCTCCTAACTACAATGATCTCTACTCACCATTCTGTATGCTCACTGTAGTCATGATAACACAGCACCTGAGCCAGTTCCACCAGAATCACAGCCCGCTCATGGATCCAATTACTACCTTCTGAACATATATCTAGCAGGTCACAGATCACATTAAAACGCTCTTGGCCAGTGTCTACCCGCAGAGTCTTATAGGCCTTGAGTTCCTCCAACAGCACTTCCACAAGAATTTCAGCACCTAAATTGTAGCCTTCCAGGCCCTCTTTCAAAGTCCTGTGATGAATATACAAAATGGTCAGGAGGAACTGATGTTGAGCATAGTCAAAGTATGGCCTTGTTAATGGAATTAACAAGAAATTTTGAGCAGATTCCTTCCACTGAATGGGACTAAACACGACATCGCATAACTTCCACCTTAGAAGATGAGATTTTCAACACAAACGTAGCATGCTTTGTTGGATCAGATCATTAAAATAATTCTGTTTTCAAAGTATCCTTCCAGATGCCTCTGGTAGCTGAGAAAAGGTACTGTTCATCCTCTTGTTTGACCCTACCATCTGGAATGCAAGGATTAGCATTCCATGCTCATGGAGACTGCTAAGAAAGTAATTGTTAGATCTATGCTATCAATTCACCTCTATTTTAAGCTAGCATCCATTGTCATATCCTGTAGCAGCCTATTTCAATACATAAAATTGTTTGGAGGAATGGCAAGAAATAAATGTAAAAAATAATGAAATCTCATTGAGTGATCCTGAGTCTTAGAATGGATAACATGTCTTCCATTCTTCCTATGCTATTCATAATTTTGAAGACCTCATAAGAGGTGGCCTTGTCTCTTTTTCTATACTTGCACTGAACACTTTACTCTTCACTTTATATGGAATGGCTCCCACCTCTGTATCATTACAGCTCCTGTTCTCTGTACTTTTCCTCTCACTTCCAACCTCTATATTAGTTTTTGACAGTATGTATGTTTTTCTGATCATTCAGTTTGAAAAAGGCTCACATTATAATTATGGGATCATGGCTGGCCACCTAGATGTATCTGCCACACCTCATGTTAAAATGCAGAAGAAGCCTGTGAATCAAACCTCTTGTGTATTCTTACACAAGGAGAATAATCATACTCTGGAAACCATGCCCTATGAGAGACTTAGGGAGCTGTGTATGTTTAGCCTGGAGAAAAAAAGGTTAAGAGGTGATATGACAGCCCTGTTTAAATATTTGAAGGGATGTCATGTTGAGGATGGAGCAATCTTGTTTTCTACAGCTCCAGGGTATAGGACATGGAGCAATTGATTCAAAGTATAGGAAAAGAGATTCCATCTCAACATTAGGAGGAACCTCCTGACAGTGAGAGCTATTTGACAGTGGAACATACTCCCTTGAAGTGTGGTGGAGTCTCCTTCTTTGGGGGTTTTTAAACAGTGGCTGGATGGCCATCTGTTGGGGGTGCTTTGATTCTGTGTTCCTGCATGGCATGGGGTTGGACTGGATGGCCCTTGAGGTGTCTTCCAACTCTATGATTCTATGCTTCTAATGACATACTTTATCTTGGGGGGCTTTTTGTGTTCAGGATGACAACACTTGGTGGATTATGTTACTCAAGAGAAATAATTCAATTCCCATTGAAAATATAATTCCATTGAGAATAAAAGTAGACTGAAGCTAGGGATTATGGTATCATAACTACTTTTAAGAACCAACAAGATATTGTACATAGAAATATCCAGTAATTCCTCGTACAATCATTTTTCCCAGGCTTTAATGTTTAAGTGTTTTAAAAAGCTTTTTCATTGTTGTTGCAGTGTGCCTTCAAGTTGTTATGCTGCTTATCACGGGATTTTCTTGGCAAGATTTGTTCAGAGGAAATTTACCTTTGCCTACCTCTGAGGCTGAGAGAATATGACTTGCCCAAGGTCGCCCAGTGTTTGAGTGGAGAATTTGAACCCTGGTCTCCAGTCATAGCCCAATGCTCAAACCACCATACCACACTGGCTTTTTCATTACTATTTTTAAATTAATATACCTTGTTTTAATTGGTTGTTAGCCATCTTAGGTCCCATTTTGAAGAAAGAAAGGATATTTATGAAATAAAATATACATTAATAAATCATTAGTCTTATCAGGTGGGAGGTGTGTGAGCACTGGGATAGCTTCTTTGGGCCACTGCCTTGCTGACACCTGACACCCTACCAAATCTCTTGTGTAGGTAAACTGATGTAACAGTATGTCCCACCAGTGTCAAACAGGATCTTAGCCTGAGCACTCCCACTCAGTGGCGTACCTGCCCGGGGTGTCACCCAGTGCAGGGAGGTGTGGCTTTCTGGGGACGTGGCTTTGGGGAGGACTTCCGGTGGTGGGGTCACATGGAAATGGATGGCCGCCTGGGCCAGAGACACCCCTAAGGCCCTGGGAAGCAGGAGGGTGGCCGAAAAAGAGCTGCTCACTGCCTGCCCTGGCCCAAGTGCACACTGAGGCCCTGAGAAGCGGCATGGCAGCCAAAAATAAGCTGACCACGTGGGCCCGAGACCACCTCCCCCAGGACCCTGGGAAGCAGTGGGGCAGCCAAAAAAGAGCTGCCCACTGCCTGCCCAGGCCCAAGACTGCTCCTGAGGCCCATAGCGGCATCTGCGTGGGCTCAACGAGTGCCAACGGGGGGGCCAACCGGATGTCACTCTCGTTCTGGGATGTCACCCGGTGCGGCCTACACCCCCGCAGTGACGCTACTGCTCCCACTTTATTTACAGACAATTAAAAAAAGGGTTCTCTTTATCTATAGCAGAGTTTCAGCCACAGGAATGCATAAACATTGATGTGCTTTCTTGCTGAACTAAAGTATTATAATGTTGATTATTGCTGAAAGCTGAGAACTTAAATGGTAAAGAATATTATCATCAGCTTCATTTCCTGTTTTCTTCGCAAGTAGGATGTCAGCAAAAGTAATGTGTTGCTGCTATTCATTATAAGATTATGTCTCCTTTTATTCCAATAGGTATAAAGGGAGTCTTCTGTCTATTGCATGAAGATGGAAGAACCTAGTCACAAGAAGCTGTACACTTATCCCTCCACATTCTCTGGGGTTAGGAGCACTGGACCACCATGAATGTGAAAAACGGCAAATAACAAAAACACTATGTTTTTACCTGAGAGAACACCTCTTTAGGAATCTCTAGGTCCTCCAGTGCAATTCTGTGGTCAACATATGACAGACATTGACCATAGAATTGCACTGGAGAAGCTACAAATGCCTAATGGAGTGTTTTCTCTAGGAATCTCTAGGTCTGTCAGTGTGACTTTTGATTAAAGTTGACCATAGAGTTGCATTAGAGGACCTAGATATTCCTAGAGCGAACATATTAATAAAATCCGTGAATAATCAAATCTGCAAAAGTCAAAGCTGCAAATGAGGAGGGACAAGTGTACTTTATTTGGGTGATTTGTAATCTGCTGTGACCATCTTGACATAAAACATCAGAGATACACATTGCTTATTTGTTTTTAAAATGAATGTAGGACATTTTGGACTTTGTTTTTACAGAAGACAGTGTCTAAGGAAAACAAATGCCTTATGCACAGAGGGGAAACAGTAACACACAAATTTAAGACTTTACTCCATCAGCACAAAATTGCCAATTTCAAGCATGAACTGGGAAGCAGCAATCTATCATTGTAAGATTGACATACTCATCTCTCAAGTCCCTTCTTACTTCAGTCTCAAGTCATCTGCCCCATTTTTGCTGGCATCCATTTTGACTCTGACCCAGGAGGAGATTGGCTCTGCCATGTGTTCCACGATCTTGCTGTGATAAGAAGCCAGCCAGAGCACCACAGCTTGCAAAGCCTCCTCTAACAGGCCCAACTTTCTGTAGTTTTCCACTTGCAGTTTAAAGCAATTGTGTAGCTGTGAAGAGGGAGAAAAGCATTCAGGTGGCATAGAATGCAAACAAATAGCTGGAAGAGAAAGGAAATAATAGTCCTTCCAGTCACCAAATTCTCATTAACTAAAGCAAGAGCTGTCAAACTTCCCTGAACTAAAGCTCAAGACTTTAAACTATCAGGTCATTGGGCCACTTTGCCCAATGATGTTTCTTCAACTGACATCAACTCAAGTTGGAGACTTAAGAATACCAGGCAACTTCAGATAAAAATGTCTATATTTGCATTCAGTCTTTTCCATCAAGGAGTCTTTCCATTAAGAGAGGTTACCTGTGATTAGCCAGTCATTATTACAAGATTGGTCCACATTTAGTATTACAGATTCTTTGCCTTTGCAAAGGCCTTCTAGATACCATTGGAGAACCTGAGAGAGCTTTGGGATGGAGCAGGAAGGGGCATAAGGCAGCATTTTAAACATGGAAGAATAGTCATAACATCAGTCCAGTGGAATAAAGTCAAGAAGAGATTCACACAAGACAGAGTCTTGTAAACATACTGACTGGAGTCGGCCAGCTCAAACTTCAGTTCCAGACTCTCCTTGTACCATTTTAGCTAAACCTCTGTGAGATGTTAGTATAATGTTGCCAACCTATACAAGGTTAAAGAACATGAAGTCTTCCATATGCTGTTATACTGAAATTGTCATAAATTGTCACACTGAATATGCTGGCTAAAACATCTGAAGGTTCAGATTTCTCCTACCTCTCTATACCCATTTTATATGCACAAGACTCACTGTATCCAGAGGGCCTTAGTTTCTGACCAAACAGGCAACGGACCAGTTGAAAGAGCTATTTGACAAAGCTTTCCCCCATGCTGCTAAGCATCCTGCTCAATATTCAGCATACCAACGACACTGAATATGAGGTATTTTTCACATAAAAGGAGACTCTCTCCCCATCTCTCTCTCTCAAAGCCTGGGTAACACAGCAATCTTCTCAACAGATATAACCTGTCTTTGAAATTTCACCCAACCCTCCTTCATGTCAACACATCAAGCTACAAATAAAATGTTTGATTACCTTTTCTGTAAAAAGGTCTGAATATTTGGAAAGGTCCTTATTAGCCAGCCATTTGCAGAGGAGCTCTGCTATGGAGTTAGATTCCACATACATCTTATGAGAGTAAAAGCTATATGCTAGACGTGACACACAGTAGGCTGTAAGAAGAAAACAAAGACTTAGAGCAGGGGTAGGCAACCTTTTTGAGCCGGGGGCCGGTCCACCGAAGTCGTCCCTTCCGGCGGGCCGAGGGGGGGGGAATGGCAGCACACGCTCGCAACCCCCGCCGTCGCGCGCCCCCCCGCACGCGCTGCCGCTGCCATTTTGATTTCCAAAATGGCGGCCGTGACGCGTTTGCGCATGCGCAGGAGTACTATGCACGCGCAAACGAGTCACGGCTGCCATTTTGGAGAACAAAATGGCAGCCACCACTCACGCCTGCCATTTTGATTTCCAAAATGGCGTCCGCAACTCGTTTGCGTATGCGCAGTACTCCTGCATATGCGCAAATGCGTCGCAGCTGCCATTTTTGAAATCAAAATGGCAGTCGCAGTGCGCGTGGCTGCGCAGCGGCGGTGGTAGGTGGCAGCGGCGGCAGGGGTCCGCCTGGGCCAGTAAGCGCGGGGCCCTGGGTCAGAACTGGCCCGCGAGCCGTAGGTTCCCGGCCCCTGACTTAGAGCAACC
>CM034703.1:161212474-161241453 GCA_020142125.1 Phrynosoma platyrhinos
CCGGGGCTCCTCCCCTGCTGCCCGCAGGTGCAGCAGCTCAAGCTGCTCTGGTGGTCCTCTGAGGGCTGCAGGATGCCCGAGACAGTCCTCCGCAGCTTGAGAATGCCACAGACCACAAGGTTGCGAGTTCAATACTACTCACAGACCACAAGGTTGCGAGTTCAATACTACCCAGGGCTCAGGCTAGACTCAGGCCTGCATCCTTCCGAGGTCGCTAAAATGAGTACCCAGCTGTTGGGGGGCAATGAGCTTACAGTTGTAAACCGCTTAGACATCCCATAGCGTGATATGAAGCGGTATATAAATGAAGCTACTTAGCTGCTTTGCTTTGATTATTTGTTTTTCACTATTTCTCTTATTGCCATTTCCACCTTGCTTTTTAGAATTCATCTTCATAGAGCTCTTTATTCCATGTGTCCTTCATTTTGTCATCTCTTTTGTATGTTTCTTCTGTGTATTGCATCCAATGTCTTTTTATTTCCTCTTGGTCTTGAATTATGTTATTTTTATTGTCATAGATCGTCCCAGTCCTTGGTTTTAATTTTCGTTTAATTTCCCAGATCTTGTGAAATAGATCTCTTGTTCTTCCCTTTTTGTTGATATCTTCTATTTCTCTGCATTGGTCGTTGTAGCATTTTTCTTTTATCTTTCTGCACAAGCCATTGTACTGTTGCATTCATAATTCTTAGTTTGTTCCTATCTCTTTTCTGTTTTTCTTCTCTTCTCTTTGCTTCTTTATTGTTTGTAGTGTTTTTTCTGTCATCCATGGCCTTTTCTCTTTCTTTTTCTTTATTGAAAGTGTCTGTCTGCATTCTTCTTTTATTATGTCCCTGGCTCCTGTAGGGGGTTGAAAAAAAATCTTGACATAAATCCAGTTGTTAATCTCAATTAGAATACATCCACTGAGTCTGTGGAATTTATTTAAGGGTTTACTTACCAAGTAAGTAATTGGTTCAGTAGGTCTGGTTGACATTTTCTGTACAGTGCTCAAGATACACTGCAGCTCCTGGTCTACCCAACACACAAGCTTTTCTCCCTCCCCCATACATTTATTTCATTTCCCTCCACTATTTATTTAGTCATCACCTCAAAGCGTGCTAGAGCCCCTAAAGTGATATACAAGAGACAGATTTTTTTTAGGAAAATAACAGTTTTAAAAAAAACACATGCAAAACAGTACCAACTGCCAACCCTTGTTTTGAGGAGCAAGAGCTATACGAAACAGTGCCATTTGGGGTTGCCCATCCTATCCAAAGGGATGGAGCCATCTTGAGTTTTCTCGAGAGTGATTTCCACAACTAAGGTGCCATTACAGAGAGTGTCCTGTTTTGCTTACCAATCTGGCCTCTAGAGGTGGTGGAACAAATAATAGTGTTTCTATCGAGGATCTAAAATTCCAGGAAGGCTCTTGTGGGAGGAAGCTAATTTCAATCATGGGCATTTTGTTGTTGTTGTTGTGCCTTCAGGTTGTTTCCATCTTACAGCGACCCTAAGGTGAGCCTATCATGGGGTTTTCTTGGCAAGTTTCTTCAGAGTGAGTTTGCCATTTTACTAGCACATAAAGTATGTGTGCCAAAATTATTTTTCCAGGAGTTTTTTTTTGGGGGGGGTGAGGGTGTCTTTCACCATCTTGGATCAAAGACAGACAATATACACATTCATCTTCAGATGATCAGTTTTAGTGCATATCACTAGGATTCACACATATACGGTAGTATGCAGAAATGTTGGTACATTTCTAAGTACTTCTGAGAGAGACTTCTGAGAGAGATTTTTTCACTGGGAAAGGGGAGATGGCAATCCTCCCGTTTGGCAGAATAAAGAAACTGCTTTGGGTAACTGGAAATGGGAAGTGCTTGTGGGTTTTTCCCCCCAATTGTTTTTTTCCTTGGGTGTTGTGCACCTTGACTTGTAGGGATGGTAGAGGTACCATTTCTTAATCTTGGTCAGATGGCAAAATATCTTGTACTAAGAGTAACACATCCCTTTTGTATGTAGAGAGATCTTGTAGCACCTTTGAGACTAAATGAAAGAAAGAAGTTGCAGGATGAGCTTTCGTAGACTACAGTCTACTTTCTCAGATGCATCTGAAGAAGTTGACTTAAATCTACAAAAGATCATGCTGCCAACCTCTTTCTTTCAGTTTAGTCTCAAAGGTGCTACAAGATCTCTCTACATACTGATTCTGCAGACTAACACATCTATATCTTTGAACACATCCCTTTTGGACAGTGTGGCTGGTGGTTCCTACATGAGTGGGATGGTATATTTTACTCCCATTAAAAACTAGGCAGCAGAGTGTATCATAGGGGAGGAAGACCATTTCTATTGTTGAAGAAAATGTCCAGATTGTACATATTTATCTGGGAGCAAGTCCCATTTAATTCAATTGGGGCTCACTTCTGCATAGACCAGTTTAGGAATGCACTGCCAATGGGAGTCACAGTCATCTTGAAGTCATAGAATCATAGAGTTGGAAGAGACCTCAAGGGCCATCCAGTCCAACCTCCTGATGTGCAGGAACTCGCAATCAAAGCATCCCCAACAGATGGCCATCCAGCCTCTGTTTAAAGTCAAATAAATAAGTTGGACTTACATTTTGGGTAAACACGTACACTGTACATGTATATTGTGCAGGTCAGTAATGGTCATGAAGAGATTTGTTGCTTTCCAGCTCTCTGTAACACTGACAATAACAATAAATGATCCTGCTCCAAGCATCCTTAATAGAATGAGATACTTGGAACATCAGAACCAAATCCAAAATGATCAATGAGTTGTTGCCTCTTTCTTTGCTCAGGCAATCCACAGCTAGTCTGCTCCTGACTTACAACTGGTCCATTGAGTGGCATTAGCTATTAGTGTTCTCCTATGGAGAAACCGCCTTAGATTTCCCTGTCTATAAAGGAGCAGTGTGAGCCAGTGGGGTGTAATGACTTGAGTGGTCAATGTTAACCCAGGAGACCAGGGTTCAAATTCCCACTCAGCCATGGAAACCCATTGGATGGCCATTCTCTCAGCCTCAGAGGAAGGCAATGGCAAAACCCTTCTAATCAAATGTTGCCAAGAAAACCTTGTGATAGGTCCACCTTAAGGTCACTCTAAGTCAGGAGGGCAGCACAAGCATCTGCCCTGGGCCAGTGAGCTAGTATGCTGCTGCCTGGCCTGGGGCGATTCCTATCCAGCTGCTGAACTTCTAGTTTTGCCTAAATGTGTGGAAGGGTCCTTCTAACACAGTCATTACAGTGTTGAAAAGAGAAGAAACATCTGATCTGTTTTGTTTTGTTTTGTTTTGTTGTGGAATTTATGAGTAAAGACCAGGAAACCATCATGTGTACTGCAGACATAATGTAGCTTGACATCATTTTAACTGACATTGGGCCTTTGCAGACTGCCAGAAATAGTGCACATTAAATTGAGGCACTGCCCTGGCTCAGTGCTAGGGAGTCATGGGAATTGTATTTTTTTCTGAGACATTGAGCCTTCTCTATCAGAGAGCTCTGGCGCCACAATAAACTACAGTTCCCATGATTCCCTAGCACTGAGTCAGGGCAGTGCCTCAATGTAATGTGCACTATTTCTGGCAGTCTGTGTCTGGCTATTGTTGAATGGTATAGAATCCTGGGATTTGTATTTTTGTTGTGACACCAGAGCTCTCTGATGGAGGCGGCTAAATATGTCACAAAACTACAAATCCCAGGATTCTATAGCATTAAGCCATGGCATTAAAAGCGGTGTCAAACTGCATTATTTTCTGCAGTGCAGATAAGGCCTTATTTCAGAAGCAACACTTTATTACATTTGTGGGGATAGTGAGAGGAAAACACTGGAGTATGATTATTTCACTTTTCAAAGAGAGGAAGGATTTTTTTATCTGTGTACAGTAAACCTGCCAGGAAGTTGGGAAATAATGTTTTGTTTCTAAAAGCAGAAGTGAAGGGAAGCGGGTGGAGGATGGGAGGAAGCCTGGCCATCAGTCTTTCAAACCCATGTCTGTAATATGAGGTGGGCTGGTATGAAATGCTGTTTTTGTTCATTGGAAATTAGTCACAGTACACTCCAAAAGATCTCCATTAAGAGAATATGTCATTTCCCCAGGCCTAAAATCCAGTTCTCAAACCTGTTCTAAAGATGGGCCTGCCCCAGTAACAGTGGTGTTAGACTATGGTTTGATTAGTGTGTTTGAATACAGCTTTTATTTGACTCCAGTAAATCTCTCTTGAGCTAAGCAGTCTAGTAATAGGGAAATAAGCCTGCATAAATGCCTGTTTTATTCTTCTTATTGTGTACCTTCAAGTAGTTTCAGACTTAGAGAGACCCTAAGGTGAGACTATCATGGGTTTTTCTTGGCAAGGTTTGATCCAAAACACACTGGAGAAATAATCCAGTTTGAGACCACTTTAACTGCCCTGGCTCAATGCTAGGAAATTCTGGAAACTATAGTTTTGTGAGACATTAGGCTTCTCTGTCTGAGCTCTGGTGCCACAATAAACTACAGTTCCCAGGGCAGCTAAAGTGCTCTCAAAATGTATTATTTCTGCACTGACTCACTTCACCACCCTGGCTCTATTCTATTTATATCCAGTCTTTTCCCCAACGTGGAATCCAAGGTGGCTTACGACAGGCTAACAACATGGTTTCCTCGCTTCATGTTAATTCTGACATTGGACAGAAACCATGTGAGTCTGATTCAAGAACAACAATCAAGAATCTGGCAGTGGCACCTGAAAGGCCAAATGACCATACTCCATCAGAATCAATGACCTCCTACAAGCCTTGCTCAAGTGTTACGTTTTAGCATCCAAATTTCATTTTCTCTTCTGCAAGTCTTGTCCTCCTGGGTTCTGTGCCCACTTCGACCCTCCATCTTGGGTCACAGGCAAAGGACCTCCTTTTCAGACTGCTTTGGCTATGAGCCACCCTCCAATCCCTAGAACAGTTGGAAGTCAGATTAATACATCAGTATATTGCCAGTGCTAGTCATTTTATCACTGATTTTTATCTCCACTTAAAAGTTTGGCAAGGAGAAGTTATCAGGTTACATCTAAGACGACAAAGAAGAGAGCAGACCAGCAACATGCCCAGTCATAACAAATGTTTTTACAGGCATGCATCTCTTGTTCTCTCTTAAAAAAAATGAGATGGGCATATGGAGCTGTGCAGTCTGAACAGACAAGATCCCTATTTCTTGCCCTGTAATGGCTAGATAGTGTGCTAAAGGCCACACTTCCTCCCAGCAGAAAATCAAGTATAGTGTGAAAGCCTCCTGAACCAACATAAGCGACTATTTTTCAATTTAGTTAGGTGTTAAATATTGAAAAGTTCTACTACAGTGTCGTCACAGGAGAGGAGTTAGTTCTACTTACTGTTGACTTTGGCATACCTTTTCCCTACCAGTCCTAATAGGCACTGGATGCTACTCCCTTGTAGGAAGTATGATCGGTGGCCTTTTAGCTGACCCAGACAGATACTTTGATTGCTATCGACAAAGCAGACTAACACAGCTTCTGCCCAGTGTCAGAATTAACATGAAGAGAAGCCATGTTGTTAGACTGTTGCACCAATAGCAGCCACCCAGGAGTCTGGATGGTGACACCTTACTTTGTGGTGACACCTTACTTTGTGGAGTAAGGTGAAATCATAAAAGCTGTCAGGGCAACAGCAGTGTGCAGTGCAACTAGGTAGTCTGATTTCTTGCCTGCCCACCCTGCAGTTTTGGCTTTGTGGCACCTTGTTTTCTGTCCATCACAGGGGTCCTTATTCTGGTGGTGTGATGGCTACATCTTGTGGCAAGCCACTGCAGCCTGTCACACATGTCATTTTTGACATGGATGGCACTCTTTTGAACACTGAAACCCTTTATACCACGGTTTTCCAAGAGCTCTGTGACCGCTTTGGGAAAAAATTCACCTGGGAAGAGAAAAGCATAATCATGGGAAGAAGAGAAGCAGAAGGCATAGAAATAATTCGCATGATCCTTGACATCCCCCTAACTACTGAAGAAATGATGTGTGAAACTATAAACAAGAAAAGAAAATTATTTCCCACAGCTGCACCAATGCCAGGTGTTGAAAAACTGGTCCAACATTTAAACCAGCACAAGATACCCATAGCAGTTGCTACCAGTTCTGTTCGCGAGGCGTATGAATTGAAAACAGGCCATCTCAAACCCTTGTTTGGTTTATTCCATCATATCGTGTTGGGTGATGACCCTGAAGTGAAAAATGGAAAGCCACAGCCTGATATTTTTCTAATCTGTGCCAAGAGATTTGAACCTCCAGCATCTCCAGCCAAGTGCCTTGTTTTTGAAGATGCACCCAATGGGGTCAAAGCAGCATTGGCGGCTGGGATGCAAGTGGTCATGGTTCCTGATGAAAATCTGAAGAAAGAACTCACTAAAGAAGCAACCCTAGTACTCCAGTCTATGAATGACTTCAAGCCAGAAATGTTTGGACTACCAAAATTTGACTGAGAACTGTTTCTGCCTCTCACACAGCCTTCCTTGTTGGATGAAAGAGCAGATGAGTTCCTTTCAGTAATTTTTTTTAATTGCTGAAAGAACTGGTAAACCATACTCTAATTATACGTTCAGCTTATGTAATGAAAGTTTACATGCTAATTCACTGATTCAAAACTACCTGGGTGACAGATGGAATGATGGTCCTTGTTAAATTCAGATGAACACTTGCTGCACCTAAGGTGGAAAAGGTGCAAAATCATCTTCAGATGATACTTTTCACTACAAATGTTGTGTTACTAGGGGAGCCTGAATCCTGTTGGTATATACATTGGCCAGAATCCTGCTAGTACACTTCACTGGCATGGGAAGTATCACACAGGGGAAATAGTCCACATAAAATGGGCAGATGCTGTCTGCTTTCCCTTGCCACCAAAGCATGGCTCTGGAAAAATCTAACTGCTATCACAATGGCAGAATTCAAAGATATAGCCATGTTAGTCTGTAGAATCAGTATGTAGAGAGATCTTGTAGCACCTTTGAGACTCAATGAAAGAAAGAAGTTGGCAGAAATAGACTTAAGTCTGAGGAAGCTTATGCTGCCAAATTCTTTCTTTCAGTTAGCCTCAAAGGTGCTACAAGATCTCTCTACATATTGCTAGCACAGTGATAGCCAACATGATGCAGTGATTCGAGTGTTGTACAATGATTCTGGAGACCAGGTTTTGAATCCCCGCTCAGCCATGGAAACAGACTGAGTGACCTTAAGCAAGTCACACACACTCTGCCTCAGAGGTAGGAAAAGGCAACCCTTCTCTGAACAAATCTTGCTGAGAAAACCCTGTGACAGGGTTGCCCTTGGGCCACTGTAAGTTGGAAATAACCTGAAGGCACATAACAATTTAGCATGGTGCATCCACAGATTCCAGCCATAGATTGCATGCTGGTACCTAGAGCTGAGTGACTGTGAGCATTTGCAAAGCTGCTGTCTTCTTTGGGAAAGGAATGATGGCTAACTTAACAAAGCAAGATGACTACCACAGGTAGGTGATTTGGGGAATCAGGATTATGTATGTATGTATGTATTTATATCCCACTCTTTTCCCAAAATGGACTCAGAGCAGCTTATAATATTAAAAAACAGTATAGCTGAAAGCATACAAAACTGATACATTAAAATAGAATTAAATTATTAAATATTAAAACAGATTGCATGTTAAATTAATAAAATACAGCTTAAAAAGATAAATGTGTTTAAAACACTTTAAAACAATACAACACCCTAGCTCGTTTTTTAAAAAAACGTTATATTTTAAATGCCTGTCTGAACAGGAAAGTCTTCGCCTGCTGGCAAAAGGAGAACAAAGAGGGGACCGACCATTCTGGCCTCCCTGGGAAGGGGGTTCCACAGTTTTGGGGCAGCCACGGAAAAGGCCCACTCTTGTGCCCCCACCAACCGTGCTTGTGATGGTGGTGGGACCAAGAGAAGGGCCTCTCCTGATGATCTCAGAGCCTGGGTCAGCTCATACAGGGAGATATGGTCTGCCAAATAGCTTGGACCTGAGCCATAGAGGGCTTCATAGGTCATAACTGGCACGTTGAATTGGACCTAGAAACAAACTAGCAGCCAGTGGATATGGTGTTGTCTCTGTAACCTTCCCCCTGTTAACAGTCTGGCTGCAGCTCTTTGGACCAGCTGAAGTTTCCAAATACTCTTCAAAGGCAGCCCCAAATAAGCACATTACAGTAGTCCAAGCAGGATGTAACCAAGCCATGTACCACTGAGACTATATCCGATGTCTCAAGGAACCGGCACAACTGGCGCACAAGCTTTAAATGTGCAAAAGTACTCCTGGTAACTGCAGAGAGACCTGGGCCTCCAAGTTCAGAGTGAGTCCAGGAGTACCCCCAAACTGCAAACCAGCATCTTCAGGGGGAGTGTAGCCCCATCTAACACAGGCTGGATCCCTGTTCCCTGATCTGCCTTCCAACTGACCAGGAGCACATCTGTCTTGTCTGGATTAAGTTTCAACTTGTTTGCCCTCATCCAGTCCATTACTGATGATAGACACTAGTTTAGACACTTGATCTTAGCCAAAAGGCCAAGAAGCGACCAGGATAGTCTCCTTTGACTGAGGCGGAAAGGAGTAATAGAGTTGAGTGTCATCTGCATATTGATGGCATCACACCCCAAAACTCAAGACCACTTCTCCCAGCAGTGCCATGTATAGGTTAAATAGCACAAGGGACAGAACAGAACCCTGAAGTACCCCACAGGACAACAGTAGGGGGTCAAGCAGGAGTCTTCCAGCACTACCTTCTGGGTTTGCCCCTCCAGAAAGGAATGGAGCCACTGTAAAATATTACCAGCAGAACTAACAGGGACACACTCCCTCTGTCCAGTTCCCTGCGTACATCATCCACCAAGGCAACCAAGGCTGCCTCTGTTCCATAGCCAGGCCTGAAACCAGACTTTAACTGGATCTAGATAATCCATTTCACCCAGAAACCCCTGGAATTGAGAAGCCACCACACATTCCAATACCTTGCCCAAAAATGGTAGGTTGGTCACTGGCCAATAATTATTCATTATAGTGGGATTCAAGGATTTATGTTTTTATATTACATTATGGTGTTCTATTGTTTCTGCCCATGATAGGGAGAAGGGCTTGAGAGATTTTCTGCCATGCATGCCAAAACAATTTAGCTAGCCTTTGGCCTATGGACCTTGCTTTCTGGAGATAGTGGATGTGCCATTTTCTACTCTTTCTCAATTGGTGAAATGTCTGGGTACAGCTGTATAGGGAAAGATGTCTTTCAAAATGGCAAATCACCCCTTGAGGAATATGCCTTATGTTCCTTGATCATTGCTACATCTAGCTCAGTTTTTTGTTTTTTTTTACAGCTCCTCACCCTTCACTGTCCATAAATTGACGGGACTTGAATTCTCATTAGGCCCAGCCACTATGGTGAATGCTCAGTCATGACAGGCGATGCACATTCCCCCTCCATGGTCTGTAACAGGAACTTTCTTGAGACTTATAATTGGAAGGAACCATGTACAACCCAGGAATTACCAAGAAAATAAAAACAGGAACAATAACAAAACAAAAAAGTTTTGCTTTACAAGGTTGATGTAAAGAATACCAAAAACATGAAGAATTGCTTTAAAAATATATGCAGCATTAATGTCAAGTATTAATTGAGCCACAAGAAAGTGAGTCACAATCACCACATAAGGCTCAGATAATCTAATGAAATTCCTTTTTAAAAAATAACAATTTTGGGTGTAAGATCAAACTACTTTTGATCTAAGGCAGGGATGGGAATATTTGGCCTTCTCAAATCTTTTGGTCTATGCCTTCGATCCATACAACCTAGCCTGGCTAGTAATAAAGGACAGTGGGCATTTCAGTCCAGAATATCTATGGGATCAAAGATTCCTCAGCCTAGTTTAAGGGAAGATATAATGCATTTACAAATTCATTTACGTAACAGAAAGCATTGTAATAGAAAGTTAAGACATGTTTTCTTCACATCCACACTTTGGAAGTAGTAAGTGGTCTTTGTTATTGTGCTGCACTAAAACTAGCTCTTTTTTAGTGCCATTTAGGATCACCATCTATTAATGGCTTTGTACAAAGACAATTTTATATGGTTATTGTAGGCCTCTAAGCAGATAGTCCCTAAAACATGGAGATACAGTATACAGGTATGGGGCTAGGGTTGCCAAGTCAGCAGCATCCCTTTCCTGAGATTTCAGGGTCAAAACCTAAGCCCAGGTGGTGGGGCTGTGTCATGTAACACAATCAGGTCCTTGTGAAATCATATAGAAGTGGGTCCTCATAATGCCACAGAGGTGGCCCAGAGCTGCTTCTGGGATAGTGGAATGGTTGAGACAGGCATGAGGGTAATGGGTCCAGAACTGAGGTAAACCCTAGATAAACAGGCAATGTGGCAACCCAGAGAAACAACAACAAAGCATTTTTAATTGGCCAGGCAAACACAAAATGTGCCCTGCAGCTGCAGCAGTTGCTATCATTCTCATTAGGGCTCACATTACACATGGCCTTACCTACAGCACCCATGACATGTGGGAAATTATACCACTCTGTAACACTGATCCTGCTAAGGATTATGCAACAGGAAGGCTCATGGATTGCAACATAGGTACTCCACTCTCTGCATTACTCTAAATGACACAATAGGTTCAAGATCAACCATCTTTCTCTCCTGTTCTCTTCACTCATTGATATTGCAAAACAAACATCTTCACATTGAGTCAGACAGCCCTGGCATCAGCTGAGAATGGGTGGAGGTAAGTACCCAAGCTTCACAGCTATCTCACCATACAAAAACCAAACTGTCTCTTCCTCCAGAGACACTTGCCCTGAGGTTTGTCTCGCCATCTGTACACCTAGTGAAGCACAGCCATTCCCTGAGATTTTATCCAGCATATCTGTCCTAGGTATAGGAAAACTTGTACCTGAAAAAGAGTACCGTATATAAATCTTAGTTTCCTATTAAGTCTTTTAAAATTGAGTTCTGTTATGAAAGTTATACCGATGTGGACGTGGGACCTAGTAATAAATCTCTGTCATCTTCTAGTTTCTACTGTGTTATGTAATATCAGGGCTAGCCCCAGACATTATGCTGCCTTAGGCAAAGGAGGAGGAGAGAACCTCCTTCAGTTCCATGTAAAAAGCTGACTGGACAGCTGTTGAATCTTTGGCAATCGGAGTATTCTCCACTACCATAGGCTACCCTAAGGGACACAGATCAAACCACATGGCATACAGCAATCTCTCCTCCAAAACCTTGCTGCTGCCTCACAGCATCTGTTGCCTGAAGCAACAGCCTCACTCTGTCCTACGATAGCATTTGCACTGTGCAAGGACCTGCTTGCTAACTTGTTGTGTGCCTTCAAGTTGTTTCCGATTTGTGGCTAGCGACCCCAAGGTGGTTGCTAATTAGAGCCAAAAGGTAGGTACAATTGCATTGTGTATGAAGGAGGACCTGACCTCCCAGAAGCACTTGGATCACACTGGCAAGATGACAGGACTTCAAGTGCATAGGTATCTTCCACATAGGCTCTAGACATGCAATGTCATCATGCCCTAACATGTGAGCTGTTATAACACTGTGCATTAAGGCAAGGCCAGCCTTATTTCTAATGTGGGATAGTGATGTGTGGGTGTTAAGAACCCTCCAGAACAACTGCTACCAGCACTAATGCAGGCTGAGCAATCAGGTTTGTCAAGTATTACTGCTCTCATAGCTTTCTCCATACTACAGTGATACTAACTGAACAGACATATTTCCAACACAGGCAGTAGAATTTAGCTGGCTATCCCAGATTTGGTTCTGAAGCAGTGGTTGGGGTTAGGAAGCATATTTTTGAAGAGACAAGGGCCTGAATCCTATGGGTTAATCCCAATTAGAGTAGACCTATTGAATCAATTGTTAACACTTATGTAAATCCCATTGTTTCAATAGGTCAACTGATTGGCACTGCCCATAGGACAGAAGCCAAAAGGAATGGGGTAACTCCAGTCTTTGTGGAGATTATTCCACAAGAGGGAAATAGTTTTGGAAGGGAAATTAACATATCTTGTTCCTTTTTCTTAAGACATGATCACCATAAGGACTCTGTTACAGGTTTAACTATTGCTACTTATTTTCTCACCTATGCTAAGATTAATCTCTAGACAAGAAGTCAGGAAACCGTCTGCAATTACAAATATATTGATATTATTGAAGTTTCCCCTCCTCGCACTTTTAGGCCACTGGTGCACAACATCTTGTTACATTTATGTTCTGCTTGTCCTCTCAGGGTCATTGTCTTCCTCATTTTACCCTTACAACCTTCAAGGTAGAACAAGTTGAGAAAGAGTACCTGGCTCAATGTCACCCAGTGAATTTATGACTCAGTGGAGACTAAAACCTGTATCACTGAAGTCCTAATCTGATTGTTGCACCACATGAATGGGTAGTGTTTGTGAGTTTTTAAACTAGCTTATAAAAGTAGTTCAGTGGGCTTGTTTATAAGGCTGTCTACTCACCACCTCTTCCATACAGTAGTGGGTTGAACACTGAACACTGAGTTGGTGCTGGGTGAATGGCCCAAAGACAGAATGTCTTTAGGATCTAGCATGTTGAGAAGAAGCCCATGAAATGTGGCTGCTTTTAGTGGCAAGGGGATCAAAACTTTTGGGCTGGCCCTGTATGGGTTAAGAGATGTTAACAGTTTGCTAATCACTCTGCCAGAACTCAAGCTGATATTAAGCTCTGGAAAGAGTTAGCATGTGCAACAGATGCATACACTGCCATAACGAAGACAAAATAAATGAGGTTGCAATCATTCACTTCCAGTCTGTAGAAGACTTCTGGGTAGGGGCAGGGTGGAATACATGAACAAAGGCACTATTCCCTTCTACTAAACAGAAATTTATCAAATTGCTTCCTACCCAGAAAAGGTTGAATTCAGACTCCTGAAGCAGCAGAATTGCAAGTTTTTAAAACACTATGGACAGGAAAGTGCAGAAGAGAAATAAAATGCTAAACATGTGAGATGTAATGTGTGGGGAAGAACACTGGAAACAGGACCTATAGCAGAGGCAGGGAATCTGGGGATAGCCAAATGTTTTGAATTGCAACAATAATCAGCCCTTATCAGTTTAGATAAAAGGGAAGGATGATGTGAGTTGCAGTCTAATGACTTCAACATAGGTACACATTCCCCAGGATAGGCTCATGGCTAGAATATCCTTTTTTAAATCTCAGTATCTGCTGTTTTCTATTTCATTGCTCACTTAATCTTGGACAGAGTAAAAAGTCAGCAGGAAGAGTAAAAAGTTCAACCAAGAGCAAACTAGTAAACAAATGGGGTCATCACTAACTAGTAGAGTTATCAATTATCTTATCAATTAAACATGCACATATTTCTATATTCATTATAACAACAGTTCTAATGAAAGTAATCACACATCAGTTCACTTTTACAAGAAACATATCTTTTACAAGAAGCAGGCACTATTTTGGAAAATGTATTTCTTTCCTATGCATGAGAGAAAGGAGAATGAGGCCCGCATACCTATGGTTTTCAATAAATACACCCCCACACTGGTTAAGCTGCTCAGTTAGCCCTTGGTACCTCTTTAACAGATCAAACTATATCTAGGATTCTCAAAAAGGTAAGGGGTAAGATGTTACCATATTGTGAGAAGATAAAACACACTGATGGAAGTTAGGTTTATTTTAAGGTAGCTAAATTGAATTTATGTACACAGCAAAACTCAGGAGGAATAAAAGGGATGGAGATCATTTTTATGCTCTGCTTGCGAGTTCTGCACCAACATTTAGCTGACCACTGTTGAAAACAAAATGCTGGGTTAGAAAAAACTTTGATCCAATAACATTATTCTTATCTTATTCTATAGTACTGTGAGCAACAACCCCAAAGACCATATTCACAGCCCTCCCAAAAACAGATCATTGAAATTTGGCAACAAATCCCTTAAGTCATTGAAGCTGGCAGAAAATGTCCCCATTTCCAAAATAGTTTGACACAATTTCAGTGGCAGGCCAGTACTAGAGAAGATGTGGCCTAGGACAGCACAGGCAGTGTGAAATTGGCCTTTTCTGACCCACTAAAGTTTCCCAACCTTGAATGTTGCAGTTGTGGATTTCCTGAATCAGCAGAGGGTTAAACTAAATGAATCTTGAGGTCCCTTCCAAATCTACTGTTACTGGAAGCAGATAGACTATGTTACAAACTCAGGTGTAGTATGAGGGGATAATGTGTCTTACGCTCTTCACTAAAAACTATTTCTGTCCCTAGCTTTTCTAGTTTCAGTGTCCACTTAGAACATTTTTATCCTGCCTTTCCAAGTATTCAAAGTGATTAACAAAACCAACACTGAAAAGAGACATTCTTCCTTTCCTCTTCTATGCAAATCAGAGGGTGGACAACTTGTGGTCTTCCAAATATTGCTATAACTACAATCCTATCACCCCTCACCACTGGTTATGCTGGTTAAGCCTGACAGGATGTGAAGTTTAACAACATTTAGAGGGCTACAAATCCCCACTCCTGCTGTACCTGGAATCAGATATTATGGAGGGAATTCTTGTGACTGTCTGTTCTTTCCAATTTCATGTTTTCAAGGTGTTCCCCCTTGTCTCCATTTGTACAGATTTGCATAAAATGCATAAAAGAGAAAAAGACGAAAGTGTCCCTTTGGTGCTGGGTTTGTTAACCACTTTGAAAACAGATGCCCAGCATAATTGTAAAAAGTTAAAATACAACTTGCAAAATCCTGACTTCCAACACCTGACATTCTAAGAGCATAGCATACTGATGTCTGCATCTTAGAATCAAAATATAACAGCAATGAAATATTTGCCAAGAATCATACATCTCCAAAATTAATACTGAATCAGGAAAGAATAGTTACATGTATATTTTTATTGTAAAAGAGCAGGAGGTTCAACAACATAGAATTTGGCTGACATGGCGATGTAGTTCAATACTGACAGTGGGTGATCAATTAATCAAACTCCTGGCTCATTTTCTAAAAAGAGGGCTGTGTCCTTTAAACCCATTACCTGCCACCATCTATCCAGGATTAAGTGATAGAAAGCAGCCCCCCACTCCCCAAGTTCTGTTAGTAGAGGTCAAGATGTCTCAAAAAGTCAGTCACTCCAAGTTGCAGAAAAGAAAGATATGCTTGCCACAGACTGAATTAAGTT
This sequence comes from Phrynosoma platyrhinos, assembly GCA_020142125.1. Classification (NCBI taxonomy): domain Eukaryota; kingdom Metazoa; phylum Chordata; class Lepidosauria; order Squamata; family Phrynosomatidae; genus Phrynosoma; species Phrynosoma platyrhinos. The sequence continues at coordinate 161,227,683 of CM034703.1, forward strand.
GATGTGGGCTGTCTTCATTCTGCGCCCCCATTCTTGTGCAAATGAGACACACAGGGCTCAGCAAGGTTCTCTTTGCAGAGTCCTTTCCTATATACAGTTCCAGTGCTATGACATGTATTGATAGCTGACTAGAGCCAAAGCATCATTCCCCTCAAGGATTTGCAATATCCCCTCATCAGAGCTCAGGAGAAGGGCTCTCAGTCTGACCTGATGGACTAGGCAAGCGGAGCTCTGTGTTATTACGGACCACGGTGAAGAGGCTTACAACTGCCAAGAGAGCCATCACCATCATGACAGAGCAGATGGTGAACATGTTCCTGGTGCCTGTCTTGTAGTCACTGTCATGGAGAATGAGCAAGCCCAGGCAGGCCAGCAGGTTCAGTGGAACACGGAACCAGTGCATTACGCCTGCCTGGTCCTTCTCAGGGATCACTTTCTGCCGAAGGAAACCCATTGAAGGGAAGTACAGCCCACAGGAGAGTTCAATGAGTAGGAAGGCCAAGAAGGATTCAGAAGGGTTCTCTTGCCCAGGATTGGTAGAGAAAGTCAACATAAAGAGGGAGAAGAAAACCATCAAGACTGAAAGGGAAAGAATGTGCATGGGCTGGAGGTGATACCTCTTGGAGGTTGCAACGCGATAGAGTGATGAACCCACCATGCTGGCTGCCATGAAACTGGAGAAGACAATGCCCAGAGGTGGGTTGTAGGGATCCAGGACTGGAGTCCAGAGGAAGATGAAGATGTAGATGACACTTTCAAACAAGGCCTGGATGGTACCCAGAAGCAGGACACGGCGGTCGGAGAGGAGGCACTTCAACCCATCTGTGCAAGTCCTGGACAGTGCCCTCTTCTTGCCATAATTTTCGTCCCAGTTCTTCATAGCCAGAACACCAGCCAGTATGAGGAAGGGAATGGAGACCATGAAGGGGGCCACAGGGCCCAAGCCTAGCCATTCAGCAAAGACATTGGCTACCACTCCAGCTCCAATAGCGATGACGCTGTTCCAGAAAGCAGCCTTGGAAAAGGTGGCTGGGATCCACTCAGCTGGGAAGTCGTGGTGCTCCACATGCTCGTGCATATACCATGCCTCAAAGGCAGAGAACAAAAGAGCAGTGGAGAGGCCACCTAATATCCTTCCAACAATGAGCACAAAATAATCCCAGGAGAGTTTAGTGAGGCAACAGATGGAGTAAGTCAAGGAGAAGAGGATGCAAGATTTCTTACGACCCAAGCGGTCCACCAAGGAAGTAGAGACTAGCCCAAACAGCACACTTGAGGCAAAGCCACAGACATAGATGATGGCAATCTGGGGCTCCAAGAAGTGATAGTGCTGGTACAGTTTGTAAAGATATGGCCCTTGCAACCAATCAGCTGCAAGAGCCAAGAAGTAGACCTGGTAATAGTCTAGCTGGAACCGCAGGAAGGCTGGGTTGGAGCAAGACCTGCCAGTGAGCTTGGAGCGGCAGGCAGAAAACTCTAAGCTGATGCATATCATCAGGAGGAAAGCAAAAGCGACATAGGCAGCAATCAGCATGGTGCTTCAAATCATCATGCACGTCTCCTGAGATCAACTCCCAACGTACCTGAAAGAGATGAGTGAGACATGGAGGAGACTTTCACAAATCTTGGATGCACTTCCCTTCCCCCAAAGGTTTTCCCCTGGCCACTTAATACCTTGACTATTCTTGTTTTTGTAATCCTGATAAAGGTTCTGAAAATAAGGACCTGTCCACATTCAAGAACTGTTTATTACAAGCTTTCTGCCTGATTACCTGCAACAATTAAGAACCACATCTAGAAGGGAGATCTTTTAAAAAATGGGAGTGAGCAGAATCACTCTTAATGGCATGGCATTCCACATATTTATGTTGCATTTGCAGTGAGTTATTTTATTATAATTTCTAATTTTATTTGTGTTTTATTGTTTTTAATTGCTCTTAGCCACCCTAAGTGGTATGTATAAATCAGAATATCCACATACTGGAATAAATATGTTTATAATAAGCAGCTGTGAAAGCTATCATTTAGATGCAACTGCTAAGCAGAACCTCTTATCCTAAACAATAATGCTCTGGGCACCAGGTGCTGAGGACATAACTCATTAAGAGAGCATACGCTCAGCATGCAGAAGGTCCCACCTTTAATGCTAGTGTCCCTAAGCAGGGGCAGAAGGTGCTTCAAACTATAGGGTTGCAGCCAGTCAGTTGACAGTATTGGCTTAAGTGGATAAAAGGTCTGTATAAAGGGTTCTGTTCTATTCTAAGGCTCTGCTTATGGGTTTCTCAGAAGAAACTGGCTGGTTGTGCTGAGATAGAGAATGCTGGACTGGATACATTGGTATTTGTGGGCATATAATGCCAGTTTTAAAAAACCACCCAATTACTACCACCAGCTTGTTAAGATACATAAATTCATTTAAGAGGATACTATTTTATCCTTAAGTGTCATCTTGGAAGGTTAAGTGTGACTGTCCTCTTCCTTTGCTCCGCAGGGCAAAACTTTGGGTAACTGCTTTGATTGCATTGCTTGCTATCATCTTGTATTCATCTGTAGCCATTTACACTTACTTTCCTTCTTAAACTTCCTGGAGAAAAGTGCTCATGATGATTAAGGAAAGTCTTTTGAAATGTTTTTACAGACCACTGTAGAATAAGCAGTCTGTAAAAACATTTCAAAAGACTTTCCTTCATCATCATGAGTACTATTTTACTCCAGGAAAACTAAGATTTTTCAGGCCTTCCAACTTCATTCACACAACACACTCTTACATTAGTCAGAAAAACATTCACTCCCTTCTCCTGAATCAGTGTTTCCACCAGTACAACCACAGTAAGTCCTACTGAAATGTGCTGTTCGGCCTGAAACACAACATCTTGTATTTTGGAGGCTGCAAGGTGATGTTTCTGGGGAATCAAATGTACAGGAATATTTTCAATTGTGCAGTTGGTAAACTTCTGTGAATAATGACCACAGTAACAATTTAGCCCAGGATATGTTGTTCTTGTTGTTTGCCTTCAAGTCATTTCTAACTTATGATGACTCTAAGATGAACTCATCATGGGGTTTTCTTGGCAAGTCTTGTTCAGAGGAGGTTTGCCACTGCTTTCCCTTGAGACTGAGAGTGTGAGACTTGCCTAAGGTTACCCAGTGAGTTTCTGTTGCTTGCTAAGTAGGGATTTGAGCCCTGGTGCCCCAGAATCTTGGTCCAACACCCAAATCTCTACACCACGCTGGGTCTCCTGGAGCCTGGAATGGATGAGAGGAAATCTGACAAGAAGAAGAAAAGAAAGGTCAAGATTACTGTGGAGAAATGTGTGATCTAGAGGTTACTAGAGGATGTTAGGTTTAAGTGCTTCTTAAGCTGTTTTATCACATGAGCAATAAAAAACAAGATCTACAAGCTGCACTAGCCACCTTTCTTCCACCACCTGTTTGGGAGGAATCAATAGCAGTATTTTTCTGGACAGCAATCCTTTTAAGGACGCTTTCTAAGCCAACAGTTTGAATGTCTCTACAGCCAGGAAGAAGCCATTAACAAAAATTCACACAACCAATGTTGCACTAATTCTGAAGTACACTTCCACACATCCCTCTTTACTACCTGAATGTTCAGTTTTTGGCTCTTACATGCACCTGAGTCAGACCCCTACCTATTCAACAAACCAGCTTAATTGAATACAAAATTTTATAAGGAAAACCAGCAAAGGATGTTTCAAGTCAAAGAGTTCAAAATGGAATTAGAAATATTATTTCCACATACATCCCTGTTGTTCAACACCACTCACCTTTCAAAGTTATAATCAGTTATCACTGATCCCCCAAAATGATTTCCTATCCAGGTTTTAAAGCTTCATGAATCCCCTAGCCCACTGTACATTAGGAGATAATTGCTGAAACATACACTCAGTGTCAAATCTGTTGGCTTTGGACAGATAATATTTTAGCTTCAGTTCCTCAGTTTTAAACCAGGAACAGTCACCTAGTTTATATGAATTTTAAGAAGGTGGAGGAGATGAGAGCATGTACCTATTGTGACCATTAAACAACACCCTTTAGAGCAGGGGTAGGCAACCTTTCCCCTTTAAGGGCCGACGGACTTCAGCTCCCAGAATCCCAGGAGCTATTGGCCAACATGGGACTATTGGCCAACATGGCTGAGGCTTCTGGGAGCTGAAGTCCTTCGGCTCTTACAGGGGAAAGGTTGCCTACCCCTGCTTTAGAGCTAACCCCCCCCCCCAAAAAAAAGCTTGGCTTTTACAATGACATTTAGGGAAAGTGAGAAAGTCCAGCTCACTGAAATAATTAAATATCTTAAGCTCCTCAGCATTTTAGGAAACAATTTTCTAATATTAAAAAAAATCTGCACTGCCTGCAAAACACATGCTACAGAATAATCGCAGAACAGGTAAATTTTAATACCATACATCTGAAAGCATAAATCATATCTACCAAGTTTGTCTCTCCCTTTCTCTCCCTTCCCTCCCTCAGACACAAACATAGTCTAGTGTAACTCCTCCTAGGTGCTAAATGAAAGGTATTTCAATTTAGAAAGGGAGGAACTACCTTCCAATGGAATGTGTCCATTCAAGCAATCAGAACCTTAATCGAAGGCCCTCCCTAAGAGCTGCAGGCTGGAATCCACCCAGTTACTCCCATACAGACTCATTAAAATAGTTGCTACACAGTGAACCAACATGTAAGGGAATCCCAGTGAATCAATGGCTCTACTCTGGTTATGACTAACAGTATCTAGGAACCCAACATGTCCTTTCCACCTCTGAGCCCCATTTCTCCAAATCTCTGCCCCCTCAGCTCCTCCACCCTTGCCCTAAAAACTCATTTGGCTTGCTCAGTTTCTACGAAGCCAGAACCTGAAATACTCTAAAAGGCACCAGATCCCATCTGATCTTGGAAGCTGAGCAGCATTAGTCCTGGTTAGAATTTGGATGGGAGACCTCCAATTAATACCAGACGCTGTAGACTACACCTCTGAGGAAGGAAGTGACAAAAGCATCTCTGAGGATTTCTTGCCTAAGTAAAGCCCTGTTAAATTCATGGGGCCACCATTAGAGTACTTGAAGGAACACTCTCTCACACTCCCCTAAGCTAGCCTAAATACCCTAAAGGCACCAGATCAAAATGAATCTTGGAAGCTAAGCAGGGTCATCCCTGGTTAGAACTTGGCTGGAAGACCACCAAGTAATAGCATAGTCCTATACACTCTTCACATGGGAAGAAACTTTCTTGAGAGCTAAATAGCCTGAAGGTACCTGTCTGAACATAGAAGCTAAGTGAGGTCAACTCTAGTTAGTCCTTGGATTGGAGACTGCCAAGGAATACCAGGCGCTTTTGGCTATATTTCAGAGGAAGGATCTGGCAAAGCCACCTCTGAGGATTCCTTGCCTCAGAAAGCCTTATGAAGTTCATGGGATCGCCATCAGGAGACTTGAAGGCACACTCTCTCACACACATCTAAGCCCCAGATCCTGTCTGGTCATGGAAGATAAGCGGGGTCCACTCTGGTTAGGAGGCCGCCAACCAATCCCTGGCGCTGTAGGCCACATTTCAGGGGAAGGAAGTGGCAAAACCACCCCTGAGGATTCCTTGCCTACGAAAACCCTGAGAAGCTATGAGGTTTGATGAGTGTGTTGGACTAGGTCTCAGGAGAGACCAGGGTTCAAACCCCGCCTTGGCCACGGAAACCCACTGGGTGGACATGGGCAAAAGTCACACTCTCTCAGCCTCCTCGGGGGAAGGCAAGGGCAACCCCCTCCTGAACAAACCTTGCCAAGAAAACCCCGGAATAGGGTCGCCGTAAGTCGGGGTTGAAGGCACAGAAGAAGCAGCAGCACTCATATGTAAACAGGCGAAGACACACACACCACTCCCTCAGCCCCCGCGGTGAGCTTTCGCAAGAGCTCCCTCAGCCGAGGCACAGGGACAGGCCCACACAGCCCGCCTTGGCCGCTTTCATCCCGCTTCAATTCAACCCAACCCTCTCCTCCTGGAACCAACCTGCCCAGCGGCAGCCACTCTCTCGGGAAGATATCTCACTCTCCTCTTTCTCCCTCCCCCGCCTCACTCACGCTCCACATCCAGCATCTTGGTTCCGCTTCCGGTTTAGGTTCCGCTTCCGGTCCCGCCTCCCTTGCTACACACAGAACCACGCCATGCCTCCCATCACGCGATGAAGGGCGTGGTTTACTCCACTTGCCTGTCACGTGACAAACACAAGCACTCCGAGCCACTGAGGGCCTCACCTCTGGCTGCCTCTCCTGTTGCATTGTGGGTTTTGTAGTTCAGTGAGGCCTAAGAGCTCTCTGGCTGAGATTTCTAAATGCTTTCCCCTCAACTGCAAATCCCAAAATGCAACAGGAGGCAGCCAGAGCGCTAATAGAGGGATAGCAGCACTGTAAGAGCACTGATAAAACGGTTTTATCTTTTTTAAAAAATGTAATTTGTTCTTTTAAAGAAGGGGAAAAGTAAGAAGATGCCAGAGATATAAGAAAATAAGTAAGAACTGAATGTGGTAGGTATTATAGGATATTAGACATGGTATGTTTGATGTTTGTTGGAGGCTTTTATTCTGAAAATTTATAATAAAAAAAGAATTGCAAAAGCAAACCAGTGCGAAATAAAGAATTTAGTAAATCCATAAAAATGTATTTTATTCTTTAAATAGCCACCTGTTTTAATACTGTATTAATGTAATTCCTTTTTTAATGCACTTCTTTTCTATATTTTTAATAGTATTGTTCTATTAATTTGGTGAGCTGCTCTGAGTTCCAGTTCTTGGAAAAGAGTGGGATAATAATAATAATAATAATAACGTGGTAATGTCCTTAGTTTTGCAATTGTACCTAAGTAGCCAATGCTGGATATCAGTGCTGATTTTTTAAAAAAATACTTTCCTCATTCTCAAAAGTAACATCTCTACTTTTAGTTGCATAAAAAGCACAAAACATACTTTCTTCATGTGTACAATACCTTTATTGGGCCAACCAAAATGCAGAAAATAGGTATTGCAAGCTTTCAAAGCTCCACTGGCTTCTTCATCATGTAAAGGCAAATCCCTAAACTGCAAAGGCTTGGACAGGGAAGAGGGAGGAGTGAAAATAGGAGGAAGGAATATCTACAATCCAAGATATGCAGATGACACCATAGTACTAGCAGAAAACCTCATAGATCTGGAACACCTACTAAGGAAGATCAAGGAAGAAAGTAAAAGGCATGCTTACTGTTGAGCATAAAGAAAACAAAATTAATGACTATGGAGAATCAACCTAGACAATGAAGAAACAAGTAGCACAAGAGTTCTCATATCTGGGATCAAACACTGGAGCGGGGACTGCAGTCAACAAATAAGGCTCAGGTGCCAAATAATCCAGTTTGAGACCACTTTAACTGCCCTGGGTCAGTGCTACGGAATCCTGGGAACTGTAGTTTTGTGAGATATTTAACCTTTTTGGTCAGAAAGAACTCTGGTGCCACAACAAATTACAATTCCCAGGATTCCTAGCACTGAGCCAGGGCAGTTAAAGCAGTCTTAAACTGGATTATTTATGCAGTGTGTTTTGGGCTTAAGAATGGGGAGGGCAGCCATGATAAAAACTAGAAAATATCCTAAAGCGTAAAGATATACAACTGACCATGAAAGCTAGAATTGTACAAGCCATTGTATTCTCCATCACCATTTATGGATGTGAGAGCAGGACAGTTAAGAAAGCAGATAGGAAGAAAATCAATGCATTTGAGATAATGTGGTGCTGGAGAAGAGTGCTGAGGATACCATGGACAGTCAAAACATCAAACAAATGGAGCAGATCAGACCAGAAATTTCCCTGGAAGCCAAGATGACAAAACTTAGGGTATTGTACTTTGGACACATCATGAGAAGGCATAACTCACTGGGAAAAAAATGCTAGGAAAAGTGGAAGGATGTAGAAAGAGAGGAAGGTCGCATGCTAGATGGATGGACATTATTAAAGAGGTCATGGGTATGACTTTGTAAGAACTAAGCAAAACAGTGGAGGACAGGGAGTCTTGGAGATGTCTCATTTGCAGGGTCGCCATGGGTTGAGATCAACTTGAGGGGGGATAACAACAACAAAACTGAAAATCCCAGAGTGCAGCACGAGGCAGCCAGAGCAGTAAGAGTGGAATAGCAGCGCTCTAAGAGTGTAGTGTGTTAATCTCTATGCTTGGTCCCTGCAAAGGGGAAGGGGAGGGCTGTGCCAGTGATTTAGGTTACACCACCATGGTGTACTGGTTTGAGCTTTGGACTAGGACTCTGGGACACAGTTCGAATCCCGGCTCAGCCATGGAAACTGAAACAGGGCTTATTACTGGCTCCTGGAGAAATGGTCTGGCAGCTGCTACTTGGCTTGGCTAGCCCCACCAGTGACACAACTGAAGACTTTGTCACATGATGTCCCTATTAAAAGCATTTAGCACCATAGTATAGCTTTCCTATTGAAAACTGGGTGCTTTGTGGTGGGAACTGATATTTCAGTTCTCTCCCCTGCTTACAACCTTAGGTGAGTCACATGCTCTCAGCCTCAGAGGATGGCCATGGCAAGCCCCCTCTGAAGAAATGTGCCAAGAAAACCCCATGACTTAGGGTGAAATGACTTGATGGCACACAACAACATCAGCTGTAATGTGGCATAGTAGTTTGAGTGTTAGATTACTCCAGCTCTGGAGGCTAGGGTTCAAATCCCACGCTTGCACATTAAAAAAACACAAAACCACTGGATGCCTTTGGGCAAGTCACACTCTCTCAGTCTCAGAGGATGGTAATGGCAAATCCCCTCTGAAGAAACTTACCAAGAAAACTCCAGGAACAGTTTGCTTTAGGGTCACTATAAATGGGAAATGACCTGAAGGGACACCACAAAAATGATTGGGGGAGAGAGGGAAGGCAAGACAAGAAGATATTGCCTTTGATATCCAGTTTGTCTCCAATTCAAAGGCAGTAGCTTTTTTGTTTTGTTTGTTCTGCAAATTGAATTTAAAGTTTATTTCCTGGACTTTAACAATCTTCTAGTATCCACAAGCCCAGAAGGAGAAGGGGTCTGCCTGCATGAATACCCTTCCATACCATCTGGACTGAGGGCAACAAGCATCTTGACAAAATGCAGGGCTATGACTAACAGCTTCACTTTCTTTTTCTTTCTCTTGTATGATTTTAACACCTTTTTCATGATGAAGATGCCAGTGAAGCTTCGAAAGCTTGCAACATGAATATTGTACAATTTGGTTGGACCAATAAAGGTATCTCTGTTTTGTAGATTTTGGATGTTATTGTACTCTGTTATAAGGCCACCCCAGCTACCCCTGGATGTTTTCTGGTAAAAAAATGTATTAACATGTTTGTGTTGTTGTGTGCCTTCATGTCAGTTTGGACTTATAGCGACCCTAAGGCGAACCTATCGCAGGGTTTTCTCTGCAAGTTTCTTCAGAGGGGGTTTGCCTGTGCCATCCTATGAGGCTGAGAGACTGTGACTTGCCCAAGGGCACCAAGTAAGTTTCTATGGATGAGCTGGGATTCGAACTGTGGTCTCCAGAATCATAGTCCAACACTCAAACTACTACAAACATTTTTAAAAACACAAATAGAGCACACACACACACACCATATAAAACCCTCTCTGACAAAGATTAGATATTAAAAGCCTGCTTTAATAAAAACATCTTTGCCTGCTGGTGAAAGGAAAGCAGAGAGGGAGCCAGCCTAGTCTCCGTGGGATGGAGCTCCAGAGGGTGGGAGCAGCCACCAAGAAGGCTCCCTCTTTCTTACATGTTATTGTCCTGATGTGTAACTTATATTCAGGACAAGAGCTTACTGATAGAACAGAATCAGAGAAATGGAATGGTTCCCAATTTGCTAAGGCATCTAGAAGGCTGCATCTCATCACCCTATCTGTTTAACCTGTATGCTGAACACATCATGTGTAAAGCAGGATTAGACTTGGAGGAAGGAAGTGTGAAAATTGGAGGAAGGAATATCAAAAAACTAAGACATGCAAATGACACCGTTCTACTAGCTGACAACAAAGACTTTGAACAATTCCTGTAGAAAATCAAAATGCTTAGGAAGGCTTACTGCTGAACATTAAGAAAACAACAATAATGACCATGGAAGATTTATATAGATTCAACCTAGACATGAGGAATCTGAAATAATCAAAGATATGCCATACTTTGATCAGAATGGAGAATAGAGTCAAGAAATCAGGAGACTAGGACTGGGAAGGGCAGCTATGAATGAACTAGACAAGATGCTGAAGAGCAAAGATATATCACTGAATACTAAAGTTATGATGGTCCATGTCATTGTATGTGCCATCACTATGGAGATTATCACACCAGCAAAAAGACGGAAGCATAGTGGGATGCTCCTGTCAATATTGCACGATTTGGCAAAGATTATCACATGACAGAATAAAACTAATAACATCAGGGAAAGAGATTGGAGCCCACCACTTTGCCTGCTGTACTAGTTTTCAGTTTGCTGGTAATTAGTAACATATTGAGGACAACCATAATGGAATTATACAGTTTCTAGTAAAAGCACTAACTTAATACGTAGTCAAAGGATATCCTATGATAGGTGGTCAGGAAAAAGTTCAGCATCTCATGGGAGAGCTGTAGGAGATGATTTGCAATCGATTCACAAAGGCATCTGTCTCCTAATTGTTTTCCTACATCAGCAAAATGGTTGACATTAAGAGATTAAGAAAACATGGATGGAGTGGGGAAAACACTAGAGGTAGATTTTGTGTATGTGTCAAAGGCCAGTTCCATTCTGGTATTGGGGACAGACGGGAAAGGGACTATATGTGTGTTCAGAGGCATCTTCTCTGTGTTATGTCTGCCTGCTTGTCCATATCTCCAATATTTTGCAGATGAAAACTCGGACACATGTGGCCAAGCAACAATAGTGTGTGGTCAAGATGGAAACAATTATTAGTGAGGGAGACAACACAAACTAGGAGAGGCTGCAGCAGTTTGCTTTTCCCTGAATCTATTGGGAAGGGCAACATTTTGCCCACTCCCCTCAGTCAATTGAGTGTGAACTACCTTTACACTTTGAATCCAATTTTCACCAACTGAAGAAGGCTGAGGACAAAGAGGGAAAGTGGAAAAAGGAGAGAGGAACTGAACTATTTTAAAAGCAGCTTAAAAAATTGCACAGCAGATGATTAATTGGGACTGTTTCTATCAAATCAGGACATTTTGCAGGGGGGGGGTACGCTTCAGCCATCATTTTGCACCAGTTTTCAGCTGATAGAGCTCAGTGTTTAAAAAAGACCAAAACAAAGCCTCGATCCCACAGACCTGCAATCTTTAGTACATTTCTGAAACATTTAATAGTTAAATCTCTCTAGTTGTTTACAAACAAATCTTAAAACAATAGAGCACAATAAACAGAGCACAATAAAATATCTCAGAAGAGTTTGTAAACATTTTAAATATTTCCACTTGAATAAAATTAAAGTCAAAATCAGCATTAATATAATGATATTACAGAACTAACTTTTTTTTCCCAAATGAAATACTGAAAAAGCCTAGGAGATGAAAATGTTCTTCATCTGAAGCACAAATGCCACAAGGTAGTCACCAGGTAAGCCTCTCTGGGATGGGCATTCCAGAAAAAGTGGTGGATGCCACCACTTAGTAGTCACCTGTCTTTGTTGGCCACATATGTCCCAGTTTTCAAATTCAGAATGTTGGAGGTATAGTCAAGCAGGTAGTGATACCCAAGACCAGGCTTCTGATCACCTCTCATATTTAATTCACACCCATCACCCAACCATTAACTTCTACTCCATACCATTCTTTCCTTCTGCAGATCCATTAAGCAATAATCTAACCCTTTCAAGCCTTGGTTTCTGCCCCAAGAAGGGTTCTGGGCATATATACAGGTAGTAAAACAGCCATTCTCTGGACTAATTTACAAGCAGATAGGCGCTCTGTTGGTTTGACTAGTCTAGGCTGCTCCTCAATATGTCAGCTTCTCCCCTTTTTGCAGCAACTATTGAGTCTTCTCTGTTTCAGACTCCCATCAATTGAATCAAGATCCGTGGTCAGTAACATATCTCTGTTAGCAAGGCCTCAAATCTATTCCATTTCTCCCACCTTTGTTTCCTAGCTCTTGTGTCTGAGTGTGAGTGTTGTGTGCATGTGTGTTGATTATTCCCCCTAATAAAAATACAAAACTTATTTGGATTTGCCTCTGTGTGATTTAGACCTGGTATAGTTGGGTATAGTATAACTCTCATTTGAGCTAATATTAAAATTCCCCTATAAACGTATTAATTTGTGGGTACCCTCTCAGGACCCCAGCAATTTGGGTAACAGCAGATATAAAACAGCAGAAGTTGCCTCTGCGTACACATTTAGTCCAATTTTTTTATGGGAACTTTGATGGGGACAAAGGTTGTACAATCTGGATAGGTGTACATGGGAAGAGATTATCCTTCGATAACCTCATACCTTCAAGCTGTCCTGATTTGTCAAGGACAGTCCAGATTAAGCCTCTTTTTCCAGCTGCTTTTAAAATAACCTGGTTCCTCTCTCCTCCCACTTTCCCCTTTTGTCCTTGGCTTATTTCAGTTGCTGCAAACTGAGCTCAAAGAGCAAAAGCAGTTTTATACTCAGTTAACTAAGTAGGGGGAGGGAAGAGGAGGGGAAGAAATTTTGCACTTTTTGTTAGGCTCAGGCAAAAGCAAACTACTACTACATTCTTTTCTAGCTTGTCCTAACTACTCTTCCTCAGTAGTAACTTTTCCCCATCTTGACCATACACTGATGTTGCTTGCCCACATGTGTCCCAGTTTTCATCTGTAAAATGTTGTGGGGTATGCAAATTTGCCCCAAGATGACTGGGAAGGTTTACAGCATATCCTTTTAGTATTAGAAAAATTATGTTAAATATGCAGATGCTTGTATACTTTTACATTTGATATTACTATCACTTCGAGTTCAATTGCAAGTCAATGTGTTTTGATCCTATATGTTGTTCTACCAAAGACCAGAAAGACCAACATGCACCATCTGTATTCAATACTCTGAAGGCAGCACTGCTTTTGATACAGCTGAATATGAATCATACAGGCACCAACATTGATTAAGCATCTTTTTGGACATATGCTTTGGATATGAATATCTAAACCATGATTATATCCTCTGTTCTCACCCCCCCCCCCACCAAACTCTGTATTTACAATTAAAATGAAATCCTCTTCATCACCACTTCCTCCTCACTGCCTGTAAGCCACTTAAGGCTTTGAGAATTAATACCAGCACTTTGGATTGGGCCCAGGAAACAAATTGAAAACTGGTGCAGATTATGAAACACTGGCTTAATTTTGTCACATTGCATTGGCAGGTCACAGTTTCCAGTCTCTCTGTCCTGTTCTGGATTGGCTGAAGTTTCTAGATAATTTTCAAAGGTAGCTGTAAATACTGTATAATATATCACAATAATCCAAAGCATAATATGGCATAGTTTTGTGTTTTCTTTATCTTTACATTATGTGACATTATTCTAATCTAATTTAATAGAAATAGGCAATTAAATAATACGATACAATATCTACAATAGTACAAGACTTTTGTATGAAGTCTTTAGATACTCTGATGTCACAATCCCTGGTTGTACAATGTACCTTACAAATATGCTAATACAGAGTATTTTAATTGTGCAGGTTTGTACTTATTCCAGTTAAAATATAGAGTTTGGGATATACTCGCCGTATAAGACTCT
>CM034703.1:161273561-161286652 GCA_020142125.1 Phrynosoma platyrhinos
AAAATTCTAATTTTTAATTTTTTCAGAGAACCAAGCATGATCTGTGGGCCACCAGCCAGCTACTTCTCTCAGCTAAAAGGCATTCAAGGCTGCCTTGCTGAGATGTTGGCTCTTGCCTTCTGCTGACCACATGGACCAGTGTCCATCTACCTAATCTGTCTGATAGGAGTGACATCCCTGTCAGGTCCCTCATTGGGATGATCCTGGGTATGGCTGCATGTGACTTGCTGCTTGCGTGGCACTAACCTGACTTTGCATTCTCTACACTGAGCCCTGAAGCCCTGAATGACAGCGGCACATGCCCCGGGTTTTCTCCAGCTAATCGCTGCTTGAGGGAGATTGCTGGGTGACTCAGAGGCCACCAAGGAGGAGAGTGCATAAATGATGCAGCTTTGTGTGGTGCTCAGATGCAGGCAGGTTAAGAAGATAGAAGCGTCTTGCGTGCCAAAGTTTCATTGAGGTTAGGGGAACAGGACCCCTATGAAAGGAAAAACCACAAATAAAAAAACACTTTTTAAATCTTGGAATACACCCCTCCAGTCGCTAGATCCTCCAGTATGACTCTGCTGGAAGTTGAACATAGAATTCTGCTGGAAGATCTAGAGATTCCTAGAGAGAACATATTAACTATATCCATGAATGATCAAATCCACAAAAGTCAAAGCCACAAATGTAGAGTGCCGACTGCAATGCTGAGTCTCCCCATTCCCTGCTCCAAGAGGGCTGCATCCCATCTCCTCCAGTGTATATGAAGTTCAAGGTGTGTCACTTGAATCCTATTCTACCTGGGCTAGCCAGAGGTGTGGCTGTCTCTCATGCTTTTTGGAGTTGCAGCCTGCTGAGCCAGAAACAAGTGAAGCAGGAGGGATTCCTCATGGTCAAACAGTGACTGAACTAGTGTGGTAGTCCAGCAGACCTTGGGCTCACATGATATCTCAATTTCATGTCAGTGTGAGAGATATTAGGAAAATGGGCATAGCTCAGAGGAAGAACAGATGCCATGATAGTTATAGCAGCAAGCAAAAGTCACAGCTGTGGCTTTTCCTTTTCCTTGCCCTCTGCTAGTCTCTTTTTTCTTCTCCTTCTTCCCTTACCTATATTACACAACTCAAAATCTTGCCTCAACAGATGAGGGAGAGGGCAGACTATAGGACCTTGGAAGGAACCTTTCCTCCTGCTTTGGAGCAGAGCCCACTATTCAGGGTAAAAGAGGGCAGCAATTCCTTAGTTCTTCAGTTCCTGCAGAGGAAGAGAGCTCTTGCCATAACACAGTTAGGATTCACCACCTTTTATCCAGGATAATTGACCCTTACAGAAAGCTACAAGTAATTCCCTGTCAATTATTCTCACCTCTCGTTTTCTGCATGTTGTGTAGCAGTTGAAAGTAGTCTGTCTATTAAAAAAGAAAAAAGAAAAAGCATTTCCTGCTGTCTTGTATACATAGACGTCCTCAAACATATACAATCTGGCATTTTTTTTGGTAGCACTTTACATGATCCTTCATAGAGCTGTATGCCTAAGAACCTCATGAAATCGATCAACACCCGGTACTCTGAAAAGCTGCATGAGGTATGTTAGCACCACTGGAGCACTGACTGCTCTGCCCACTAGTGGGGGAGAACAAGCAGGGAGCTCATAGAGGACAAGCATACAGGATTGATTACTGGATTGCTACCTTCAATTTGGATGTACTTTCTTGAGAGGTGCAACAGCATTTGCGGGAAGTAAACAGAGAACGTCTTGGTGTGATAGTCAGCAAATAAATAGGTCTGTCTGCCAACCCAGGAGGGAAGACACGGGAAAGGGTGCATGCGTAAATTTTCCCATTGCCTTTCCTTTTTGTCACTTGCTGGTCTTTGAGGCTGAAAGCTACAATTCTGCAAGATGGTTTCCTTGAAAGAGAGAATAAAGGAAATAGCAGAAAATGTGAATGGCGCAGCACTGCACCTTTCTGGAAATTTCTGCTTGTCCCTTGAAATTGCAGGATTTTGCAGTAGGGCCAAAAGGTTTCTTGGAGCCACTGACTACCGGTTGTCCTGGGAATGCCAGTTGCCTCTCAGGGGATTCTGGGCTGGTGGCTGAATGTTCAGGTCTGCAATTCTACTTGTGTGCTTTGGTGTGGAGTTACTTTTAATCAATGTGCATTCACTTGTTTTGTCCATAGTTTCAGTCCTGAGGAACAGAAATAATTCTTTTAAAACTTGACATGGGTTCATGGGAGGGAGAGATAATTCTCATTTGGGGATTACTCCCTACCCAGTTTATCACAAAACCTAACTGTCTGGCATGTTTGCATGATAGGGCATTTCATTGTGTAGCAAAATACATTTCCTGCCTAGCTTAGAATCAAGAGTCTGGTGAATATTGTGGCTCTTGACAACATAGAAGTCAATGGTCACCAGAATGTGTTGTAGCCAATAAAGGAGATTCACGTGTGTTTCATTGAAGCCTCCTCCAAACACACATTATTTCCTCTCTTTATAAGTTGCCTAGCAAAGTTGCCTTTGCTATTAACAGAGAAAATGGATCAGTTTGCAGGGCTGGAATGAGAGTTGACAGAAGTTGCATTGCACAGACACGGCCATTATTCTTCCCTCATGCCAGGGAAATATCTAAATTAAATTGTCTCAATCATTGCTTGGCAGTCGTAAGCACTAAGGGTTCTACATAGAAATTTTAAGCTCTTCTTGAGGTTAATTGATAAGCTAATTTGAGTCATGGGGTTCCAAATAGGAGCCCATATGCAGAAGATGTGCCTAATGTATGTCCACAGTTTTGTTTTCTGCATTTTATGAGTAATGAAAGCCTGTCTTGTTGGCTGTGTTATTTTGGGCAGCCAGCCAATGACCCACTGTTTTGTTTGCACATCCTTGTCCATATAAAGATATCTAGGTTGCAATAATCAGTGGTCTCCACACACAGCAGTCATGTCATGATCGAAATTAGCTGACATTTGGCCCTTTGCCCGCAGACATGCGATCACACTGCATGCCTAGGATAGCACGTTCACAGGGACCTAGTTAGCCCCTAGCTAGTGAAATGCAGCAGATATCCAGTACATGTGCAATAAATACTTTTGAAAGTAGCAAAGAGCATTTTGCTTTAATGGTATAATTCGGCTTTTGTGTGAATTGCAGGATTATGAATAGACAAGGATGTTTAAGAGACATTATTTAACCTTTCCCTTGAATATCTTTTTCTCCTTCTCTTATTACAGCTGGCACTACAGTGGTTAGGTTGGTTAAAGGCAATTGCCGATGAAACTCATTCTTTTAGTGGTTGTGTGGGAAAAGGCATTTTGGCTACTGCAGTGCATCTCATCCCTGTTACAGGATATGTAAGGCATAGGATCCCCATTTGCTTTTGCACTATTATAGATCCAGAGAAAACTTTAATATTCACAAGTTTAAAAATAATGGGGAAACAAGGGCAATTTATTTTGTGCTCTGTCCAATTTTTTTGCCATCCAAACAAGGGCCCCACACACCTGCATCTTTATAGAAGACTCTGGGGATTCTGTGAGCCACATGCCATTTGAGGGTGGGTGGGAATGAACCCCTTTGCATTTGTAGACTGGAGAGCTGCCATTCATAGTCATCAGGCAATGGGAACAGTGCAGGAGCATTGAGGGCATCCGATAGAGATGGGATAGAGTCTTCTCTTTAGGAATGGTATCAAATGGCATCAGATAGAGACGCTAGCACTGTATAGAGATGGGATTCAGCGAGCTGTGCTACAGTACCTCTAATATGGCACTAGCTGAGGGGACGGGACCTTTAAAACCTGTTCTAATGGCAGGACATAAGAAGAGCCATGCTGGGTCAAAGGCTTATCTGATCCAGGATTTCTGTTCACACAGTGGGCAACTAGTAGTCCCATGAGGAAGCCCTATATGAGCACAACACCATCCCTCTTATGCTTTTCAGCAGTTAGTATTGAGAGGACTTGTAAACAGTAGTAACACAGGAAGAAGGACCTATTGCTGGAAATCTCCAGCAGACATAGTCCGGAAAGTTGTGGTCAACCTCTGTCCCTAGGTTGGCTTTCTGTATTTAAAGATACATCTCCTAATCAAACTTTCTGATGTTCAGCAGGAGACATAAAATGGCAGTATTTAAGTACTGTATTCTGCTTTCTCAAGTACTGTATTCTGCTTCCTAAATTGTGAATTAGCTCCCCAGTAATATTGGTGCTTAATTGGGAACGTGAGGATGGGAACAAGAGTCTTAAAGATGAAAAGGATGAGATGGGGGTGGAATGGCAATATTGGTGCCTCTTTTTCAGTTGCAAGAGATGAGTTAGCAGGTCCTATGGATGTTTTTATTAGTTTTTTCTCACCACCATGACATTCACGTTTTTGTAGTTTGTTGGGGGCATAGAGTATTCAGTAGTAGAGAGCACTCTAGCCATCTCACTGAACTACATATGTCAAGAGTTCATGGGGGGGAGAAGGAATGGTTATTAAAATAGGCAAAGCCTAAGGAGGTATAAATATCTAGTTATTACATCATACTTTCCAATATTTTGCAGGTGAAAATAAGGTCATCTGCGTACTTCTCTCTTCCATAACAAGCCCCTCTACCTGCTTTTCTTTATTTACAGTACATAGTATCCATTGTTCTGTTCTGGAATGGAAAGGGTGTGTTTAGAAGTACTGCAGTACTTATTTATCATTTGGAAAAGTTGTATTGTCCAAAGCTTTTGTAAGCTTTGCCCTCAGCTTCAAACAAGAATGAAACACCAAGAAAAAGCTTGTTAATAATAGTCACTCACCTGTGATGAAGAAATAGTGAGTTTGGGTGGCAAGGCAGAGGAGGTTTGTAAATGGGAAGAAAGTTGCATTTCTTTGCTTATTGAACAACTCTCTTCTTTCTATCAAAACTACCCTCGCATATTTTTTGGGCTGAGTGCATTCTCCATAGACAAATTGACATTCTGCAAGCCTTGGTTTCATGTTCGAGTTTGTGACTGTGAGGCAGTGTGGGGGGTTTCCTGCCATATTCAAGCCATTGAAGAGTAGGTGTGTTGTTCTGCAGCAACAAAAGTAATGACAAAAAGTTTTCCCTTCCAACTGAAAGCTGTGCTACCTTATCCTGCCCTTTCTCCTGTTGTGGTGACTTTGACCTACTTTGCTGTGTGCAGGCATTGATGGCACTTTCCCAGGTGCCAGAGAGACTGAGATCAAAGCTAAAATATATTGCAGCAGCAGAATCTACTAGGCTAGGAACATGAAAGTGAGGCTTAAATAGGATGAGGATCTGCCCCTTTCATTGCAGAGCAGACAGCCTCTCTTCTTTTGTAGCAGATGCTTTTCCTTTCTTGCTCCTTGTTAGGCAAACTTTCAGGGATCAGAAAATAATCCTGGGGGGATGCCTGTTGCAGCAGGGGAAAAAAAACCCAACAACAGTGGTGTCTAAGTAGGGTCCCCCACCACTTTGATACTTGCCATTTCTTGGACCAAACCCCATCTCTTGAACAAAAGATACTGTCTGGCGAATATTCAACACAACTGGTTCTCAAACCCCTGATACAGATTCAAGTGGGTCTATTGCAGGGATCAGAACTATGTGGGTCTACAGATACTGCTGAACTAGAGTGCCTAGCAGCACTAGCCAGCATAGCCAGTGGCGAAGCATGATGAAAGTTGCAGTCTAACATCTGAAGAGCTACCTATGATCCACTGCTGGTTTATTTTGCACTGCTGGGATTTACAGACAGTTCTCAGAACCCTTCAGCCAGTGTGACTACTTATTGGGAGTTGAATCCAAAAAACACAATTTTTCTAAGTTTACAACCAAGACTAGAAGACAATGATTTGAGGCATGTTTCTTAGGGCACATTACTACATACAGACATTCCCATTGCACATTACTACGTATAGACATTCATAATGTAGCTCAGAGATACGTGGGTTTCAGGCACAGTTACTTTGGTAGAAGACAATTTGCCACAGAGGACAATGTGTGTGGGGTACCTAACCATTCTTCCACTTCTTGTTCTTCTGCAGCCTCTCTCCATTTTCCCTGCCTTGCCAATGGGAGCATGGATTAAAATAGTTTAGTGGGAAATTGTATCACAAAGCAGTTAGGAGAAAGGTTACCCATCCCTGCCATTTCTCCACTGTAGATCACCATCTGCTGAATCAACTTTGCCAAGCTCATGGGTGAGGAAAGTGTGGCTCTTCAGATATTGTTGGATTGCAGTTCCTATCATCCCTCACCATTAACTATGCTGACTAGGCTGATGGGAGGTGCAGCCCAACAGTATCTGGATGGCCACACAATTCCTCATCTCTGGCCTCAGTGGAACAGCAGCTGTCAAGATGTTATTACACATTTTTACATATGACAGCATTTAACAACTCTGCTCACTTGTCAGAGTTTTGTTTGTCATAAGCAGCTTGACCTCAAGCCATGTGACATGGACCACAAATTTGTCTCTCATGTTCTACATCTCATCCTTGGTGTGAACAGCATTGTGAATCAATTCTTGTGGCCCATTTCTGAACTTCTTTCGAAACCAGGTTAATGGAAAGAATAACGACAGCTGCAAAACAGTCATACTGATTTAGATGTTCTTGTTGCTTAGGTGGGTCACTGAAAGCTGAGTTTGCCAACAACCTTGCAATGTGCAGTTTGTGAAACTGACACCCAGTGCATTATGGGCTAGTCAGAAAACATGTGAACCAGAATCCAATTTAAACCAGATTGAATTCCCATAGTCCCAACAATCAGTTTGGTTTTAAAAACAACACAAATTCATTTATGTGAAAGGGATTTTCTTCTTGTGATTTCACATCACGGTCATAGCTCAGTAGCACAGCAGACACCTTATGCCTTACAATCATTGCCATTTTTAGGTAGATCTAAGGAATACTCCTGTTTGAAACCCTGGAGAATCATTGCCTATTGACATAGCCAAAGAATACTGTGCTTGGTGATCTGACACTGTATTAGACAGGTTCCTATGCAACATGGTGTTTTATAGGACAGTAGAGGATAAACACTAATTGGTTGAATTTGGGGCAGAGCTTACAAAAGTTGCCTTTTTGGAAAACAGGCTGTAGAATCCCAAAGCTAAAATTCTGTGTGGGTCACTTCACAAATTCCTCACCCATTTGAGAAAATTTCTCATTCGGGTGGAGAGGGAAGGATAAATATTGGGGTAGCAAATAAAAATGTGAATGTATAGTAGAGGAGAGGTCAGAAAAATTGCAGAGTGTCTTACCAGGGCTTGGGAAAAATTACTTTAATAGATGACCTCTTCAGACTTCCCCCAGTTAGGATGGCCAGTGGCAATACTGGTTTAAGGATTCTGAGAATTGTAATAAAAACAACAACAGCAGCAACACAGGGCTGTGCTTGGGGGCTGGGGAGGGGGCAACTCTTCTTTCTGCAGTCTTGACCTGGTCTGGAGAATAAAGCAGGCAAACAATCCCTGAATATCTAGATACTTCTAAATATGACATTTGAGTGGGATGTTTGGTTCTGTTAATGTTCTGTCCCCAAATCCATCTCCTTTCGTTTGCCCACTTCCCCCTGGCTCTCAGCAAAGCAAACAAATATCTTTGAAATGGCATTCGGCATCTTGATTTCCCAGGCTTTTTGCCTATTCTGGGAGCGCTACTGCTGCAGTTCCAGCCAGCCCACGGATGCACTCTGATTTGTTTAACCTACTTAAAGCCAAAAAACTGAGCCACTCTTTCCTCTCCTGCCCCTCCCAGCCCTGTTCCACTGATGAAGGAACGTGCAAGCAGATTAAAGCCTGCACGAGTAGCTAGTGTCTCCTGGCAGACTTCAGCTAAGACCCTAGCTAGACTCATGTTCCATTTTGACTAAGCTTATTTATTGGCACATTCCTGTTTTGCAGGGGAAACATCAGCATCCCCACTCCCCATGAGGTGGGCATCTCTCTTTCTGAAGATGTGCACTTTCTAAACCAGAGATAGCTCTGTGTGTGTGTGTGTGTAGGGGAAAAACAGGCCCACCTAGGTTTGCCTTCTCTTTGGTCCCAATTTCTCCAGGCTGCTTTTATTCCAGGCTGCTGGCTCCCAATTGAATGATGATTAACAAGGCTGAGAGAGACCAGAGTTCAAATCCCTGCATGAGCATAAAAACCCACGGGGTGACCTTGGGGAAGTCACACTGTCCCCTAGCCCCAGAGGACAGGAATGGCAAGGGGCACATAACAATAACAGTGAATTGACTGCCACCCTGAGGTGCTAACCCACAGAGGAGTCCATTGTTTTTTGTATTGTACAATACAACAAAAATAGTCATTTGTCCTACTTTGACAGTCAAAAGTTTTAATTTGATTGATTAGTTTCTTTACTGGCTTTTCCTCTTGCCTGCCATCAAAATAAACCTGCCATGGTTTGCTGTTGCTGTTGTTGTGTGCCTTCAAGTTGTTTCTGATTTGTAGTGACCCTAAGGCTCTATCATGGGTTTTTCTTGGCAAGATTTGTTCAGAGAGGTTTCCCCTGAGGCTGAGAGCCTTTCCCTAAGGCTGAGAGCATGTGACTTGCCCAAAGTCACCCAGTGGATTTCATGGGTGAGCTGGGAATTGAACCTTTGTCTTTAGAGTTGTAGTCCAATATTTAAACCACTAGTTATCACAATTCTGATTTTACAGACAGGAGAAATGAGGTTGAGAAATAGTGGCCACATATACTTTGCCAGCTAAGTCCAGTTTATTGTTGGATCTTTCTGGTGCAATTTTGGAGCAACATTAGCATCCACTCAGGGGGTCTTACATTCAGAACCAGGAATTCCCCTCTTAGGAGTTTGCTAGGGCTGTCTTTCCTATTGATTAGCTATGCAAGCAAAACCTGAGCCTTTTTTTAAAAATGCTCTTTCCTATTTAGCTGCAATCATTAATTGTAGGAGGGAGTGTAGAAAAAAATATATATGGAAAGGGTAAGTTTGGAATGATTTTGATAAGTACACCCAAAATAGGGTCATTGCTTGCATCTGCAGAGGGAGGAGAAAAATTGGGTTTTACCGGTGTAAAAAAAGTAAGTAAAGAAAAACAGGAAAAGTGTTGCAGTGAGCGGGGGCGAGGACAGCGGCTTCCTGGCCTAGATTCTGAAATATACCAGGACTCCCCCCAGCTGTTGGCTGCTTCAAAGGCAGTACAATGCCTAGCAGGGAAGAGTTGCTAAATTCGCCTTTGTTAGGTGAATCCAGGTCACCAGGTACAAGCCACTGCTGCGGCTGTCTTCAGCACAGCGGTTCCAAAGAGAGCCTTGGATTGATTTCTGGGGCGCCTGGGAAATGCAGACTGCAGCAGTTCCTTTTCCTGCTACAAACGTGTCAAGTGGCACAGAGGAAGCCCCATGCTTTGTTTGCCAGAGGTTCAAAAGGATTGCCAATGTGGGCTGCGATTACCTCTCCATCACCAATCACCCACCCCCAATTTTCTCTGCAGAGAGAAACCCACTGCATTATCAGCAGCAGCAGCATGGATGCTGGTGACAGTGCTGACAGATGAGGCAGTGTACAACATGGTCACCAGCAATAATGCTTCTTGGAGGGGTGGGCTCCATGTAAGGGTTACCATAGTTGCTGGCGTTGTTGTTGTTTCTAATTGTGCTAGCTGGCACTGCAAACAGCTGCTCTGGAACAAGCTTCCAGTTTTAAAACCTTGTAGAGGGTGGCAGGGGATCTGAAGGTGTTGAGGAGTGACTTCTGTTCCCATTTGCCTGCCACTGCCCTCATGTGATGAATTTCAACCCTATGGTCCTCAGAACCCATTCCCACATTGTATGCAGGGAATTGCAAATGTGGTTCCACAACATAGGAAACCTTTTTTTTTTTTTTTTTTGCATTTCCCAAGTCTGTAATTTGAATGATTAGGACATATGATCAGCACTGTTCCACTTTCTGCCCCATATAAACAGTGTTCACACAGATGGTCCAAGACATGGAGTTCAGATCTGTTTCATGGAGTGAAATGGCTTTAAAAGCAGGGATGGGGAATGTGAGGCCCTCCAAAGGTTGTTGAACTGCAATTCCCATCAGTTGTAGTCAACACAGACTGTGGTTGGGCATGACGGGAATTGTAGTTCAGCAACCTCTGAAGAACCACACATTCCCCACCCCTGCCTTACAGCATCTACTCTCTCCACACTGCAAACATTCAGTACTGGTTTGACTCTCATAGCTTCCCCCAAAAGCATCCTAGAAACTTAACATTTTGTGAGGTTCTTGAGGATTCCTTGTTAAGGCCCAGCTTTTGCAATGTGACAATTTCCAGAAATCCTTGTCATGTATGGGGTGGAAGTGAAGAATGCTAATACAAGCTAAAGTGCTTTAAAATTGGGCAAAGATTGCTATGATAGGAACTGAGATTGTAATCTAGCAAAAAAATGTTATCCAGGACTCTCAAGCTGCCTTATAATAGCCTGTATCTTTTATTCTGACTGCCTTGTTTCCCCAGGTTCCCAGACATAGATATATTTTTTTCATTACCAGTAGTTTGAGCATGACTCTGGAGACCAGAGTTCAAATCCCTGCTTGAGCACAGAAACCCACTGGGTGCCCTTGGGCAAGTCATACTCTCTTAGCCTCAGAGGATGGCCATGGCAAAAAACTCTCTGAAAAAACTTGTCGAGAAAACCCTGTGATAGGTTCACCTTAGGGTAGTCATAAGTCAATACGATTGGACCTATTTTAAAACAAGAAATACCAGCAATTGGATCAAGATAACTATTGCTGAAGTCATTAAGAATCCTTAATATGTGAAGCAATTGCAGCCTGTTAACTAAGATATTAAAACAGATGGACCTGGCACTCATCTAAGGGAATTCAGGGTGAAGTGTACATTTGTACCACAGAGGCAGAGTTTTTATAAACACTACTAGTGTGCTATATTTTCATCTTTGGGGTTGTTTAGTCCCCATCTTTTATAGAGGCGCAGCCACAGGCTAGCACTTGATCAGATAGCATGTTCACTTAAACAGAAGCATGAATATGGGTGCTCAGCTATGTTGGGTCAGGCCTTTTCTGTAGGGCTTGTGCTTGGGGGCAGGTATCCCATATGTACTCCTGGTAAGATTCTAAACCTCCAGCACTCTCAGGTATCTAGAGCAGCCTTGATGATGTAAGATTACACAAGTCAGAGTGTATTGACAGTTAACTTAGTGGGTATTTAGGTTATCACAGCTGCAGTCCCCCCTATTGCGCTCTCCGCCTTCCTTGCAATTTATTTTTGTATGCTTTGGTTTTTCCATGGCTACCTTTCGATGGTATCCCTTTGGTGATCTTTGCATGCTTCCTGCCCATATGTGCTTCCTCCTCTTTGGCCTGGAGGATCATTAGACAATAATGCTGTGTTTGCAAAATGCCAGCTTTATTTCCCTGCAATAATTTTTCTGAGTTGCAAAACAGTGGTGGGATGTGGGAGAGGCCTTTGTAAGGATTGTGTGGGAACTAAAATAAGTTGCTGGCTTCCCCTCTGTGGGATCTAGACATCACTGAGGCTGTTCAATGCCAAGGGTTTAGAGAGGAGAGGGCCCACGTGCGTGGAAGTATCTCTATGGTCTAATCTGCATTGCAGAAATAATGCACTTTGACATTCCTTTAACTGCCATGGCTCAATGCTATGGAATTTCTGGGATTTGTAGTTTTGTGAGGTATTTAGTCTTTGTTAGAGAGCTCTAGTGTCACAGCAAACTACAGATCCCAGAATTCTATTGCATGGAGCTACAGCGTCAAATGACATGATTTCTGCAGGGCAAATTAGATCCCAGAGTAAAGTTGGTTGAATAAGTGGAAGAGTATGTTCAGTATTATTGTAAGCATAATTATTTGGGGGAAGAGGCTTATGAAAGTTTGAATGATGGGTGGTCTATACAACACAGTAAATTTCTTTCCCCCAATTGTATAAATATGCCACAAGTCAAATTAAAAGTGAGCCAGCGTCATGTAGTGGTTTGAGCCTATGACTCTGGAAACCAGGGGTCAAATCGCTGCTCAGCTGTGGAAACCCACTGTGTGAACTTGGGCAAGTCACACATTCTCAGCCTCAGAAACCCCTGTGATAGGGTCACTGTAAGTTGTAAATGACTTGAAGGCACACAACACCAAATTCAAAGTAGGAGATCGTGCCACTTCATTCTGCATTGTGCTTATGTATGAAGGCCTCTGGGGCTCTGGTGTGGTTTTGCGTTGTGTGATTGCACACCACAAAATGGGCGAGAAAGGCCCAACTGCAGGCCTTTTGTTTGACCTACTTCCTGCTGCATCTGTCAAGGTGCACCACAAACCCCTCTTGCTGTTTTCATTTGGGGCACCCTTGCTGCCCAGTTTGGTCAACCATGTTTTCAGCCAGAGGTTTTCAGTATTATTTCTTTAAGAAACACTTTCCACATCAGCTCATCTGCTGAGGAAACTTTCTTTGTCACAGAACGTTGTTGTAAAGCATTACTGATAGCAGACGGTTGGCCTCGCTTTCAAGAATTACATTGACAATGTAAAGACTGCAAATATTTACGTATATTCCAAGGGTCCGTGTACATACCTGACTCTCAAAGAGTACAACTTTTCTGAACCTCCAAAGTTCAATATCTGCAAGCAAAATTTGTAGGTGATTTGGAAGAGTAGCAAAGCTAGGCTTGGAAGGTATGCTCCTAAGTTTGGTACACAGAAACAACTGGTATTTATGCACGAAAAAGTCATGGGCTTATTGAATATATTTAGAAGATGGGTACAGCTAGAAATTGGATAGAATGTCTTATGTCAGCATATCCATAGCCCAGAGGAGAGCTGACTTTAGGTAAAGTTTGGGAAAGTTATTTTTTGGAGGATAACACCCAGAATCTTCAGGCTAGCATGCCCAGTAGCTGAGAGAGGGTTGTTTTTTCCCCAAATTTTGGCCAGAAACAATGAGAAAGTGGGAGGATATGTGCCAGGCTTCTGGAACCTGTTTCCTACTGGGGGGGGGGGGGGATTGGGTGTGTATGTGAAGGGATGTTGTAAAATAGGATTCCTGGATTCTTCCTCCTCTCTCAGAACTCAGGAGCCCACACTAAACTACAAATCCTGGGATCCCATAGCAAGGAGCCATGGCAGTTAAACTGGTGTCAAATTGGA
>CM034703.1:161290185-161308696 GCA_020142125.1 Phrynosoma platyrhinos
GCTGGTTTCCAAGGCCAAACTGGTCTTGCCACATTTCCATACCCAATGATCCACAAACAACCATAGTTAAAACTGGACTTGCTATTTCATTTGCATACACAAAGGATTTTGAATTTGAATTGACATTCTCACATACCAAGGGCATACATATGTCTGTCCCTGCCTTTCACTCCACCAAAAGCCTGGGAGTAGCTCAGTAGACTGAAGTCTCTGAAAGATCATGCTGCCAACTTCTTTCTTTCAGTTAGTCTCAAATGTACTACAAGATCTCTCTACTTATTGATTCTACAGACTAACAAAGTTTGTAATCCCTTTGATTCTGGGGCAAAGATCAAGTGTGGTTCTAGATCAAGAATTGACAGAATATCCCTCAGGTCGGATCTTCCATTGGCAAAGGGCACAGAGTGTCTTCAGTGCTGCTTTCCCAGAGGCCAGAAGTGGTTTTAAGACTTGCAGTGCCTGCAGCTTGAATAAGCTTTTATTGCCCTTATAAGCCTCACAATGGCCACAGTACACACACACATGCGCGCGCGCGCGTGTGTGTGTGTGTGTGTGTGAGAGAGAGAGAGAGAGGCAGTTTATACTTGGCACATGTTTTTGAAGGCAGGGGTTTTTGCAGGACAGAGCTGAGTGAGGATGATTGGTCCTTGAAGCAAATTAAACTCATTCTGTCACCGAAAGAGAGAGAATAAGAGTGTGGAGATGTTTGCTTGGAAAGAACATCTCCGTTCCTGATGTAGGTCACATGCGGATGTGTATGTGGTGTGCAGGTTCAGGCAGACGAAGCAAAAAGCAGAGGCAGTGGATAAGCAGGAGTGTGACTTCCACTAAGCTTCTGTGTGGTCCACATACAAATTGAGTATATCCCACATTTGTGTGCATGTGGGTGAGTTGTGCTGGGGAGAAGATGGTGAGGTAGCAAAGGAAAGTGGCAACACACAACTGGATGGGGAAGATCAGAAAAATCAGGAAGGGGTTTAGGGCTGGGTTAAAAAGAGGGCTGCCTGTTGGGGAGGGAGGCTACTTAAGAGTTTGAAACAGTTACTTTGTTGGATTATAACTCCCAGAATCCCCTGGGAACTATACTTCAAAATCACCTTTCCAAGGTGTAGTCTTGCTGAGTGGTTTGGCATGAGCTTTACCCCTTGAATATCCTAGGTTCAATCTCTGGTATTTCCAGTTAAGGAAAGCCCAAGTAACAGGTGGTGTGGTTGAGGACCCTCTTCTGTCTGAGACCTTGGAGAATTGCCCCCATTC
This sequence comes from Phrynosoma platyrhinos, assembly GCA_020142125.1. NCBI lineage: Eukaryota > Metazoa > Chordata > Lepidosauria > Squamata > Phrynosomatidae > Phrynosoma > Phrynosoma platyrhinos. The sequence continues at coordinate 161,291,443 of CM034703.1, forward strand.
CGAGCCAAAAATACTCTACTAGAAGGACAAACAGCCTGTGTCTCCCCCATTATTATAGCTTGGACAGGAAGCCACAAGAGTAGGATTTTAGTTTCTCAGTCCGGCAAACAAGCTTGACCCAGCATTATTACTTGACCTAATCTGGCCCAGTTTTGTTAAGAGGGCTTTGCTATAATTTTTGCTGTAATTTTAACTAGACCTGGGTACACAGGCTGAACATTATCCTCAAGCTCCCCTGTTTCCAGATCCAGGACCTGCTAGTCTTGAGATCTGACAACACAGAGGAATGCTTATCAAGCTGGTTTCCCCCTCTACCCTATTAAATAAACCCTTAGGGAGACCTGCCATGAATCAGCCTGAGAAGCTCTGTCCTGTGACTCTTTTGCATCTGCAGTGGCATATTTTGGAGGGGGGGGAAAACAGCTTGGTGATGCTGTCTCTGCCTCCCAGAACGGCTTTCAGATGGCCGCTTGGGCGTTATGCCCGTGGTATATGTGCCATCCGTTTGCCCTACTTTTCTGCAGCACGTGCCTCTTGGGCCACATTCCCTGTTGTTTCCCTGGTTTCATCCTGGAACCACATGGAGGCTGTGTGTTTTCAGTCTGTCACAGGCTTCACTCATACAGGCACGGCTGCCAGCTGTACCACAGATCAATGCCATGGCAAAGGAGAGGTTTTGCAGGGAGGGATGTGGGAAGGGGTGGGATGGGGGGTAGAATTGTTTCCAATGGCAGGGACTCCTTTCAGGGCCAGCTTCCCCATTTCTTCCTCTCTGACCTCCACATGCTGAGTTTGGCAGGTCACACAGTTGGCACACAAAAGCCTTCCAGAAAAGAGAGAGCATTTGTGGTATCTACTCAGGACAGGGTGAAGAATGGTGGCTTTAAGTCATCACAGGAAGGTTAGATGTTGGATAAATGCTGGAGGTGGAATTTAGGCTTGTTAAAATCACTAGGAGTTTTTAAACAGTGGCTTTCAGGCTGAGATAGCATCTCCTCTTCTTAAGAGAAACTTGCAGCTCAGGTACATCCACATAAATTAACTTTCCTTGAAGATTTTTCAGGGGATGTTATGCAGGTTGGTGGCACATGGGTTGGACTAGAGATCATTGTTCTTTCCAGATTCATGAGCCTCTTCCTAGCTGTGATTGGGGATGGGATACATAAAGGCACCAAATCCCATCTGATCTTCAAAGCTAAGCAGGACTCAGCCCTGGTTAATACTTGGATGTGAGACCACCAATGGATACCAGGTGCTGCAGGCTGTATTTCAGAGGAAGGAACTGGCAAAACCATTTCTGTGTATCCCTTGCCTAAGAAAAACCTATGAAATTCATGGGGTCACCACAAGTCAACAGGGGACCTGAAGGTACACACACATGCACCTTCAACAGTTTATTTCATTCTCATTCCTACTATACCTCCCTTTTTTCCTCTCCCCTCTCCCATAACTTTTTGGCTACTTTCAAGTAGAAGCCAGGGAAATGGAACAGCTTGTTTACAGTATAGGCTGCCAGTGCCTATAGACATAGCACTGGGACAAGAGGCACAACAGTGTCCATGTGTCTGATTTGCTCCCCAGGCCAAATGCAGCTCAATAGACATGGTTCATAAACTTCTTGCTTCACCTGCTTGCCTGGCACTGCAGTAACAGTATGAGCATCTCCCTTGTGGGCTGCCTAAGGCTTGGTGGATCAGAGGCCATGGAGGCCTGGCCAAGAGGAGTGATCAGTCTGGCAATGGGGTTGTGTGGGCTTTCTGTCCTTGCAGTACAGGTTGAGTCTCCCCTTATCCAAACTACCTGGGACCAGAAGTGTTCTGGATTTTGGATTCTCCCCCCCTCCCCCCGATTTAGGAATATGTGCATATACATAATGAGATACCTTGGGGATGTGATCAAAGTCTGAATATGAAATTCATTTATGTTTCATATACACCTTATATGCATAGTCTTGTATGTAATATTGTTAATAATTTTTTGCATGAAGAAATGCTTGTGTACACTGAATCATCAGAAAGCAAAGGTGTCACTATCTCAGTCTCCAATATAGGCAATTTTGTTTTTTGGGGTATTTTGGATTTCAGAATTCTGGGTAAGGGAGACTTAACTAATATATGGCTTGACTTTTTTGTGTTAGCTGTAAGGAATCACTGTTTGCTCTACTTGTCTTTGTGGAATGTGCAGTTTCTTTCTCGTGGCCCATCTCGTGGCTTGAATTTTATGGAGTGCAAGTTCATTTGTCCTGCTGTTGGGCAGAGTTTAGTCTATATGTCTTTTAGAAATTACAGGTCTTTTGATTCTTTCTGCTGGCTGGCTAACTGGCTGAATGCTCATAATGCTGAATGAGAATGAGAACACGACTTTGGCTGGGGGATTTTCAGAACATTTGGATTGTTTAAATTCAATCCCTAGCATTATACCTACAGTGCCTGCATTGCTTCTTCTCATTCTCCAGGTGGTGTGATACTGTATGTGGGCTCAACAGCTGGCTCCAGCCCTACGCCAGGCAGCCCTCCCAATGGATATCTGGTGCCTTCGCCCCAACATTCGCTGCCCTCCTCCTTGGAAGAGCTGACCCTTACTGAGATTGGGGCCATCAAACCTCAGCGGGCCAGCTCCCCTTCCTCGCCCAAGGTCGCCTTCCAGTTTCCTGAAGGGGTTCGCTACCCTGCCAAGGGCCAGTCACCCCCAACACAAAGCAGGGTGCCTGCTGCCAAACAGAATGGAGCCACTGGCACCTTTACTAGTAAGTAGCTTGGAGTCCTGCCACCTTCTCTGTTTAGTGGAACTGGAGTAAGGGTGGGAAACAAAGGTAAAGGGAGATTAGTGGTGGAGTGAAAGACAAAAACCTAGGACTCTTCCCCACTGTTCCTCCATTCTTTGCTTTAAAAGCAAAGATAACAGAATGGGTAAGGAAAAGCATCCCAGGCCCTGAGACCACACAGGGGATGGGCCCTGGTGATGTTACAAGAGCAATGTCACCAGGAGAAGTTCTAGTGACTTCTTATATATTATATTATAGTATAGTATAGTATTGTATTGTATTGTATTGTATTGTATTGTATTGTATTGTATTGTATTGTATTGTATTGTATTGATTTGTATCCCACTGCTTTCCTGGGACCCAGAGCAGCTCTCAATATTAAAAGAACAGTCCAATTAAAAATGTAGAAAAGTGACTGTAGCTTCCACCTGCTGTAGCCAACATGGCCAAAGGTGAAAGGGCTTTTGGGAGCTGTAGTCCAACAGCATCTGGCTGAGACCTAAGCTGTCTGTCCAGATTTAAGTTACCTTTACAGCAATTGCATGCATGAATATATTGCCCTGATGTTGCCCTCATTTTAAAGATGAGAAGAAATGCTTTTGATTCAGCTAAAACTCCATCTCTAGCAATTCGTATCCTTCTCTTGGAATATGGATCTTAGCTTTTCTGGGGCTAAAACTTTTAATCTGGCCACTGCTATGCTGGCTAAAGATGATGGAAATTGTAGTTCACCAGAAAGCTCTTGTAAGCCTTTGGGAAATTCAAGTAAGGAAGAAGGGAAGGGAGGATGCCTGGGCTAGTGGAGAGCTTACCAGATTTTTTTCTCCCCAAACAGAGACAGGCGGGATGGTGTTGCTCTGCAAGGTTTGCGGTGACATTGCCTCAGGTTTTCACTATGGTGTCCATGCTTGTGAAGGTTGCAAGGTGAGGTTTATCCTTCTTCTCCCAACTGCTCTGAATTTAGTACTTACAGTAATATCAAATTCTCCTCTCATACAGTGGATTGCAGGGATGTAGAGTACACACAACTTTTGCTCTTGGGAGTGTTGTGCATATATTTCTGGGTCATGTAGTAATTCTGCAAATTCTGCATTAACTGATTTGCTTCTTCAAGCCACTTTAGAAATAATTAATCTTGACTCTTCTTTTGCTCTTCTTGAAAGGCATAGTGAAATATGCCACCTGGCAAGGTATTTACAGGGTTACGACAGTAATAAAAATAGTCTGGGAACATAAAAGATGCTTTAGATATTTTCCTTCTGACAATTTGTGCTTATTGTGGAAGTCAGCTATCCAACTGGCTCCCAGGAATTCAAAGAGAATAAAATCACTGTAGCCTTCCTAGAATTAATTATGACTTATTTGGCCAAATTTTAGAAGTGGATATGTGTATCATTTCAAGACAAGGAGCATTCCCATTTTTACATACAATTCAACTAGAGCAAAAAGTCCAGAAACTGTACGAACTCTGACAAGGTGAAGCTAATAACACCACTGTTAGGTAATTTTCAAGGAAGGACCCTGGACTGGTATTTGAGATATCTGCTAAAAGATGCTGAAAAAAGAGTACCAGAAAAGGCTGCAAAGTTCTTCCTCTCTGCAATCAAAAATTGTAGGGCTATAATACAAAATTGACAGTATTGGGAGCAGATAAGGATTAACAGTGTAAGATCTCTTAACAAGGGATTTTATTTGCAGAATAAAAGGAGCAGCTGGTTTAGATAGCACTGGTTTTGGTACTATTAAAATGATTTTCATGCTTTTAAAAATATATATCTTAATACTTCTATATTGTGTATATTTATATTGGTATTTATTGCATATTTATATATCATTTTAATATTGCTGTCTTTAATTGTTTATTGCTTCATGATCTGTGGACTGCAATAAAGGCATTGACTGTTGTATGAGCTCTTGGAGCCTTACCACATGTTAAAAGCAAGCCGAAATGCAGCAAGGGAGAAATGGGTTTCTGCTTATCTCTCTGCATGCTATTGTAGCACTTCTGTTCTCCTTCTGGGGGGGGGGGGGGGAAGACAGTTGTAAAAGCATGTCTTTTGCTAAATGGATTTTTCCAGCAGAACAAAAGGCATGATTTGATGACAGTCTCCCTCGGGAAAAGAACAGAAGTGTTTCAAGGGCATGTGGAGAGGTCAGCAGAAAGCTGCTTCTCTCTATCTGCATCTTTGCTTGCTTTTTGCAGTAAGACTCTTAGTCTTGTGTGCATTGGCGCTTCCTGTTCACTGACCTAGTCCTAATCTGATTCTGTTCACCAGGGGTTCTTTCGCCGGAGCATACAACAGAATATCAACTACAAGATGTGTGTGAAGAATGAAAACTGCATGATCATGAGGATGAATCGCAACCGCTGTCAGCATTGCCGGTTCAAGAAGTGCCTGGCAGTGGGCATGTCAAGAGATGGTGAGCATCTGGGCAAAGCCAGACCCTGCTTTAGGTGGATGAGAGAGGCCTCAGGGACAACTCTAATGAATGTTTTTAAATTGACAGTCCAGAGCTACAAATCTCTTTTGATAACAGACCTTCCTTTGGCTTTCATTTAGGTGCACCCGAATTAATTGAGCAATGTTAAAGTACATGGAAGTGTGCTTTCCCTCAACAGCTAGTAGGCAGAGTGGTTTGTTGATTACATTGATGGATTGATTTCATTTTTAAATTGCCCAATTACCAAAGTACTCTGGGGCCTTTGTACAAATCACAACCTATGTATAGAGTTGCACTCAGGCCACAATAAAAAAAAGTCAGACCAAAGGAAAATGATACCAGCACCATCAGGGTACAATATAACCAAAAGGAAAACTGGTTTGCTAGCCTGTACTGTAAAGGACATTCTCCTAAGAAATGGCAACTGAAAAATGGCTGAGAAATAAGGGATAAGGGATGAGTGAAATGGGAGTGGGATAGTACCTAAAGATGCTCCATCACTGATGTGTGTACACAGTGAGGCAAACCTGAAGGCAGAAACAGTCACAGCAGCAGCTGCTGCCTCTTGAGGGTAGAGTGTCAGCAAATCCTTAGTTGATAAATGGAACCCTGGGCTGATTTATGCTTCTGAGCCAAGATTTCCAGAGCAACAGAGATGCATGTGGGAGGAGACATCCATTCCTGTAGAGCAAGCCGGATCCTCTGATTAATGGTCACAGTAGCTCTCCTGAGAACATGATAGATGTTCTCAGAAGCCTGAGAAGCTAGTTGCTAATTTTGGCTTTGGAGGAGCATTGTGAATTTTGGAGCAGGTTTTGACCTGACTTCCCTGGCTTTTGGGAGAAAGAATTATGCCAACAAACAAACAAACAACCCAGCAATCACTACCATCTTCTAAGTAGCAAAAACAGCACTGTGCACTTGTGTGTAAGGCGGGGTCCCTGATTCTTTTAATTGGACTTGAACTGATGTGGAAGGAGGATGTAGTTGTTCTTGTCTCTCCACCTCACTCCATCATTTCTAACAACACTGCAACAGTGGCAGGGAAAATCTGAGGGAATTTCAGTGTCTCCCACAACTGTGTAGGAGGAGTGAGAAAAGTTGGCCCTGATGAAATCTCCCATTACTACCGATTAAACTGGCTATTGAGTTGACCCTGATGAAATTCTGCATTACTATTTTTTAAATAGTTCTTTCAAGCAAACCCTCTCTGTGGGTGCTCAGATTTTCCTGCCATTTTTTCCTTGCTGCAGCTGTGCGCTTTGGACGTATCCCTAAGCGGGAGAAGCAGCGCCTGCTTGATGAGATGCAGAGCTACATGAACAGCCTGAATGAGGCCCCCATGGATGTTGGTCTGAGCCCAGAGACAGATAATGCCCCACCACCCAGTCCAAATGCCCAGGAGGAGGAGGCCATCAGTGCCATCTCAAGAGCTTACCGTGATATCTTTGTGAGTGGCCAGGACCGTCTTGGCAAGCACAGTGGATCCCCTGGGAGTGAGGCCTGTCCCTTGACCAACTACAACGAACAACAGCAACTTAACAACTCTTACAGCTATGGACAGCAGTATGAGTCGGCCACCTTGCGTCTGTCCAACTACAGCCCTCAGGAGCCATCCAGTTATGTGGACAACAGTCCCCGGTGCTTTGGCAATGAGATCTTCCAGGCTCAGCAGGCTGGCTATCTGCACAATACTGGACGTTACCCAGCCTTTGAGTACAACTATCCTGAGACCAATCCACCGAGGGGCTGCCCCTGGCGGGGGACAACCAGCAGAGGCATTGTAAGTACCCAGTATATTCTATATATAATCCAGTGAGAGCCAGTGTGGAGATAGTGGTTTGAGTGTTGGACTAGGACTCTGGGAAACCAGAGGGTTGAATCCTTGCTTGGGCATGGAAACCCACTGCATGACGTTCAGCAAGTCCCAATCTCCCAACCTCAAAGAAGGGCAATGGTAAACCTTCTCTAAACAAATCTTGTTAAGAAAACCTCATAATAGGTTTGCCTTGGAGTCACCTGAAGTAGAAAACAACTTGAAGGCACACAGCAGCAGCACTGTATTCGGGCTTCCTGTTGTTATTGTTGTGTGTTTTCAAGTTGTTTCTGACTTAAGGCAAACCTAAGGTGAACTTATTAGAGTTTTCCTGGCAAGATTTGTTCAGAGGGGGTTTGCCATTGCCATCCTCTGAGGCTGAAAGAGTGTGGCTTGCCCACAGTTTCCCAGTGGGCTTTTATGGCAGAGCTGGGATTCGCATCCTAGTTTTCAGAGTTGTAGTTCAACACTCAAACCACTATACCATGCTAGTTCTTATTGTGATGGCTCTGATCCCTGAAAAACCTGGGTTTAGGGAGGAAAACCTGGGTTTAGGGAGGAAATACCTGATTCCTACAAAAATTCAGGACAAGTCTAGGAGTTTGATTTAAAAATGGAGCATTTACTGAACTGTGGTTAAGGAAAGTCTGCAGCTTGCAATTTTGGTCCCAGGCAGCTAGCTACCTTGATCATTTTGCTGCAGAATCTCTACCTGGGAAACTCCAGGTTTCCAAACACTTGAGTTCCCTCTAGTGTAAAAATGGTGGTACAACAATGAAAATAATCTACATTGCCTGATAGTATTTTCTAAAAATATTTAAATCTATGAACCAATTTGGGAATCCACAGGACAGGGTAACCAGACGTTCTCATTTTTCAGGATATGTCCTACATTCCAGCCTTCTGTCCAGGAGAAATTCCAAAATGTACTCCATTTTAAGCACAACTAAGAAGCATACATTTATATTAGTATTTTTAACTTTTATTATGCAATGTCCTTCATTTTTTTTGAATGCTCTACATTTTATGGTGCCTTGTCCTCCTTTGCAATTATGAAACTATTCCACAGGGTGGCTAGTAAATGAAGTATAAAGGTTAGGCTTCCAGGCAACCGAGTCCTACTAATTTTCTTTTAGATATTACCCATTTGAATTGAACCAGTAATATTCAGGGGCATCCTATGTATTTCCCCAGCCACAAACCAACAGTTCTGTATGGCCCCCTCTTTGGCTCAGATGTCATAACACCAGATTATATCAATTCAGACTGGAGATGGAGGAACACACATTCTGAACACTTCCTCATGTTCACAGGATTTGTTTGTTTTTTAAATGGCTGCAAGCAGCCAACAAGCTTGTGTTGTGTGGGTAAACACTTCTAGTCCAGTGGCTTCCTGCTAAACTGGTTTTTTGTACTTTCAGGGATGTTCTGTTTCAATTGTGTTACCTACTGTAGTTAGAAAAGTTTTTCAACTCCAACCTGGTACAGTCCATTCTGCTTCCTCTAGACTCTTCCGCCTTGTCCTGCTGCAAGGCTAGAGCTAAATGCTTCAGACTTGTATCTGCTAGTCTACACTTACTAACACATGGCCCAGTACAGTTGGCCCTTCACATTTGTGGCTTTGACTTTTAAGGATTTGATTATTTGCATTATGTCCTCTCTGGGACTCTCTAGGTCTTCCAGCACAACTCTGCCAGACGTTGACCATAGAATTGTGCTGGAGAACCTAGGAGTGCCTATTAAAAATAGTTCTCTAGGCATTTGTAGGTCCTCCAGCATGATTCTATGATCAACCTCTGGCAGATGTTGACCATAGAGTTGCACTGGAAGACCTGGAGATTCCTAGAGATGTTCTCATAGGTAAAAATAATGGTATTTTCAGTCTTTCCACATTCATATGGGATGCAGTGTCTCAAGTGGTTAAGACACTGACTCTGTTGATTGCAAGATCGGCAGGTTGGCAGTTCAAGACCCGACTGCCACATGATGGGGTGAGCTCCCATCATTAGTCCCAGCTTCTGCCAACCTAGCAGTTTGAAAGCATGCAAATGCAAGTAGATAAATAGGTGCCACTTCAGTGGGAAGATAAATAGCATTCTGAGCAATCATGCTGGCTACATGATCATAGAGTAGTCTCTGGCAACGCTGGCTCTTCGGCTTAGTAGCAGAGATGAACACCGCTCCCTACTGTTGGACACAACTTGACAACCTTTTCAATGGGGTCCTTCACCCCTAACCCCAGTAAATGTGGAGGGACTAATGTACTTCCCACCCACCCTGAAATTCTGCACTGTAGAGTCCAGCTAGGATGTAAGTTTATTTACTAGCCAATGAGCAGGTCAGGCAGCACATTTCTTACCACAGTGGGCTATCTTGTCAGACAAAGACCACTGCCACCCTAAAATAAAACAGCTGTAGATGGTTTAAAATGGACAAATTAGCCTGGGTCCCAGTTTCTACAAAAGGAAGTGAAAAAGCGGCAGGGAGCATTTCTTTCCCAAGATGTACATATTTGTCCCCAGAGAGTCTGGAGTAATTTTAACAAGAGTCTGAAAACAACACTATAGTTTCTGAACTGTATGTTTCTGTATTGTTTTAAACTTTTTCATGGCACATTCCTAAATACCAGTGTTTCTAGGTTGATTGTGATGCTAGCAAGCCTGCTCCAAAATCCATATAAAGTGATAGCAGGGCACTTTACTGCTCAGTTGAAGAATGAAAAGACCCCCTTTCTGCCCTATGCTGAGTCCAATGCCCCAGGAATCCCATCAGCTATGCTGGTAGGAGTATTCTGGGGCGTTGGGCTGAGGAGTTATAGTCCCCAAAGTAACTTTCCCAAGCTTATTCCCAGTAAATCCTGGCTCAGCCATGAAATCCACTGGCTGAATGTGGGCAGGTCACATTCTCTCAGCTGCAGAGGAAGGCTGTGGTAAACCTCATCTGAACAAATCTTGCCAAGAAAAACACATGATAGGTTTGCCTTAGGGTCCCCATAAGTCAGTCATGACATGAAAGCACACAACAACAACAATAAAAGTCCCAGCCCAATCTTCAAACTAATTGTAAAAAGCTGTTTTCCTTCCCAGTAGGGTTCTTGGAAGTAACCTACAGGAAGAACAAAACAAATAAACAAACAAAACAAACAAACAAACAAGCAAACAGATAAATAGGGTTGTGTGTCCAGAATGGGCTGGTAGAAATAATGATTTTTTTAAACACCTCCTTGCCCATCACCCATAATTTCTTTATACCACCCCAACATTCATGCTTTATGATTAAGACAACTGCACACATCCTAGTTAGACTGTGTGTTTTGATTATGTACCATACCTCATGCAAGTGTGGGGGGGCGGGCATCAGGACGTTCTAGAAAACAAACAACTATGGTGTTAGAACAGATCTGTTGTCTGGGGTGCTGGTTTGACCCAACTTTCCTTCCTTGTTGCATTGCAGGCCTGTCCTCTAAATGCCACCCCCTACTGTAGCAATGGCAAGAGCAGTCAGCAAGTGTGGGAGGAGTTTTCGCAGTGCTTCACGCCAGCTGTCAAGGAGGTGGTGGAGTTTGCCAAGAGCATCCCAGGTTTCCAGTCGCTCTGCCAGCAGGACCAAGTTATGCTGCTCAAAGCAGGCACTTTCCAGGTCAGTTGCTCTTGCTGCGTGTTCCTCACAGATACAGCCAGAGTACATTCTTCACTTGGACAGCCTAAATTCTGTGCAGAGAATAAATTATGCAGATCGAGTCAAACTGTGTAGCTGCTCTTAGGTCAAGGTTGAATTTTATCCAGAGTTTTTCAGTTTTGGGACAGAGCTGAGATGTTAGATGGCAGGGCCACAGAGATAAATAAGAACAGTATTTGCGGGTAGCCATTCTCCCACAGTTAACAGTGCTAGGGACAGGTGTACAACTATAGGTGTGGCAAAATGAGGCATTGCCTCTCAAATAAGAATCCCATTTAAATTTTCCTTCAGTCCCCAAATTTCTAGCATTGCAATAACTTCACACTGTGGTTGAGCATTTATAGATACAGTTTAGGCATCCAAAGAAATGGGGACAGGGAGAGTTACCAGGGGAATTCAAATACAGAAAATGCAAGAGTTTTAGGTGTGAATGATTTTTGTGTTTCACTTTCTGCAATGCTGTACATTTGGGAACTGAAGGAAAATGTAATTTGTGGAGCGGAATTCTCATTGGCAGTGCCCTCATTTTCCTCCCCCTGCCCACAGTATCTACCTGGACTGGAGAGATTTGCTTTTTCTCTTTTCTCCCCAAATAAAATGTGCAGTACAGTCAGCTTTCTGTGTCCATGGATTCTTTATCCACAGCTTGAAAATATTGGAAAATATATAAATTCCAAAAAGCAAGCCTTGATTTTGCCATTTTATATAAGGGGCACCATTTTGCTATGCCATTATATTTAATGAGACGAGAGCATCCATGGATTTTGGTATCCATGGGGGGTCCAGGAACCATACCCCAGCAGATACCAAGGGCTCACTGTATCATTTGATGTGGGTCACACTCAGACATAAGAAGCACACTTGCCTTTAACTCATGAGAGGAGTGACCTTTGCCATAGCTTAGCCATGAATTACTTGAGGTGGAGGGTTTTCATTTCATTTCCTGAGCTTTTTGCCTTAATATTGCTGCTGGAGTTTGAAGTAGTAACAGTATCTCATCCTTTTTCTCTTTGCTCCCTCACCAGGTGCTGATGGTGCGCTTCTCTTCCCTGTTTAGTCCCAAGGAGAAGGTGGTGACCTTCCTGAGTGGAGAGACCTATTCACTCTGCAGCTTACGTACCATGGGCATGGGCTCTCTGCTGGATGCCATGTTTGAGTTCAGCGAGAAACTCAGCTCCCTAGGCTTAGATGCACAGGAAATGGCACTCTTCATGGCTGTGGTCCTTGTCTCCGCAGGTGAGAATGGTGGGCTCTACCATAGTAGTATAACTGGGATCGATTCCCAGGGTTCGATTCCCAGCTTGGCCATGCAACCCATTGGGTGACCTTGGGCAAGTTACACTTTCTCAGCCTCTGGGGGAGGCAATGGCAAACCTCTTCTGAACAAATCTTGCCCCCCCCAAAAAAAAACCAAACAACCATGATAGATTTGCTTTAGGGTTGCCATAAGTTGGAAAAGACTTGAAGGTGCCCACAACAATAACAACAACAATGTTCAGTGGTTCCTCCACAATCCTCTAGTGGTGTGACTGGCAGGAGGAGTGGGTGAAGGACAGGCTTGGTTTAGGCCTAAGGAAGGTTAACTGGAAAAGTAAACGTAACTTCTGATTTTTTGGGAGGAGGGTGGCCTTCCTAGGTCTAAAATATGCCCAGGAAGACATGAAAATGGCTAATCTTGTGTCCCGAAGCTTGGGTAGTGGGGGGTTCAATTGGCCATGAAAAAACAACACACGCACTTGATAATTTGGAGAATTTAGTATTTTGTCTTTTTTTTTAAAAAAACTGTAACCTGTGACAACAAATCTTGCTAAGAAACCCTGGTAATAAGGTTCACCTTAGGGTCTCTGTAAGTCAGAAAGGGCTTGAAGGCACACAGCAATAACAATCTAGGGCAGTGTTGCTGAACTTCTGCAGAGAGAATTTCTTTCAACCCTGAGTAATACAGCCAACCTTCACACACCTAGGATTAAAAAGCAGGGCTTCCAGGCAGGACTTTTCCTTAATGACTTCTCTATTTACATATTAACCACTGAGTAAAGTGGCTATTCTGCTATTGGCCATAACATTAAGTTTTCTGAAAAATCCAATTTTTTTAAAAAAGGAAAAAAAAATCTAACTCTTATAGGAGGAAGGTTGAAAATGTGTGAAAATTATTGAGTAGAATTTCCAACAACCAGAGAAGTTGCTTAAAAAGATTTCTGGTTGGGAGGGGGGCAGGAGACAGTGAGTTCCTTGCCTCTTTCCTTCTTACACATAGAATCAATCATACAGATTTAAAACAAATGATGCAAATCTGCTTAACTTACATAGTGTATACAGCTTGCACATTCCACATTTTCTTGGTTTGAAATTTTGGACTAAGTATGGAACCAGATTTTCTTATTTTTTAAAATGTTTAATTGTATTTGATGTCTGCATTATAATGTCATGACGTCTCTTGCAACTGAGTATGACACTGACAATCAAATGAACATTGTGCCTATTTTAATCCATCCCTCCCCATACTTTTCCTGAGGAAATAAACCCTCAGAAAAGTCCTCTATTTTCCGTGTCCTGCTTCTGTCAATTTTAACATCTTTGCTTTGGTCCTCAGATCGCTCTGGCATCTCTGACGTAGATGCTGTTGAAATCCTGCAGGAGACTTTAATCCGGGCTTTGAGAACTCTAGTAACAAAGAAGCATCCAGATGACTCCACACTTTTCCCCAAGCTGCTTCTTCGTCTCCCTGACCTGAGGACCCTCAACAATCAGCACTCAGAGAAACTCCTTGCCTTCCGGATCAACCCTTAAGCCCAGTGGATCAGTTTCTTAAGCCCTAAGAAGTTTAGGGGAAGAAAGGCGAAAATCACCCATCAAGAAAATTTAATGCATTGGGACTAAATTTTCTCTTGCAAGAAAATAGCGATGATGAGAGAAGAGGAGCAGAATGGATCTGGCAAGAGCGGGGAGCCCATAACACATCGCAGCTGGGATCTGCTAGAACAGATCCCTCCCTGGTGTGGAGATCAGATGCAGGAGAAAGGGTCTGCGTTTCCCAGATAGCGCTCTCCGTGGCGCTGTGTGGATTGAAGATCATTTATTTGCTAGACAAGATCAAGCAAATGAATTGGACTCATGGACTGTGTTGTTCCTAAATGTATGTGTATATATAATCTCTTTCTTTCCATATGATCTTGTCTTGATGTTGTATTCTGTATATAAGGACACCAGGTGTATTGTACATAATAATTAACATTGGTAGCTCTTCCAGACAGGAAAATGCAGGCCATCTTGATAAGGCAATTATTGAAACTTAGTTTCCGTCCTTAATCGGCATGCTACCATTAGCACCAAGTCTCCAAGTTTTCTTTTTCTTTTTAGCTTCTGTTCCCTTTGCTGCTTTTTCCTGAAGAAGGGATAAGTGCATATGGGCTAGGTGCTAACACTGTATATTAAGACATTCTATATATACTGCAAATTTTACTGGATAGGTGTTATATTCAGATGTGAAGTAGAAATACTTGGGCCAGTTTTCCACCTCTGTCTCACACCTACAACTGAGCAAGTGGGGCCACAGTCCTCTTTTTGTCTTGTTTAATGTGAGTGTCTATATCTATAGAGTATATAGAGTATACGTATATATATTTTGTAAATGTTTAAAACAAACACACAAAGGGGCTTCCATCAGTTTGTAGGTAGAGTTGCACTCTCTGAGACGGCTGTGACGTTGTCCAGGCCGAAAATAGAGGAAGGATGTGGAGATGCTTAGTTGGATTGGAGGGCGGTTTCTCAGAAAGAGCACATGGAAGGCGTGTGAGAGTCCTTGGATGTTTGCATCCAGACGATGAGTCATCTAGGCTTCTTATATGCCAGGGAAGTTTTAAGAGAAAGCAGCAACTGTTAGTTCAGCCATAAGGAAGAAAGGGCTAAGCAAAGTAAACACTCCTAATGCCATCCTGCCCAACCTTACTGGTTTCTTCCAGGCAATGGTGCTTTTTTATTTTCCATGAAGGATGAAGCTATGAGTACTCTTTCTCCCAGGGTTATAGTACCCGGCATCCCATCCTGACCTCTAAATCAAATCCCCTTCTAGGACAGGGCATAAAATCCCCTTAGTCCTGGCTGTTTCCAAGCTGCCTTCTATTACATTCAACCCCATCTTTATTCCAGAGTTCCAAATATAATCCCAGACTTTTTACTAATTACTCTTTCCTAATAATCAATAGATTATTCCCCAGAAGGAGATAGAGACTGACCTGGAAGGACTCATTCCAGCTTCTTCTTGTTCATTCATAATCTTTGGGGCTGTGTGTTCTGTGCACTTTATAATAAAAAAAATTATGATAATATTTTTTTGAAAAAGAAACCCAGATTTCTGTGCCATGAAATGCCTAAATCTGTGTGATTTGGATAAATTATGCAAATTTAGGCAAACGTCTTGTTTGTGTAATCTGCACAATTTAATCTGCTTCCAGTTGTCTTGAAAGGAGTAGGGAAGCACAGAAGCTACACAGAACGCTGGAACATCCTCCGTGGATTTCTGGAAAGTTCCTCTGAGCCCTCACATGGACTTCCCACCCCCCAAACTACATGGATTGGTGGCAGCCCCATGTGTAAAGTGTACGCATGCAATTTAGAGCACCACCAGGACAGGTGGGAAAGTAGTATGGAATACCAAGCCCTTTTCACTTGCTGCTCTTAGCCCCACAGTTCATTTCCCCCAACCTCTGGGCTCCTCCAGTACCAGCTGAGAAAAAAAGTGCCTGGGGGAAAGGGCTGTGCAGAGGAAAATGGCAGGAGGTGGGTTAGGGAGTTTACCACCTCTCATGGTGTGCCCTTGTAGCACTTTAAACTCCTATACCCTTCTTTTTTCTGCTCTAGATGTGGCCTGTGTGGCACATCCTTGAGAGGGGAAGGGCAGGAGATGGCTCTGTCATCATCCCGTACACTAGTTTGGGATCTGGGATTTTACTTGGCAAAGATCAACTTTAAAAAAAAAAAAAAGTTGGCCATAAAGGCTATAAATTTGCTTTTTAAAAAATAAATAAAACAAAAAGCTGAGATTTGCAGGATGCTGAATTGTGTGACAGATTCCAAATTCTACAGATGAAAAATGGTGGATTTGCAGAAATATGGATTGTACACAGCTTTCACTTTGTCGATCCAAAAATATTAAGAACTGGTTTCTCAGTTGTCGTTTGTAAGAACATTCATATATGTATATATGAGAGGTCTTACAAATCACACACACACATATAGGATGCCAAACCTGGGGCAGAGGGGGAGGTTGTAAAGTAGATGACCAAAAAAAGCGGGGGGCTCTCCCTTCTCTCCCCAGTAGGTTCTCCCAGTTTCCCATTTTGGCTGTGGTCAGCCCTGTCCTGTTCTCCACATTGGTACATATCAGGGTTTTTCCATCCCGGTTACAGGAGCTCTCATAGCACGTTTTGATCACCCTCCTGTGTTGCATGATGTGGGGCGTATTTGTGTTCTTTGCAGGGTGGGAGGGACACTGTTGCTACTGTTGCTGCTGCTGTTCAACACTGCTTTTAAATAAAACCAAACATTGCACTTTTCTTAGAAGTCTAGAGAGAGAAAATATATGTATGTTTATAACAAAGAGTTCCCTCCCTAAATCGGAGTATATTTGCTGCAAAGGGAAAATAGAGAGGATTTTACTTGCTGCTGCTGCTGCTGTTGTTACTGCTGCTGGGAGTCCAAAGGACTCGCAAAAGATACCGACAAGGAAGGAAGGAATAGAGAGAGAGAGAGTTTATTTTTTTGTCTAATATTGAAGTGCAATAAATTAAAAATAAAATAAAATACTTAACAGTGAGACAAGTATCTGTCGTTCTTATTGTTGGTGTTGCACAGCCAGGTCCATGATGAGCCATACCTCATGCTTTTATTATCAGTCCTTGTATTTCATGTAATATAAGAGCCTAACTCAACCGACCAAAAGCTGATAACCTGTTTCCTAGAGGCCAGCCCAGCCCAACGCAATGCATTTGAGAAGCTACAACCAAGACATGAAGGCAATAGTCCTTCTCCACTGCGGTTGCCTGGGGCCATAATGCCTGAACCTGAAGGCTGAATACAGCCCATTGTGACTAGTGTCCATTGCTCAGTTGATCACAAATGTGTTTAATCTCAAGGGTTGAGAAAGACACTTCTTGGACTGAAAAAGCTCTGGGTAGATGGTGCCTATGGCAAGCAGAGAGTTTTAGGCTATGTTAGTCCAGTATAAGATATTTTACCCTGGATCTTTAACAGAGCATGGACATGGACACAACTTTCTGAACTTTTAAACATGTTGGGTGCTCCCTTTTGCTTGTTGCCAGCAACTGAAGTCAAGTAATCAATTAGGACTGATTCTAGAGGCTCTTAAAACATGATCTACTTAACTCACCATAGGGCACTTTATCACACACTACTTGATTTAGGTCTATGGCTTTGTCAGCACAAACAAAAACAAAAAGTAGACTGTTTAAGTAGTCTTAAACAGAGTTCTGGAAATTATTCAGGAGAATGCATTTCTTCTACTTTCCACATGTTGCCTCTATGTGCCGTATTTT
>CM034703.1:161326837-161342493 GCA_020142125.1 Phrynosoma platyrhinos
GCCCCTTATATAAAATGGCAAAATTAAGGTTTGCTTATTTGGAATTTATACATTTAAAAAATATTTTCAAGCCATGGGTGGTTGAATCCATGGATATGGAGGGCCGACTATACAATGTTATAGCACTTATTCCACTTTTAATGCTATGGCTGCCTCCTGTGGAATCCTGGGATTTGCAGTTTAGGAAAGAGCATTTAGAATTCTCAGCCAGAGAGCTCTTTGTTGTTATCTGCCTTAATTTCATTTCTGACTTTTGGCAGTCCTAAGGCATTCCTATCATAGGGTTTTCTTGGCAAGCTTCTTCAGAGGGGGTTTGCTATTACCATCCTCGGAGGCCAAGAAGTGTGACTTGCCCAAGTTCCTTCAGTGGATTTCTATGCCCAAGCTAGGATTCAAACCTTGATCTCCTAGTGCCCTAATACAATGCTAAAACCATTACACTCACTAAACTACAAATCCCAGAATGCCACAAGAGGTATCCATATCAGGAAAAGTGGAATAATAGCATTATAACAGTGTAGTGTGGTATTTTAGACCAGGGGTAGGCAACCTTTCCCCTTTAAGGGCCGAAGGACTTCAGCTCCCAGAAGCCTCAGCCATGTTGGCCAATAGTCCCATGTTGGCCAATAGCTCCTGGGATTATGGGAGCTGAAGTCCCTCGGCCCTTAAAGGGGAAAGGTTGCCTACCCCTGTTTTAGACAGTCTCAAAGGTGGTACAAGATCTCTTTGCTTATTTTGTCAGACTTTACCCCCAAGCCTAGGTAAGGAGATGCTTCACAACGAAGCTTTTCAAGTTACTCTGCCTCACTCATGGGAGTGATCCACAGAACTTAGGAATTTTCTTTTTGGATAAGAGCTCTCGGATTCCCCTGAACCAACATGGTTATCTTTTTCCTTAGCAGGAAACAAATCCATCAAGGAGGGAAAAAGAGAACAGTTGCACAGTATATTTGGTTGGTGGCACTATGAACCTTCCAACTACATAGCAACCAGATGTGATTCTCTCAGGAAAATGAGAAATCATGATTCTCTCAAGAAAAAGGCATGATTCTCTCAGGAAAAAGAGAAATCAAGACTCGAGACAGGCAAGCTATTTCCCCTTCTGTGAGCTTAAAAAGGATTTTGAAGAGGTATGGCTGCTCTTTACACTTTATGTGAACTTTTGTCTGTTTAAAAAACAGGGTTGGCATGTTTTGTATTATAATAATAATAATAATATAATAATAAAATTTATTTTTACCCCGCCCAATGGAAACCCAAACCGGGCGGCTTACAGATTAAAATACAAGAAATACATCAAAAAATTATTGTTTCAAAAACCTGCCTAACCTGTTTAATCAGAGGTAAGGCTGGAACTTCAATGTCTTAAACCACCTTCCTCTCAAATCTCTTAAAAACTGTCTGTACCCTGACCAAAGGCTAACAATGTTTTAATTGTGGAATTGCTCTGATTCATTCATTGCACTTAAGGAAGTTAGGGTGGTGTGGGAGTTCAGACAACGTAGCCTTCCAATTATATATCTCTGATGGTTTACCACTACTTCTTCCATCTTTTTCCTTAACATCTTTACCAAAAAGCCATTAAGGAGGGAAAATGGACACACAGTGCATTTTTACTGAAAGCCTCAGAAGCTGTCTGTCAGGAATCATCCCAACTGTATTTTTACAAGTGACACTTTGCATACTTGGAATTTAAACATCTACCCTAAATAGAAAGGGTGCGTGAATATTAAAATGGTGTTCTTCTGCATTCCACGCAGGGCTGTCCAGTGACATTTTGTGGCTTGAGGTGGAGCAGTGAAGAGTGCTCCCACCCATAGTGTATAGAACCAGTCAAAATGCTACAATAATAAATAATTTAAAAATATGCTACCCACTCATGTTTCTGAAATCTTCTGCCCGAGTTGGCAGTCTTATCCTGCCTAATGGTAGGGCCAGCCCTGATTTCTTATATTATTAATGCTGTTCATCTATTGAGATTCTCAGATGGGAAAATTGGGGAGGGGGGAGGCATACTCCTGGCAAAGTAGCGCAATGGCACTGAAGTCTTTCAGACGACATCATGCTTATCCAGGGCTTAATCCATGAAGAATCAGCAATGCTCCACCAACAAACCATTCATAGGACTTCCCCATGAATGGTTTGTTGCTGGAGCAGTGGCGTCCCTAGGGTTGGTGTCACCTGGTGCGATCACTGACTGGGGGGGACTTATGGGGGCAAGATGTCCGGCACGCAACATCCAGTGCATTTCCAGTGCACATGGGAGCATGAGTACACACCCAGAGAAATCCTGTGCACCCTGGGGAAAGGCCTGGGAGGGCTGGAGAAGCTGTGCGCCCCAGGGAAAACCTAGGGAGGGCTGGAGAAGCCCCATGCGCCCCCAGAGAGCAGACCTGCAGCCGTGGGGAGGCAGGGGGCCAGCAGGGTGTCACCCCCTTCTCTGAGGTGTTACCCCTTTCTGAGGTGTCACCTGGTGCAGTCTGCACCCCCCACGGGGCGTCATGGGATTGAAGCATGCCAGGGGGGCAGTTTCCCCCCCACTGAGTCCATGACTCCCTGCACCCATGAACCCATGCAACTGTGACTCCGCACAGGAGTGCAGGGAGTGCCAAAGTATTTTTTTTAATGCACTATGTCCCCTGAAAGACCCCCCCAACTTTCCGACTCTGCCCTATAGGCAAAAGGGGCACCAAAACACCAGCAGAAGCAGAAAATAGCTGCACTAGGATTTAAAGGGACCACTTTGACAGCGCAGGAAATTTAAAATCCTAAGGAGCGGGGGGGGGGGGAGGGGCGGTTTGGCAAGACCTTTGAGATGGGATGGGTACCACCCCTCTGCCCATCCTCTGCCCATTGCCCCTCCCTCCTGGGAGACCCGAATGTGATCGGACACACATTCACATTTGTTCAACACGCTTGTAACCCGGTTCTTTTCAAAAGAACCTGCATTTGATTCATTTCCAAAAGAACCAGTTCTTCTTTAATTGTGGCAGTTCACCACAATTCAGATTGATTCAGATAAAATATGTTTGGATCTGAGATCGAATCAAGTGTGAATAAGGCACATATAAACTGATCTGCAAATCAGTTTAAATCATAATGGGAATGAGCCATTGGTTTCTAGGGAGAGTGCAGGCTTGATTTGCACTGGGATCCATTTATTTGTATTTTTAGCAGTCCACGGTATCCATAGAACTGTTCCCAAATGAGCTGATTCTGTTCCTACCCATTTTCTTCACTGTCCTGCTTTCACAACCATACATAGAAATTGGAAATACAATGGCATAGACAATTTTAATTTTAGTATTCAGTGATATAACTTTACACTTCAGGATCTTGTCTACTTCCTTCATAGCTGCCTTTCTAGGTCTAGTCTTTTTCTGATTTCTTGACTGCAGCCTGCTTTCTGATTAATAACTGAGCCAAAGTATGGAAAATGTTGAAATATTTCAATGTCTTCATCCTCTGGGCTATTGGAGGACGGGATTGTTCGTTTTATCATGTAAGCCACCTTGGTTGTATTTTACAGAGAGGCGGGATATAAATAAATTATTATTATTATTATTATTATTATTATTATTATTATTATTATTACTTTAAAGTTATGTAAATCATCTGTGGTTGTTATTTTTGTTTCTTTAATGTTCAACTGTAAACCTGCCTGTGCACTTTCTTTCTTGACTGTCTTCAGTAGTTGTTCCAAGTCTTTGCTATTTTCTGCTAGTAGTATGGTATCAACTGCATATCTTAAATAGTTGATGTTCCTTCTTTAATTTTTCACACCTCCCTCCTCTGAGTCTAATCCAGTTTTATGTATGATACATTCAGCATACAAGTGAAACAGATAGGATGATAAAATGCAGCCTTGCCCAGTGGCGTCACTAGGGTTGGCATCATCCAGTGCCCATGGTGTCACGTCCCCCACATTAATCTCTCATACAGAATCTTTAGTAAAGCTTTTTGTACTAATGTAATTCATAAATCGTAATTCCTCTATATCACTAAATGTAATGACTTGTTGGGACATAGTTGGGACATAAACAACTAGGAGATTAAAATGATACATTTAAATTACAATATCATATACACAGCCTAAAAGTATTTACATGTATATAGCTTCATGTGGTTAAAGTGAAAAATTTGGTAAGATGTGATGTTTTAAAAGAAAAATTTAAAAGAATAAAAAAATTAAAATTTCTAAAAATATTAATTTTTAAAATTAATTTTAAAATTAAAATTTAATTTTTAAAAACCCTGGGGCTTCTCCTTTCTCTTCCCACTGAGCCTTGCACCACTCACACCATTTCTCCAGAACTTAACCAGCAACACTTGATTTACTTTCAGTTCTCTGCCATTCCAGTTCATGTCCCTTTCATCTTGCTCAAAGTGGTCTAGTCTTAGCAAAGGCCAGTACACTCATCCCTCCACATTTACTAGGGTTAGGGGCACAGGACCCTGTGAATGTGGAAAAATCACAAATAACAGAAACACTATGTTTTTACCTGAGAGAAAACCCATCTAAAAAATTTTAGGTCCTCCAGTGCAACTCTGTGGTCAACATCTGCCAGACATTGACCATAGCATTGCGATGGAGGAGCTACAGATGCCTAGTGCAGTGTTCTCTCTAGGAATTTCTAGGTCCTTCAGTGTGACTTTTGGTTAAAGGTGAGCATAGAGTTGTGCCGGAGGATCTAGATATTCCTAGAGATAACATATTAATAAAATCCATGAATAATGAAATCTGCAAAAGTCAAAGCCGCAAATGTGGAGGGATGAGTGTATATGTATAGTGAGCAAAAGCAGCAAAGAGGAACATGTGACCTTCTCTCTATATATCTGTATCTATATCTATATAATATATCTATATCTATATCTATATCTATATCTATCTATATCTATATCTATATCTATATGGGGTGTTGGTTATATGAGGTGTTTGTTATATGAGGTGGGTATTGTGGTATTAATGTTTGTAATTTTATATTGTTTTTAGCTGATGTTTTTAATTGTTTGATTGTAATATGTTTGTTAGAATTTTTATTTGTGAGCCACCTTGAATCCCTTTCAAGGGAGAAAGGTGGCACAGAAATCAAATAAATGAATAAATAAATAAATGATGTTGTTGAATTATATTACTTCTCACATTAGCTATGTTGTATAACGCAGATGGTATTTGCAATCCAAGAGCATCTGAAGGGTCTTACATTTTCCACTCCTGGCAAAAAGGGTATATTAGCACTAACTCAGGATTTTGACATACCATCCAGCATATCATAGATGAAAACTGGGACACATGGAGCTACGGAAGATCAGAGTGTGCTCAGTGAGGAATAATGAGGATTAATGAGGAAGGAAACACATGTTATGAGAGCTTGTTTTTGCCTTAGCCTACTGGGAGGGATAAGATTCTGCTCCCTCCTCTCCTTTCTTTTCCTCCTTGCTGAGTTAATGGAGTGCTAATTATTTTGCACTTTGAATTCAGCTTGTAGCAACTGAACTGAGGATAAAGGGGAAATGTGGGAGGAAAAGAATGAAATGGACATATTAAAAGCAGCTGGAAAAATGGAACGACAGAGGATTAATCGGGACAATGGAGGGTATATTTTAAACTGGCCTTTCCTCAGGGCTGTTCATCAAACTGCATGCTGCTGCTGAAACCAAATTGGTTATGAATTGTCTCAGTCCTCCACAGAAGAAGTGGGGAAGACACCCAGTTAGGTTTACCTAGTTTGTCTCCCTGTCTGCAGTTCTGTCTTCATCCAGAATTCAGTAATGGCTGAATACCCAAAGTTGCTATTAGAATGACCATTAAGATTATCAGACAGGGAATGGGAATAAAGTGGATTGCTCTTCCATCCTTATCCTGTCCGTGACAGCAATCATGCAAAAAACATTCTCACATGTTGCACTGATTGTGTCATTAACCTGTCAATGAAGTGGAACTGCATTAACGGGTTTTTCCCTTAATACAAAATGAAGGGCAAGGATAGGACAATTCCACCTCACTGACAGGACAATGACAGGATCAGTGTGACATTATATGAAAGTCTTTTGCGCTATTGCTATCATTTGCACTTCCCAGACAGGAAGATGTCCGGATCAGCACAATGTCGCACAGGAAGGACGGGAAAAGGACATCCTGTCTCCCGTCTGATAATCTCCCATGTCCTTACTTTCTGACATGACTTCACCATGCACTTGGGCATGTCATGTACAAAATGGAGGAAGGACTTCTGGTGGCAGCACTGGTGGCCGTGGTGGGATACAGTGCAGCTGAGTCAATATCACATGATACTGTTATGATGCTATTATTCCACTTTTACTGCTATGGCTGCCTCCTGTGGAATCCTGGGATTTACATTTTAGGGAGTGGTATTTAGAATTCTCAGCCAGAGAGCTCTTAGGTCTCCCAAAACTACAAACTCCAGAATTCCACAGGAGGTAGCCAGAGTTGTTAAAGTGGAATAATAGCGCTATAACAGTTCAGTGCTATACTGAAGCGTCTACTGGCATTCTCTCTGGATCAGAAGGACAAAGCATGCTGGCAGGTGGCAGTAGTAAGAGAAACACCAGCAGTTTCTGGCAGCAATGGCGGTTTCTAGTGAGCCTCCTCTTGCTTATGTGAGGTTCTTGACAGGTTACCCATAACCTCCAAGATTTCACAGTTGAAAACTGGGACACATGTGACCAAGCAACATCAGAATGAGATCAAGAGGGCAAAAGCTATTTCTGAAGAAGATGATGCCAGTTAGGAGAAGCTGCAGCAGTTTGATTTAGCCTAGGTAGGTTCTGCCCCTCTTCTCCTTTCCTCTTCTCTTTTTCCTGCTGAATTACTTGAGAGCAAGCTTCTTTTGCACTTGGCACTGAGTTTACACCAACTAAATTAAACTGAGGACAAAGAAGAAAAGTGGGAGGAGGAGAGAGAACAGGGGATATTTTAAAAGCAGTTGAAAAAGTTGGATGATGGAGGATTAATTAGGACTGTCTCTGCCAAATCAGGACCAATGGAGGGTATGGTTACACACATTAGTGATCTCTGGTGCCAGCTGTGAAGGCCAAGGTATTTAAAGATAGGCTTACTGATAGGGCCTTTGTCATAACAATGAAAACAGTAAGGAGCCTGTAAAGAGAAGCAAGAAGAAGACTGGAGAATGTGCGCTTCTGTGATTCTCATGTACCCCAAATGCTTTGTAGTGATCTAAACTCCTTCCTGATCTCCCCCAATTTAAACTAAAAGCAACTTTCAAATGAAAAATTGTGCATAAATATCACCTGGAGTGACATTTTCCCTCCTTAAGGTGCATCTCAAGTCACATACATATACACACCAGAGAAAAAACAAAAATGCAAAAATGCCACCAAAAATTGGCAGGCAATCCAGGATGAAGAAACCAGACGTAGATTCCCAGTCACTGCAGTTCTGATTTTCAGCTAATTTTTTTGCAGAAACTTCACCATTGTAGCCCAGGGTGAAAACTGGCTCTGACCTCCAATGTAATTGTCCATCTCTGAATTAGAGACTGAGATGAAGAAAGCATCTGGAGGAAGGCTGGTTTGAAAGGTTCCTAGACAGCAATGTCTTTGCAACATCCTAACCAGCTAGGGTTGTGCTAGCAATGTGAAATTTCCAGAAATATAGAAGACTTGGAAGGGGGGGGGTATTTCCCCCCCAGAAAAAAAAATTGGATGTTTTCGGGGGGATGAAAATGCAATATTACTACCTTTCGGAGATTGAAAGTCACTTTGTTGCTATAGAGGCATATGGCCAGCATCTTGCTAGTGACATATACAGATGTATGTTGTGCTGTGAATGAGGAATTATTTTTGGGGTACAATGCACAATTGTGATATCCAACTGATAGCAACATAAACAAAGTTGTACACGTGAGACTATTGTGCATGTGATAGAGCATTTAAGTATGCCAAGTAGCATGCAGATGCTCATTGCCACTATGTATTACCTCTGTGCATTGCAATTGCACAATGGGTTGTCAGCCATGCACATTAACCATTGAGCCACATACGTTGCACTACAGTATATTCAGTATAGGGACTGCATAATGTAATTATGTTGACAGATATTGGCCTCAATCCAACATCCGTTTAGTGCAGAATAAACATCCACATATGGGCATATGTCACAGCAGCACTATGCAGAATAGCAACATATGAACATACATATCAATGGCTGAGTGCCATTGAACAATACACAACCACAAGGCATAATCACAATGGAAAGTGCAGGATGCACAACCAAAATGCAATGCATAGGATATGCAAGCAACTTGCTAAATGACAGATGAACATGCAGTGGCGTTGCTGATGTTGCTGTCACCCAGTGCGAGGGGGGGGGGATTGCCTTGCCTTCCCCCCTGACTGAGTGACCACCTGCCCAGATTGCATGCCACCCCCGGAAAGGGCTTCAGACTTCAGTACCCTTCCCCAGCAACTGCTACTGGAGGCGGTGACACTGCGGCACATTTAGGGTTCAACGTGGCTGCTGTGAGAGTGGGAAAAGGAGGCAATGCCCTTTCTCATTCATCCAGTAGCTTCCCAGTCCATCCAAGGTGTACTGCCCCACTGGGTGACACTTCCCTCTGGGGTTTCACCTGGCATGGGCTGCACCCCTGGACTCCTTGTGATGCCTCTGTGAACATGCTGTTTGTGCAACTCTGTTTCCTCTGTTATCAGTAGAATACATCCATTATACCATGGTGACTTTTAAATCTCACGTGTGTAGTATGACTAAAAGGTGTAGTACTTTGAGCATTGGATTACGACTCTGGAGACCAGGGTCTGAAGTCCTGCTTGGCCATGGAAACCCATTGGGTGACCTTGGGCAAGTCACATGCTCTCAACCTCAGTGGAAGGCAATGGTGAGACTCCTCTTGCCAAGAAAACAAAACTTGCCAAGAAAAACCCAACATAGGGTCAGCATAAGTCAGAATTGACTTGGAATGGCCCTTGAGGTCTCTTCCAGCTCTATGACTCTATGATTCTAACAGCAAAGCTGGAAAAGATGGAGGAAAAGGCACCGAAACTGATTCAAAGTACTTAAGCAAAACCTGGATGAGGACAGGGTGTTGGGGTTGTTTAGCTTGGGAGGAAAAGTCACACATCAACAACAACAGCAACAAATACCCCTAAGTGAATTCTGGTGATTTATGCTATGCAGAAGGAAGATAGGGTCTCAAACAAAATATTAACTTGGTTTGGCATAAAATGATCATGTCTGATATATTAAAAGTGCAGTTTATTCAGAAAATCATTCCAAATTGAATTTACATTTTTAAAGATTTTTATTTGTTACAACAATAGCTGCACCTTCCTCAAGTGTAAGAAACACATACGGTAAACTACAGGGAATGTCTTTAGTTTTGTCAAACAAGGAACAGCAAATAACAACAACTCAATACAAACAGAAGAAACCATCAATATTAATAGAGCAAAGGAAATTATTTTATCTCCTCTTGTCCTCCACATTGCCAAGAAGACATAAAGTATTCATTCCCATAAAAAAAGAACTGAAAAAAGAAATCCATGACCAGGATTTGCAATTATGTGAGATACTGTACATAGTCCTACATAAAAGTTTACTTGCTACATAGTTTTAATAATAATAATAATAATAATAATAATAATAAATTTTATTTATAGCCCGCCCCTCTGCACAGCAATTGGGGTGGGTTACAACATGTTAAAACAAACAAAGTTAAAACATTCCCTCAATCCATAATCCAACCCTCCCCTCCTTAAAACCGAATTAAACTTGAAAGGAAATTAAAAATCAACAATAATAAAAACAATAAACCACTCATATTAAGATCAGTGAGAAGTAGGGACAGAATAAAGTTTTCAGAAATAATGTTGTGAGAATAAATATAGGAACACCTTATCTTACAATATGTTATTCATTACTCTAAAAGACAATCTCCTATGATACATTTGTATATTTTTCTGTAAAAAATGCATTTGGAAGAAAATATTATCCCCCTACCCCCTGAACTGTTCTGTTTCCCCCCCCCCCCCGAGTCTTCATCTCTCTTGGCTCCACAGTTTCACAGTGCCAAGACCTTGTGACTGGCTGAGATCACAACATCATCCACTACCATCTAACCACTTCAGGCAAAGTGAATATTCCAAGAAATAGTTTATTGTGAACTATCTTTCGTATGGTGCAAAGCATTGGGGCTGTGTGTGTGTGAGAGAAAGACACACACACACACACATACAGATTTGTCTGTGTGTATGAGAGATGCAGTCTTTACTGGGCAAGACTCATTAGCCAGACAAAAGGTGTGGTCTTGGTGGAGATGAAACTTGCTATCACTGGTTCTGCTATTGTTGCTATGGATCAACAGAGCCACCTGAATTTTTGGATTCTCTGGAAGCTTAGTTAATGTCTCACATCATAATTTTAGCAAGTGCACTTCAGAATTTACACCACCACTACTTCTGATCAGAAGGATAAACAGGGGAGCAAGATTGTGATGAGCTTCCGTTCCTGCTGCTGATCTCCATGGTGGCTTTATGATCCCTCAGGACTGCCATAGCATCTTATGTGGACTTCTTTCTTTTTGGAAGACAAGGAGCTGGCTGGCAGCCTCAACAAGCAACCCAGGCTTCAAAAGTTGGCTTTGAACCACAAAACTATTTTCAGATCCTTCACAGGCCCACCCTTGATGTGTGGTGGTGTGAGGATTTATATGTTAATCCATCACACATAACGTAGAAGCCAGGAGTAGATTGTCCCCTACGTAATCTCTCTGCTGGGAACCTGTTTTTATGGCTCGTTGGACCAATATTGGACTATAGATCTCCATCGAGTCGACAGGCCTTTCCACCCTGCAGGCCATGGGCTCGGGTAATGAAATCACAAGCTGGCACAATGACTTCAAATGTGCGTGAAATAAATTCGATTTGGAAAAATGAAGAAAGTCTGAAGTGAGCTGTTTATAGAAGAGGATTGAACAAAATGGGCTGGCTTCTGGGAAGGATCTAATTCAGTTAGTGCTCACAAAGGTGGCTCTGATGTGTTTGGAGAGGAAGAAGACAGGGCATCTTGACTCCAAATTGCACAAAGGAGGCAGGTGGTCAGGCAGGTTCAGGCTGTGGGCACAAGCCCCATCTCAGGACTATCAGTGGAGGTTCTGCTTGCTGCTGAAATAGGTTGCCAACGGGCAACTTCAGATTATCAGCAGTGGCGGTTTTTATAACTGGAAGCAGAGCTTGGAAGAAGTGTCCTTGTTTGGATTACTGCTTGCAGAAATTGCCTTGCCACCTGGGTCACTGGGAGCATTTTGCCACTTCTCTGCCCATTAAAAAAATATTCAGTTTTGTTCCCTTCCCACCATCCCTGACTCTAGATTGCCATATTACCTGGCCAAATAGTTTCCCCTCTGATTCTGGGCCCATTGCCCTCATCCTTGTTTCCCCCAGTGAGCAATTATGGCCCATCTCTCAGTCCTTGCCTGCCCTCTTTAACATCACAAGGGTCTGCCCCATTTGATGTCATAAAGTCCCACCTCTGTGGCATCAGAGGATTTACTTGGTGGGCTCTGATATCTCATGAAATGGGATGCTGCTGACCTCGTAACTGTATTTACATCTCTATGGTGTTGGCCATCTACTGTTTAGGCTGCAGCATTTCTGTTTGTGACAAGCCCACAACACTGGAGCCCAACCGATGTGTATCGTCTTTTAACATTTCATGACAGGGTTGGTTTTTTATGATGGGATCCCATCCACATTACACAGGTATAACACTATGAGTCTACTTTAACTTCTATGGCTAGATCCTATTGGATCCTGAGGGGTTTCTAGTTTGGGCAGAGGTAGAGGAAGAGCTTTCTGGCTGAGCTCTCTAAATACCTCATGAAACTAGAAAGTTCAGGATTCCACTGGTTGGAATCATAAAAGTTAAAGTGGGTTATTATTATTAATATTAATTTCTTACTGACCTCTGCCCATGGATTGAGATGGGCAACAATAACAATTAACAGACAAACATTATCAGTTAAAAAGACTTCAGTTAAAATACATATCAATTTAAAAAGACAAATAAGGTGTACACATATTAAAATAATCCACATTTAAAATTTGTAATTTAAAAATCTTCTGGATAAGCCTTTAAATTCAGACAGCGTATTCAGCTGTTGAATGTCTTCCAGCAGGTCATACCACAGTCTAGGGACGGCTGAAGAAAAAGTCCTCTGGATGACAGTTGCCAACCTAATCCTGGCTGACTTGAGTAAATAGTTATGTAGTGTGAAAAGGCCCAGGGTGATTAAAAATGTTGGTTATCTGGCAAGTAGATTAAGAAGCAAGTGGACAATGTAAGAGAAAGCATTGGGACAAAAAAACAACAGTGATGCTACTAGAGCTAGACCACTAATGGCTGGTTTTGTGGACAGGAGAGATCCCAAAGGCAGTCACCTCATTTTCAGGGGGAAAAAAGTATCAGTTTTTTAAAAAATTATGGAAAAAACTTGTTTCAGGTTTGATGTACTACACCAAGAAGCTCAGGATTTCTTATGAAAGTGGGCAACCTGCTGGCCCTCAGTCAAGAATATTAGATATTTTAGCCTTATAATTTGTTTTCTTTAAATAAGATCTCCCTCTGCAAACACACTTCTATATCACCAAAATACTCAAAGAGGTGACTGACTTGGTATATATCTTGGAAGAGCAACACAATCGTCTTCAAAACCATGATGTAGGGTTACATTTTTCAGAATCCCCCCCCCCCCCCGCATTATATTTGCACAACATGTTATCATTTTAGGCCACTGGGGTGAGAGCTGGTTGCACATTTCCCTTCCTGATATACTGTATTTCTACTTGCAGCAAGTTGCTGTTATTTCAAATATGGAGGTAGTATTTGGAAATGTACATGTATGTGGCTTCAAGTCACCTGTTGACTTATGGTGACCCCATGAATTTCACAGACTTTTCCTAGGCAAGTAGTCCTCAGTGGTGGTTTTGTCAGTTCCTTCCTCTGAAATGTAGCCCACAGTACCCAGTATTCATTGGCGGTCTTCTATCCAAATACTAACCAGGGCTGCTTCTTAATAGTAACGTTTGCCATATTGTCTACATTGGGAAGTTGCTTGGCCAGATGTATCTTGATTTTCATCTGTGAAATGTTGGGGGGTATGTGAAAAGCTCAAATCAATATTATTCCCCTATCCTTAAGGGCAAGTTATTGTTCTTTGGTAGCTGTGGTCATTCATCTTTCCTTCATCATCATCTCCCCCTCCCTCCAAGCAACCCCCCCCCCGAATGCAGTGATGGGGGCATGGAGTCTGGGCCATTAAGCCTTGTCTGTAAATGAAGCCCCTCTCCCCATATGTCAACCTTTGATTGGGTCAGGGACCTCCCAATGACCTCAGCCCTGTCAGGACAGTAAGACTTAACTCATACAAATGGACAGAGCTTCTGCAGGTGGCAGCATCCCTTGGGATCTTCCAGGCAATCCTATTACCCATTCATTACCTGCGAGGCTCCCGGCAATGGACCCAGCTTGTCCGTAATATCTGCTGCCATAAAAAAGACAATCCATCCCACTGTTTGCTCATCATCACAGCTGAGAACTGGAATGCTGCAAGACTGGACATCAAGCTTCTTGCACTGGAGCAGGAGGTCTCTATAATGTAGGTGCTAAGCTCCATCAGTTTGAGTCCTCAAGCAGTTATTTCCAGTGCATAATAATAAAAAGGATTTTAGAAACCATGGTGCCTTTTCCAATTTGGAATGGATGCACAGTTTAGCAACAGAACGTGTACTTTATATGTGGAAAGTCCCAGGTTCATTACTTGGCATCTGCACTTAAAAGGCTCAGGTAACAGGTGATAGAATTATGTCTATTTTAAGAGCAAACAGTGCTGTGCTTGATCACTGATAGAGAATTTCAGTCCTCCAGATATTTTCCCTTTCAGCTGCATGAAGTCTCAGATAGCATGGCCAATGGCAAAGGATAATTACAGTCAGATTAATCTGGAAAGCCAAAGTTACCTCACATCTCAGGCCTAAATGGACAATTGCCCACTTGGTCTATTTTTTATTTTTTATTTTTTTTTTTTGCTGATAATGCTCCCTTTCCCTTTATTTCCAGAAAATCTGTGATAGAAAGATGGTGTGGGTTATACCTCCCTATAGGAGTGTTTAAAAGGAGTCATAATTTTTGCATTGAGAGAAAAGCAGGGATACCTTTTTAAAGACTGAAGGACAATTTCATGGAGTAGCAGAATTCTAATTTGAGGGGCAAGGCCATCATTTTGTCTCTCCTATAGCTACACACCTGGGTTTGGGGGGAATTCATGTAAAGAGCAAAAGAATAAACAGAAATGAGGAGTTCAACCCTTCCCTTCTTACATGGGTTTCCTCTACACAGTGTGTCACCTTAATATTTTTTTTCTCCCAACTGTTTCTTTGTATGGAGAAGAAATTTATGGGATTCACATTTTAGTGTGGAAAGTTCCATTCCAGGACTGCCACTTCACCTTGAAACCTCATACATTGTTAAGACTTAGGACTTCATCACATGAGGCTAGAAAAGCAGAATTTTAATAGGATAAAAGTGTCTTTGGCCAGTACTTATCATATGACTTTGTGTCTATCCTACTGCCATATTACATTCCATTTGTTAATGTAGTGAACTTTTTCATTGATGGGCAAAACCTGTCAATGGCTCTCAATCTCATTGCTATTCTAGTACTGCCTTTATTTGACAGGTCGTTTCTGCTGCAGTTCCCCTTCTCAGTGAGTGGGCCTGATTTTGCTCTCCCCCCCCCTCCCTGGAAGAGACTGTGCCATCAACAGCTTGCCTTGGTGGTGCAGTGGTTAAATGCCTGTCCTGCAGCCACTCACTCATAGACCACAAGGTGGAGAGTTCAATACTAGCCAGGGCTCAGGCTAGACTCAGGCCTGCATCCTTCTGAGGTCGCTAAAATGAGTACCCAACTGTTGGGGGGCAATGAGCTTACAGTTGTAAACGTTTAGACACCCCATAGTGTGGTATGAAGCTATATATAAAGCTGCTTTGCTTTTGCTTCTGAAACAAGCTGCTGTGTGCACATTCACACAGCGATTTGGGCGACAGTTGGCAACCACAATTGCTTGTGTGTGACTGTTGTGTGAATGTACACAGCACTTTGGGAGAGGCGAGGAGGACTGATCAAGACACCAACACCTTTCCAAAGCTGGCTCCTATGTGCACATTCACACAGCAGCTGGCTTTGGGAGGTGGTTGGCTCAGTGGTGATCACTTATCCTTCCCTTCCTCCTGGAAGGCAGTGTTTGGCAGTGTGAAAAACAGATCACCAAAGTGGTATTGTGGGGGAAAGTGTGATTAAGAAATGATGCCAAACCAATGCCATTCTTAAACTAGCACAATTGTGGTGGGACAGCAGGCTGATGTGATAAAGTCCTTAATGATGCATTTTAGAAAGGCAAAATGTACCTGAAGCTGTGTATACATTCTCAAAACACACATGATTAGAACGTGGCCATTAAGGGAGGAAAAAAAATATAAGCATGCTTTACATAATGAAAAATGTGTAGAATTAAATAAGGCATAATGAAAATGCATATGTTAAAAATATGCAAGAAATCACACAATAATAATAATAATAATAATAATAATAATAATAATAATA
>CM034703.1:161342593-161355286 GCA_020142125.1 Phrynosoma platyrhinos
AAAGTTAAACAGAGTGATTCAGGTTGAAGAAAGAATGAGAATATCAATGTAAAAAATTAGAAATAAAGATAAAATGACACTGATACATAGGAGAAGGCATGTTGAATCAAACCAAAGTCCAGCATTTTATTCACACAGTATCTACATAGTTGCCCATGTATAGCTTACCAGCAGGATATGACTGCAACAGCACCCTCCATTTCACATTCCTCACCTACCGGTATATATAGAGACATATTGGTTCAGATATTAGAGGTGACGTATTGATATCCTGGCCATTAATCGTTAGTGGCTCAATCATCCGTTAAATTATCCAAGTCTTTTGTAAAGCCAATCATGTTGTCACCTATAACTACTTCTTGTGGCAGTGAGTTCCACAGTTTAACTGTGTTTTAAACTCCTTTATGTCTGTCTTGACTCTCTTACCATTTAGCTTCAGCAGGTCCAGACAGATTCTAATGTTATGAGAGCAGAAGCAAAGCTTCTCTCTGTTTCTTTTTCCACATCACAAATAATAATATATATTTCTATCATGTCTCCCCTGTATTTTCTAAATTAAACATTCACAAACGTTGTAACCTTTTCTCATAGGGCAGTGGCTTCATTCCCTTGATAATTTTAGCTGCCCTTTTCTGAATCATTTTGAGCTCTTATGTATCCTTTCTTTAGATATGAAAAGTAACTCTACACAGTATTCCAGATGTGCTTGCACCATGGATTTGTATAAGGGTAGCATAGTATTGGCCTTTATTTTCAGTTTCCTTAGAAATTATGTCCAACATGGAATTCCCCTTTCTTACAGTAGAGCTACCACAAATACAAGATCCCTTAGGACCTTATCCCACGCTGCTCTCAAAAGTGGCAAGAAAGCGATATGAGCATCATTGCAGTACTATAGCGCTAGTATAAATATGGCGCTAGCGCTATAATAGCGCTATGGATAAGCTAGCGCTATTGCAATGCCCGCTGAAACCGACATTCAAAAGAACCCGAATGATGCTGCATTCCGAGCGGTTTCTTGTTGGATTCTGAGCGACGTCGTGTGATCACCCGGAAAACTATAGCGCTATAGCGCCTGATTCTTAGCGGATTCTGAGCGACGTCGTGTGATCACCCGGAAAACTATAGCGCTATAGCGCCTGATTCTTAGCGGATTCTGAGCGACGTCGTGTGATCACCAAGGAATGTATAGCGCTATAGCGCCTGATTCTTAGTGGATTCTTGCTGCTTTTGGCCCCGTGGGATAAGGTCCTTACTAAGTCAATCATTTCCAGGTCATGACCTCATCAATTTGTATGTGAAGTTTGGATTTTTTGCTCCAATGTGCATAATTCTGCCCCAATATACATAACTTTACACTCGATTACAGTTAATGTCTTTTGCTTCTTCACTGCCATTCTTCCAATTTGGTGAGATCTCTCTCTCCCCCCCCCCCTTATGTATTTACACTGTGTTGTTGTAGAGCAGGGGTAGGCAACCTTTTTGAGTTGGGGGCCAGATTGTTGTCCTTCAGACAATTGGGGGGGGGGGAGCACCAAAAACAAACAAATAAATAAATAAATATATTGTTAAAAATAAAAATAAAAATATGCATGTACACTCTCTCAGCCCCAGAAAAGCCATGGCAAAACCCCTGTGGAGATTTTGCCAAGAAAAACCCAAGAACAAGTAATAACAACAATAATCAATATCATCATGGAGGGCAGCGGCGGAGGGCAGCGGGGGCCGGTCCAAAGGCCTCGGGGGGGGCCGCATCTGGCCCCCCGGGCCTTAGGTTGCCTACCCCTGTTGTAGAGTGTTTGACTGGGACTTGGAAAATCAAGGTTCAGGTCCTCACAGAGACATGAAACTCATTTCTCAGTCTATTCTATTTCACAGGGCTGTTATGAACATAAAGAGGAGAGGGGGAAGGAGAGCCATGAAAGTTCATTTTGGGAAAAGTAGTATGTCAATATGGCTAATAAATAACTAATAATTAATAGACCACTTGGTTTAGTGGTTGGAGTTTTGGACTAGAACTATGGAGACTAGAGTTCAAATCCTTGCTCAGCCATGGAAACTCACCAGGTGACTAGTGCCAGTCATATTCTCTCAGCCTGAGAGGGAGGCAATGGCAGACTCTTTTGAACAAATCTTACCAAAAATTAAATAAAAAAATCAAAAAAATCCTGTGATTAATTCTCCTTTTGAACAAATCTTGACAAAAAAACTCCTGTGATTCACCATAAGGTGGAAATGACTTGAAGGCAACAACCAAGACCAGCTATCTAGTTCATGGGTGAGAGCTGAACAAAGGATTTTCTGGTTTGTAACTCCCATGCAGAATCACTGCCACTAAAAAAGAATCTCTCACTAAAAAAAGTATCTGTTCTATCTCTGCTTTTAATGATTGAGCTAGGACAGGAATTCTGTAGGACAGAAGAGTAAGGCTGGAGGTAAAATGGGAAGTGTAAACCTCTGCTTTCCTTTTAGCAGCAAGGGAATCCTGAAACAAGTCTCGTTCACACTGTTGCATCTTGATAGGCAATCTTTGGAGCAGCTAGATTTTTCTTAACCCTTAGGTTTGAAAAATTTCATGCCATTTATTTATTCAGGATGTTTGCCCTGCTTCAAAGGAAGCACAGGACATGCCTTCACACCTATTAGTTGATTTCTGTCACATGTTTTCTGCAGCCTCTGGTTTGGAGCTTTGTTGGTAGCAACAGAATCCCAGGGTTGATGGAACATTTTTACTAGCTGATTTTGTCTGCCATCTTTTCTTTTATGATGTGAAGCTAGGATAGGGTTATCTTTCCCCTGATGCCAGCCTCTGTGGTTTCTTTGCAACGCCCACTTGGCCCAAAAAGGGAAACTGTGGTCAAATTTCAAACGTCACAAGTATTTGTGAGCGTCAAAGGCCCATTGCAAAAGACAATACAGCCAAACAGATGTTGCCTTAACTCCACTGTCCTGAACTGGCCCTTGAGGGAGTACTCTGTGCCCCCTTGTGGTAGGTAAATTCATTATAGAACCTTTTTCTGGACTCTGGCAGACCTTCTAGTTTATCATGGCTTTGTAGCTTCTTGTCTGAGCTGCCGGGAAAATTTTCCAAAATTCCTGGCCCAGAGCCTGCAAGCAGAAGATATTTCAGAACACACCAGCAGACAATCAAAGCCTTTTCTGGGACTGGTTGTCTCTGTAGCCTGATAATTGGTTACATTCAGGTTGGGAATACTTTTTTTTGCAATATATCTTTTGTAGGCCTAAATACCCCAAAGGTACCAGATCCTGTCTGATTTCAGAACCTAAGCAGGGTCAGCTCTGGTTAGTTCTTGGATGGGAGACCACCAGAAAACATCCAGTGCTGTAGGCTACATTTCAGAGGAAGGAACTGGCTGAACCACCTCTGAGTATTTTCCTTGCTTCAGAAAACCCTATGAAGTTCATGAGGTCATCATAAGCTGACAGGGGACTTGAAGGCACATACACACACAGATGCTTACTAGCTATCCTATCCCAAGCACTTGCGGCTATCCAGAGTCAGTTTCCAAATGAATATCATATATACTATCTGGTTAAAATCTCAATGAGACTGCAGTCCTCTACTCAGTTACATGGAATTAGATCCCATGACACTCAATGTGCTTTAGTTCTGAGTAGATGTGTATGATTGTGCTGATTGTAAATAAGTGAAATAGGCTAAATGAGATGTTAGTCTTTAGAATTTTAGTGCTGTTGTGGGAGGGGGGCAGCAGCAAAGTGACATCCCTCATTCAGATCAGAATTTGGTAACATCAGATATTTAGAGTAGTCATGGTGGCTAGAGAATCTGGAGAGCTGTAGTCAACAAAACTTTGCTTAAACTCTGTGGTTAGTGTTAGACCAGGGTTGGGAACTTTGCACCTCTCCTGATGTAGCTGGATTGTGACCCCCCTCCCCATGAACCAGCATAATCACTGGTGAAGAATGTTGGGAATCACAGTTCAACAACTTTTGGAGGGTTGTGCAGCTCCCATCCTCCCTTTTGTCTTCTACCTAGATTGACCAGTTGCTAAAGAGGACCAGTATTCTGGCACCACAGCTGACTTGAGAAAATATTTTGGAGGTGAAAGACAAGATGGCAGCCTTTCCTCCATTCCACAGAAAGAAGCAAATTGTACTGCCTGCTGAATCTTAACTCAGTACTGGCAGAGGGACAGCTATTCAACACCACAACTGAAGGGGAAGCACATCCATTTAGGGAGTGGGAGTATAATACATCTCTCCCCTTCCAAAATGGAAATGGTGAGGAGGCTGAGAAAGAACATTCAGAGGACTGATTCCCCTTCCAGCATCTACTGCCTGAAGCTGTTGCCTCATTGCACCTTGTGGTAGAGCCAGCACTTGTTTTGGGTTGGGGAACCTCTATATCTACCAAGATTATCACTTCTGTACAGCTGTTTAATGTGCAGGATCCCCTTTCCCTTTTCACCTGGCCAGACTACTTCTAGCTCACCATTTGCCATTCTGCAAATACTGCCATACCATCGAACAGGAGCAGACAACTGTGGAAGGCTGGGACAGCCTTGTCCCCCAAGAGACCTTGGAGGGCTGTGACTCTCCATCATACCAGGGGAAACAAAAATAGTTAAGGAAACAAAAATATCAAAATATCAAAGATATATCTCAAAGCTAAGCCTGTTAGGATCTAGCTTTAAATCAGCAGAGTAGCAGAAATGTGTCCTTGGATGTTATCACATGTGGCCCAGAAACTGAAAATAAAGTGGAAATGAGGCATCCCAAAAATAAATGGGAAATAAACCTTGTTTCCGCAAACGTCATTACCTTCATTGCAAATTTACAGTAATTGTATTGAACATCCACACACAAGAGAAAAAACCCGTAAATGTAGTAGAAATGAGCCTCTTGCACATGCGCAGATAGAGGAATGCTTGTTGGAACCATGGCAATAGCAGGGAAATGCTCCCCAATGCGCATTTGGCGATCACATTACGATACCATAATTACGTATTTGCATTTCCTCCAGACAACTGGATTACAAAAGATCGCGGTTAACACTAGTTTCTGTCACTTTCTATCCAGTTTCTGTGCGACGTCGTGTGAAAACACGGGGCACTAATCCAGTTTCGGTCTGGATTTTGTGTGGATTAACCAGCAGATTTGCCCCCGTGTATTAACGTAGCTTGTCTAACAATGCTTTCTCTAAGAACTGAGACTGCCTCAAAGTCAACACAAGTAGCATGCAGTTTAAAACAAAGGTTTACTAATGCCTTGAATCTACATATGCATAGAGGCTACATCCTAATATAGGACGTTATCACACGTGGTTCAGAAAGTGATAATAAAGTGGAAATGAGGCATTCCGAAAATAAACCGAAAATAAACCTTGATTCCGTAAATGGCTTTCACACGTAATTACCTTAATTGCGAAATTACAGTAAGTGCATTTAACATTCACACACAAGTGAGAAAAGCCTGTAAATGTACTAGAAATGATCTTCTTGCACATGTGCAGATAGAGGAATGCTTGCCGTAGAACCATGGGAAAAAGCAGGGAAATGCTCCCAAATGCGCATTTGCTTTTCACATTACGGTAAATGCGAAATTACTGTAATTTCGCAAATGCATTTCCTCAAAACTACCGAATTTCAAAAGATTCGGATAACACCAGTTTCTGTCCAGTTTCTGTCCAGCTTCTGTGCGACGTCGTGTGAAATCGTGAGGCACAAATCCAGTTTCTGTTTGGGATTTGTGTGGATTAACCAGCAGATTTCCCCCGTGTGATAACGTCCGTAGTTAATGAATAGTTCAGCTAAAAGAAGAAATCTTTATGTCACCATCTTTCCGAAGAAAGTTGAGAAAGTAGGGAGATGGGGGACTGGATAGTAGCAGGAGAATCTCGTTGTGTGAGAAACTTCCTAAAAGGAAGTGATCTGGATCACATGGCTTGTTTACTAATTTATAAAGGTATTTATTGCCCCTTTGATTCAATAGCATCAAATGGGATGTTTTAATGAGGGAAGACAGTGGAGTTTGATAGGAAATCCTATCTATCTGAAGAGCCGGAGAGAGAATGCTGAAATTTTCCAAGTGACATCCGGGGGGGGGGGGGTGACACCACTGCTCCCCAAACATCTGCTTTCTGGCAGAAACAGGCCTTTAAAATGCTGAAGAGATGGTGTGAGTGGGGTGAGGCTCAGTGGCAGGAGAAAGGAGAGGCCCCAATTTTTTTTAAAAATGAATTAATTAAATTTTATTTTAAAAAAATATATTTAAAAAAATCCTTTTTCAATTTTCATTAAAAAAACCACATCTTACCAAATGTTCACTTTAACCACATGAAACTATGTACATGTAAATACATTTAGGCTGTGCGTATGGTATTGTAATTTAAAGGTATAATTTTAATTTTGCTAGTTGTTTATCTCACAACTATTGCCATTACATTCAGTGATATACAGGAATTATGATTTATGAATAACAGTACAAAAAAACAATACTAAGGATTCTGCATGGAGTAGTACAGGAGGAGGTCAAGGGAAGGATAACACTTTGAGTTACCGCACCAGTTGACACCAAACCTAGTGACGGCACTGTACTACACCTGCCTCCACAAAACAAAACAAAATGGTTGTCTGTCCCCAAACACACACTAAGGAGCATGGCAACATTTTCATTATGTTTTTGGGCCTTCCTAGGTTATATCTGGCCCAAGAGAGGCTTTTCTTTAATAAAAGGTAATGTCTGCAAGCCACTTCCTTTTCACTTCCTGTTTCAAAAAATGCTTATCTGGGACCCAAATTGGCCAAAGGGGCACAAAAATGTGGTGGAAATGCCATCCACTCACCCCAGCGAGTATTTTGGAGCAAAAATTTGAGGAATGTTGTAGGTTTTACTTTGAGGACATAGGAAAAATGGGTAAATGAGTGGCCATCAGCCTGCTTTATCTTTAGTGACCTTCATGCACATCTACTTGTCTGTCTCCCAAATTACTGAATGTTTCAGAGGATTCTAGAAAATGTTCTAGGCTGCAGCCTCAGTTCATGAGGAATGCTAATCTTGCCTTTTAAGTTATTTTTATTGTCTGTATCATTTTTACAATATAATAATGTTGTACCATTTTGAGGCTATATTTCAGAGGCAGGCACTGGCAAAACCACCTCTGAGTATTCGTTGTGTACGAAAACCCTACAAAATTCATGAGGTGCCATAAGATGGCAGATGACTTGAAGGTATGTTACCCTCCCACGTTTCAACCATAATGGCTCACAACGTGCTTCACAAATATAAAACCAAATTTATAAGTGGATGACTGGATAATGAAGGTCTGACAAAATGTATTTAGGTACGGCTACTGGAGAAGTTACTTTTGCTTCTCCTGTCGACCTAAGAGAATTTCTCAGGTAAACGAAAAGTAGGTCCCCTTTCATTGTCAGTCTTTGGAATATTGGTTGGTTTTGATGGTATCATATGAACTTGGTTTGGCAAACAACTATGGTGGATCACTGAATTGGGGTCAGCAATTGGTAACTTTTAGGACACATGTGGCCCCCAAAAGTTCATCAGTAGACTTATCACTTTCCTATACTGAATCAGTCACTGAAGGAAACTTTTGTCCCCTGCAAAAACCTTCTCAAAGCTGGCTGGATGCCAAGCCAAGTTCATCTGATTCCAAGAGCAACAGTGGAAGGAGAACTGCATTTCACTTACCTCAAGAATTCTTTTAAAGCAGAAGGTTTCACAGAGCTTCCAGAAAAACACTGGCTCTCCCTTTTATATGTTTTTCCCCACACTGATCCTCTCCTGTCTTAGCTGGCTATTGTATGGCAATCTGAAGTTTTTAGACTCAATCAGTTATGAGCACATTGGCAAAATCAAGTGAAAAATAGAAAGGAAAAAAAACCACATATTCTTAGTCCCATTTTTCTCCCTAAAGAGAGTCATTTTATTACAGGGAGCAACAAAAAAGTTCCATATGGAAATGATTCATCATGCTTTTTGTATCGCTGGTATAATGTCAGAAAAATATTTTGTGGCAAAATGTGTATGATGTACGAGGAACTCCTATATGCCAAAGGAGTTGCCTATATGCACACATGTGTACACAGAAATATACAAATGCACACACACCAGCCACAAGGACTGTTAAGTTTTCCATGTATCTTTACCAATGGAAAATGCTCATACAACTCCTTGATAAAAACAGAAGCAATAGCCACAAATATATAGAGAGAA
The DNA here is from genome assembly GCA_020142125.1 of Phrynosoma platyrhinos. Classification (NCBI taxonomy): domain Eukaryota; kingdom Metazoa; phylum Chordata; class Lepidosauria; order Squamata; family Phrynosomatidae; genus Phrynosoma; species Phrynosoma platyrhinos. The sequence continues at coordinate 161,350,808 of CM034703.1, forward strand.
AGAAAGAGAAAGAGAGAAAGAGAGAAAGAGAGAGAGAGAGAGAGGGGGGGGGCAGATTGCTTCTAAAGGCATTTTACTGCTGCTTTTGACCTTCCTTGATTTATTTATCTTGAAAAGAGAAGGTTGTCTTTTCCTTGCACACTATATCAGAATCACAAAACATGGCAACTTTTAGAGTTTTATAGCTCAGATGTGGAGCTTGTCTCAAAAACCAGTTATGGCACCTTCTTTTGTGTTTGTTTGGGCTCGAGTTGCCAGGTGAAAAAGTGTGGGCAGTGGCAGCTGGTGGCTTCTTTCTCATTTGGATTTGGGAACCTGCCCTGACCTTCAGTCTAAATTTTAAAGGAACTGTCCAGGAAGCTGAGACATTTTCAAGAATAGGGTTTGGCACCTCAGGTTACTCCTTCCAAGTTCAGGGTAAAATCTGGAGTGGAGTCATTGCCCCATTGACATGGAAACCTCCAGCTAATCACTGGATGGATCAGGATATAATTTCGAGCAACTTAGTTCCAGTACTTATGCTCCCCATTTCCCCCTATTCTACTTTCTTAAATTCAGAATAAATTCATATACACAGACCAAACAAAGTCACATTGGATTTAGAGTGAATGTCCAAGAGAGGAGCAAAGCCTAGGTTTCCAGTTGACAGTTCTGTGTTTTAATCACAACAGCCATCATCCCATGAGTGCAAAGCTACAGTCATGATCACTGGCTCAGCAGCTGAAGAAGGAAATCTCTGGCATGTATTTCAAGTTGGATTGCATGGGAGCAAAACATTACAGTCGGACAAAGTGGTACAAGTTGTGCTTGAAAAGCAAAATAGAGGTGAGAAAAGGTACCTCCAGTTGCCCAGGATGTGTCTGTGGAGATTCCTACATGTGGCTTTTAAACCATGACTAGACCTGGAAAAAAGTGGTTTTGGTGATACTTATTCCTTGCTGCTACCTCCAACCCATAGCTGCTTGTCTCCCAAGCACAGTTAGGGCATCCCTTTTCTTTGATGTGGGAAACCCATTGACGATCTTGCAGTCATGCAAGTCCCCAGGTGCAAAGCATTGCTACCAAGGCAGTTGTGATATTGGCAGTCATCTGGTGTCAGTGTCTCTTCATCGCTCTTTCTTCCCCTTCCTCCTCACTATTCCCAAGCAAACTGATTGCCTTTATTTATTTTACTATTTTCTTTCTTTCTTTCTTTCTTTCTTTCTTTCTTTCTTTCTTTCTTTCTTTCTTTCTTTCTTTCTTTCTTTCTTTCTTTCTTTTTCCTCCCTTCCCTTCCCTTCCCTTCCCAAAAATTTAAATCACAGTGGCAAATCTCTGGAACTGTGTGTAAAATTTAAAATAAAAATAAGTTTATTCCCTCCCCCCCCCCAAAAGGCAAGCTGGGTAGGGTTTAGGGCAGGGAGATGGGGCTAAGGAGGACTCAGGAAGAGAGCATGATGGGAGCAGGAGCCCCAGTCGTGTGTCTGAAAAGACGTGTGAAAATGACTGCTGTGAAACTGTTATGGTTCCCTTTGTTTAAAAAAACTTGATGCGAATGCTGCAAGAACAGGGTTCATGTGGTAATGTCCTGTGTCTCATGCTTCCAGGCCAGAAAGGGATCTACCAAGAGGCAAGCTGAGGTACTTGATAGGCAGCTCTCATAGGAGGCAAATTTTGGGCACCATTAAAGCCAGTAGATGAGAGACAGGATACTTCCACATGGGAGGGTTACAAATCGACCATGATGTTGCCTAAAGCTCTTGTAAAATTCTGTGAATGAGACAAGGGGATTCCACAATAAGGACAAGAAATGTCTATTAGAGGTTATTCAGATAGTGGAAATAATCCAGGTAGCATCTGGTTTGAATCTTGGTTACTCACATGCCTTTCAAATGCATCTGATTAAGTTTTTCGGGGATGAGGGGCAAAAAACCCCTCTTACCCCAGGATAATCGATGTCGGATTTCTTTCTGAGTTTTTCTAAAATATTTGGATTCTTGGATGTGTGAATAACTGATGTGAATAGACCCAGGATAAAACTTTGCATGCCTCGAATGTGCTTCAAATACATTCACACTTTTTACTCCATCTTTATTTGAGTGCTGACATGTATGAGCAACTGAATTCACAGAGATGCATACAGATGCAGTCCCATAGTGTGAATAACAAACCCAGAGTACATGAGTGAAATTATTTGCATAGTCACACTAAAAACAACATGTGAATGACCCCTAAGATAATTCTGAGCCTTAGAGTGCAATCCGCACAGCTCCCATTCATTTAAATTAGGTTCTGAAGGGACTGTGCTGGTATATTGTGTGTCTTGGGGCAGTCAAAACACACCGAGTCCAGGCATGCAACTTATGACATGGAGGTCATGTTCCACCCTGTGTGGTCCCTGAAGCTGGTGGGACCTTATTCATTTTTAGTTGGGTTAAAGAAAAAAGTTTCCAGTAAAACGGAGTCACAAAGAAACAGGAATCTCAGCAGCAAAAGCCCTTCATTCAGTGGTGAGTGATCTTCCTTCCAAGACTGCTGTTTTCTGAACTCCAATAGTGGCGATTTTTTTTGTGTGGTAACTTGTTTGTGTACATATGGTGGTGATGCTTCTGTTTTGCATGTGTGTCTGGCCATCCATCCATCCATGTCCCTATCCCACACCTAATGCAACTCTTGAGACTGAAAACATTGCACACTTCTGCCTTAAATCATCCTCAATCTCTCTCCTTTTAAAAAAAATTGCTGGCTGTTTTCACTAAGCATATATTTGAACTCTTTTCTTTCAACCTTAGCTCCCTTTATATTGCACTCCAGCCTCCAGAAGACTGAAGGATGCAGATTCTTGGAAAGCATAGATTTCATCAGCTGCCATGGAAAACAGCAGAGAATAATCTCTCCTTCCTTCTCCTTCCATCTGCACTGCTTGTTCCACAAATCAGCCTCCAATTTTCTCCTGCTGACAGCCATGAAGAATTCTTCCACTAAAGAAAGAAACAAAATAAACACGATCCTTGTTTGAGGAGTAGGCTTGATAGCATTCATCAGTTAAGTGGCCTCACGGCTTGAGGAATCCATCAAGCACAGGACACAAATGGGGAATTTTAAGCAGAACTGGCCCCTCTCAGTTCTTCTTGATCCCTGTACTGCTGTGGCAGGGCTATAAACCATCTTTATATGACTTTATGGGATACAGGTAATGCCTTTATGATTATGTTTCCAAAGTGATACAGGATTTGTCTGTATTGTTTTAGGAAGAAAAACAGTTTGTACTCACTGGTGTCTGGAAGAAGGTTTTAAAATCCCCCTTTATAGGCTTCTAGGGTGATTTTCTCCTGTGAGTATTGGTGAGATAGGCAGCTCAAAGAAGAATGCTGGGAGACGTGACACCAATTAAAAATATTCTCTATTGTAGATAAAGATGCTACCATTAGTCACAATGAACAGCAGATTTTGGGTTTCACGAATGACAAATGGTCAGTTTTTAAATGGTTCCTAGTTGTATTTTTCCCCTCCTTTTTAAACAGAGGAAGAAGCCATTGCAGGATTTTCTGCTTCTTGTGTCATGAGAACTTGGTGACTTGGGTGAGTGGCCCATTTGCTATTCAGGCAGCAAAATGTTTTTGATGGGTCTTGGCTTTGATGGTGAATTTCAAACCTGAATCCTGCCTCATGAGTAACATCAGCTCTGCAGGTTCATCCATTAATTCACTGCATGAATTGAAATTCTGGCCTGGGGAAGGCAAAGATAGATTGGGATCTACTGATAGGTCTGTGGGTGATATTCAATACAGACCAAGTTCTTTTGATTCTGGATTGTTTAAGAAGACTAACAACAAAAAGGCACAGTCTTCTCTTAACAATCCTAAACACACTTAATAGGAAGGGGACAGGGCAAACCTAACTCAAAGATATGCCAGCTTTATGGAGTTAGTGTTAAGCCCAAGTGTCTTCTGCTAATAGAAATATCCTTATGTTGGCTGATCTGGCCAATCTAGTGTTCTCTTATCAGAGTTGTTCTGTTGGTGAAAAGTCCTGGCAGAAGAACCAAGAAAAGCAATGTGATAAAAGAACTGTTATACCAGATCCAAACTTCCTCCAATTAGCATAAAGTTAGACCAGGGTAACTATAGTCCTAAGTAATTCCCTACATTCCTAAGCTCAGAGAGATTTGGGTTCAAGTCAGCCTTAGATGTTCTACTATGGATTCAGCTGGTCCTTGCATTTTGTTGGTTCATGCATACCCTCCAACATTTCACACATGAAAACTGGGACACATGTGGCAAGGAGGATCAGAGTGTGCACAAGAATGCAAAAGTTATTAATGAGAAAGAAAATGCAATGTAGGAGAGGCTGCAGCAATTTGCTTTTGGCTGAAGGAAGGGAAAGATTCCATTGTCTACCTTCCTCTCCCCCTTGTTGAGTTTACTGAATGAAAATTACTTTTGCACCTACTTCTCAATATGCTTACCATTGCACTGCAAACTGAAGCTGCTATAACAA
>CM034703.1:161373062-161390209 GCA_020142125.1 Phrynosoma platyrhinos
CCGAGTTCCGGGGCAGCGTCATGTATAAACACGGGGAAATAATATGTACAGTATTAGCTGCGGATACCCTTTGGATTAGGTCTGCTTCAGACCCCGTGTGATAAGGTCCCTAGTGCAGCAGTGTCTGTGTATATATCCCAGACGCTTTCCCAAGGTAGCTTTTGATAATTTTTGTAGTAGTTTTTGTCCACACATTGTTTAAGGTTGCCAATTTGGTTCTTATTTGAAGTCCAGAAATCTTGTCCTTTATTGTAAGGGATCACCTCTATTTCAGGTTTGGAAAGCTTTTTCTTTTATTTTGATTAAGCAAGATGCCAAAAATCCTGTTTGTGAGGTGGGGGGGTGAGGGTGGGCTCTTTATAAATATAGAAAGGTGTGCATCATGTAACTGATGAATGTGGACATTGGATAGAAATAGATGGATAGATTAACTGGAATCAATATTTTAATTTCGTATTTAGGCAGAACAGAAATGCTTTAAAAGCGACTTCTTGATTGTCAGCTCTGTATTGCATGAATCTTGACTGTCCTTATTGTCATTTCGAAAATCTGGCAATGCTACCATGAAGTGTACAGTAGTCTGTGTGTGTATCTTCAAGTCACCTGTCAACTTATGGTGACCCCGTTAATTTCATAGGGAAGGAATATTCAGAGTTATTTTTGCCAGTTCCTTCCCTTGAAATACAGCCTGAAGCGCATGGCTTTTGTAGGCAGCCTCCAACCCATAGCTGCCCCTGCTTAGCTTCCAAGATCTGGTGCCTTTAAGACAGGGGTAGGTAACCTTTTTGAGCCGGGGGCCGGGTTGCTGTCCCTCAGACAATTGGGGGGCCGAAGCACAATAAATAAATAGATAAATAAATAATTTTAAAAAAAAATTAAAAATATGCATGCACACTCTCTCAGTTCCAGAAAAGCCATGGCAAACCCCTTGTGGAGATTTTGCCAAGAAAACCCCAAGAACAAGTAATAACAACAATTATCAATATCATCATGGCGGGCAGCGGCGGCAGAACCGGCTTGGGGCCGGCCGAAAGGCCTTGGGGGGGCGCATCCGGCCCTCGGGTGTTAGGTTGCCTACCCCTGCTTTAAGGTGTTTAGGCCCCTTTATGCCTACTTTTTTCCTGTCTTTCTCTCCCTCACACATAGCCTATCCTAACTCACTGTTTCTCTTTCTTCCACTTTAATAGCTGTATATTAAATAATAGCAGCACCTATTATTCTTTGGCGGACTCCCATCCAAGTAGTAACCCTACTGATTAGGGTTTCCAGATTGAAAACTGGAGAGGGTTCCTCTCCATTTAGTGGTTGTGTAGATGAGGAAATTTCAGCAAGTGTTGCTTGTCATGTAGCCAGGTAACCATGTGTATTATTTTGCATAGTTTTTGGTCCTTAAAACTGAGGCAAGGAGATTGGTCTGGCTTTAAACATCCAAAACTCTTTGTGGTTTTAAAACCATTTACAAAGTTATTTTAATCTGATTTTATTTGTGTACTTAATGTTTTAAATGCTTTATGCATTGCACATCACCTCTGTATGGGTGGGTGGAGAGGCAAAAGGTACATGCTTTGAATTAATAAAGAAGTGTTTTCTTTTTCCAAGTAATTGAAAATAAGGCTGGGGAATATCCAGATGTAGTTGGAGTCCAGGTTCTATCAGCCTCTGTCAGCACTGCCAGTGGTGAGGGTCATGGATGATGGGAATAATAGTCAGTTTCTGGTATGCCAGAGGATCCCTATCTGAAGTAGCAGAGTGCATGGTATGCATCTTTGTATACAAGAAGAAAATGTATTCTTGGAAGGGAACTGAAATATTTGAGAAAGCATCACCCTCCCCCCAGCTGTGTCTTTTGTTTCTTATGTGAAGGGAAGGGGAAAGTGATTTGGGTAGTAGGATGCCAAAGCTGTGGTTTCAGATGCTGCTTCTGCCAGACACACCATCTGTATAGTGAACTAAAACAAATAACTTTCCTTTTCAGTTCTTGGTTGGCTCATGATTCTCTCCTGCTCCTGCAACTCTAATCTGTTTTAATTGATAGCTTTTGGGGGCTTCCCCTAAACCTTTAGCAAGAGGAGGAGTGAGTAAAATAAGGTTGGAAGGGGAAGTGAAAGAATTGCATAAGACCCTGGCCATTGGATATTTTCCTTGAGATGTCAAAGTACTGTCAGTTGAAAGGCAGGGAAAATCCTTTTAGACCACAGCCTGGGTGGTGGCACGCCTTCCAAATCTCTGTCTCTCTCTTCTGCCCTGTCTTTTTGCAACTGAAGAGGCCTGTGCTCTAAAGGCAGCCAGGAACAACACAGATGAGTGTGTTGCTCAGATTCTCTGTCCCCCAATGTGTATGTATGTGCCTTCAAGCTTCCTATTGACTTACGGCAACCCCATGAAATTCATCAGGTTTTCTTAGGCAAGAATTACTAAGAGGTGGCTTTGCTAGTAACTTCCTTTGAAATATAGCGTACAGCATCTGGTATTCCTTGGCAGTCTCTCATCCAAGTACAAAGCAGCGGTCTAAATACCTGAAAGGTACCAGATCACATCTGATCTTGGAAGCTCAGCAGAGTCAGCTTTGGTTAGCACTTGGATGGGAGACCACCAGTGAATACCAGGGTCTGTAGGGTATATTTCAGAGGAAGGAACTAACAAAATGACCTGTATTCCTTACTTAAGAAAACTCTATGAAATTCATGGGGATTGCCATGTTGGCAGGCAACTTGAAGGCGCATGCAAACACACAAAGGAAACACATTTGTGTACAGAAGTTGTGGCTGTGCCATATCTGCCTCCAGCAGCACTGTTGCTCACTTTGGTCTGGAAACTCCATAACAGGAAGTAATCTGTAGAAACTTTAAGGAAAGGTGGAGGATATGGGTTGCCCCAGATGTTGTTAGACTGTATGTATTTTTTGTCATTGGCTACATTGGCAAGGTTAATGGGAGTTGCAGTCCAGTGACATCTAAAGGGCTACATATCTCCCAGAACTGCCTTAAAGGCTAGAATGTCCTTTTTTTTTTTTAAAAGGATTTTGTAAAAATATAATAAAAAGTAGCGGGAAAAGAAAGGGGAAGTACATAGGATATGAATATGGGCTAGACCAGGGGTAGGCAACCTAAGGCCCGGGGGCCGAATGCGGCCCCCTGAGGCCTTTGGACCGGCCCCAGGCCAGTCCTGCCGCCGCCGCCACTTCTGTGCCCACCATGATGATATTGATTATTGTTGTTATTTCTTGTTCTTGGGGTTTTCTTGGCAAAATCTCCACAGGGGTTTTGCCATGGTTTTTCTGGGGGTGAGAGAGTGTGCATGCATATTTTTTAAATTTTCAAAAAAATATTTATTTATTTATTTAATTTATTTATTTATTTTTGGTGCTTCGGCCCCCCAATTGTCTGAGGGACAGCAACCCGGCCTCCGGATCAAAAAGGTTGCCTACCCCTGGGCTAGACAAATATACTGAACATATATCCATAAAGATATCTGTTATTTTGTGACAAGACACTTTTGTAGTCCAGTGTTTTACTGGTGCAAGTCCCCAACTACATTACATTAATTGTGTGGTCTTGCAGCCATGTTCAGTGAAAGAGATGCTGCAGTAGGGACAGAGTCTCCCTCTCCATGCCAGCACTCTTCCCTGCACACACCTCTCAAAAAGAAAAAGAAAAAGAAAAGAAAAAAAGAGAGGCTTTTTCAATGAAAGAAGAAGAAGGGTGATTCCTATTAGCAAAATCAGAAATTTGTGCATGATGTGACATTGGGTAGAACTCATTATAGATGAATGCAGCACTGTCCCATATTTTTTATTTTTTATTTTATCTGGAGTATTTATACCCCACTCTTCAGCCAAAAGGCTATCAGAGTGGCTTACAAACGGTTAATTAGACATTTCTCTGCCCTCAGGCTTATAGTCTAAAAAGACAAGACACAAAAGGAGAAGGGAATGGTGGTGGGGAAAGGGAATATGTCCAGCAGATCTTCTCTCCCTCTAAAGCCTGGACCAAAGGAGATAAACTGGAGGGAGGGCCTTCTTCTTACTGTGGCTAGGCCAGATGGAGCTGGTCTGCCCTTCTTTCTCTTTTGATTAGTGATTCCCAAACTCTGGCCTTCCAGGTGTTTTGGCCCAGCTCCCAGAATCCCAGACTATTGGTCAAGATGGCTGTGGCTTCTGGGAGCTGGAGTCCAAAACACCAGGAGGACTAGAATTTGGGAATCACTGCTCTTGATGATGGTGGATGGAGGGAGGGCCCATAGTTGTAATTTCAAGTGGTGTTATTATATGAATTGGGAGTATCTGACCAAACTAAGTACAAAAGGGGAGAGAGGGAAGCGGACAGATAAGAAGGATCCTGCCTGTGGACACAGATGAAAGAAGATAGGCAACCTGGAGAGCAGCTGGACATATCATACCACAAGACACATGGTTGAGAGAGCCAGCCAGGAAGGCCCCAGAAGACCACTCCAAAGCAGTGGAGTCTAAAGTAAGAAGAGTTGATATGTGGTAGAGGGCAACAACCAAAGGTATAAATATTTTAGTATATATAAGGAAGTAGAGAAATAGTGATATGTATCCATCAGCTGGGGGGGGGTCAGTAGTGTATATCTATTTTTGTTTGATTTGCTAGTGTTTGTTAGTGTTTGTGTTTGTTTTTTCATAAAAAAGTGATTGTGTTTATGTTGAATAAAAATAATTTTAAAAAAATATAGAAGGTATGGAGTCAAACTAGACCTGTCTCGATCTAGCTTCAAGTCTAGATATAATATTGAAAAAAACACAGTCATTTTGATTGCAGTGCAGTGACAATGTCTGCATGGACATCCTGCTGAGCTACCTGATGTGTTCACTGCTGTCATCAGTTGCTTGCTCTGAGGTCAGAATAGGGTGCCCAGCCATGTGATCTTTGTTGGGTGCCTCATTCTGACCTAAGAAGTGAGTGACCAGTGGTGGGTGCAGACATGTCAGCAGGACGTCTGTGCAGACAGATGCCCCAGCGCAGAAATTTAAGGTGAGGCAATGAGGAGAGGTTGGGGCAGGTACTCTGTGCTGGCTTCTGTAGACAGAGTTTAGGTGATCAAAAGTGGAAAACAACTGCACTGAGCTATGTACAGTATCTTGGCTCATGTAGACAGAGCTTAGGTGATCAAAAGTGGAAAACAACTGCACTGAGCTATGTACAATCTGTTCACCCAAACTGTGGGCTTGCCACTCACAGATTTTAGCATCCACAGATGGCCCTACCCCATTGTCCCTAATAGTGGTTTGTGCATGCAGCTGTGGCTGGTTGAAAAACCATGGGACTTGAGGTCCCACAGTTTTTGGCATCCACAGTGGGGGTCTGAATGGAACATCCATGGATATGAAAGGCTAACTGTACAGTATGTGTAGCAACTTAGCGTGGGCTTGATAGACACTTTCTCACTCCAGTGCATGCCTAGGTCTGCACAGATGATAAAAGGGTTAAGCACATGGCAGGCCACCATTCATGGCTGGTGAGCTGCCTGCATTGGGTTTTATGGGCCACAAGTAGGGCATGCAGGCCTGACTCAGAAATACTTGCTGCCAACAGAAAGGCTAGCAGCAACTGCGAAACCTGTTGTCAATAGTAAACATTCACTCTTGGGGCCTTTTGTGTGTCATTTCATGCCAGTAGGCATACTCAGATTCTGTGCGTTCCCAGGCCTGACCAAACCACCTACTCTTACCACTTCCTCTCGCCTGTTGCCAGCTTGCCTTAGGCAGGAGGTTATGAGTACTCTAGGAGTGACAGTGACATTTCAAAGAGGTGGGCAGATCGGCCTGGAGTTGGTAATAGTGAGAATCTCTGTTTGACACACAAGTGTTTGCTCCCAGTCAACTGCCAGTTAGAGTCTGTTAGGAATGCATCAAGAGATAGAGAGGGAGAGATGCAGAACTGATGATTATATAGCTGGTTCTATCAAAATTGAAATCAGTAGCACAGTTCAGCTCGTGTTGAAATTGTTCCTATAGCTGTTGACAGGGATGGGAGCGGGTGAGGGGAACTATTTTCATGTGACGCATCCCTTATGCAACCCTGGTGCATTCGGTACTGAATCCTGGAGTAGTGGACAGAGTTCCATTTCAGGAATGTGAGTCACTTATTTACATGCATGCACTGGTCCATATAATGACTATCAGAGACATCACAGCAAGGTTGGATCAATTGGGAAGAGCTCCCTGCTTGTGGATCTGTTTTTGAGCAACCATCTTGGATTTCTTTGGGAAGTACCAGTCAGAAAGGTTGCTCATTTTTCTTGCTGAGAGTTCAGAACTGGGCTCTAGTCGGCCAAGCTTTATATTTGAATGGTAGGTAGGTATTCTTCCTAGAAAGTAATTCTGCCCCTGAGGAAGGACTCTAACCGTAAATGAAAATCTTTTGGTGTTGGTAGTTTGGCAAATTTGTAGATTTAGGAATATTTTATTCATGATTTATGTATTAATTAAAATGTTTCTGTTCCACTCTACATCTGATATCAGGTTAGGGTACAATCAGTAACATAGGCAATAATAGCCAGCAGAGTTACTACAGTTAGCTCTCCACATTTGTAATAGTTGGAGCAAAAGAGCCCCCTCAAAAGTGGAAAAAATACAAATATCTCTAGACCCCCTCAAACCTTAACTTAGGGCATTTGCTGACTGCTAGAAATAGTGCAAATTGAGTCCACTTTAACTGCCTGGCTCAGTGCTAGGGAATCATGGGAGTTGTATTTTTTTTGAGACATTGAGCCTTCCCTGTCAGAGAGCTGTGGTGCCACAATAAACTACAGTTCCCATGATTCCCTAGCATTGAGTCAGGGCAGTTAAAGTGGACTCAATTTGCACTATTTCTGGCAGTCTGCAAAGATAGTTAGTCTATATTCTTATGTCTATGGGCTAAGGAATTGGAGTGAATGTCACTTCTGTCCTGCCATCATGGGAATGCCAGACCTTATAGTCCTGGATGTGGTGAGAGAGAAGAAAAGTGGCCATGGCAGGGTGACTAGCACCAGATGATGCTCCAGGAGTGAAGGGGGAAGCAGGGATATATTCATTGTTATTTTATGCATTTATGAATTATTAATTTTTTTTTTAGATTTCTTTACATTTTCTAGTCTGCTCATCATCTGTGATTTTCTGTAATGGGCTGCAAAACTAAAACTAAAACTAAAAGTCCCATTTAATTATTGATAGCAAATTCATGAATAATCAGATTTGAGGAAGTTAAACCGGTGAATGTGGAGGGACAACTGTTGTAGGCAAAATAAGGCAAGGAAGATTCTGGGAGTATTTTGAGGACAATTTAAACAAAGGAACAGATGTGAGAATAGTATGGGGTGTTAGTAAGGCCTTTATGAGGGTTTTTTTTAAAATACTGAAAAATATAGAATAAAAAAGAGATTGGAAAGAACACAAAGGATCTCAGATGCAATAAAAAAGAAAGAAGAGAAAATTAAAAAGAGCCCATCTAAAAGAACTTTGGTGAAAGAAATCAAAAATTTACAAAAGCAGTTATCTATTAATATGGTTATGAAAATTGAGAGAAAATGAGATGTACAAAGGAGAAACAATTTGAATTTTAAAATAAATCAGGTAGATGGTGTGCTTTAAGGAAAGACAGAAAGATGTTGATTTTATAGCTCTGAGATGGTAAAAGACAACTTCAGATAATGGAAGGATTAAGATGATTTTTTTATAAATAGAACTATTTCCTGAATAAAGAGTAACAAATTTCATTAGAAAAGATTGACAAATACTTAGATAATCAGGATATACCAGGACTTAAAAATTCTCAAAAATTACAGATGTATAAATTATTATTAAGAATGGAAATGAAAAATGAACAGGTTAAAGAATGCATGGTTAAATAGGCCCAGAATATTGCTGACAACATACAGTTGCAGCAATGGAAAAGGATGTGGAAAAAAGGTCTAGAGTTCACTTTAAATTATGATCTGAAGGGAAAATTTTACAACATGATGTACCAATGGCATCTGATGCCAAAGAAAATTTCAAAGATGTATAAAGATATCTGTTGTGACAAAAAGAAGGGAATTTTTAATTACGTGATGGACATGTGATAAGGTGAAAAAATATTGGGTTTGATACATTCTGTAATGAAAGATATTTTGAAATTTAAACTTCATTTAGAACCAGAACTTTTCTAATTGAGACCGAAGGAAGAATAGATGGAGGAGAAGAATGGGAGAATTATCCAGTATATGATTACATCAGTCAGAATATTGTATGCACAGGAATGAAAGGAAATAACCATTCGTTCAGATTGGTTACAACTGCACAATTTTGTTGAAATGGATAAACTGACAAATTGTATAAGAGAAAGGAGTAATGTACAGGTTCACTCCATTCCAGGAACACAAGCCTTCAGCAGATTCAGAAAAGCTTTATTTAGTAAGCAGAACTGATCTCAGTACATAGTTATTGTCAGAAGAGAGGAATGTTTAGTTGCATGGTATACTTAGAGTTCAAACAAGTCACCATTACAAAAGCCTTAATCCCATTTGTCAGCAATTCAAAATGGTCTTCCCAGGTCCTGGCCCTCCCATTCCCCTACTACCACCAAGCTACAGTTTCATTTGGTAATTTGCAGGTCATACTTTCTCCCACATATCTGCTCATTATCCCAGGCTATGACAGATACACAATCTCTTTTTCTAGCATCACCAATAGAATAGCTACCCCATCATCCTGGTTTAAGACACATATATTAAAGCACAGCATAACAGGACCATGGCGGGACCATGATCCTGACAAAAGGTTATCAGAATTTTTTTAAAAAGAAGAATAAGAATTGATAACTGAAGTTTTGAAGCAGAGATGGGGGAAATTAGCAGTTTTAGGATTTTTATTTATTTATTTATTTATTTATTTCATTTATATGCCACCTTTCTCCCCAGAGGGACCCAAGGCGGCTCACAGACAAAATATTTAAAATCTCAATTAAATTCAAAACAATTAAAAACAAGTACACCCAATATAAAATCTCAAAAAATATATAAAAGTTAAAAACAAACTAAAAAACCCACCTGCTACATAAAAACCACCCTGCTATGCATTATAAAGCAAATGCTTGTCTGCATAAAAAATATTTTTACTTTATAGCGAAAGGCAGCAGTGGGGGCCAGCCTAGCCTTTCAAGGAAAGGCATTCCAGAGCATATGAGCAGCCACCGAGAAGGATCTCTCTTGTCTCCTCACCAAGGAGTCAGTGATCTTTGTGGGAGTGAGAGAAAGCCTTCTCCTGAAGTTCTTAGGGCTGTAGCAAGTTCGTATGGGGAGATGCGGTCTCTCAAGTAGTCTGGACTTAAGTTGTATAGGGCTCTATAGGTCATGACCAGCACTTTAAATTGTGCCTGGAAACAACTGGTAGCCAGTGAAGTTGTTTTAAGAAGGGAGTTAATGCTTCCTGTAACTGGCCCTGGTCAGCATTCTGGCTGCAGTGTTTTGAACCCACTGAAGTTTCTGGAAAGTTTCCAAAGGCAGCCCCATGTAGAACGTGTTGCAGTAATCCAAATGAGATGTAATCAAGGCACGTGTCACTGCAGGAAGATCTGACGCATCAAGGAATGGGCAGAGCTGGCACAAGTTTAAGCTGTGCAAATGCACTCCTGGACACTACTGAGACCTGGGCATGCAGGCTCAGAGTAGAGTCCAGGAGCACACCCAAGTTGTGAGCCTGAGTTTCCAGGGGGATTCTAACAGGTAAAGTGTCTATTCCCTGATCTGCCTTCCAACTGACCAGGAACACGTCTATGTTGTCTGGATTAAATTTCAGTTTGTTTGCCATCATCCAGTCCATTACTGACAGGAGATACTGGTTCAGTACAGAGATAGATGAGAAGGAGAAATAGAGTTGGGTGCCATTTGCATACTGGTGACACTGCACTTCAAAATTCTGGATGACCTCTGCTAGAGGTTTCATGTAGATGTTGAATAACATGGGGGACAGAAGAGAAACCTGAGGGATCCTACAGGCCAATAGTCAAGGAGTTGAACAGGAATCCCCCAACATCACCTTCTGAGTTCACCCCTCCAAGAAAGACTGGAACTACTGTATAACAGTGCCCCAAGTCCCATCCCAGAAAGATAGTCTAGAAGGATACCATGATTAATGGTATCCAACACTGCCAAGATCTCGCAGAACCAGTAGGGATATACTTCCCCTGTCCAGTTTTCTGCATAGGTCATCCACCAAGATGACCAAAGCTGAGTCTGTCCCATAGCCAGATCTGAAGCCAGATTGAAATGGATCCATTTCATCCAGAAATACCTGAAGATGAGAGGCCACCACTTGCTTCAGAACCTTGTGCAAGAATGGAATATAAGAGATTGGCTGATAGTTATCAAATATGGTGGGATCCAGGGAGTTCTTTTTAAAAATGGCCTCATCATAGCCTCCCTTAGACAGGATGGAACTCTGCTTTGTTGCTGTGAGGCATTTTTCATCCCCCCCGGCTAATCCCTGTCTGGCTGCTTTCAGAAGTCACGAAAGGCAAGGACGCAGTATACCTGTGGTGGCCCTCAGTTCTCTAAAGATCCTGTCCATATTATCGGGCTACAAAAATTGAAACTTATCCAATAGTACAGGATAAGCAGATGTCAAGATTACATCCACTGGAGTTGTGTCAACTACAGCATCAAACTCACGAGCGAGTTTGTCTGCAAAATGTCTTGCACATTATTCATAGTGAGCTGTTGAGTGGTCTTTGTTTTCTTCTTGGGGGCCAGAATGTAAAAGGCCCGTGACCACTCTGAACAGCTCCACTGGATGACACTGTGTATATGTAATAGAGGCAGGGAAGTATAATTTCTTTGCTGCGTCCATTGCCTATGTGTAGGCGTTCCAATTGGTAATGTTCTGTGTTTGGACTCTTTCCGAGTCTTCTACCATCATCGCTGTAGTCTCCGTTCCACTTGTTTCATCACCACCAGTTCCCCAGTGAATTAGAGGGTAGATTTGGCTCTACTTCATGGGAGGAGGGCTTAGGGGTAATTGTGTCTACAGGCCTAGACATTTCCTTATTCCAGGCTTTGACAGGATCACCTGCCAAGGCAACAGGAAACTCCCCAAGAACCATCAGGAATCCATTCAGATCTATAAGCCTCCAGGGGCAGACAATCTTAATCAGCCCCTCACCCCTGTAGAGGTTCTGAGTCCCAGTGAATCTAAATCCTACCAGTTAGTGAGCAGTCCATGACAACAGAAGTACAGACAGTTCCTCCACTCTGAGATCATCATCATCTTGCCCAGAGGAGAAGTTAAGATATTTGAAACAACATCATTTTTTTGGGGAGTTCCAGTTAGGATGGCGTTGGTTTCAGTGGGATTTCAGGACATCTCCTGAAGCCACATTCGTAAACTGCGGCAGGAGTGCTATTTCTGATTCAAAAATAGTGGTAAATTGTCCTCTAATTATAGGGGACCCAGATGCCGTTCTATTAAGACTTGGATCCCGCCTGGGACAACAACACGCAAGAATATCAAAGTTGTCTGGTAAGGAGCGGAGGGGGTCGAAGAACAAGTTATAGCTGATTTTGTGCCGCCATCTTTGATGGCTCACAGACGCCACCCACTAATTTAAAGACTTTAACATAGTTACGAGATAATAATAAAAACCTTTACCTGGATACAAAATAAGACTCTTTGGAATTAAAGTCATCTGAAAAAAATATATATTTGTAAGGTCTATATACTGGCAATTGGAAAGATGCTGTTTTAACTGAGTTATGCAAAGTTGATTGAGATCGGGAGATCGGGAGTGAAAATTAAAGGAAAGGCTGAAAGATGGAAAGATTGTAAAGAACGAGGAGGTGGTGGAGAAGAAGGATTTTTGAAAGTGAAAAATTGGATACTAAATTTAAAATAGAATAAACCAGGCTTGGAAACCAAAGGGAGAAAATCGGGCTGGGCAGAGAGACGTGGAGGACGTGGAGGAGAAAGAGGCTCCGATCGGGTTGGGAAGTGAAACGTGGAGGAGAAAGTGGCTGTGATCAGGCTGGGAAGTGAAACCTGGAGGAGAAAGAGGCTGTGACCGGCTGGGTTGGGCAGAGAGAGGTGAAGAGAAAGAGGCTCCGATCATTCTGGGAAGTGAAAAGTGGAGGAGAAAGTAGCTGTGATCGGGCTGGGAAGTGAAACGTGGAGGAGAAAGTGGGTGCAATTGGGCTGGGCATTGAAACGTGGAGGAGAAAGAAGCTGAGACCAGGTTGGGCAGAGAGACGTGGAGAAGGGCGGGCTGTGATTGGGCTGGATTGAAAGAAGTGGAAGAGAAAGTGTCTGTGATCAGGCTGGAGAGAAAGATGTGGAGAAGAAAAAGGGTATGATCGGGCTGGGCAGTGAAATCTGGAGGAGAAAGAGGTTGCAATCGTGCTGGTTAGAGAGAAGCGGAGGAGAAAGAAGCTGTTATCGGTTTGGGCAAAGAAGTCTGGAGCAGAAAGTGGCAACGCTCAGGCTGGTCAGGAGAAATAGAGGAGGATCACAGAAGAAAATGATGAAGAAGTATCGCTGGTGGTGATTATGTTAATTATGAAATTCAGGGGATATTCCTTTGTTTTTATTTTTTATTTTTAAGAGCACTCAGGGGGAGGGTGTTTTGGGGGCCGGAAGAAGTAAATGAGAAGTCAGTGCTGCTGTTCTTTTTGATTCTATTTTTATCATTCTTGAAGAAAGAGGGAGAAGATTAGGTGACTGAACTTTCTGAAAGCCTGACATCTGTTGGAGGGAAGGAATAATAGTAAGTGAATACTTTGGAATAATTGGGCGGAACTTAGTTTAAAGATTTGAAATTTATATTAGGATTGTTATATTGAAATTGAAGTATTTACAATTTTAGTTTTGATATTATTTTTAAACTAAATTAAAGAGGCAACCTTAGATATTATATATTTTTTGGATAGATATAATAAGAAATCCTTTTTTGATTACATTGATTATAAAGTGTATAAGTATTTTATAGACTATATAACTGTATAAGTTAGTATCATATTGATTACAGATTATAGTGTATTATATTGATTACAGATTATAGTGTATTAGTTCTCTGATATATAAGATTGTATAGGTTTATATTGTAGTCTATATTACAAATTATATTAAGTGAATTATATATTATTGAGGTGATTTTAAATATACATATACATTTATATATATAAAAAAGAAAAGGAGGGAAAAAAGGGTTAGAAAAGGGATATCAATGGAGATCAGACAGTAATAAATGAAAATGTAGGAACAACAACATACACAGAGAAGGGGATCGACTGACCAGTCAAAACCACAAGATTTTAATTCAGTAATTTTGGATGAACTGCGACAGATCCGACAAGAGATGAAAAAAGATAAGGATGAACTGAAACAAGATATGGAAAGTTTGAAAGGAGAAATAAAAAAAGAGATGGATTTTAATGAAATTAAAGAATCAGTTAAAACAATGTCTACGGAGGTAAAAGTTGTGAAATCAAAGATCAATGAGTTAGAGGAGAAGAAAAATAAAGGATTTGAAGACGTTAAATACAGAAATGGCAAAGAGAGAGGATATACAGGATGAGAAATTGATGTGGGAGTTTAAAATGAGAGAGAGATGCCTGAAGATCAGGGGAGTTCCGGAATCAGATGATGAAAATTTGATGGAGATTCTGATTACAGCTTTTTCAGAATTTACAGGAAAGGATAGACAAACTACGGAGATGGAAATTGACAAGGCCTTTCGAATTAGCTCATGGATTGTGACGCAGAAAAAAGTCCCTAGAGATATAGTCGTGTATTTTGTTCGAACTCAGATGAAAGAAACAGTTTTACAATTGCATTTTCAAAGACGGCTATCTATTGCGGGAGTGAAGGACATACCTGGGCCTATATTGAGGAAAAGGAAGGATGACAGTTTCTTAACAGTAAAAGTACGTGAATATGGAATTAATTAGAGATGGGAGATCCCAGACGGCCTCTCTTTTAGATATAAGGAAAAAAGAACTAAAATCAATTCATTGAGTGCTGCTCAAGAATTCTTTGAAATATTGAAAAAGGATATGGAGCAGGAACAAGTTGATGAACAAGGAATGAATTTACCTGGAGGACACCGAGAGGGAAAGTCAGACAAAACTTTGGAAGGAGAAGAAGATAGTGGAGAAACATAATTAATATTTTAACCATGGAGTTACCGAATACGATAAAATGTCTATTTTGGAATGTTAAAGGACTTAATAGCCCACAGAAAAGAAAAATTATATATCATTATTTGGGAAAATTAACATTTGATGTATTGTGTCTTTTAAGAAACCCATATAAAGAAAATAGAAAAAAATATTTTAAAAAATTGAAATTGGGACAAGAATTTGTATCTGCTGGAGAGAAAAGAAAAAAGGGAGTTGGTGTATATGTTAACAATAAATTGGATGCAAAGAATTGTTCTGTGACACAAAGGCTCACTATATTGGGATAGAAGTAGACTGGAAATTGGAGAAAACTTTAGTTGTGGGTGTTTATGCCCCCATAGAAGAAAAAGACAGATTATTTAAAAAATTGACTGAAATAATATCTGAATATGATTATGAGAATATTGTTTTACTGGGCGATTGGAATGGGGTCATAGATCCCGCAATGGACAGAAAATCGGTGAAACAAATTAAAAAAAGACAAGAGAAATTACCAAAATCATTTTTTGAGATGACAGAGGTATTGTCATTGATGGACGTTTGGAGAGTTAAATATGGCAATATAAAAGACTATACTTTTTACTCTGACAGACATAAATCATGGTCTAGGATTGACATGTTTTTAGTATCAACTTCTGTTGTCCGTAAGATTCATAAAATGGATATTAAGCCTAGCGTTTCCTCCAATCACAATCCTTTAAGTATGGAAATCAAAATCAGGAAAAAAGAATATAATTGGAGGTTAAATGAATCGCTTCTGAAAGATGAAGAAATTGTAAAAGAAGCGGAAAAAATCTGAATTACTTTTTTCAAAAAATTTGAATAAGGAGGTAAAAATAGAAACGGTATGGGATGCCTTTAAGGAAGTAATGAGAGGTTTCTTCATTCAAAAAGGAGTACAAAAGAAGAAAAAGAAGGGGTATAAAATGGAACAAATATTGAATGAAATCAAAAATAAAGAACAACGGTTAAAACAGATACCAGAAGAACAACATTTGAAATCTGAAATTGAAATGTTAGAAAAACAAATTTGTATATTGATGGTCAAAGAATTGGAAAAGAAAATTAAATTTACTAGATAGAAATTTTTTGAGTTCTCTAATAAACTTGCAAAATGGTTGGCGTGGAAGGTGAGGAAAGATCGACAAAGAAAGATGATATGGAAAAGTAAAGACGGATGAGACATAATATCTGAACAAACATAAGTGAAAAAAGTATTTCATAGGTATTTTAAAGATTTGTTTACAAGAGGTAAAATAAATAGGGAAGAAAAAGAAAAATATATGGAAACACAATTAAAAAGATGACAGAAGAACAAAGATCAGATCTGAATAAGAAAATTACAACAATGGAGGTTGTAAACGCAATAAAGAGGCTGAAAAATGGTAAAGTTCCTGGAACTGATGGTTACACGGCTTTATATTATAAGACTTTTTTTAAAACAACTTGCTAACCCATTACAGATAACAATGAATGGTATACTTGATGGAGAGATACCAGAAAAATGGCGACTATCATATATTTCTCTGATTCCAAAAGAAGAAAAAGGTATCCAGGAAATAAAGAACTATAGGCCAATTGCATTGCTTAATACGGATTATAAAATATTTACAATGATATTAGCTGATAGATTGAAAAATGACTTTGGACACTTGGATAGACAAAGATCAAGGAGGTTTTCTGTCTAATAGATGTATGAAAGAAAATATAAGAAATATAATTAACATCATTGAATTACATAAGAAAAGACCAGATAAAAAAGTGGCTTTGATATTTTTAGATGCCGAAAAGGGTTTTGATAATGTTAATTGGGGCTTTTAATGGATCTTTAGAAGAAAGCAGAAATTGGAGAAAATATGGTAAGATGGATTGGAGAAATATACAAAAAACAAGAAACTAGAATACTGGTGAATGGAGAATGGACTGTTAAATATCAGAAAGAGAAATGAACACAACAAGGATGTCCGCTCTCGCTGTTACTCTTCATTATGACTTTAGAACCACTGTTGGAGAATATAAGAAGAAATGAATTAATAAGCGGAATAAAGACAGTTAAGTTTGAACATAAAGTAAGGGTATGTGTGGATGATTTGGTAATAACAATATCGAATCCGGTGGAAAGTATACATTCGTTAATTGAAACAATAGAAGAGTATGGAAAGTATAATGGTTTTAAAATTAATGTTACGAATACTAATATGTTGTTATTGAATTTGAACAAAATGGAAACTGAAATGCTTCAACAAATATCAAAGTTTGAGGAACGGAAAAAAATAAAATATTTAGGAATATATTTGACCAGAAAGAATTCAGACTTATTTAAAAATAATTATGAAAAAGTTTGGTAGGAAATAAGAACTGATATTCAAAGATGGTCAAAAATGAATGTATCTTGGTCTGGAAGGATTTCTTCAATCAAGATGAATGTAAGTTCAAAAATGATGTTTCTGTTTCAAATGGTCCCTATTATAACCAATGATAAATAATTTAAAGAATGGGAGAAAGAGTTAACTAAATTTATTTGGAATAATAAAAATCGAGAATAAAGTTGATTCTTCAGGATGATTGAGAAAGGGGAGGCATGAATATTCCAAATTAAAAATTATATCATCACACCGGTTGTTTAGAATGGATAAAGGAGTGCATGAACATTAAAGATGAAAAGACATTACAACTAGAAGGTCCAGACTTACCATTTGGATGGGACGCATATCTGATTTATGATAAGGAAAAGGTGAATAGAGATTTTAATAATCATATAATTAGAAAACCTTTGTTGAAAGTTTGGCAAAAATATAAACAGGAATTTTTGAGGAAAATGCTTGGATGGACATCAGTCAATGAGGCTTTTTATAGAAGAGAGAGAATGAAAGATGATAAATGGATAACTTATATTGATTTATTGATTTGGGATGCAGAGAAACCAAAGATGAAAATGATGGAAGAATTGGTTAAGGAAGGTTATAAGTGTAATTGGTTTTTATATAGACAGATTAATG
>CM034703.1:161417205-161431832 GCA_020142125.1 Phrynosoma platyrhinos
CAAATGCATTTCCTCTAAACTCCCGAAAATAAAAAGATCTCGGATAACCCCACTTTGTGACCATTTTAATGTCAGTTTCTGTGTGACGTTGTGTGAAATTATTAGGCATAAGTGCGCTTTTTGGGGGGGATTTGTGTAGGATAACCTATACATTTCCCCCATGTGATAACGTCCAATGTCGTAATGCCACATACTCAGTCAGATCTGGTTATGGGTGGTGTTACAAAAGCAATTCAGAGAGAAGGGGATACTTGTTGCTTCTCTAAACAGCCAGTGAGATTTGGCTGTAGAGCGCTTGTTGCAAGCCCCATTCAGATTGTAGGCAAGAAAGCAGTCCTTTCTTTGAACAGATACTGGAGACAGACATGCTGGAATTTCCTGAACTTTCAAAAATTTGTTGAAACCCCTGAAAAATCACTGAGGGAGACAGCACATTTCATAAAACAAGACAAAAATGCTAACTGCACACCATCTGCTTTGGCTTAGCATTTGGTATTTTTTAATGGGCAGAGTATTCTTTTCTCCTGAGCCTTCAGACAATATTGTGCAGGAAGAAAATTCAGATCTGTATTCAGATTTGGAATGCAACTGATTAGTTTATGTAATTATAATTATTGGCTGCAAATGTTAAATGAGGAACCCTGAGCTGCTTACATATCCAGTTGCACATTGCATGGTAGCAAAACGTGCCTGAAGAGATAAAGAATATGCATGAGATTCAGCAGTTGTGATAAGGAGTGGCATGGAATATTGTAAGAGTGTCACAGGGAGAGGCCAAGGCATGCCCTGTGTTTGGCATCTCAGCTCAGGAAGCAGCAAGAGACAATAAGTAATGAAGGCTCAGTCTTGTTCTTCTGTGCCTTCAAGTCATTTCTGACTTATGGTAACCCTAAAGTGAACCTATCATGGGGTTTTCTTGGCACGTTCCTTCAGAGTAGTTTTGCCATTATCATCCTCTAGGGACCTTATCACACGTGACCCAGAAAACTGAAAATAAAGTGGAAACGAGGCATCCCGAAAATAAACGGGAAATAACCCTTGTTTCCGCAAACGTCATTACCTTCATTGCGCATTTACAGTAAGTGTATCGAACGTCCACACACAAGAGAAAAAAACCCGTAAATGTAGCCGAAATGAGCCTCCTGCACATGCGCAGAGAGAGGAATGCTCACTGGAACCATGGCAACAGCGGGGAAATGTGCCACAATACGTATTTGGTTATCAGACCTACGGTAAATGCGAAATGATTCCCGTCACGCAATTGTAATTCCTGAAGAAACCGAAATTCAAAAGATCTTGGTTCTTTGTGCTTTCTGTCGGGGTTCTGTGCGACGTCGTGTGGAAACACGGAAAAATAATACGTATTAGGTTGGGATTTCGTTTGGATTCTGTCTGGTTTGGGCCCCGTGTGATAAGGTCCTAAGACTGAGTGTGACTTGCCCAAGGGGGTTGCAGACTGCCAGAAATAGTGCAAATTGAGTCCACTTTTAGGGTTAGGGTTAGTGCTAGGGAATCATGGGAAGTGTATTTTTTTTCTGAGACATTGAGCCTTCTCTGTCGGAGAGTTCTGGTGCCACAATAAATTACAGTTCCCATGATTCCCTAACCCTAACCCTAAAAGTGGACTCAATTTGCACTATTTCTGGTAGTCTGCAACCCTCCCAGTGGGTTTCATGGTCTGCAGAGTCATAATCCCAATACTCAAACCTCTATGCCACACTCTATCAAGTTAATATAATGTCCTCAAAAGTTTCTAATTTTAATTCTTATCATTTTGTATGGAGTCAATACTAATAAGAGGTGGACAATTGTGGTCCTGCAGATGCTTTTCTACTACAGCTCCCATACTACCTCACCATTGGCTATGCTGCCTAGGGCTTAGGAGAGTTCTAGTTAAACAGTACGGTATCTAAAGGGTCACTCTTGTCATTCTGTTCTGTAAGGAGTGTCTTAATGATGAGCTTTCTTAGCTGCTTTGAACACAGGAAGAGAAAACTGGGATATTATTTAATAATAAACAATGTTTCAAGAGGAGTGTCATGAACTCCTCTTCAAACATTGTTTGTTATAATTTTTATTTTTATAATTCATTACATTTTATTATTTATTTATTTTATATTTTTATATATTATTATTATTATTATTATTATTATTACTACTACCAATATTTTGGACAACATTCTCAAAATGATGTCAAGGAAGCTTAATTTCTACAAATAGGCAGGGACCAGTAGGTAAGCATCTTTGTGAGCTATATCTCTGTGGTACTATGAAGTATTTTTAAGTGGCTTGGTTTTAAATAAATGATTAAGACCCATTGGCTTGACAAAAGACCTGCTTCTCTTGAAGCTGGAAGCTGATTTGCCTGCAGTTTTGGATTTTCCTTGGTAGTGTGGTTGTGTAGACCATCATGATGAGTACCTGTAGTTTAGAATTTATCTGTGCACTACAGGTCAAGACTAGAGGCTGGAGGCTTGCACCTCGGAGAGTTCCACTGACACGAGCACTTTGCCCCAAACTGCAGCTGGGCCCTGGAAATTTGGTGGGTCAGATTAGAGACCCTGGCAGATTGGAGGTTCTAATCTGGGCTAGCATCTCTGGGCTAGCATCTGCTGTTTTGCATTTAATTGCAACATGGTCACAAGCAAGTGGGAGATAATGAAATTTATCTCTACACCTGGAATATCTGTATTTGTGGTTACCTGAACATAAAAAAAAAATTGCCTGTTTTTAAAAAATGGGGAAGGGAGGCAAGCAAATATTCTATAAGCCTCTTGCTTTGATAGGGAGCTCTGATTGGCCTCCCATGCAAATTGTTAACCAGGTCCAGGCCTGTTTAGCTTTGATAATACCGAAGCATGTGGTGTCCCCAGGACATGTAAGACGTGCTCTGCTAGATCAGATCAAAAGTTTGTCTAGTACAGTATCCCTATCTCAATAGCAGCCAATCCAATGTCTCTGGGAAGCCTGGGAAGAGGACATGGCAGCCATTGCCTTTCCTCCTGTTGATGGCCTAGAATGAGCTTGGCAACTAGAGGCCCTTTTGTGCTTGGCAACTGGAGTAGGACTGAAGGCACCTTTTAGGCTAACCAAGGGGTTAGCCTAAAAATAAATAATCCAAGTAGAATCTGGGTTGAATCTTTGTTGTTCAAATGCATTTTGAATGCATCCAATTAAGTTTGGGGGTGGGGATGGGGGCTGCAAAAAATCCCACTTAACCCAGGATAATTGATGTTGGGGGGGGTGGTTCTGAGCTTTTCTCAGCTGTGTGAATAACCAATGCAAATAGACCCGGGATAAACTGGGATAAAACTCTGCACGCCTTGAACATGCTTTGAATACATCCACACCATTGACTCTATCTTTATTCGAGTGCTGACACATGTGAGCAACTAAACTTGCAGAGATGCACATAGATGGGTTCCATAGTGTGAACAACAAACATGGAATGTGTGAGTGAGATTATTCGCATAGTCATGCTAAAAAAACAACATGTGAATGACACCCCCCCCACTCAACAGTGGAGTGCCACACTTTATAGTTTTTGTTTTGTTTCAAAAAGGTTTTTAATGTTAAAAATGCATGCTGACTATATGCAAGACATTTAAAATGAGCTGATGTTAAATAAAATTAATTTATAACTACATAGTGGAAATTCAGTAAGCTTCTTCCCCCATTCACAAACACAATGCCCCCACTCATACTTGATTTCATTAAATTTTTGTTCACACATGAGACTTGAAAGTACTTGACTTTAATTGATAAATTAACTATTGCAATGGGACTAGCGGGAATCATTTATTACCCTATAAATGATAATGCATTTAGTGCCCTTTTCCATTGAATATACTGCACTTAGTAGTTTCTTGCCAAATTTGGATGGCAAAACACAATGTCCATTTTTTTAGATAAAATTCTGGTGAGCACTCGTGGCACTGCAGCACTGCAAAGTAGGACTTGGGGATACATGCAGCCTATGGGCTCATTTTGCCCTTCCCTGCCTTCCAGAATGAGACAATTAAAGGATTCACCAATTATGGGGAGGTTGGAAAGTTTTTCATTGTTGTTGTGTGCTTTCCACTCATTTCCGACTTATGGCGACTCTAAGGCGACCCTTTAATGCGGCTTTCTTGGCATGTTTCTTCAGAGTAGGTTTTGCTGTTCTCATCCTCTGAGGATGAAAGAATGTGACTTGGTTTATATGGCTGAGCCAGGGTTCAAACCCTGGTCTCCAAAGTCATAGTCCAGCACTCAAACCATTACAGCACGCTGGCTGTCTTGGTACTGCTTAGTATTTCTCCACATTACTTTATTAGAACCACTTGCTCCATGGGTTGCCAGGCTGCAGCCCTGAAAAGGTTCCCAGATCTCAGGGCCTGACTGCTTTTGTCAGTTCCTCTGGCAGAGGTGAAGGAAACTCAGGGTGAGAGCACGTATGCCTTCAAGTCATTTCTGACTTGCAACGACCTTAAGAAGACCCTATCATGGGGTCCTCTTGGCAAGATTAATTCAGAGTAGATTTGCCATTACCTTCCCTTGAGGGAACATGTGACTTGCCCAAGGTCACCCAGTGGGTTTCATAGCTGAGCTGAGAATCAAACCCTGATCTCCAAAGTCATCATCCAACACTCAAACCACTACGCCACGCTGGCTCTCTTTTCCTCTTGTGTGCCTGTGTGCCTTCAAGTGCTCCCATAAATTTCATAGGGTTTTCTTAAGCAAGGAATAGTCAGAGCTGGTTTTGTCAGTTTCTTCCTCTGAAATATAGCCTACAGCACCTAGTATTCATTGCTGGTTTCCCATCCAAGTACTAAGCAGGGCTGACCCCTGCTTAGCTTCCAAGATCAGATGGGATCTGGTGCCTGTTGGGCATTTAGGCCTGCCTCATTTCTTAGACTTTTAATTTTAATAGAATGAAATACTCTATGTAGCTGTAGTTGGTGTTTAATGCAATCGTATTTAATATCGCCTTGTAGCATCACCCTTCCAACATCACCAAGGCTCGCTCCTGTGATATCACAAGGGGCCATCCTTTGGTCTCAGGTTTTGGTCCTGTAATCTCAGGGCCTGGGATGGCCCTTACCTGGCAAGTGCAAACCTGGAGACCGACACACACACACCTTGCATTTAAATGTGCCTGCAAGCTGGTCAGCAGTTTCACTTGTCCATCCTGTCCCTGCAATATGTTCCTTTCATCTGTTTCCCCTCCTACACAGCCTGTGTGGTGCAACTGGAAATCCCGCTTACTCCAACAGGCAATGGACAGGATGGATGAAAAGTCCAGAAGGGAGGGTGGGAAGAAGGGAGGAGAAGATACCATGGCTCAACCTTCTTGGGTACTGAAATCTCTGGAAAAGTACAAGAGCTGGTCCATAGAACTTACAGAAGAGGCTAAAAAGAAATAGCAAAGTGGAACCAAGAAGTTCATCAGGAATGAAAGTGTGAGCCACCCCCACCCTGGAGTCTGTGGAGACAGGAGAGTTGTCGGATATTTTGGTGCTTGCTGCCAGGCAATGAAATAATCTGTCCTCATCAGGAAACTATGTCCTTTTGTGAATGAGTCTGCCTCTGCCCACCCAGCCACTTGCCATTTAGTAAGAAGGAAGAGGCTGCTCCTTCCAGCAAGGGCTTCTGCCAGGGTGATCAAGCATCTTCCTTTTCCAGGACATGTCTCATATTTCAGACTTCTATCTAAGAGAAATTCCAAAATGTCCTCCATTTGAGCATGACTAAAAGGGACAAATTTATATTTATATGAATGTTTTTAGCTTTTCTTTTTCAAGGTACTACATTTTTCTTGAATGATCTACATTTTGCGGTGCCTTGTCCTCCTTTGCGGTTATGACATCAGGTCACCCTGGCTTCTGCAAACATTCAGCTCCTTCCCCATTTAGAAGAATTGACAATAGAGTCTCCCTTAGCCCTAGCCTATTATCAGCTCAGGTTCCAAAGTAATCATATAACATCATATAATATATCTTTTGGAAATAAGAGTTTTGCTTGGTGCAAGGAGATTAGCTTTGCCGTGGGCAACAAATGTCTGCTCTCGTAATATGCCCTCTAATCCTGGAGGATGGGATGAAACACAATCCTTATGTATCAAAAATATATAGATGAATATTGCAGAGCGTTGCTGTTGGAAAGAGGGTTGCTTTACTCAGCATGACTCTTCTTTCCCCCCTTTCTTTTAAAAGGTTACCTAAGTGCTTTTCTTTAACTTGGGCTGCATCTACACTGCAGAATTAATGCAATTTGACACTGATTTAACTGCTATGGTCAAAGGCTATAGAATTCTGGGATTTGCCGTTTTGTGAAATATTTAGCTCTGGTGCCACAACAAACTACAAATCCCAGGATTTGTAGGATCGAGCCATGGCCATTAAAGCTGCATCAAACTGCATTAATTCTGCAGTATGGCAGCAGCCTTAGAAAATTAAAAGAAAAAGAATGTTCTAATCTAAATGGTCCCCCACTCCTAATTAAGAGAATGTAAAAATGTAGAATTTTGTCTTTAGTTATTAATAACTAGTGATAAAGTTGATGATGAAAGATACAAGTTGGTCACTAGTGTTGTATGGATGGGGAACAGGAGAGAGTGTAGTGTTGGGACTTTTTCACAGCATAATTGATCTGCAGGAGTGCCCAGGGATCTGAGAGGTTATCATTTTGCCTCCAGGAAATAAGTGAGGTAACAGCAAGGCTTTCAAGTTTTACATTAGTCTGTGGCATGCTATTATTGAAGAAAGTCAGAAAATGCTGGAAGTAATTAAGTTATTAAGTTGAGGCTGGATACCTCTTCCCTTTTCTTTGATGTGGATCCCATGCCACCTGAAGCCATTTAAATTCAAATGCTTCTTTGCATTTTTAACGAAAAGGTAAATGGTGCATTTCAGCCAAACCTAGGATAAAATACACAATGTAAGAGCCAGTGTGGTGTAGTGGTTTGAGTGCTGGACTAGGACACAGGGAGACCAGGGTTCGAATCCCTACTTGACCATGGAAATCCACTGGATGACCATGAGCGAGTCACACTCTTCCAGCCCCAAAGGAAGGCAAAGGCAAACTCCCTTTAAACAAATTCTGCCAAGAAAACCCCAGGATAGCTTCACCTTATGGTCACCATAAGTCAGAAATGACTTGAAGGCACATAACAGCAACAGCAAAAAGTTTGAACTTATGCAGTCAGCTGTAAGCAGGCACTGCTGAGTTCAATAGTGCTTATTCCCAGGTAACTATGTATGAGAATGCAGTTGTGGCCCATAAACTTAGCTGTGAGAGTTTATTAGTGGCTTGTTTATTGGTTGGATGTCAGTGTCTTTATGAAGGAGTTCTTATTCTAAGTGCTTGCTTCTTTGACTATAAATAATGGATAGGCAGGATGTATGTATTTTGTGGGGGCATGACTGTTGTCAATTGGTGCCAGTTTACAAAGGTGCCAGTCCTTTGTAAGGTGGTGGTCTTTGGCAAGTTTCCAGATAAGAAAGAAATTACCTGCATTTTCCGGCGTATAAGATGACTGGGCGTATAAGATGACCCCCAACTTTCCAGTTAAAAATATAGAGTTTGGGATATACTTGCCCTATAAGACGACCCCTCTTCCAACAGGGGGAAATGAGAAAGTGTTGGAGGGAAGGACTGCCAATATACTAGGTGATGCATTCTGGGGTATGTACAATTTGAAGCCATGTAAGTGACCCTGGGCATGTCACACACTCTCAGCCTCAGAGGATGGTAATGGCAACCCCCATTTGAAGAAACATGCCAAGAAAACCCCATGATAAGATTGCCTTAGGGTTGCCATAAGTCGGAAAGGACTTGAAGACACACAAGAACAACAAAAATGTCTACAATTGTCTCATAGGCAGTACATGAGATTAGGAGCCAGCATGGTGTAGTGGTTTGAGTGTTGGACTACCACTCTGGAGACCTGGGTTTGATTCCCCACTCTGCCATGAAACTCACTGGGTGAACTTGGACAAGTCACACACTCTCAGCCTCAGAGGAAGGCAATGGCAAACCTCTTCTGAACCAGTCTTGCCAAGAAAACCCCAGGATAGGGGTTCACCTCTTATCCGCTGCTGCTTCCCCCTCCTGCCTCATGCCCCCCTTCCTCCCCCCTCCTTCTCCTCTAACCTGACTTCCTTTCTTCTTCCTCCTCCCACCTTGTGCCGCGCCACCCCTTCTTCCTCTTCCTCCTCCACCCGGCGTATAAGACAACCCCCAACTTTGGAGAAGATTTTCCTGGGTTAAAAAGTAGTCTTATATGCCAGAAAATACTGTATTTTAGCCAACGCACACCAGTATTGTACTGGCCCCTGGCTTAGATAGCTAGTTGATAGGCTAGTTGGGTAGAATCCCTTCTTAAATTAAAACTTGTGCCAGTTTGGGGAAGAGGAAAAGAAGTCTCTCTGTGTGTTTGTCTGCCTAGGCTGCCATGATTGTCAGCTTGCAAACTCTCACTTATGAAGCCATCACAACCTAAAGCTCTAAACTGGGCAGTGAGGCTGTATGAGAGTTTACCTTGGCACTGCTTAGGGGGCTACCCATAGGTCCAGTAAGGAGGATGTAGGATTCCCCCCTTTACCTTGCAACAATGCTGTCTGAAATACAATTCAGTTGTTTGAAAAATATGTGAGGAGCTTAGTAAGGGAGAGGGGAACTATTTCAACTTTCAGTAGGAGTGGGCTACAGCTGACAAGGAGGCTGAAGATGAGGAGGATGGATTTAATAGAAGCTGCATTTATATACCGCTTCATACCATGCTATGCAGTCTCTAAGCCAGGGCTAGGCAACCTTTCCCCATTAAGGGTCGAGGGACTTCAACTCCCAGAATCCCAGGAGCTATTGGCCAACATGGGACTATTGGCCAACATGGCTGAGGCTTCTGGGAGCTGAAGTCTTTCGGCTCTTAAAGGGGGAAGGTTGCCTACCCCTGCTCTAAGCTGTTTACAAATTATAAGCTAATTGCCCCCAACAAGCTGGGTAATCATTTTAGTGACCTCGGAAGGATGCAAGCCTGAGTCGAGTTTGAGCCCTGGCTGGTATTGAACTCACAATCTTATGGTTTGTGAGTGAGTGACTGCAGTACAGACAGTACACTGTGCCACCAGGGCTCTTCTAATTTATATCCCACCTTCCTTTCATTTATAACCCACTTTCCTTTCAAGGGCCTAAATACCCTAAATATGCCAGCTGAACTTGGAAGCTAAGCAAGGTCAGCTCTGTATAGTACTTGGATGAGAGACTGCTGACGGATCCCAGATGCTGTAGGTTACATTTCAGAGGAAGAAACTGGCAAAACCACCTCTGAATATTCCTTGTCTAAGAAAACCCAATGAAATGCATGGGGTTGCCATGAGTCGACAGGCAACATGCACATACACAAACGCATATTTCTCCTAGGACAACACTCAAGGTGGCTTACAACAAATTAAAATAAAGTACAGCTAAAACCTAAAAAGAGAAGAATTCTGTTAAAAAGCAAAGAGTTAAAACAGTATAAAACACATTTAAAACATAATAAAAAAGATAAAAGCATCACACACCTCATTAAAACCTCCTTCTGGCACAAGACATTAACAGCCAAAGGCCTTCTTAAATAAAAATAAGTTTGCTTGGCAGCAGAAAGAGCAAACAAAGGAAGGCAACTAAACCTCCCATAGGAGGGAATCCCACAGCCTGGGGACAGTCGCTAAGGAGGCTCTCCTGTGTCTTCCTGATGGTTGTGGGACCAAGAGAAAGCTCTGCCCTACAGATCTTAAAACATGGCCAGTCTTATATAGGGAGATATGTATTTTACCTACTCAGGAACAAAGCCATATTGGGCATTGAAGGTCATACCCAGCACTTTAAATTCTGCCTTGAAATATACTAGTAACTACTGAAGTTGTTTCAACAAGGGAATTATGTATTTCCTATAAGCAGCCCCAGTCAGCGGTCTGGCCACTGCATTTTGGACCTGCCGAGGTATTTGGACATTCATCAAAGGCAGCTCCACATAGAAAGAATTACAGTAATCGAATAAGGATATGCTCAAGTATATTCTCATGTATAAGTCTAGAAGTTTTAGTCAAAAAATTGACACCCCTCCCCCAAAAACCCCCACAAGCAAACCCTGGGCCATCTTATTTATAAGTCAATATAGGTACCGTGTCTTTACTCATATCAACAAAGAAAAAGAAAAAAGAAAAAGGAATCAGCCCCTTCTCTGAGAAGAGTGGTGAAAGGCAAGAGCTTACTTCATCCTGGAAGAAGCAAAAAGAAGCACCAACAAACTCTACTCTCTCAACCATAGCACTGCTTCTGGCCCTTCTGAATGCCAGGGTGAGAAAATAATGGTGGCGGCGGTTCTTTGGTGTTTTCCCTCAAAGGAGCACCAAGAGAGCAGGGGGAGATGGTGCTCCTTTTAGCTTTTTATGGGACTGACATAGGGTGCATCTACGCTGTAGAAAAAATACAGTTTGACATCACTTTAAGTGCTCTAGTTCCATTCTATGGAATCCTGGGATTTGTAGTTTTACAGGGTCCTCAGCCTTCTCTGCCAAAGCATGCTGGTGTCTCACAAAACTACAAATCCCAGGATTCTGTAGGATGGAGCCATAGCGATTAAAGTGGTGTCACACTGCATTTTTTTCCTCCAGTGTAGATGTACCCACAGCTCTCACCTTTCACCACTCTAGTCATAGACTCATAGAATCATAGAGTTGGAAGAGACCTTAAGGACCATCCAGTCCAACCCTTTGCTATGCAGGAAGACACAATCAAAGCACTCCTGACAGATGGCCATCCAGCCTCTGTTTAAAAACCTCCAAAGAGAGAGACTCCACCACTCTCTGGGGGAGTGTGTTCCACTGTCCAACAGCTCTTACTATCAGGAAGTTCTTCCTAATGTTTAGAACTTTAGGTAGAATCTCTTTTCCTGTACTTTGAATCCATTGCTCCATGTCCTATTCCCTGGAGCTGCAGAAAACAAACTTGCTCCATTCTCAACATGATACCCCTTCAAATATTTAAACATGACTATCATATCACTCCTTAACCTTCTCTTCCTCAGACTAAATATACCTAGCTCCCTAAGTCGCTGGGGATGGTTTCCAGACACTTCACCATTTTGGTCACCATCCTCTGGACACTTGGTGCAGTAACTCTTGGTGTTCCAAGGAATGGGCAAAGCTGTTTCCTTAGTGCTAACTGTGCACACATACTTGTGGCCATTGATCAGAACCAGCATGCAGGACAAAAATAAATAAATAAAATAAAACAGTGCTGATACTGATCACAAGGGCTTGGAAGATGGGAGTGGATGACATTTTCCTCTTGTTCTCTATGAAATTTTCCAATATCTTTCACCACAGTGGTGTCATTAGGGTTGCTGTCACTAGGTGCAGTAATTCATGGTGTGTCCCCCCCATGGACCTCCTCTCATACCACAACATACAGAATCCTTAGTAATGTTTTCTTGTGCTACAGTTACTCATCAATGTTAATTCCCGTATATCACTGAATGTAATGGCAAGAGTTGTGACATAAAACAAATAAAAAAATATACCTTTAAATTTAAATATCATATGCACAGCCTAAATGTATTTAAGCCTATATAGTTTCATGTGGTTAAAGTGAAAATTTAGTCAGATGTGATGTTTTTAAATAAAATTTTAAATTTTGGGGGGCCTCTCCTTTTTCCTCCCACTGAGCCTCACTCCACTCACATCTTCTCTTCAGCGTTTTAAAGGGATGCAGGTGAACTTCACATCCTGTTCAGTCAGAAGGCAGATGTTTGGGGAGCAGTGGTGTCAGCTCCCCTTACGGTGTCACCCCCCTTGTGATGCCCTGCCTCACCATTGGTTATGCTGGGTTAGCCTGCTGTGATCTGTAGGCTGGAGAGTGATAATGGTTCAACCCTGCTTTGACAAAAGATTGCTAAATCCAAAAGTTTCTAAATGGAAGGCATGTGATATATCACTGAGGCCCCATTCATACTATGAAAATAACCTGGGATGAATCCTTGGTGTTCATACACATACCGAATGCACTTGATGCACTTGGGGGCTAGGGGCTGGCAATAAACCCACTTAGCCTGGGATATTTGATGCCAGGTTTTCCCCCGGGTTTTCCTGAAAGATCCACATCGATCCGCATTATTGGCAGCGTGAATACACTTCCGAATTGATCCAGATCTCTCTGTATCATTAAAGGAAGGGAGGCAGCTCTATTCTATTCCCTAATGATGGCATGTATGAGTAATACAGGGTTAGAATGACTTGAAGAGATTTACAAACCCAAAATGTAATGGGAACGGCAAACACTATTTGTACTGTATCAGTGCGGCGATCTGCATCTCCTTGGGACAATGCCCCCTACATTACGTGTCTTCCCTTTTCTTTTCTAATGGTGGCAAGGAGCATTTGAAAGAAGTTGGAATCTGACCTGTTGTGTTTGTTCACTTGATATCTGCCCTGTTTCTGGTGCTGAAACCCATACCTCCCAGATATTTTCCCTCTGGCCATCAACCTGAATGAAGACCAACACCGGAACTGAGAAACTTTGGCAAATGGTGTGTTTTGCTCAGCGTTTGTGAAAATATCATGGTATGATACTGGGGAAGAACAAAATAGAGGTATATTCATTCAGTTCTTATCCTCCATTGCCACGTAACTCTTTATAGCCATGTCTTTCGTTTTATTTTTCTAAGGTGTAGAGGGTGGGAGAGGGTTTTTTGGCTCCTGTTGCTTCCAAAATCTGAGTTCATAAGCTGGCACATCAGGGCTGTATGTCTCAACATGAACTTATTAAAATTAAGAAGCACAAAAATTGTCTCCTATGTGGAGAAACAGTTGCATATTTTAAATTTTATATATATGATGGTGGGGCTGACCATACATGAATATATATAAGATTAAGTCCACATTCCTATAAACATTTACTTGGGACCAGTGAATAAAGCCAGGACTTTTGAATAAGCATGTAAAAATTGCAGTGCTAATTCCAAGAAAATCCCCACCAAACTCCAACATATTTTATATTTATTTATTTTCCTCCCTTAAATACAAACCTTATGTTAGCTATAGAAGTATTTAAACAGGTTACATCTATTTGTTTCATAGCTCAATGCAAAGGCCTCATATCTGCAAACTGACACCCGAGGTTCAAGTCTTGTCCCTCCCAAGAAGTGGTATGATGTAGTGGTTATAAGACATGCCTCTTGTCTATGGCTCCATCTACACTGCAGAATTAATGCAGTTTGGCACCACATTCACTGTTATTGCTCAATGCTATGGAATTCTGGGATTTGTAGTTTGGTGTGATATTTAGCCTTCTCTGTCAGAGCACTCTGGTGCCAAAAACAAACCACAAATCCCAGAATTCTATAGGATGGAGCCATGACAGTTGAAGCAGTGTTAAAATACATATAGTGTGGCAGCAGCCTAGATCTATTTCTTTTGACTTTTTGGGACTAGCTGCGGCTTTGTAATCTCAGGGCAGAAGGTGGTGCTTTTTTTCTTCCTTTTTCTTTTTACCTGTCTCAAGAGTTTTCAACCAGGCAGGAATAAATTTTCACATCTGTATCCACTATCTCAGTTCCTTATGTATTTCTAGACAGTCTCCTGATGACGTTGAATATATTTGTAATCTTTGCCCCAACAGAGGCTTTCCTCTGACCTTTCTTCCCTCATTACATTTCTGGCCTCCATATTAAATGTTTCTTCTTTCTTTTCTTACAGTTACAGTGCTAAAGTGGTATAACAATAACAACAATTAAAATAAATAAATGTGTGAGACAGGACCATGGCTACTGGGGGAGGAGCATGAAGGGAGACGTTGAATTCATGGAGGTGATGATAGGGATGGAAGGAAACCACAGTTAACCACACCTCAAATCAGGAAGAAAAGAGTGGACAAAAGTGTGATATATTTAGGACATGACTGGATGTGGGAACAGAAACAACCATTACCAGGCATGAAATCCATAAACAGAATACCTCAACGTTTACCAGAACTTCTCTGAAGATGCCAACCACAGATGCAGGCAAAATGTCAGGAATACATTCTTCTAGAACACAGCCTCGCGGCCCGAAAAAACCCATAAAAAACCATGGATGCCAGCCGTGAAAGCCTTTGACTTCACATTTACTAGAACTATTGGCCATCTGGAGAAACCCTGGCTTTCTGGAAAGGGAGAGTCTCTCATGTCTGCAGATGTTCTCCCTTTGACTGGGAACCCTGATTTTCCAATATTCCAAACTGTGGAGAGAGTCTCCACAGATAACAATTTTCTTTTCTTTTCATAAATTCACCTTTCACATGTAGAGAGTGTGAGTGGGTGAGGGCTAAAGGCTCCAGATCCTGTTTGATCTTGGAAGCTGAGAAAGTCAGTCTAGTTAGTAATGGATTTGGGGGGGGGGGGGCACCAACAAACGCCAGGTACTGTAGGCTATATTTCAGAGGAAAGAACTGACAAAAACTCTTCTGAGGATTCCTTGCCTAAGAAACCCCTGTGAAATTCAAAGATCTGCCATAAGTCAACAGGTGACTTGAAGACTCATGTACACACATGTAGAGGGTGATGGAAATGGTGGTTGAGAGACTAAGGACGTTATCACACATGGCCCAGAAACTGAAAATAAAGT
>CM034703.1:161438898-161463422 GCA_020142125.1 Phrynosoma platyrhinos
TAGTACTGGATTTATTCTTATTACGGTTACTTTTCGTTTCGTGGCCAGCATGTGATAAGGTCCTAAGGAGGTCATGAGTATTAAGGGGTTGCAGGAATTAAGCAGAGCAGTGGAGGACACAGGATCTTGGAGGTGTCTCATACATAGAGTCACCATGAGTTGAGATCGACTCAAGGGCAGTTAATAACAATAAAAATACAGATAGATAGAGAGAGAGAGAGAGAGCACAGCATATCTGTCCTTCACAAGGAGCCATAGCTGGCCTACACCAAAAGTGGAGTAAGAGGATATGACATAGTCAGAGATCATATCCAGAGGCAGCCATGTTAGCTATACAGCAATAACTTCCAAAATCCACAAAACAGCAATACCTTTACTGGATCAACCAAAATGTACAAAATACATATTGCAAGCTTTCAGAGCACCACTGGTTTTGTCATCAGGGTAAAGTATTGAAAATCATACAGGAGAAAGAAAAAACATGAGGATGTTAGAGTCACAGGTCTTCATTTGTCAAAAGATATTGTTGTTGTTGTTCTCGGTTAAGATGGTATGGAGGGATATCCATACAGACAGAGGCCATTCCTTCTGGCCATGTGGGGTCTGAGAAACACAGAGTCTTATAGGAAGTAAAATTTAAACCCTATTAGCAACACAAAAAGACGCTTCCTTTGAGATCCAAGTTAATCAGCGATCTTTGCCCTTAGCTTTTTTCTGTTAGGACCTTGTCTAATTTCTCACTAGACCAAGACTGGAAACCACAGAATGCCCTGTATACCAGATGGGACCAAGTGTGAGATATATGCTGACATCCCTCAATTATACAGGGGTAATGGAGTTTACTTATCTCAGGAGGTATGTGATCTGTATTTGGATGGTGTTGCTCGTTTTGTTAGGAAATCTATTCTGGGGTGGTGGGAGGAAGGGAGGGGATGCCAAGCTGGGCTGGCCCCCTCCAATGGTGGAGTTTAAACACCCCTCCCTATAGATCCAACACCTATATAGGCAATTAGCAAATTAATTTGACAGTGATTGATTTATGGATAACCATCAGTGATTTATGACCTGTTTGTCAATTATTTATGATCAGTTATGATTGATTTATCACTGCATTTATGAAGGATTTATGCTCCTGTTATGATTGATTTATGACCGTTTATTGTTGCCTTATAATTGATTTTGATGAGCCTATGTTGACATGATGAATGCATCACCCCTGTATGTCCAGTAAAGTTGTGTCCAATTTTATACCCATGATACCAGTGTTTGGGCCACTCAGTCCCAGCGCAATGCCCTGTATACCTGATGGGACCAAGTATGTGTTGGCCTTTCCAATGCCTGTGGGAATGGGGGGGGGGATACCCAGGAGGAAAACACTCAAATGTGTTGTAAAAGGGAGATGAGTTTTTAAAAGGTTTACTCAGCATCTTTTCATCTGCAACTCTTCAGTATAGGAGGTTTAACTTTTGTTGCTTCCTTCACAATTTTTTAAAAATTTGTTTCTCTTACCTTAATGGATTATACTTTATGCCAGGTCTTACAAATCAGTGTAGAAAAATGAGAACAACTAGATCAGGCTTCCTAAAACTTGTGTCCGCCAGCTCCCAACATACTCATGATAGGGATGATAAGGGCTGTTGTCCAACATCAGGTTGGGCCAGCTATATGTATTAAGGGCACATTGCAGTTTCTCATCAACAGTGGGCTTTCAGTCTTAATATGTTCAGATGTTTCTTAACTACCATGACACATTTTAAACCTGAGCCCAAGATGTTGACCATCTATCCCAGAGGCAAGAAATAGAACTGAAATTTTCTAAAGGAATACTTTTCCCACTTCCATTTAGAACACAGTAAGGCCTTGGAGAAGTTACATTTCCCTTCTTGAAAGTGATCTCAACCCTTCCTTCCTTTTTGGTGATAGTTAATAATTTCAGCAACTTCAGTGCTCAAGCAAGCTTGCACATGTCATTATAAAATGAAGAAATCACAAAGTAATCACGTTGTAAGGAACCAGGTATGGGATGGCGGAGGGTTGGGAGAGGAATAAGAGCCTGGCACATGGTATGTTGCCAAGCAGAGCAGGGTGTGAGCATATTGAACGAGGGACTCTTGTGTGTGTTGGAGGACAAGTGTTTGGCTACACAGCATGCAGGGTGGGTGTGCTTCATTTCTAACACAAAGGCCTGCACATGTATGTAAAGGGGAGAAAATGTGTGTTAAAAGGTATCTTTTAGAAACACAGGGAGCTGCTTTATACAAAGTTAGATCACTAGTCCATCTACCTTGTACAGTCTATAGTATACTGACTGGCACCAGGTTCCTCAAGGTTCAGTCTGGATTCCTAGAAGTTGTTCAGACATTGGAGTTTATCACATGGGAGGCCAAGTGCCCAAATGCCATGCAGAAACTGGATTTAAATTCCAGGAATATCCCGCAAAAGTTTAATCATTTTCAGACACATTGAAGGTATTGAGCATTAATTTGATGTTACCCTGCATAGAAAGTGGAGAAAATCTGATGCTTTTTACTTTTGGGAAAATCCATGTCATTATAAGTTAAAAAGCGGCCGACTTTGTCCATTTTCTGTTCAGGTTAATGTCGGATTAATGCTCAATGCCTGATGTGTCTGAAAACCAACCCACTTTTGCGAGATTTGTCCACTTTTTGTGTGGATTAATTTTGGATTAATGCTCAATGCGTCTGAGGACTTTATCACACGGGGGAAATCTATAGTTTATCCCATACAAATCCCGAAAAAAACACGTAATGACAATTGTATGAGCTGCTCCTCATATAATCCTTTCTCTCCAGTGGAGTTCAGCAATTGGATGCCCTTCAGCATATGAGGCTACATATGTTGTTCAACTCATGACGACCCTGTGGATGAGACATCTCCAAAACTCCCTATCCTCCACAGCTCTGCTTAGGTCCTGTAAATTCACTCCTGCAACCTCCTTAATGGAATCCATCCATCAAGCATGCAGTCTTCCTCTCTTTTTACTTCCCTCCACCTTTGCTAGCATTATTGTCTTTTGAGTGATTCTCATAATGTGGCCAAAGTACGACAGTCTCATTTTTGTCACACTGGCTTTCAGGGAGAGTTCAGGCTTGATCTGTTCTAGGACCCATTTATTTGTTTGTTTGTTTTGGCCATCTGGGGGTATCCTTGGCATTCTTCTCCAACACCACATCTCAGATGAGTTGATTTTCTTCCCATCAGTTTTCTTCTCTGTCCAACTCTTGCATCCATACATGCTGATGGGGAATACAATGGCTTGGATGATTCTAACTTTAGTGTTCAATTGTATATCTACACACTTTAGGATCTTGTCTAGTTCTTTCACGGCTCCCCTCCCCTTCCTTCCGTTCCCTAGTCTTATTTCTAGATGCCTAGAGGCAGAAATGACAATAATGTACCTTCCAACATTTCACAGGTGAAAACATGACACCTGTGGCTGAGCCATACTGCAACAAGAGGCAAAAGTTAATAATGAGGAAGAACACACAAAACAGCTATTTTAAGCTGAGAAACCTAGGAATTTATGTACTAAGTTTAGGAAGGGCAAAACTCCATCCCCTTTTCTCCTTTCCCTCTTGCTGAGTTAATTGAGTGTAAACTACTTTTGCATTTTGAACACTGGAGATGAAGTAAGCCAAGGGAAAAGTGAGAAATGGAAGGAGGAGAGAGAAACTAGGACATTTTGAAAAGAGCCGAGAAAATGGAGCAGTAGAGGATTAGTTAGGCTGTCCCTGCCTGATTGGGACAGTTGGAGGGTATGATGCTCACATATCATAGCAGGAAAGGGACATTCTTGCCTGCAGTGGTATGTTCTCCTTGTGGAAATCTATGGGGAGGAAACTGTAGGCTGCATCTGCATTGTGGATTTAATGCAGTTTCACACCACCTTAACTGCTATTTGTAGTAGTTTTGTGAGATGTTTAGCCTTCTCTGTCAGAGAGTTCTGGTACCACAACAAACTACAAATCCCAGAGTTCCATAGGATGATGCCATGGCAGTTAAAGCAGTGTAAAATGGCATTATGTCTGCAGTGTGGCAGCAGCCTGAGTGAGGCAAGCATGTTCAAAAGGCTCTTTTCTTCTTGCTTGTACAAGCTGGGAGTGCATCTTCCTTGCTTGGACAAGGATGTGCTGGTCAGGCAGGAGCCACACTTCTAAAGGGCTCTTCAAAGCTGAAAAACTCTAAATGGTGAAAGACACTGATGGGCATATTGGGTGAGATATTGGGCAAAAACTGCAATACATATTCCTCCTTCTGCTCTTCCTCCTTTTCTAGTATCAGCAACGTATCATCAGCCCTCCATAGATTCTATATCCACAGATTCTCTCATCCATGGCATGTGTGTGTGTGTGTGTGTGTGTGTGTATTCCAAAATGCAAACCTTGATTTTGCCATTTTATATAAGGGACACATTTTACTATGCCATTGTATTTAATGGGACTTGAGCATCCATGGATTTTGGTATCCACAAGGGGTTCCAGTACCAAACCCTAGCAGGTACCAAGTACCCGCTATATTTGGTGCTTTATAAAATATGTGAGGATTGGTCCCTATCCCAAGGAGCATATAGTCTCAAATTCATCACGGTGACTACAGATGAAGGATAAGGAGACAGTCACAGGAGTAAAAAAAAAAAAAAAAAAAAAAAAAAAAATTGAGTTCACTAAGCTTATGGTTGGACAGTGAGGACAAAGGGGTTGTGCCAGATGCCACAGAGAAGGAATTCTGAGGAGGAATTTATGGAAAGCAAGGGTTATGTGGCATTATGCAGGCTTTCTGAGAATGAGTTCTAAGTGTGAGAGGCAGCAACGGAAAAAGCAGAGTCACTTGATGGTGGAGGCTTGTGGGGAGCTGTGGACAGCAGTGCTAGAAGAGTGAAGATGGCAAGCAAAGGTGGATCAAGATATGAGAGACACAGAATCGGTGGATGGTGCATGGGGGCAAACCATTGTTTAAAAACTTAGAATTCTTTGAAACAATAATGCAAAATTGTTTGTTGTATGCTATCAACCACCACCCGTACGTTTCCCCCCCCCAATGCATGTGATTGCCAAGATTGCCAGCTTTTTCACAAGCATCCAGAAAAAAAGAGAGACTTCTGACAGTGAGTAGTATTTTCCACTTTTGGTGTGCACCACTGAGTACAGATAATTTTGCTAACCTTTCATATTGGCCTATATTTGAGGACTGCAGTGTGTAACCACGCTGTAAGTATATAGTATTGCAGAAACTGTAAGAGCAAGAAAAACGGACCTTGGCTGGGTCTGGGTGACCTGAGTTTAAGTTCGGCCTTTTCTGAAGCCATATTGTTGGGCCCTTAGAAAGTCTCTTTCCTTGGTGCTCTCTTGCTTGAGGGGCTTTGTGTGACTGACAAGATCGCCAGCTTTTCCACAGCTCCTGACCCTTACATAGCAAGTTGCGTGAGAAAAATTAAGTAGGAGGAAATCCATCTTTTGGCTTCATGTCTGGAAAGGTTTATTCTCATAAACCCTCTGTGCTAGGTTGTTGCAGAAAATAGAGTAGCCAGATCAAGAAAAAATGGTTGGCAACCCCAGACTGGGTGGGACTCTTTGTGAGATGTGAACCTATTTGTTATATTTATATTCCGTTTCTTCTCCCATGTGTTTATAGTGGTTCAGCCTCTTGTGTTGTCCTCACAAGATCCCTAGAATGGTGGTGACACTGAGAGACATGTGATTAGCCTGAGGTCGCCCATGTATCCCCCAAGACCTAATCCATTACTCTCTAATCTGAACACCACACTGGCCCTCACTGTAGCTGCTTCTGTTGTATGGAGCCTCCCAACACCCCAATTTGGGGTGGGGGGTGTAAAGGCAGCTCTTTTTGTGTATGTCTATGTTTGTTAGGACTCCTTGTTTTGCAGGGTTGTGTTTGAATGCATCTTCTGAGGGCTTCCTGTGTGCAGTTGGTGTGCCACGCATGTTCTGTGCTTGCGATGGGGTGTGACTCTCTCTGAGTGACTGCCTGTACTGCTTATATGCTGTGCCTCCCCATCTTGAATGGATTAGGCATCGGTGACGCCAGCTGAGCCCAACCCGGCCCCACACTTCCCTTGGCTGGCTGGAGAGGAGGAGGAGGAGGAGGAGGAGGAGGAGGCGGCAGTGGCTGGGAGGGGGTTGAATCAGGGGTGCAGTGCCTGAAGATTTCCTGGCACTCTTCCACTGTAAAAACATCAGCTGCTCCAGCAGCCTCCCCCAATGAGTTCCACACCAATGTAGCCCCCTTTGCCAAAGTTCGGTGCCCAGTTGTGCAAAGGCAAGAGCTGGAGCTCAGCAAACTGGTGCCTCTTCTCTTGCCTCTGTGGTTTCTCCACAGCATTGAGATTTTGGATAAAAGAGCCAACAAACAGGCACACAGGCCTCCCTCCCTCTCTTTCTCATTCTCTCTCTCTTCCTCCCTCCCTCCCTGCTCCCACAAGAGAATTTAGCAGATTGAAGGCAGCTTTGCTCTGGAGTTGCCAATTTAAATTGTTTTTTTTAAGGGATGGTTTGAAGGGGACAGTGTATTGCTCTCCGTTTGTTTTAAAGCCTGCCTGTAAGCAGAGTAGCTGTTTACTGGGTCTGCTCTCGAGGCCTAAGGTGGGCTGGATGCCTGGTACCATTGGGGCAGGGAACTGATTCTCTGTTCCTAGACCGGGTGAAGTAAAATGAGATGTTGGTAATTACAACTGAAAGAATTGTGTGCTCCTTTGGCTCATAATATTAAATCAGAAATCCATCTTCCTGCTTTCCCATTATAAAATCCACAATTGCAATCCAATAATGAGAATTTTGTTTTAGAAAAAATAATGTCTTTCAAATGTACATTTCCAGTGCTTCCTTTCTTGTGAAGTCAAAGGCTTTCATGGCCAACATCCATAGGGCTTTGTGGGTTTTTTGGGGCTGTGAGGCCGTGTTCTAGAAGAATGTATTCCTAATGTTTCGCCTGCATCTGTGGCAAAAACTCACACAAAGCTCCCACAAAAACCTATTCCTTTCTTGGGGGGGGGCAGCGGCAGAAGGTAGTTTAGGAAATATTTGTAGATCGTAATACATTGACCAGGATTTTTGGATTCCAATTGTCTAACAATTGCAAGAACTAAAAAGTTTTCTTCCTTAAATTACTGGGGAGGGGATGGAAGCATGGGAGAAAGACACCAGAGTGAACTTGTGAGTTTGATTCTAGTGCTGATCACTAATTTCTGTGGTAAGCATGTGCTCCGAGGCACCCTTGTCCCTCTGTGGAAGCCAGTTGGTTCCAGTTGGCAGATCTCAGGCTTCAAGCGAGACACAAGTCTGTCTATCTATTGTAGCATGTAAGAAATTTTGTTTTACAGCAGGGTGGGAATTATGTGGCCTTTGAGATGTTGTTGAACTGCAACTCCCATCATTGTTCACAATTGGCTATGGTGACAAGGGTTGATAAGAGCTGCAGTCCAGTATCTGGAGGGCCAGATATCCCCCACTCCTGTTTTACAGGATCATGTAAACAAAGATGATGGGTCCTAGCATGGAGGCATTTTTAGCTGAAATTTTGAGAACAGGAGAAGGAATAAAAAGTAGAAAAGGGGCAGGGACAAAAAGGAAATGGATGTGAATAAATACAATTATATATCCACAAAAGTTGTCACCCAGAGAACATTGATGAACATTGTTTATCCATGATGCAGATGACAAGCTAAGCAGCTAGACCTGCCACTGTCTACTCATCTCTCTGTTGTTTTGAATGCCTCCTTCCTGTTTTGTTGTTACTTGCCATCAAATTGTCTTTGACTTATGGTAGCCCTATGAATGAGGACACTCCATGAGCCCAGATTATCAACACCTATGCTCAAGTCTTGAATCAATCCATTTGTAATATGGCCTTCCACTTTTCCTACAGCTTTTCACTTTATTGAGCATTATCATCTTTTCCAGCTAGGCATGCCATTTCAAGATCTATCCAAAGTATGACAGATTTTGCTTCTAGTGAGACTTCAGGGTTGATTTGCTCTAGCACCCATTTCTATACCTTCCAAGTCTCCTGATTTGGCAGAGACAGTCCTGATTACCCTTCTGCTGTCCCACTTTTCTGCTGGCTTTTAAAATGTTCCAATTTCTCTTGCCTCCTCCCACATTCTCCCTTTGTTCTCAGCTTATTTCCATCACTGTAA
The DNA here is from genome assembly GCA_020142125.1 of Phrynosoma platyrhinos. Lineage (NCBI taxonomy): Eukaryota > Metazoa > Chordata > Lepidosauria > Squamata > Phrynosomatidae > Phrynosoma > Phrynosoma platyrhinos. Next base: position 161,447,072 of record CM034703.1, read on the forward strand.
ATTGAGTTGACAGTGCAAAAATAGTTTGCTCAGCAGCAGGTAGAAGAGGGGGCAGATTCTTGCTGTTCCAGTAAGGCCAGGACAAAGCAAACTGCTACAGCCGCTCTGCCATCTTGACCACACTCTGATGTTGCTTGCCCACATGTGACCCAGCTTCTGCCTGTGAAATGTTGGAGGGTATGCATTTACTGTATTTGTTCCAGTTTGCAGTAACGCCAATCAGATGAAGAAATAGTGGAAACAGCTCTGGGGTTACAGATATAAACTATTATTCTAAATCTATCATTGTAAATCTAAAACACTTGAAAGAATTATTCAGATAGCTTCTCCCATGTTTCCCCATTTACATTCACAGTTGTTGCGCCGGCTTTTTTGTTGCCTCTGCACACTGTGGCCAGTGCAGTGGCATAGGGAGACACTGAGCATAGTGGCATTGAAAAGCATGAGTGAACAACAATGTGAGGCCTGGGCTTTGTTCTTCATCTCCAGGTGAAGAAGGGTTAGAAGAAAGGAAGGGGGCAAAAAATAGAGCCACAGGAGCTGCTTAATAGCAAAGAGGGTTCAATCATACCAGTCTATTCCACTTATGTATGTAAGGCATATATACACACATTTTGATGGTAGAGCTCTTAAAAATGTGCTTGTTCCTGCCCTTTGTCTCTGACTCATTGGCGTGAATTGTATTATCTAATCCTTTTTTTCCCTTTTTTTTCTTTTTTGGTATACAATTTTGGTTTTATTTTTGGAAGACAAAATCTAAGTTTATATATATAGCTTCACAGAAGTCATATTTCAATTCTGAACACATTACAACTGTATACAGATGATTTGGATCATTCAGCTGAAAAAATGGACCCTATGCCTCGAATCATAACAAAACTACAGCCAATGGTTCTCCTTAGAATATGCATTATAGTACAGTCACTTGAAATATATTTGTCTATTACCTCCTACTAGGATAAATATTTTCACCATAATTTCTAAAAAAGTTTTTAAAAGGTGAAAAATTAACACAAAAACTTGCGGAATTTGTCAGTGCTTCATCAATGTCTATGTTGATAGTCTTCAAATGCACTATTCAGCCTTAGACATGACCTTTGCCACAATGGCGGTATATCACTTAGGCCCGAAACAGATGGGCCAAAAGGACTGTGCCAGGACTGCAGTGACTGCCCTGTCCCCCAGAAGGAGTGGTATATACCCACTTATTTTTGGCCCAGTTCTTCTTGCCTGGCACAGCTTCTGGTCACATTTGGGGCATGCAACGTCTACACACCACACCCACAATGTGGCCCGAAGGTGGCACTTTTGGCCCATCTGGTTTGAGCCCCAGTATACTAAAAATTGTTCTCTTATCCATTTACTATACACGCTATGATTAGTTATTATTGAGAATACTTGACTTTATGTCGCTGGCAAATGTGGAGATACTTCTGGAATCATTTTTTTTGTGGCTAATGAAGCTTGAGTTCTCAAGATGAGAGAAAAGGATGTGTTGTCTAATCCTATGGGTGAATGTAGTATTGATTACTTCCCCTCACCCCCAACAACTCCACATGTGCATGTAACTAAACTTAATCAACTTCTGATCCTTTTCTGCCTGTGATTTTATGAAATCTAGGTTGAATCCCAAGCCATCCTTTTACAAACAGGGAAACTGCACCCCATCATTTTCTACCCTTGCTCTCACCTTCCCTCCCTCCCTAGTGTCAGGGACAAGAGAGGGGTGTTATATGCATTTTTCTGAAACTCTGTGCTTAAAAAAATTCTTAATGTGTGGCTGACAGATGGACTGTGCATAGGATTCCAGGCTGAGAATGAATCATTGAATTGGATATCACAGAGGCCGTTTACTACAGGTGCAATCCAGTACACAGTTAGATAGCATTGTATTGAGGTTCAACTATTCTTTAAAGTATTCTATGTATTATATTTGTCTATTTAATTATATAGAGTTTTCTGTTCCAGACTTCTAGTGAGTTTGCTGTGTCGTGTTATTACATTGGAAGTGGTGTGAGAAGCCAGATGCATATTCCTGCTCAGCTATGAAACTTTCTGAAGCAGAGGGTGGTTTTGATGCTGTTCTGAACTGTTGAAAGGGCAAGATTTTTTTTAAAAAACCAAACATGCCAGGTGTACTAAATTAGGATCTTGAGATCCTAGTTTGGAGGCCTGCTACACAAAGATTAGCATTTTAGCATTTTTTAAAAAAACAAAACTTTTCTCAATCCAAGAATTGGTTTTATATGCCAGACCTGAGTGGTACACAAAGATTTTAGATACAAAAATCCAACCCTGCTTTATTATTATTATGTGTCTTCAAAGTCCAACTTAATGGAGGTTGTTGCTGCTGTTGTTGCTGCTCCTCCTCCTCCTCCTATTATTATTATTATTATTATTATTATTATTATTATTAGCAAATGGGAGTTAGAAATCCTTGCTTGATCACCCAGGGATCTACCAAAGATCCCAGATCCCTTCTGCCTGCCCCCATTTAAAGCACAATGTAGACTTTCTTGGGATGTGAGCTGTAGTTGGGTAGGAGGTGGCCAAACTGGATTGCCAGGAGGCCTCCTCCGTAGTTGGGGAACTGGGAACCATCTTCTACTACAGTGTGGTCTCTGGGCCAGAGAAAGGACTTGTGTTCTGCAACATCTGATTAAGTTGGGCATCCCACAGAGAGAAGGCAAGCTCTATTGCCTGTTAAAGCTACAGCATATTTTTGTTTTCACAGTAAATTGGCCTGAACTTCACGGTTCTGTCACGGCCTGGGACTGACGCGTTTCATGTGCCTCTTACAGTCACGGTTGGGTCTCTTTAATCCTGCTGTGCTGAAGTCATACGGGGACAAGGAAGCAAGGGTGGGCATGCCAGACTCCCATCTTGGAGGTTCTCAGTAACCAGTGAGAACTCCTTCCCACTGCCACCAAAAGATCCTCTCGTTGGAGGCTATTTTCATCCCCATGACACGCTGGGGGCTGTTTGTGTTACAACAGAAGGACGGATGGCTCATTATGGGGAGTTTGTCCCTCTCTCATCAGACCAATATACAGAGACATCCACTTTGCCTGATGTGTCATGTGCTGAAGTGGTCATGGGGCTGATTTTTCATGCTGCCTCATGTTAGTTTGCTGTTTGTATAATGACATTATAAAAGGGGTACATAATTAGTAAGGGCTGATGTACTGCAGGATGGCCCTCCAGATGTTGTTGGACTGTAGCTCCCATCATCCCTCAGCAATGTCTTAAGTGGCTAGGGCTGATGAGGTTTTCCAGTAACACCTGGAGGGCCAAATGTGCCCCAGCGTGTTGTAAGGGTGTAATAGTTTTGTGTCACTAAGGTGGCACTTCTCTCATTGCCTCTGCTAGAGGCACCACTTGGTGACCCTACTTGGCCAGTGGGACCACTGGTAGGTAGTGGTCAGGATTTTGACTCACATCCTGCTTCAAGCCATTTCTTAAAGGCTTTCCAGAATGTGGCTTGTGGTGCTCTTAGTACATGTTAGAGTATTTTCAAGACCATTTCACTATTGAAAATCAGTCTAATGAGTCCAATGAATGCATGGAGCTGTTCATATACAATAGACTCTTCTTATCCGTGGGCTTGCCATCCACGGATTTGAGCTTCTGAAGATGGCAAACCCTGTTGTTTTAAATGGATGTGCATGTGGCTGTGCCAGCAGCTACACACATGTAGCTCAGCCATAACAAAGAATGGGACTTGAAGTCCTGCTTTTTTTGTTATCTGTGGGGGGTGGGGTTGGGGTGGTCCAGGACGGATCCCCTGCAGATAAGAAAGGACAGCTGTACTGTGTCACTCTTGGTTCATCTAGCCCAGTACTGTATACTCTGACTGTTGTGGCTGTCCAGGGAATTAGACAGACACCTTTCCAACCCCACAGTAGTTCTCTTAAGGGAAAAGGTGGAGAATTGAACTGAGGGCCTCTGTATGCTTTCCCCAGGCTCACTTGCAAACAAGTCTGAATAACCACTGAATACTTTAAAACTTTCTAGAAAATGTAGTTTAAATTGCTGCCTTTAATGGTGCCATAGCAGAGCTGGCATCATCATCCCCAGGAACTACTTGTAGTCTATATAGGGAGACAGGCAGAAGCTACCTTGAAATTGTTGGCTGATGCAACTTCATGGCAAGATGTATGCAGGCAGATTGAGAAATGATGTCCATTCTGTCAGATTTTTTTTTAAAAAAATATTATTAATTATTGTCTCCATGAATAAATCAAGAAATATTTCTCCTCTAGGACCTCTAGATCGGATGTTGGGTAGAACAATCACCTGATGGTTGCTTAGTTTTAGTACTTTTCTTAGCTTTAATAGGCTGCCTACAACTAAATAGATCACAAGGACTGGGCTTGTCTTTGCTCTTTTGGGTTCCAGCAACACTTCATTCCTTTGGAGGAAGGCCTAACTAGGCTGCATGCCATCCATGCAATTAACAATGCAACAAATGGCTTTAAAAAAATTAATAAATTGCAGTCATGTGTCTCCAGTGTGAATCAGGAAATGGGCATTGGAAGGTAGGAGTGGGTTTAACCCTTTGTTCCTGTTGGAATCTCAACCCTGTTTAATTCTCCTTTGCCTGCTCTTTTTCTAGGGTGGGGTGGAGGAAATGTATGGCCATTGGAAGCACTATCCCTCCAATGCAAATAGGAGGTTCAGTGGCCCTGATCCCATACCACACTCCTGATATAGAATGGGGTCCTGTGCCTGCCATTTCCTCTTAAAAAGCTAGTCACATAGTTCCTCATTGGTTAAATGATGTCTTGTCAAGTTTGATCCTGAGACTTAATTCGCTTGGCAAAATTAATCCAGTGTGAATGGACTTGTCTGAATAAAAAAGACCAGTACTTTCATTGAGCCTGTCTTTCATTTTACTAGACAGATTTTATTCCCTGTCCTCACAGCTGCAATTCTAGAGAAAAGATATTCCAAAGTGGACCAAAGGTGGCTTATAAAATTAAAGGTTATATATGCCACTGGATGCTATACTGATAAACAGGCACATACATTACACTTGCAAAACTATTGCTTGTATGGCCAAAATTTGTACCCACTGCTTGTACAATAAAGTTGGACTACATCTGGCCCTCCAGTGTCTTGGACTGCTAGTCCCAAAGCCTGCCATTGACCATACTGAGTTCTGGAAGTCCCAGAGACTTCTGGGAGTTGATTCCAAAACATCTGGAGGGCTACAGGTTCGTCACCTGTTCAGCACAACGTACCAAAAACTGATAGCATGCAAACAGAAAAGGATACTCAGTATGAAGAAAACACTATTCCATCTTTTTTGCTGTGTCAGTAAGCTGCAGAATTTATACACAAATGCCGTCCCTCCTTTCTGCATACCATCACAATGACATTGTTTCAATCACTACATAGGCCCAGTGATCTGCAAAGACATTAATCTAGTAGACTTTTAGGGACAGACTTTGTGGTGGTTTGTGCTGCTGATGTCTGCTTTTGTTTTCAGACTTCACTCTAAAGAATCTCCCCAAGCTGCTGAACCTATTTTTGGATTATGATTGTACACCAGCAATAGCTTCTTTAAATTTCATTCTAAAGCCTGGAGCCCTGGACTGGAGTCAGTCGCAGTCACTGGTTAGACAGTACAATTGGATGTGAATAGTATTCCACTCAAAACCACTAAAAAAAATCCAAGTCCTTAATTGACTTGAGTTTTCCCATTTGTAAAATACAGTTAGCCCTCCGTATTCATGAATTCTGCATTAATGGAGTCAACTATCCACAAGTTGAAATTTATTTATTTTTTAAATCCAAAAAGCAATCCTTGATTTTGCCATTGTATATAAGTGGCACCATTTTATTAAGCCATTGTATATAATTGGACACCCCTGGATTTTGGTGGGAGGATGAGTCCTAGAACCAAACTCCAGCAGATACCAAGGCAGACTGTAAGTACAGTAGCAACCTGGCATAGGAAGCCTTGATAATCAAAAGCTCAGGAAAAAAATTGCATCCAGATTGGTGGTTGTACCATAGTTTTGCTAGGTCCATGCCAGGCAATTGTCAGACCTGTGTTGGAAATAAAGGGAAGGAGAGACATCAGGAGCCAAACTATAGCACAAGAGATATATTGGAACACGTATGGTGTGGGGAAGAATAGGGGAGGACTACAGATGCAGCTACCAGTCATGCATAGGGAACGGATGGGTGTCAGGAGCAACAAGAAAGGAGAGCCTTCTTGTTGGAACAGGCAGCTGCTAGCTGATAAGCCTGCACTATTTATTTGGGTGGGGTGGGGGGCAACTAGTTCAGCCAGGATTACTCAAGCCCATCGAATTGACTTGGAGGGAGGCTGTCTCAGTTGTGTAGTCCAGCTGTCAGCTGAAGAAGGCTCAATGCTCTGCTTCCTTTCTTCCCCTAGGCATAGAGCGGGGGTAGGCAACATTTCCCCTTTAAGGGCTGAGGGACTTCAGCTCCCAGAAGCCTCAGCCGTGTTGGACAATAGTTCCATGTTGGCCAATAGCTCCTGGGATTCTGGGAGCTGAAGTCCCTCGGCCCTTAAAGGGGAAAGGTTGCCTACCCCTGGCATAGAGCATGAGCCTATGTCAAGCCAGAGGGCTTTCTCCACATCCTGTTCCTAAGAGTTGGGGTGGTGGGTGTCTATGTAACAAGGACAAGGCATAAATAGAAAGCACTTTTGTAAAATTGCTTTGAAAGTGTGAACTACTAAGTAGTAGTGATGATACATACTTCCATGTCAGGTCAATTTCCTGTTCCTTTCTAGGCATGTAAAGTCCCAATCAGTCAAGTAAATAGTATTCAAGAGGTGCTGATGGCCATGGAGAAAGTAGAGCATTTCTGCTAAAAGTCTTACTCTCTACCACATTTGGGGAATTGTTGGATCGTCCAGTGTTCTTGGATTGCAACTCCCATTGCCTCTTCTTATTGGCCATGTTGGTTGAGGTTTCTGGGAATTGGACTCAAAATCCAAACCTTCTAGAGCAGGGGTGGGAAACTGCAATGGGCGTGGAAGCCATTTCCCTACCTGGCCCCAAAGGCTGCACTGGTGCTCCTCATGTGAATGATTCCATGCCACTCCTAGTTTTGTTTTCAGCCCCATTTCAACTGATTTTTCAGAAGCTTTCTTGCTGTATTTGTTTTGATATTACTTTGGCTGGGGCCTGTGGAAGCAAAATTGCCGTGTTTTGCACTAGTGAAGGCCCATTTGGGAGCAAAACATTGGATGCAAAGTGAGGATGCATCCAACTGACAGAAAAATCCGAGATTTTGTTCCTGTTCTTTCCGATTTTTTACTGGGTTAAAATAATCCAACCTGGAGAGCTGATATAAAAAGTCTCTGATCAGACCTGAAGGTAACAGAAAAGATTCTAAGATAAACAAAATATATATGGATCCAGAGGATGCAACCAAAATGGTGAAAGTTCTGGAAGCCATGCCCTATGAGGAGCAGCTTAGGGAGCTGGGTAGGATTAGCCTGGAGAAGAGGAGGTTAAGGGGTGACATGATGGCCATATTTAAAGATTTGAAGGGGTTCCATATTGAGGATGGAGCAAGCTTGTTTTCTGATGTTCCAGAGAATGGGGAGATTATTGCACATCTTAAAATCCCAATTTACCTCTCCCGAATTCAAGTCTAACTTGAGCTGGAGCCAGGTCTTATCACATGGCTTTCCCCCCAAAAAACACCATCCAAGTACAGCCAGGCTCCAGTGCGGCTCTCTTAACTTGCTCCAGCGGCCATTTTTCTAACGTCGGAAGCTTTCGACTTTTGAAAAATGGCTGCAAAGTGAGTTAAGTGAGCTGGGCTGCACTTGGGCTGCATTTGGATGGCAGTTTTTTGGGGGGAAAGTCGTGCGATAGGGCCTGGCTCCAGCCCAAATCAAACTTGAATTAGGGAGAAGTAAAATGGGATTTTAAGATGTGCAATAATCTCCTGGGACATGGAGCAGTGGATTCAAACTATGAGAAAAGAGATTCCACCTCAACATTAAGATGAACTTCCCAACAGTAAGAGCTGTTTGACAGTCTCCTTCTTTGGAGGTTTTTAAACAGAGGCTGGATGGTCATCTGTCGGAGGTGCTTTGATTGTGTGTTTTTGAATGGCAGGGCGTTAGACTGGATAGCCCTTGAGGTTCTCCCAACTCTATGATTCTATGGATCTCCAAAATAAAAGTGGAAAGAACAGGAACAAAATCTGGGACATTCTAGTATTTTTAATCAATCTGAATGTGCCCTTAAAGATTTTGGGCTGAGGATTGGGGGAGGATCACAGTCTGGGATCTCGAGGGCTGTACTTTCCCCAGTCCTACAGTGGAGGGCCAAAATTCTCTCCCCTCTGTGGTATCTCATCATGACTGTATCATAGAGAAGAGGCTTCCACATGCTTTTTGCTTTGGCACGTTGGCCTCCTTTCGTAATCAATGGGAGGTTCTCCAAATTCTGGTTGGCATCAGGTCTTGAGGAGGAAAGGCTTAAGGTTCAATTGCAAAGTGCATGCTTTCCTTGACCTGAGAATTAGTATGCAATACCATAGATCAGTGGTTTTCAAACTGTGGGGAAGGGCCCCCATGGGGGGGGAGTTTCACATGGGGGGATGTGAAACTTAGAGGCCCTTATGCCTCCTTCTCTTCCCAAACTTTATTTGTCCTGGAAGGGAAGAGAAAGGCAATTAGGGTGCTTGGAGCCTCTGCCTGAAGGAGGAGGAGAGCTATTTCCTTATAAAATATTAAATATGAATATACATGAGTGTCTGAACAAAAATACACATACTAAACAAACAAAATATTTTTATTCATATACTTTGTCGAGGGGCCCCCTGACATCTACATGTAGATATAAAGAGGGTCACAAGGGTAAAAAGTCTGAGAACCACTGGCACAGATGCAAAGATTTCAAGAATAATAGTTTTGTGGCATTATTGATTGCTGGCAAATTGTACTGTGTGGCTATAACATCCATAGTTGTGGCTGGCGTTAAGTCAGATGTGAGAAACTCTTTGGGTCCTCACCCTTACACAACTAGACATGAAGGCCTGATGAAAGTTCTCAGGCCTCTGCTGTCACCATCTGGCCCCTCACTCAATATCCAATTTGAATCCTCCATGTAGAATGAGATAGTAATTTCCATGCGTCTTTGCATAGAGAAAATTCCTTTGTCACACACTGCTATCCCATAGGACAGCAAGGAATTTCCAAAGAAAATCTGTGTTATTTTTTATCTCTGGAGATAACACCAGGGTACCTCCCCTCTGCTTGTTTTGGGATGACACTAAGGAGTTTATTACATGGGAGGGATCCCGTGCAAAAATGGGATTTAAACTGAAAAAAATCCACAAAAGCTGATCGTTTTTCAGACGACGTCTGAGATTAATCCACACAGAAAGTGGAAAAAAAAACCCTGCAAAAGTGGGTTGATTTTCAGACATTGATATTAATGAGCAATAACATGACATTAACCCAGACAGAGGTGACAAAATGCTTTTCTTTTTTATTTTAGGGGTTTTCCAAAAGTAAAAAAGAAGTGCGTTTTGAAGCCTTTCTGTCCAGGTTAATGTCGTATTATTGTTCATTGTCTGAAAATCAACCTGCTTTTGTGGGTTTTTTTCTGGGGTTTTAAATCCTGTTTCTGCAGGGGATTTGGAGTCTTTGGGCCTTTGCAGACTGCCAGAAATAGTGCAAATTGAGTCCACTTTAACTGCCCTCTCTCAGTGCTAGGGAATCATGGGAATTGTAGTTTTTTCTGAGACATTGAGCCTTCTCTGTCAGAGAGCTCTTGTGCCACAATAAACTACAGTACCCATGATTCCCTAGCACTGAGCCAGGGCAGTTAAAGTGGACTCAAGCTGCACTATTTCTGGCAGTCTGTAAAGGCCCTCCGTGTGATAAACTCCTAAGGGGGAGGAGAAATTTCCAGCATTATCTCCGATCACTAATCCCATTAAAAATTGTCATCCCAATGGGAATTATCTTAGATTGTTTGACTTTTGGCTTGTGCTAAAAAGGAAGGTTGATGTGGCACAGTAGTTCTCAATTTTTTTTACCAGGAGACTACTCAGAGAAGAATTATTTGCTTGTAGATGATCTTGGGTTCAATCCCCTGCATCTCCAAGTGAAGCTGGGAAAGACATGTAACTGAAATTTTGGAGAGCTGCTGTCAGTCAGGGTTGGCAGTACTGAGATGGGGTGTAATAAAATCAGCTTCCTGTATTCTTAATTATTTCCACTTTGGTGTATCTGTCAAGGAATCTGGTGAGAAACTGCCATAGAACCTCTGTATTTTACAAAGGATTTGGGGAATATATTGAGCAGTACTCAACACCTTTACTCAGACATTGTACTGATCTTTTGGTCCAGTGAGTTCAACACATACAGGGTGACCAGATGTCATAACCACAAAGGAGCACAAGGCACTGTAAAATGTAGGACATTCAAGAAAAATGTAGAATATTACAAAATAAAAGTTAAAAACACTAATGTAAATATAAATACATGCTTCTTAGTCATGCTCAAAGTGGAGGACATTTTGGAATTCGTCCTGGACAGAAGGTTGAAATGTAGGACATGTCCTGGAAAAGGAGGACCTCTGGTCACCCTGAACACATACAAATTGAAAGGGCATCATAAAACATCAGCAGCTACACCTATCTGGTGGTGCTGTGGAGATAAGTAGCATAGGGCAAGCAGTCTTCAAGAGAAACTTAGGGTCCACCTCCACTGTAGAAATAGTGCAGTTTGATACTGATGGTTCCATCCTACAGAATCCTGGGATTTGTAGTTTTGTGAGGCACCAGCATTCTTGGGCAGCAAAGGTGAAAGACCTTGTAAAGCTACAAATCTCAGAATCCCATAGGATGGAGCTACAGCAGTTTAAGTAGGGCCAAACTGCATTATTTCTACAGTGTAGATGCACCCTTTATTCTCCACCAATGCTCTTCTCTTTCAGGGACTTCTCTGATGAACGTTTTTGGGAGGGCAGGTTTCCTGCAAACTATTTTGTAAACTGGTACAAGTTCCAAACTCCATCTAGGTTGAACTTTTCAATGGCTTCCTCCCAGGATTCACAGTGAGACAATGAAATGACTTAAACATGCTCTGAGGGATGGGGAAGAGTTAATTTTAGGACTGGTCTGTCCTTCCTGATCATGTTTTCTCCCCCCCACCAAGCCCAAAGAAAACAAATTTCTAGCATTTGGGTTTTAGGACTGAGTGCTCACAGTCAGACACCCACACCAACATGTTGGGTATTTGTGTCTCAGTAGGTGAGGTCCAGGCTCCTGACACATCTTTCTTTCCTTACAGCAGTAAAGGAAACTCCTTGGCTCTGTGACACTCGAGCGGGTCCCGTCCTGCTGTCAAGTCCTTTCTGGCAATTTCTGACAGACGCCTGGACTCTGGCGGGAGCACCAACACAGCAGCAACACAACAGCCACAGCCGTTGCAGCAGCAGCAGCAACAGCAAGAAGAGGAGGAGAGAGAAAATATTTTCTGTGTCTTCGCCTGGAGTCATTCTGTGGTTTTTGAAAAAATGTGCTGTATATTTTCAGGGCTGTGTCACATGATCTGCTGGGGTTATGAATAGCCGAGTATAATGATTTCTTAGTGAACGTTTAAAAAGAGAGAGAGAGAGAGAGAGAAATTCTCAGCAAGAAGGAGGCACAGACTTGCTCAGGTCCAGCAAGGAGAGACGGGACGTGGAAAGTTCCCTTGACTCCAGGTGGTGTTCCTCTGTACCTCCAAGTCTGCTCAGGCAACCAGGTGAGTGGGCAAGACTCTGGGCCTTGACAGGGAGGTCGGAGGTCAGATTTCTGGCTTGACATCTGGATTCTTTTTCCTTACTGCTGTGCTGGATTTGGGGAGGGGGCATCCATTGTGATCTGTCTTGTTTCTTTTCACTTTCTGAGGCCTTTGAGGTTTTGAAAAAAAACTTTTTTGTGTCACTGTGGGGATCCGGTGGTGGGTCGTTTGAACAAGGGAGAAAGAGTAGGAGGACAGGGGAAAGTGAAGCTGTGTGCTCATGTCTGAGATGGCAGATATTTAGGGATGGCTCCTTAGGCACACATGGGTAAGGCAGCGATTGGGAATGCGTGAGTGGACGGGTGATGGATTTGTGTGAAATGGTGATGGCGAGCGAATCTGAGAGAGGCATGGATGTAGAAGGGCCAACTGTGAGGTGCTGCCTGTGTTTTGGGGATGGGGATGGTGGAGGTTGGGGAATCCTCATCTAGGTGAGCTTGGGCTGAGTTGGCTGGAACAACTCAGGGGTCCCTGCTGGCCCTCTGCTAGCCCTTCTCCTTCCCCAACTCCTTGGCAAACCCTTGTCAGCTTGCTTTTAAAGTGTGCATTGCTTCCCTCAGGGACATGTAGCAGTGTACTAGAGACCCTGGCTACTATTACAAACTGGCGGGACTTTTGCTTCACTAAACTGAGGAGAGTAATAGGACACAGGAGGGTGAATAGTTAGGGCTGACATTGTGTGCCTTTATGTCATTTTTGACTTATGGCAACCCTAAGGTGGACCTATCACAGGGTTTTTCTTGGCAAGATTTGTTTAGAGGGAGCTTGCCTTTGCCTTCTTCTGAGGCTGAGAGAGTGTGACTTGCCCAAGGTCTCCCAGTGGGTTTTCATGGCTGAGCTGGGAATCGATACCCTGGTCTCCTAGTATCCTGGTCCAGCGCTCAAACCACTACACCACGCTGGCTCATGTGAATAGTTATATAAGACTGGTATTTTGCATGACAGAGGGAGAGGATTGTTGCCCTTTCACTTCATCTCTTCACTTTGGAGCATCTCCCTTCTTCGTTGTTTGTGAAGGAAGGTGTTTGGAAGCACATAGAGCTGGTGGCAGCCGCAAGGAGCATGGGTGGGCACAAGAAAGCTCGCTCCCTGGATATAATGTTGTTAGGTTCAGTTGTGGGGGAAGGGGTGTGGCTGCCCATACCAACCCTAAGGGAGAGTGTTTGGCAGCTGCAGGATTTTGAGGGAGGGAAGGCTCTCTAGGCTTTGGCAGGAAAAGTGTTGCAGTGGGTGGCTGTGGATTGGGTGGGGCATAAGAGCTCTGGCCCTATTCTCCCGACGTCTGGTCCATTTTAGGAACATGGTACTGACCAAACACTTACCTTCTGAGGCTTCTTTTGAAGTCCTTGGGGGCGGCAAATAGCCTCTACACTGCATCCCAAATATTTGCCAGAAGACTGGACAGTGTTCAGCTATGTATCCTGACTTGGGCCTTCCTAATCAAGCAAAGTGGCCACCTTTAAAGCCATTGCTAATAAGCACCATCCTAGGAGGAAAAGACTGCTCTGATTCCACATAGGCTGCTGGCTGATTCCCTGAGATTGAATGAAGAAACCTTTCTACAACCATAGATCTATCCTTGCATAAGCTTTCCCATCCATTCATTAACCTTTGACTTGCTCCTACAAAGCATACAGTTGGCCCTTAGTATCCGCTGGAGTTTGGTTTTGGAACACCCCCCCCCCCCCCCCGTGGTTACCAAAATCCATGGGTGCTCAAATCCCATTAAATGCAATGGCATAGTAAAATGGTGTCTCTTATATAAAATGGCAAAATCAAGGTTTGCTTTTTGGAATATATATATATATATGTATGTATGTATTTTCAAGACATGGATGATTATATCTATGGATAAAACAAATCTGTGGATACAGAGGACTGACTGTACTTCAGAGAAAACCTTTGTTTATATGCTAGTTCATCCACACCCACACCCACATCTGTAGACATCTTCATATCTCAGTCCCTCCTGCATTTCTCTTCTGTGTGCCACAATCTTTTTGTTGCATGTACAAAGAGCGCACCTTGGGTTGCCTATTGGCTTAGACTTGGCTGATGATTGTGGTAGAATAGTATGTGTTTCTGTTTTGTTCTGTTGAGGGGCAAAGACTCTTGTTACCTTGGTGATCTTCTCTAGATGCCAGCATAGCAGTGGATCCCATTCTCAGGCCTAAATGAATGGAGCTCAGTTTAAAGACATGGTGGTGTATAGGATTCCAAAAATAGGAAGCTCACATGATCTGTATTAGAAGCTGATTGAAGACAGACCTAGACATCCCTCCATTATGCATCCATTGGGTTCTTTATGTAGATTAGCAGGCTAACATATTGAAGTTAAGCTTTTAGTTGGAAAATGGCACCCAGGTAAAGTTTGGATCTTTTAAGTGAGCACCCCCTAAAGGAAAAATTGAGGATTGCTCCCTGACTTCATTGTATTTTCCAATGTATTTCTGTCTTCTAGTTTGAGTATCTTCTGTTGTCTCAAGAGACAGGGTCAGACTATCCCCCCCCTGCAAATATTGGGGAGGCAAGGCTTAAAGAAAGAAAGGTACAGTAATTGCAAGAAGAAGATCAACACAATGAGTCTACATCTAGATCTTGCAAATTGCTCTCACAAAATTGTACCTTGAGAATGTTGGATGTGGGTGAAAATTGATTCTCTCTCTGTGCCTATCTAGTGTCTCTTTGGTCATAAAAATAAAATCACCTTTGCTTCTCCTCACATTAGCTTGTTTGCTTGAAGAAAAGGGGGAGGTAGGGTGATCCTAAGGCAAACCTTTCACAAGGCTTTCTTGGCAAGAGTCTTTTTGCCTTAACCTGTGAAAATAGCTATCTGGAGATGGGGTAGGCGTGTCCTCCTGCTCCCAGATTCAGGATCTCTTCTCCAGAACATAGCCAAGATCTAGCAGCAAGACATCCTAGAAACCTCTGGATCTGGATTTCTGTTATTTTTGTCTCCATGGGACATGTCATTGATGCTACTTGCTAGCAAGAACACTCATCCAAAAATAAACCGTTAAAAGATGCAATTAAACTGAGGCTTGTATTTTGACTGGTGACCTGTGGTGAGTAAAAACAATCTAGGCAACACAGTACATATACAAATATATAGAAATGTGTACATGCATATGATTGAGCAGGTGGCTCAGTAGTTCTTGTAGGCATATCTGCTGACTCCAAATTGTTCTGCTCTTAATATGCCTTTTAATCTGTAGCCCAGCGTTGGCCACTTACAATACACATACATAGTGATAGGCATTTAACCTACTTTTTATGACTTCACCTAACTCAGGGGAGTATACATGGGGTACCTCTGCTGATTTTGTTCCTCATAACAGCTTAGATTTGGTAAGAGATACCAGCTGGTGGAAAGCCATCAAGTGAGTTGCATAGCTGAGAGCAAAATGGTTTCTGTCCAGCTCTGTGAGTGTGGTAGTCCTCTTTTTCCTGTAAAATGGAGGTGGGTGAATGAGAGGACAAATTACAGCCATTCAAACACTAGATACTCACTTTAAACTTCCTTTAACACTAGTACAACCTAGCAAATGATGAGGAATTCTGGGAAATGAAGTCTAATAAAAGCTGGGTGGCCATACTTTACCCACTCTAACATTAAAGGGGCTAGTCAGGAGATGGGAAAACACTGGGCTATATATTGCCCAATAGCTTCCATTGGAGTTGGCTGTTGCCTTCTCTCTCTGTGTACATGTGATCTAGATGATCTTTGAGGTACCTTTCCACTCCATGATTCTGTGATTCTTACTTCTTTTTTTAATTTCCCCCCATACTCATGACCTTGCTTTGTTCTTACTTATTTGAAGTATTTTACCTTCCTTTTCAGATTTTATTACTTTTGATGTTGTCCTGTTTTTCTAAAGTAGGGTAGTCAAGCTGGTGCCCTCCAGATGTTTTGGATTACAATTTTGGGATTATTGTATATGCTGGCTGGGGTTTATGAGGGTGGTAACCCAAAACACCTGTAGGACACTAAATTGGCTGCCCCAGTTTTAATCACTGATGTCACAGTTTCTTATCTTTTGGTGGCTTCTATCTGACCTTGTTTGTAGAAGCTCCTTTCTTGGGTCATCTGAATCATTCACTGTGAGCTGAAGCCATATTTTTGTTCAATTGTTCAATTGGAAAGTGTTGCAAGTCCATGGCTACATTGTAAACTGTGAGTGACAACCATATGTTATTTTGTTATTTTGTGTATCACTTAGCATGTTTTAGGCTTGTTGTGTGCCTTCAAGTCTGACTTACAGTAATCTTAAGACAAACCGATCAGAGTTTTTTTTTTTGCAAGATTTGTTCAAAGTGGATTTGCCTTTCCCTTTCCCTGAGGCTGTGATAGTGTGACTTGCCCAAGGTGACCCAGTGGGTTTCCATGGTTGAGTGGGGAGGCGAACCCTTGTTTCTAGAGCAAAAGTCCAACACTCAAACCAATACACCACACTGGTCCATAGCAGTTACCATGGTGATCACTGGAGTAAAACACCTCTGAAATACAATTGAAAAGTAATACAGTTAGCCAAAATTTAATGTCGTAAAATTTTT
>CM034703.1:161466289-161477371 GCA_020142125.1 Phrynosoma platyrhinos
GGCTAGTCTGAGACTATGGTAGTTCCTGTCCATATGAGAATTAAACATTTTCTTCTAAAATGCACCATTTTCTTTTGGTAGCATTTAACTAGGACTGCAGAATTAATGCAGTTTGATGCTGCTTTAACTGCCATGGCTCAATGTTGTGGAATTCTGGATTTTTTAGTTTTGTGAAATATTTAGGCTTCTTTGTCAAAGAACCCTTATGTCACAACAAACTACAAATCCTAGGATTCCATAGGATGAAGCCATGATAGCTAAAGTGGTGCCAAACTGCATTAATTCTGCAGTGTGGTAGCAGCCTAGGTCTGTGTGTATCCAGTGGGTAGGGAGGCAAACTGGGCATACTGAAAATGGAAACTTTCAAGGTTTTTTTTAAAATCCAAGTTTCTAGTTGTCAGGATTATAGAGAATGGACATGTGCAAGTAGCATTTTATGAGGTTTCAAACAAAGGAAGTGTCAGTGATTTTAAAACAGGGCTTTATTTACAGCCTTTTATCTGTCTGCCATGATTTACCGTTCTTTCTTCTGGGCTCCTCATTGGAGTCCATGCAAAATAAGCAATGCATGCAAATATACTTAATTTCCATCATTCTGCTTGCCGAATTTGGGTTGATTTGGCACACACACAGCTCCACATATCACTGTCCTTTCTTTGGCCTCTTTTACTTTGCTGCTTTTTTGGCAGATTTCTTCTTACCAGCTATACTGCTGGCCAAAAAAGAAAAAAAAAATAGGGGGGAAGCCTAGCCAAAGAAATTTGGTAGCTGGCCAAAATAAAGTTTATCGAACATTTACTTCCCACTGCTTCTGAACAAGGTAGTGAGCTAAATCCAGAATTTGGAAAAACTATTTTTGGGACTACAGCTCCCACCATCCCCCAGCCAGCATGGCCACTGTCTATACCAGGGGTAGGCAACCTTTCTCCTTTAAGGGCCGAGGGACTTCAGCTCCCAAAAGCCTCAGTCATGTTGGCCAATAGTCCCATGTTGGCCAATAGCTCCTGGGATTCTGGGAGCTGAAGTCCCTCGGCCCTTAAAGGGGAAAGGTTGCCTACCCCTGGTCTATACTACCTGAGGGTTTCTGGGAGGTAGAATCCAAAAAGGATAGTTCCCCCTCTCCCCCCCAAAAAAACCCCCCAACAACTGGTTAAACCCACTATTCACCAGCATTCTAGTTTCTAGCTCCTTCCCATTTCAATAGACATAGGCCTAGATGGTTGGGGCATATCTTTAATTGCCTAACTGGCTGAGAGATTACAATAGAAAGACTTTAGGGTTTTTTTTTAAACATGATTGTTGTTTTTATTGAGAGGCTTCATTTCTTTAAAAACATGACTGTTGTTTTTTATGTTGGTTTAGGGAATCCGAAAGTTGTGGGATTTGAGTGGGAAGGAGCTTCATGCAAGACCTGCCCTGTTCCCAGGAAACAATCCAGCAAAGCTTTTTGGATTGACTGGCCCTGCCTGTTCTCCCTGTGACTGTGAACAAAAACGGTGACAGGTGTTAACTGGAGGGGTGCTGGGAAAGGCATCATTTGTTCTTGCCCAAATATTTCACTGCATCCCAGTGGCATCACTAAGGGGGTGCATGGGGTGCAGATCCACAATGGGTGACACCCCAGAGAGGGCTGTTACCCCTTGGGATAGTATAACCGAAAGAACTGTCATGTCTACTGGGCAAGCTTCCTGTTTGCCCAGCAGTCATGCCGGACCCCAAAAGGGCCCTTTGGAAGCTGCCACACTAACCCCCCTCAGTAGTAGGGGGGCAGTGCCTTCAGCACAGCACAACATAGTCCAGCACAGCAAGAGTCACACCGGACCCTGGAGACTTTAGGGGTGGGGGCTTCAGGATCTGGTGTGGCTCTTGGGCTTCAGGTGGCTGCAGTGGTCTGGCCAGGTGGGAGAAAAGCAAGGTAGTTCACATCCACATCCACAACACCGGGTGACACCAACATGAGGAACACCACTGCTGCATCCCCTCATTTGAACTACTGACAGATTGTAGAACTGAAGTCTAGTAGAAGAATGAGCATGATATCCAAAGTGTTATGGCAGGGGCATTTCTGGAGGGGTGCACAGGGTGCAAACCACATCAAGTCGCATCTCAGAGGGAGGTTGTGGAGTGTACTGCTGCACTTTTCCATGAGTAGACTGGGACTCCCAGAGACTGAAGGTCCTGGCAAGGACTGGGTTCCACATGCCCAAAGGAGGCCGGCCAGGGTGCTGTGGGCACGCTACAACTCCTAGAGGCCTCTCCTTTCACCTTTCTTTTCAATAGCAGCCTGATCCTGAGGGACCATTGGCCTGGTGACTCTGAGCTTGAGGGTGACAGCATGAGTTACCATACTGGGGTGACAACAACCCTAGTGATGCCACTGGTTAAAGGAATTTATCCATGCCCCGAAAACATGTGAGTTTGAGTGGACTACTGGGAGACATACTTGAAGCCTGTCTCTTTGGGTATACATTGGAGAGATGGCTGCAGCAATAGGCTGGAGAAATCAAAATTCATAGGAGGTAATTCGGAGCCCAAGAACTTGATGAGTCCAGACATATTGACATATAGTGAGTTGAGAAATGTTTCAAAGGTACCAGTAGGTTATGGTTAGGACAGCTAACAAGAAAGAAAATTATGCACAGAGACATGGCAGTGAATTATACTTGGGTTGCTTCCAAAAAAGTATTTTATTCTGCAATCATCTTACTTTATACATGCTTTTATGGAAAGGGGGAGTCCAGACCGATACCATGTGTAATGCTCCTGTGCTTTTTTCACTGGTTCTTCCATCATTTTTCATTTTACAAAAAAATTGATTAAGGAGGAAATGATGGAAAGTCTTGGGGGGGGGGGTTGGTAGCTGTAAAAACCCTCAACCTGGAAGCATGTTTAGTTTTCTTACTTTTGATGGTACTGGCACCTAAAGGCAACTATACCAATCTAAACCATACTCTCCAACATTTTGCAGATGAAAATTGGGACATATGTGGCTGAGCAATATTAGAGTGTAGTCAAAAGGCCAGGCAACAGGAAGACAAAATTCTTAATGAGGAAGAACACTACTTTTTGAAGCAGAGAAACTCTGGAATTTATGTACTGAATTTGTGAAACCCTGAAAAAAACCAAATGGTGAAATGAGTTGATTGGAAAGGGAAAGACTCTGCCTTCCTGTCCTCTCCCTTTTTTCCAAATTAATTGTGCACACATTACATTTGCAATTTGAATTCAGTTTGCAGCAATTCAAATAAGCAAGAATGAAGGGGAAAGTGGGAGGATGAGAGGGAAACTGGGACATTTTAAAAGCCTGAGAAAGTGGGGCAAGAGAGGATTAATTGAGGTTTGCCCTACCAAACTGGGATATTTTGGAAGATATGTAAAACATACCTGTAAAACTGTTCTTTTCATCCCCAAATCAATCCAAAGTTAGAACATCACTGGACCTAACAAGAAAGGAGATCAAGATAGCGTGAAAGGGGGGATAAGGAAGGGGAGGACAACACATTGTTTACAGGTTATATTGCAAGTTGTTTGCGTGTGTGTGTTATGTGCCTTCAAGTCATTTCCAACATACAGTGACCCTAAGGCGAACTTGTCATAGGGTTTTCTTGGCAAGTTTCTTCAGAGAGAGTTTTCTATTCCCATTCTTTGAGGGTGAGAGAGAGTGACCTGCCCAAGGTCATTTGCACAACCTCCTAAACGGCTCCTGTTGGTACCACAGATTCTACCACTACTCTAGAAAATCTGGTACAGCTCCACAGAGAAGCATATCTTGTTTCCTAGCAGAACGGTGCTGTTTTTGTCCTGGTGGAAATGGTAACAGCAGGGTGGGAATGTCCATGATTCAAAGTTTGGTTGCAGTGGGAGCGTGTGGCCTTCTGGGTGGATGGCTGGCAGGAGTACAGTCTCCTTACCCCCAGTAAATTCTTCGCCTATCTAAATTGCTAGATAGGTATCAGGAATTCATCAGAGGTGGATGGATAAGAAGACCATGGGAGGAGACAGAGCTGAACTAGAAATACTACAAGTGGATTGTACCTTGAATCAGTCTTCCTGCCATGTATATGAAGCTACATTGTTCTTCCATGTATAGGAAACTGATTGTCTTTTGCAAGACTTTGTGCTGAAAGGTGCAAAAAGTAGATCAGGCAAACAGAAGTAGAAAAGGCAAACAAATGAATGAGCTCGGCAGCTCTGAGTGTAACTCAGTCTTGGTGTTAGAATAAATTAGGCCTTAGGTTCTTCAGCTTCTGGGATGATTTGTGGTAAGTGCAGAAGTTATTGTTTTCTTAATTAGTGTGGTGCTGTACCCACAACTCTTCTCCTGGGGTTATTATTAAATCTGACCTCTGCAAACACACATAATCTTAATATGGAGATAAACTAGACTGTGAATGCAGGAACTGGGCCAAGAAGAGAGAAATGTTGATGGCAGACACCAGTCCAGAAGCGTGATTGGCTCAGCACTGAACACCCCATCTCATCCTGTGGCTTGTTCCTTCCTGTGGCTAACAAGATGGGAGCATTCGTAGGAAGTAGGATTATTGCCTTGAAAAAACATGTAGCCTTCCATGTGAGCAATGGACCTGTGGAGTAAAATGGCCCTTCTGGAAAAGAAGTAGGTATATGACCAGTTGCTCCCCCTCCTTTTAAATTGACCTTAATGTAACACAGACCTGGGCTAAGAACTTAGAAGGACAAAACTGCTGTTGACATGCACAACAACAACCACTCTTTGAATCATCTTGGCTGCACTTGAGATGAAATGGCCCATAGTTTAGTGGCATACTTTGAACAGGCGATGGGTTTCAGAGCTTGGTGTAGAGCAGTGGTTCCCAAATGTTGGATCTCCAGATGTTTTGAACTTCAAATCCCAGAAGCCCTAGCCAACTTGGCCAACCATCAAGTAATCTGAGAACTGGTCCAAAATATCTGTAGGACCAAAGTTTGGGAACCGCTGATGTACAGGGAGTCAAAACTTGGTATGTTGCAAGTTAGGACAAGCTGTAGATCTAGACTCCTTCATCAAGCAGGGTATGAGAAATGGAAAGCTCAGAAGCAAAATAAGAGGCCAGATATCCAGCACCTATCAGGGAAGCAGGCAGAACTGAAAAACAATGTTGCAATTCAGATTTGGGGCTTGTGCAGGAGTAGACAAAAGATAGGTAGATCTTTGGGAGTTTGGCAAGGGTAACTGGTTTCCAAACATTTGATCACAGCAACAAATTTATACGTGTGTGTGTGTGTGCGTGCATGCGTGCATGCCATCACTGGCCTTGCCATAATTGTTCATTAAGAACATGGCCATGATATCTGGGAATTATGGGAGTTGTAGTAAAAAAAAAAAACCCAATCTATTAGGCATTGGATTGTTGTGTTGTGTTAAAGCAATGGTTACCAAACTTTGGTCCTCTGGGATTTTTGGACTTCAGATACCAGAATCCCCAGCCAGCTTGGCAAACATTCACGAATTCTGGGCGCTGAAGTTCAAATCATCTGGAAGATCAAATGTTAGGAATAAAGCATTAGGATAAGTTGGGGGGGGGGAAGCTTTCATTTTCTGTGTATCCTAAAATGCAAAGGCAGTTAGTTACTCTAAATTCAGATGCAAGAATATTCCTTTGCCTATTAAGGTTAATATCCAGCTTTCATGGGCCTGATTGTGCTACTGGACATGTGTAGAGATGAGTTTGCAGGACATATAGATTGAAATCTCTTAAAGGGAAAGTGGTTGACCCTGGGGGTCAGGAGGTCAAACACTGCTCTTTTTTTCATCTTTGGTTGAAGACAGCTAAAACCTTTTTAGAGCAGCTCTGGAAATGACCTAGTTGTGTCAGTCTAAATGTCTAAAGCTGAACTCAGGAGAAAAGAAATAATTGCTTTATGAACTTTGAAACTGAAGCTGGCTGTGCAGGACTGGTTGGCCGAAGAAGAACCTTCTTCAGTTCCCAAAGTAGTATTACTCTGTTAAAAGAACTTGCCTTTTTTTTTTTTTTAAAGTGATAATTTGAACAGGAATACACTTTGAATTTCCCTTATCAAGAGAGACTCTACCTGTATATGAATGTTCAGGTGGTACTTTTAAAGCAGGCTGCTATCAGTTTTTAACATTTACTTATTTGATGTAATCTATTATATTATATTATATTATATTATATTATATTATAATTTTTTTTTAAAAATGTCAGTGGGAAAAGACAAGTGGCTGAACCAGCACTCAGTTTTCTGGAATGCATGCCTGTCATTTCAGGTGTGAAGCCATGGGGAAGCTGGATTCACCTTCTGGCTGAGGGATGTGCTGTGGCTTCTGTTTAAATACTTTGTAGGTCTTGCTCTTCTACTGCAGTGTGTGGGCTCTGTGACCATTGGCACAGCCCCAGTGGTGGGGATGTAGCCCAGAGTTCATCATGTTCTTATCTAGCATTATGGGCAATTCCACACATCAGTCTGTTTGAATGTGCACTCTCTGTATGTTTTTAACTGTATTGCATTTTTAAACTGTAAGCTGCCTTGAGTCCCAATTTTGGTAGGAAGGTGGGCTAGAAATAAATAAATAAATCGTTATCATTACTATTATTAATTTCTTACCACCTCTCCCCTCATGTATCAAGGCAGGGGAACAACAACAGATTATCAAGTACACAATATTTGATAAACACATACAACAATTTAAAAGAACAAATAAGATGCATACATATTAAAAATCCACATTTAAAAATTAATAATTTAAAATTCATGATGATGATGATGATGAAACCACAACTTCTCTAGCAGCTGTAGTCACACAGAAGATGAATGGAGTGAGGTACCTTCTGCCCCTCAACCTAACCTGACCCACAGAAATTAAGAATTTGGCCTGGGGAGGCTCTGGATCTTCCTACCCTTCTTCATGACTCTCTGCGGGACACTGGCAGAGGGCAGGGTAGAGATATCCCCATGGTTGTCTATCAGTCATCCAAGATAACTGGGCAGTTCACACTACATACTAATCATCCTCCCAATCAAGTGCTGGTTATCCCACAAGGTTGGATGTACTATTACAAATGGTGGCTTGGTGGTTTTGTTTCTCTTTCTCTGAATTACTTCTGCCTACATGTCTATACAAGCAATGATGTGTGTTGGGATCACCACACCTGAAACTAGGTCTGATCTGTAGACCTCCAGTAATTTTAAATGATCATGGGCTTGTCTCCTCGAAAGAACTGTGTGCATGGTAGTTCTGTAAGGGTGCTGAGGCATCTTTCCTTGTGATTTGTAGCTGCTTTGTAAAACTGCAGTTATCAGGTTCCTCAACTGGGAGGCAGATAAGTTAAACAAAGATGAATGTGATTTAAACCAGTAAGGCAGACACTCATTGAACATGTAAAAACCCTACAGCATCTGGAGAAGCTGCCAGCTGGAAATATATTGTCTCCAGTAGGCCTCCTTGAACAGGATTAGCCTAAAATATTTTTCTGCTTGAGATGGAGTGGCAAGGGGTACCCATTCCCCACTCAAGCCAAAGTTGTTAGCTGCTGTCAAGTTGACTTCAACTTATAGTGACCCTATGGACGAGAAACCTCCAAGTTATCCTATCATTAAAAGTCCTGGTCTTACAGATTCAGGGTGGTGGCTTCCTTGATTGACTCTATCTATCTATAATGGGGTCTTCCTCTTTTCCCATTGTCATCTACCTTACCAAGAATTATTGTTTTTCTAGTGAGTCAAGTCTTCTCATAGTACGTCCAAAGCATGACAGTCTCAGCTTCATCATCTTGGCTTCGATGGGGAGTTCAGGTTTGATTTGCTTTAAGACCCATTTATTTGTCTTTTTAGCAGTCCACAGTATCCATAGAAGCCAGCCAATTTATTTTGGCACCAGGCAGAAAATCACACAAGGGCCCTTCTTGGCAGTCAGTTAACAAATTAAACAACTAACAATTTGCTGTCCTTTCCTGGCATCTATGATCTATTTATTGCTTGAAGTGACTTCCTCACTTGGCTTGAGGTAGGACTAGCTTTGGCCAATGTCTGTGTAAGGGTGCTACTTCATATTACCTAGAGGTGATGAGAGGCATGGCAGTGCACATAATTCTGTGAAGGGCTAATACCAGGGATGGCATTATAACAATAGTAATATTTTTAATGCATGTTTTTCTTTCCTTGCTGTTTGAAGCTAGAGGTGCCAGCCAAAACCTGGGACCTAGGGATGGCCCATAATGATATAATTAAGCATTGTACGTTAAGTTCCAGCCACAGTTGCTCACGACTGGTCATTCAAACACACACACACACACAAGTATAGTGTATGTTCTTGTTTGGAAGTTAATCAGTGATGGATTCAAATTTTTTATTCCCAGTCTCAGGTCACATCTCTACCTTCAAGTCTCAAGTCGAGTCTCAAATCCTTGCAAGATACTTTCAAATCAAGTCTCAAATTGAGTCTTAAGTCTAGGAGCCAACTTTAACGGAAAAAAGGAGATGGGTTATGTGTGTAGGGGACTTTGGACAGAAGGCTCCATCTTCTAAAGCTTCTCCAAGGTGCAGCAGGGATAGGCTGATGAATAGACCTTAACCTCCACCACTATCCCATTGCTTAACATGTATGCTGTTTCTGGGTGAAGTTAGCCCAGCAAGTCCGTCCCTAAAAATATATGTCTTGACTCAAGTCGAGTCAGTGCTTCATTTATTGCCAAGCCGAGTCCAAATAGAGTCATTGAAATTAACACAGAAATCTTAAAGCGAAATGAAGGGATTAATCTTTCTCACTTCCCTAGGGAGATGGGATAAGGAACCTTTCATCTGGCTTCCTTGCTTCAAGCCAGAAGGTGGATACAGAGCAGAGTGGAGGGTGTGTTTTGATGCTACAACAACTTGGAGAGAAGGAGGAAGCTAACTAAGTAAATACATACATCTTCCTGGAGAGTCTATTGCAGCAACAAATTAAGCCTTGTAAATTGTTGCAGGCTGTTCCTCTGCTAGTTGAGCTGTATTTGGCGTTACTTCTTGCCTGGAAATAAGATCCTGAAAACTGGAGAATTTGCCACATACAGTCTCTTGCATGGGGATGTTCCATGAAAACTGGAGACTCATGGCCAGGCCATGAGATCTGGCTACCCTATTTGAAACTGCCTTTTGTTCATGAAAAAAATATCAATTTACAAAATATTAATTTACCTCATTACCAATAACTGCTGTAGTGTATATTTGTGTATGCACACCATCAGACAAAATGGCAAAAGCGTTATGAAGAAAATTAACAGTAGGTTACATGGTGTTTCAATGAAGCTAGCTCTTGCCCTGTGATAAGTATGTGTGAAGATGTGCCCTGGTGCATTTTGGGTCTCTCACAATCATTGCCTCCCCACTACCACCAAAATATTTTGGTTCATTTCTCCCCTCCTGGTTCAATGCAGGCAAGGTTGTTCTACAATCCAGCTGCGGCCCCACCTTTCTCTTCTTGCCTCCCACATCCGCACAGGACTGCCTGGTTCCCACGCCAGCTCTCATTTCCCCAAGGTGTCCCGGCCCTGACTCACCTCTCTCCAGAACACCCCCAGGGCCTATGAGCACAACACCTCTTGACAGGACGGTGTGAATGCCGCATTGTCAGTGTCCTAAAAAGTGGGGTTTGGACTTGGGTGTTGGCTTTGACATTTCTGGTTTGAATCCAGCCAAACAGGAGGTGGCAGCAAGTATAGTGTGGTTTGGGGAGTGGGTGGGAGAAGGATTCCAAGATGGGTAGAGAGAGAGAGAAGATTGGGGGAGATGCTTTATAATGTGGAGTTCCCTCTGCCAGCCTTGCATTTCTGGGAAGTGTGGGCATGAAGCTGGGAGATCCAGCCAACACTGTGAACCAGTGCCATGCAAATCTTGACTTGGGAATGATCAGCAAAACAACCTAACTTCCCTCGAGGCATTGGACACCACCCTCCTGGCTTCCAAAGCCACCAGACTGGCACCTCCTGTTTCCGTGCCTTCTCTTGGATGCGAGCCCAAAGGAGAGGGAATAGTGCTCACCCACCCATACCAGGTGAGGCTGCCCAGATCCCTGTTGGCCCTCCCTACCCTGTGAATTCCCCCGTTTGACCCCGATGTAAGGCTGGAACTTGCCATACAGCCTTTCTGCTTGGCTGACTGAGTTCATGCCTGCTATGAAAAATGAGCTGGCAAGATTTGGAAGGAAATATTTTTTGAGGACTATGACTCCCAAATCCTACAGTTAGCACCACCAAACAGACTCCAGGACATGATAGTGGGGAGATTCTGGGAGTTGTAGTTCAGAATTTAACTTCTCCAAATAAACGCCAAACACACACTGATTGTGTTCTTCTGACATCTGCATTGTTTTATTTCACTTAGGAGAGGTTGGTACATGTGCCCTTAAAGGCCAAAAGAGAAGCACAACATGAAGTGAGTAACCTTTTCCAGTACCTTTCACAGAAGGTGAGAATTTGATTTGTGTTTCTAAGGGGCAGCTGCACAAGATAGTCCTTAGTTAGAATTATCATTATTGAGAGACACAAGTAAGAAAAGATAATGTGGATATGGAAAGTGGGTAGGGCCCATAGGGATCCATATATTTTTCCTAGCTAGGCACATGGAATGGATGCTTTTAATCAGGAAAACAATAGCAGGGAGAAGAGATTAAAAATACCCTCCGATGTCATGTTCCCAAACTAAACGCCCTCCCTCTTGCAGCTGCTTTTAATAAAAGTTTAAAGAGAAAGGCAGTCTGATGATATATCTCATTTGTCTCATTTTGGCCCTCATCTTTTGTGTTGTTTTCCCCATGAGGGCTAGAAACTGACATTGTAAAATAACTTCGGGCATATTTAACTTATATGCTGAAAACATAAGAAAAGCAGAATTAGAATCAGAAAAAGGAGGAGTTAAGATAGGAGGAAGTAACATTAACAACCCAAGATATGCAGATGACACTATATTATTAGCAGAAGACATTCAGGAATTGGAACAGTTAATAAGGAAGGTCAAATATAGATGAAAGTGCAAACGCAGGTCTGATGCTGAACATAAAGAAAACAAAATTAATGGCCGCAGAAGAAATACACAAATTCAATCTAGAAAACGAGGAAATTGAAATAG
>CM034703.1:161490864-161507843 GCA_020142125.1 Phrynosoma platyrhinos
GTGTCCAGCAACTCCATTGATGAGATTATACTGGATCAGTTTGAATCTCTGAGTACTGATGACGTGGACAAGCTCCTTGGTTGAGTGAGGAAAACAACCTGCCCTCTTGATCCTTGCCCGTTATGGCTGGCCATCCAGGAGGGAGATGCCTTGATGATGTTCCTCAGAAACATCGTCAATGCATCCTTTAGAGAAGCTCATGTTCCATCTTGCTTGAAGGAAGCGGCTTCTGAAAAAACCTTCCCTGGACCCCCTGGATATGAACATCTATAGGCCAGTCTCTTTACTTCCTTTTCTGAGCAATGTGATCAAGAGGGTGGTTGCTCTTCAAGTCCAAGCTGGCTTGGAGGAAACGATTATCTAGATCCATTTCAAATTGGCTTAAGGACAGGATATGGAGTTGAGACTGCCATGGTTGCCTTGGCTGATGACCTTCGTCTGGGTATTGACGGGGTAGTGTGATTCTGCTGGTGCTCCTAGACCTCTCAGCGGCTTTTGATACAATAAATCATAACATCCTCTTAGATCACCTGAGAAGGTTAGGAATTGGAGACACTGCATTGCAGTGGTTCTGTTCCTTCCTCTTGGGCAGATTCCAGAGGCTGATGCTCAGGGACAGTTGCTCTAAAAGGAAACAGATTAACTGTGTGTCCCACAAGGCGCCATCCTGTCCCTGATGCTATTTAATATATATATGAAGCCATTGGGAGAGATCATCCGGAGGCATGGGGTGAGGTGTTATCAGTATGCTGATGACACCCAGATATATTTCTCCGTGTCTCGGTCCTCAGCTTTGACTTCAGATGGCGTCTCTCCTCTCAGTTATTGTCTTAAAGCGGTAATGGACTGATGAGGAAAAACAGATTGAGACTGAATCCAGATAAAATGGAGGTACTTACAGTAGCGGCCCTGAAACCATGTATTGGGATACAATCTCAAGTCCTAGATGGGGTCACACTCTCCTCTAAGGACTGTGTTGGCAGTCTGGGGGTGTTCCTGGATCTGCCGCTTCAGATGATAAATCAGGTAAATGCGATGGTCAGGAGTGCTTGTTATCAGCTTTGGCTGATGCACCAGCTGTGCCCTTTCCTGGAATTTGGGGACCTTGAAACTGGTGCTTGTAACCTCGCTTCTTGATTTCTGTAATGCACTCTATATGTGACTACCCTTGTGCTTGGTCCAGAAACTTCAGTTAGTACAGAATATGGCAGCCAGGTTGGTCTCGAGAACAATGAGAAGAGACCATATTACTCCAGACTTAAGATCACTTCACTGGCTGCCTATTAGTTTCTAGGCCCAGTACAAGGTGTTGGTTATTACCTTTAAGCCCTAAATGGCTTAGTTTCAACCTATCTTTGGGACCGCCTCCTTCCATATAAGCCACCCCACGCACTTAGGTCCTCTGGGAGGAATTTGCTTCAACCTATAAAAACTAGGCTGTCTGCAACCACCCAGAGGGCCTTCTCTGCAAATGCTCCCAGATTATGGAATGGCCTGTCAGATAAGATCCATCATATCACTACAATAAATAGCTTTTAAAAAGCTGTTAAGACAGATCTCTTCCAGCAGTCCTTTCCTGAATAGATACCCTGACCTTCAAGAGTTTGCCCAACTTTTCTCCCTTATTTCTCGCCACAGCTGCTATTGTTTACTGTTTGTTATTGTAACTTATCTTAACTATGTTTTCATATTGTTTCATTGTTTAATACCATTTTAAGGGGCAGGTTATGGGACATATACTGTATTTTTATTGCAATTTTAAACATTGTAAGCCACCCTGATTGTGCACGCAGAGGGGTGGGATAAAAATAAATTTATTATTATTATTATTATGGCATGAGCAAACCCCTTCTGAACAATTTTTTTCCAAGAACACCTCTTGATGAGTTCACCTTAGGGCAGGGCTAGGCAACCTTTCCCCTTTAAGGGCCGAGGGACTTCAGCTCCCAGAAGCCTCAGCCATGTTGGCCAATAGTCCCATGTTGGCCAATAGCTCCTGGGATTCTGGGAGCTAAAGTCCCTCGGCCCTTAAAGGGGAAAGGTTGCCTACCCCTGCCTTAGGGTCTCCATAAGTCAGAAATGAGTTACACAACAATAATAACAAGAAGAACAGCATATACATGTGGTTTTTTTTTAAAAAAAGTACTCTATGGCTGCTGCCACACTGCAGAAATAATGCAATTTGACACCACTTTTAATAGCCATGGTTCAATGCTATTGAATCCTGGGATTTGTACTTTGTTGTGGCATTATAGCTCTCTGACAGAGAAGGCTAGATGTCTCACAAAACTACAGATCCCAAAATTCCATAGCATTGAGCTATGGCAGTTAGAGTGGTGTCAAACTGGATTATTTTTGTAGTGCAGATGCAGCCTAGGGGGAGTTGGGATTTACAGTCACCTCTGTGTCTTTTCATTCTGTGCAAATATAAAACTAGAGCAGAACTGTGGGTGCTTATAACTGATGCCAAGACCATTTTGTATCTCTGTGATTTGATTTATTATAAAGATAGTTTATAAGGCAGCTGACATGGGAAGGAGCTATTTTACAATTTTAATGCAAACATGTAAGCATGTTTTTAATTCCAAAGATTTTCCATACCTCTGTGAACAGAAGCAGCCTTGGAGCATAGGTTGCCATTTTGGCCATTGTAAAATGTAAAATCCTGGAGGCATAGCATATCCTCCATAAGGAAAGTATGTGAGTGTTATATCAAAGCAGAGAAAAGTTTGACCATGATGTGAATTATTATGACTCTCTTGAATGATGTAAATTTGTTCGGAAATGTTCTGTGCTTAACCAATGGGAGGCATTTTTCAGGGTAAGAAAATGGAGATGTGACTTCCATGAAACTTTATCAGATTGGAAGTTTAGACAAGGCATGAAGCACAAGTGGTGGTCCCATTGGCTTCTGGTCCCTGGAGAGTTTCCAGGAAATGAAAAATTGGAGTCAGTGGGCAAAATATAGTGCTAGTCTCTGGCACATTGGGAAAAAAATTGCCAATCTCCCATATGATATAGCCTGAGGACCATTGGATTAGATGACCTGATAGTACTGTGAGCCTACATCCAGTTGCTTTTCCTAGTTTTATGAGAAAGAGTTGGGCTTATAATATTTAAAGACTGGGACTGGGACCTGGGATGTCTTGTGTGGTCTTCTGAAGTGTATTTATTCATGCAGATACATCCCTGTTCCACCAAGGCCAAAGTGACCTGGGTTAAGGCACTAAACTCTAAATGGAAATTCATATTGAACCTCCATTTGGCTTTCTGGTCAGTCAGTGAGAAGCACTTGGGTGTGCTGGAGAAAGATTCTTTCTTCTTGAATGGCTCCTTGCCATAAAGCATGTCAATCCTTGCTTGGACCTAAGCCACAAAAGTGCAAATCTACAAATGCTTCAAGGTCTCCTCTGCATGCTTTCCCAAACAAGGCAAATAGCAACTTTGGGTGGGTGCAACTGTATGTGATTTATGTCAGGAAAATAATATGTGAATTCCCCCCTACAACCAGGTAAGTTCTAATTACCAGTCCTGGGAAGCCTCCAGGTAAGGTGATTCTCCTTGAATGCCCTATTTTTAACCACTCCATACAAATGTGCTTGAAAGAACACAACAGTGATTTGATGTAAATGGATATTTAGTCCATCACATGTTAAAGGTTGGACAACTCTGTCAGCCTTTCCTCATACTAGAAATATCCAAGTAATCAATCCATTTTCTGTTATTTCTGCCCTGGTGTCACTGGTTGGGTTTCACTGGTGCAAGTTCTAGCAGAGGTACGCTTGCCACTGTGGACAGATGATTGGTGTATCCCCTTCAAAGATTTTGTTTTGTTTTGTTTTGTTTTCTCAGCATAAAGGTTGCCTAAGAAGGAATGAAACCTCTCCTCAGAAGGGCAGCAGTTGCCAGGTACATATGCAGTTCTCTAAGAAAGCCTTGACTTGGGCCAGTATGGTGTACCAAAAGGCAGTCTCCTCTTGGCATATATGATAAAAGAGTAAATGACAGGCCTTTTCCCTTCTGTTACTTGTTTTTGTCAGGGGAGATGAAAGGTTTTGTTGCTCTCTTATGGTCTATTCTCTGGTTGCTGTCACCCTTATGCCTTCCTAGGGTGGCCACTTACATAATTGTCAAAATAAAGAGTGCAGAAGAGGCCCTTCTATAAGATTTGTGTTTGGTAAAGTGTTGGACTACAGTTCTGGAGAGCAGGGTTTGATTCTCTGCTTGGCCATGAAACCTGCTGGTTGACCTTGGGCAAGTCACACTCTCTCAGCCTCAAAGGAAGGCAATGGCAAATCTCCTCTAAACAGATCTTGCCAAGAAAAGCCCATGATAGTGTTGCCATAAGTTGGAAATGACTTGAAGACACACAAAATGTATGTTTGATGCATATTTGGGTATAATAGCTGGAATGTCAATCAAAATCAAGAACATTTGTCAAAGAGACCAGATATGTGTCTGCCTGCTCAGTCTGCTATCCAGGTACTAAACCATGGATAGGCAAATTCAGAGCTCCCTTGGCTCTCTTTCTTGTGGTTCTTTGGCTTTAAACTAGATGTGAACACTTTCAGTGACTGGACTGTTCTCTGAAAAGTAGGACACAGGGATGTCCTTTGCCTACTTTTTCTTTCAACTTGCCCCACCCTAGCCTCAGTCCAAGGTTGGGCACTACAGAGTGGTTAGATCTGAAGCACCTTTTGTTAATTGAGGTATACTTGTGTGGACAAATGACTTTGCCACTACCTTTCATTGTAGCAGCAGCTACAACATATGGAAATGCTGATAGCTCCTGTGGCAGAGTACTCTGAAGACATCTTGAAGACCCTATGTCCTCCGATATCTTGACTTGAAGGGGCTTTTTGAGGCAATGGGGGTGAGAAGAAAGCATGCCAGTCAGAGAAGCAATAGTGGTCCAGGTGGAATGGCAGTCAGATTCCGTATAAGACAGTTTAATGGGAATATATGAATTTTATTTTTAGTGTGTTTTTAATAGAAGAAATGTAGGAGACATAAGGGTGGCATTTTGTATTTCTGCCTCAGATTGGATGGCCCTGAGTGCCAACTGTTGGAACTGTCTTTGTGTTTAAGTTAGGATGGAGCCTGGCAGATTCTGATACATAATTAGGATTGTGAAAAATGCCTTTGAACATTCTGCACACTCACACACCTCGATAACAGAGCTTTGAGATCAGTCATGATTATTTCTATTATACAGTTTAGGCATCGGGGCTGAGGTTGAAAAATGGTCTGCTTGAGATGTGGTTCGAGCCACATTCTGCCATCTTCGAGTTTAACACATGGTCACTGGACTGCATTGGCTTCTGGTTTCCGAGAAATGCTGCTGTAAATTAGCTTTCCCTAGTCTAGCTTACTCCAGCCACAGAGTACAATGTCTGCTTCTATTGGCTGGAGTATTGAAATTGTAGTGCAACACCTTTTGGGTGTTGGGAAATGTACTATAGACTCACCATGGGAGATAAAACTATTTTATTTTCCACATAGATAACATTCTCATGTGACACGCATAGCAGGAAAGAGGCCCACAGGCTCATTTTAAATTATTAATTTATTTAATTGATATCCCACCTTGCTCCCAATATGGAACCCAAGAGGGCTTACAATGTAATTTAAATAAAAATACAGCTAATAGTACAAACATAAAAAAACCCAATTAAATAAGCAATCCTGTTAAAAGACCATTAATTCTAAAATGTTTTAAAGCATTTAAAATATAATAATGAAGATAAAAATACAGCACACAATTTAAAAAAAAACCTTCAGAAATTGTTATCTTCTGTAAAAAATCTAATTGGTATCATTTGAATTATCAGGTACAGATATTAGACTTTAAACTGTGGACAGAGGTCCCAAGGAAATGAAAAGTGTCTCCTGACTTGACTCCTCACAACTTTGAGAATGTTTTTGTTAAAAGGTAAAAGTTTCTGAATGTGTTGGTAGGAAAAAAACATAGCTAACTTTGTGTACCACCAATAACTGGGCACTCTGGGAGTGTGCTCTATAGGGAGACTTCCCATGAACCTTTGCTTTTTGGTACTTCCCGTAACATTTCCCTTTTATTTAGAATTGTTAGCTCTTCAGACACACTTGAATAGTCACCTTGGTTATTAAGAATCTTTTGGCACGAGGTCTACAAAGAACTGAAAGTAAAGATTAAAAAATAAGGTCAAAAGTGACTATATATTGTGATAACTATGTCAGACATCTCAGGGATATACATTTTGATCACATCTTGATTAAAGCTGTAACTCAGTTATTAGAATGACTAGCTTTATCCACTGTCAGGTGCCATCCAGGAATTAACTATAACCATTCTTGAATACCAGCTGCTTGGTGATTCTCAAGTCTAGGAGAACTGACTGCTGTGTTACTTAATGGACACCTCATGATAGTTCAGTTGACCAAAGAGTCCTAAAATATTTAATTTCATGTTGCTATTTTTTTCCACATTTCAGTTTTCTTTGTCAGCTTGTTGGACTTGGGGGAGGAAGCTGTTTGTGAAGGGATTCTCTCAACACCATCTTGGACCTAGCAGCTGTGATGGAAAAATCCGGTCTTTTCTGACTTCTTACAGAATAAGGCAACATTTATCTCTCCTTTAAATAATATTTTAAAACCTCTCTTACACTTACATAACAAATATCTCATTTCTGAGATGCTCTCTGTCCTTAGCATTTTATGTACTTTGGCTTCTAGAACCTAGTCTGAAATCCAAACTATGTTACTTACCCAGGCGACAACCAGAACATTTAACTAAACAGTGTTAAACTTATCTGCCTTGTTTGTCACTTGCATAGATGTATCTGTGCATATACAATTTAATACAGGGATGGAAAACCTGTAGCCATCCCAATGTTTTTAAACTGAAGCTCCTATCATTTGAGTTAGCACAATTGTTTATTTATTTTATATGCCACCTTTCTCCTATCAGGTCCAAGGCATCTTTGCTCTGGGTCTGGTGTATGGTTAGGATTGATAGGAACTGTGAAGAACAAGTTGGCCTACTCTTATATTGCAATTAGAAATATTCTCTTCTAATCTACATGCAATCCCCTTTAATCACTGAGCCATGTAGACCCACTGTAGGTAGGGATTAAGGGAATGTAGTTTGCACCTGCTCAAAAGCACTGTCATCCCTGTTTGCTTCTGCAAATTCCAGTGTAGACCTGTAGTATTCATGGCACAAATCATACTCAGCTGCCAATTCAGATAACGAAGGGCCAATTCCAGGCTCTTCTGTTTCTATTTAAAAGGGTTTAATTCAAACCTTAAAAAGAACAAAATTTGAAGACATTATCACATGGAACTAAAATGTGAAATATTGATAAAAGCATCTTTGGCTGGTACTTATCACACAGTGTCATGTCTATCCTGATACTGCCTGGCATTCCATTTATTACTTTAGTGCACCTTTTCATTGACAGGCAAAACCCATCAATAAACTCTCAATCTTGCTGCTATTTCATGACAGCCTTGGTGCAATAAGTCCTTTCCACGGCAGTTCCACTTCTTCAGCAATCACATGGTGTAAGTGGGCCTGATTCTGTTCCTCTTCTCTCACCCCCTTGCAGTGATCACAGCTGTCATAATAATAATAATAATAATAATAATAATAATAAATAATTTGTATCCCACCTCTCTGTAAATACAACTGGGGCAGCTTACACAGTAAAACAAACAACCCTGTCCCCAATAGCCCGCCCCCCTAAAATGGAATTAAACTATCAAAGTTTAAAACATACTTTAAAATAACAGATTAAGAATAAATGACAAATACATTAAAACAACTGTAGCAGAAATTAGGGTTAGGCATAACTTTTTTGGTGGCTGATTATCTACTCAGGAAAGGCCTGCTGGAAGAGATCCATTTGAACAGCTTTTTAAAAGCTGTTTAAGGTGGTCATGTGACATATCTAATCTGGCAGGCCATTCCATAATCTGGGAGCAATTGCCAAAAAGGTCCTCTGGGCAGTTGCAGACAATCTAGTTTTTATAGGTTGCAATAAATTCTTCCCAAAGGACCTGAGTGTGCGGGGTGGATTATACAGAAGGAGGT
This sequence comes from Phrynosoma platyrhinos, assembly GCA_020142125.1. Taxonomy (NCBI): domain Eukaryota; kingdom Metazoa; phylum Chordata; class Lepidosauria; order Squamata; family Phrynosomatidae; genus Phrynosoma; species Phrynosoma platyrhinos. The sequence goes on from CM034703.1 coordinate 161,498,939, forward strand.
GGTCCCGAAGATAGGTTGGACCCCAGCCATTTAGGGCTTTAAAGGTGATGACCAACACCTTATACTGCACCCTGAAACTGATAGGCAGCCAAGTGGAGTGATCTTAAAATAGGTGTTATATGGTCTCTTCTGGTTTTACGTGAGACTAGCCTGGCTGCCATATTCTGTACCAATTGAAGTTTCTGAACTAGGCACAAGGGTAGCCCCATGTAGAGTGCATTGCAGAAATTGAGACGAGAAGTTACCAACACATGTACCATGGTTTCAAGGTCCCTAATCTCCAGGAAACGGTGCAGCTGGCTTATCAGCCGAAGCTGATAAGAGGTGCTCCTTGACCACCGCATTCACCTGATTAGTCATCTGAAGCGACGGGACTAGGAGCACCCCCAGATTGCGAACACAGTCCTTTGAGGAGAGTGTGACCCCATCTAGGATTGGGTTGTGTCCCAATACCTGGGTTCGGGGCTGTTACCATTAGTACCTCCATTTTGTCTGGATTCAGTTTCAATCTGTTTTTCCTCATCCAGTCCATTATCGCTTTAAGACAATCATTGAGAGGGGAGACGCCATCTGAAATCAAAGCTGTAGACTGACATAGAGAAATATAGAATCTTCCCGAAGCCAACTGCTGTGTGCACATTCACAGAGCAGCAGGCTTGAGGAAGGTGTTGGCATCAAGGATCACTTGTCCTTTCATTTGTCCTTTCACTGTCAAGTTGGGGGCTGCTGTGTGGAGGACCTACGGTGGTGGCGGAGCCAAAAACATTAGCCTAAGGTGGCAAGTGATGGGTTGCTGGCCCAGAGTCACCCTTCTAGCTACTTGTGCTGCCATCACAACTTTTGCCACTTCTCCAGCCAACCCCAAGGAACAAAGGGCCTACCCTGCCTGCTGCCAGCCATGACCACCTGCGTCTACTGAGCTGCTGCCGCCGCCACAACCTCTGGCCACTTGGGTCCTCCACTGCAGCTCCTGCTCCTCCTCCTCACCTCACTGTGTCTTCTGTGCACCCCCAGCCAAACAGTGAATACGGGGCATCCTGAAAGTGCCCACCTAGCCCAGTACTGCTTTGAACTCTCCATGGCAGCAACAACCCAGGATCCCAGGACTTTAGCACACCAGCCTGCTGTCCTGCTACAATCCCACTAGTTTAGCAATGAAAGCATTCTAGTTTGGCATAATTTTTATCACACTTTCCCCATGGTAGCTCTTTGATGTTCCATGGTTGCATTATTTGTTTTTCACACTGCCAAACTTTTGTTTTTTTAAAAAATGCGACCATGGAACACTAAAGAGCTACCATGGGGAAAGTGTGATAATAAATGATGCCAAAGTAGAACTCTTTAATTGCTGAACAAGTGGGATTGTAGCAGGACAGCAGGCTGGTGTGATAAAGTCCTGGGATCCTGGGTTGTTGCTTCCACAGAGAGTACAAAGCAGTACTGGGCTAGGTGGACTGATAGTTTGGTGTATCAAAAGGCAGCTCCACCACTTCATAAGTTTGGTACATGAATATAAAAAGAGGAAGGTAAGAGATGAGTTGGACCTAAATACCTTAAAGGCACCAGATTCTGTGTGATTTTGGAAGCTAAACAGGGTCAGTACTGGTTAGTACTTGGATGGGAAATCATCAACAAATGTTGCAGGCTGTATTTCAGAGAAAGGAACTGGCAAAACCATCTCTGCCTAAGAAAATGCTCACTTTTATATGTTTTTAATTTTATTCTTTTAAATTGTAAGCTTCTTTCAGTCCCAATTTTGGGGGGAAAGCAGGATCAGGATGATGATGATGATGTTGATGATGATATACCCGATGAAATTTTGGGGGGTTGCTATAAGTTGGCAGGTGGCTTGAAGGTACATATACAAAAACACACATTGACCAATGTGCTCTTCCCTGACATGCTGATGTACAACCTCACATTGAAAGCAAAAGTGAAATTCACGCCCCAGAGGCCTTCTGGCTTGGCTACTTTCCGGCTACTTCATGTCTGCAACAAACCTTTCAGATCAAAACAGGGATCCTCCTGATCTTTAGTGCTTTCTAGCCCCAAGCAATATTCCTCCCCCCCCACACACACACATTGGCTATGGGGACCATTAATGGGAGAGAGACAGAGACAGAAAGACAGAGAAGAGAGAGAGAGAGAGATGCCTGGCGGTGAGGAAAGAGTTAGTGACAGGTGCTGACGGGCTCAGGAATGTGGTGCTGCCAGTCAGGGGAAAGGCCTTGCTCCCAGGTGCTCAGCCCAAGAACTTCTTCAGGGATTGTTTTGTTTTTATTGCTCAAGCTTGTGGGCTTGTTCCCGTGTGGGACGGGTTGGAGAGCCAGTTCCAATGTTTCACTCTCTGTGGGTACATTGAAGCAGCCACACCCATGGCAAGCATCTTCTAGCATCCAACTATGAGCTGAGAGGTTGAAAACAAGGGGTGTGTATGTACATAAATATACAGAGAGATGGTGGGGAAGGAGAGTGGTGTGGCAGTTAGAGTGCTGGAATAGGGGTGCATTTACACCGTATGCAGTTTGACACCACTTCAGCGACCATGACTCCATCTTACAAAATCCTGAGATTTGTAATTTTGTGAGACACCAGCACTCTTTGGCAGAGAAGGCTAAAGATCTTGTAAAACTACAGATCCTAGGATTTCCTAGGATGGAGCTACAGCATTTAAAGTGGTGTCAACCTGCATTATTTCTACAGTGTAAATGTACTCTAGAAACAGGGAAATCTGGATTCAGTTCCCCGCATGGCTGTGAAGTTCACTGGATGAGCTTGGGTCAGCCAGTGTCTCTTAGGCTGACCTTTTTAAAAAAGAGAGAGAGAGGAGGGAGACTGTGTTTGCCGCTTTGAGCACCTTGGAAGGCATAAAAATAAAAATATATCTAGATACAATTACACAAACAAACAAACAAACATGTGCATAGTGTACTCCCTAACATGTGAATGCTAGTCTAAATCTTAGTGTACATGCCTATTAATGGCTACTATTGATAAGGTCAGGCTTACTAAAACACTTAGCTATATGCAGTGACACAGAGTAGTTGTGTTCACATGACCCCTTCATGTGGAGCTTCTGTATGGATTACTGAAGATTGACTGCCTTACATTGTGACATTCACAGATTCTATCCTGAGTCCCTTTTAAGGTCAGTGAGGTGACATGGGCATATACTAGATGTCTTTTCTGCTATTTCTTGTATGGTCGGCCCTTAGTGTCCTCTGGGGTTTAGTTCTAGGACTCCTTAGGAATACAAACATCTGTGGATGTTCAAGTCCCATTATATACAAAGGCAGGGGTAGGCAACCTTTTTGAGCCGGGGGCTGGGTTGCTGTCCCTCAGACAATTAGGGGGCCGAAGCACCTAAAATAAATAAATAAATAAATAAAAATAAAAATATTTTTAAAATTAAAAAATTAAAAAAATATGCATGCACACTCTCTCAGCCCCAGAAAAGCCATGGCAAAACCCCTGTGGAGATTTTGCCAAGAAAAACCCAAGAACAAGTAATAGCAACAATAATCAATATCATCATGGCGGGCGGCGGCAGGACCGGCCTGGGGCCGGTCCAAAGGCCTCAGGGGGCTGCATATGGCCCCCGGGCCTTAGGTTGCCTACCCCTGTACAAAGGCATAAGAAAATGATGCCCCTTACATAAAATGGCAGAGTTAAAGTTTGCTTTTTGGAACTATTATTTTTGAGGAAATATTTTCAAGCCATGGATGGTTGAATCTGTGGATGCCGAATCTGTGTATATGCAGGGCCAACTGTATATCCCTTTGAGTCTTGCTCAGCTTTTCCTAAAAAAGAGGTGCCTCCCCCAGGCATGCTGGGTGACAACTCCCAGTGGTTGCTGCCGGCTTCCATGCCAGTGAGTTCATACATCCACTTTTGCTTTCAGTCTGAATGTTAAAGGAGTCATCCAGGATGCTGAACCTTGTCCCCAAAAAGGATTCAACATCTAGGATAGCTGAATTAGCATTTGGACTAAAATCCAGCACACATTCCCTGTCCTACTGACAGGAAAATAATTAGCTGCTACTGAGACTCCCACTGTCCCCAGCCAATATATGGGAGCTGTAGTTCAACACAACTGAAGGGCACCACCAGGAATTGGGAAGTTTGATCTATCTGAACACATTTTAAGCTAAGACTTGGCAGCAGCTTCCGTAGAGTTGCTTCTTAGAACTGAAGCATTAACTCTTTAGGATGCAAAGGACAAAGGGAGCTTGCTCTGTGTATGGCCTTGTGGACAGTTGCCATTCAAGAACTGGGGTATGTACTCAAGTCAAAATGATGAGCCAAGTCTTAATTTCCAGTGACAGGACCAGAGCATATGTTGTATCACTCTCAAATCTTCTACCACAGTTATAGGTAAACACAGCTGCCTAAGTGAATCCAAGCCAGAAATATTCTGTATATCTGTGTGTGTATTTGTGGTCTTCAGCCACATAGTAGAGACACACAACAAGGAGAAAGGCTGTGTGAAGTGTGACAGGGAGTCTGGCAGGTAGGATTGCTGGTGAGCAACACAGGCAGTTTCCCACAGTGTCACACAGCTTATTCCTGGAAGCATGACTTCTTCATCTGATTTCTGTCTTGTCACATTTCTAACTCCGTACATTGCTGGAAAACATCTGTTCTTTTTTCTCTGTTTGTCTTTGAACCCAAGTGAAACCAGTGAAGCCCCTGGTTTCATAAGAGCTTGATGAGATACCTAATATGTGGTTATGACATTCCTAATTGTCTGTCTCCTTGACATCAGCCCTAGGTTTAGCTGTCCACTGAGATGTCTTGACTGCTAAAACCTAGTCTTAATTTTCCTAGCCCTGGTGCTTATGTTGCACAACTCATTCCACTAAGTAGTGCATTGCTAGCAATCTTATCCTCTTGGTGCTTAATGTATATTGTGACTAGACACAAAACATTATAATGAAAAGATTCCTAACTATCAAATGCCCTCTACAGAAAACTAGTTGTTATTTTTTTTAATTCTTTAGGGCAGGGGTCCCCAAACTATGGCCCGTGGGCCGAACCCGGCCCGTCGAGGCCTTTCCACTGACCCGCGGCCGGTCCTACGCATGACTCCGAGCATGTGTACGACTCTGGGCACCATTTTGGAACACAAAATGGCGCCCCGCATCGTGCATGCATGCACACTACTCAGGTGTCATTTTGCCGGGCACATGCGTACGACTCCTGGTGCCATTTTGGAACACAAAATGGCACTCAAGTAGTGCGCATGCATGCACGCGTGCATGCATGAGCGTGCATCTCCAGCTGGGTTTTTTTTCCCCCTTTGGCCCTCGGCTGAAGCCCCTGACTGAAACCGGCCGCCAGCTGAAAAGGTGTGGGGACCCTTGCTTTAGGGCAAAGCTGTGTGGACCTCCAAATGTCAATGCTTTCTGCTGTTCTCATCACCACCAGGGAAGCTGGCAGGTGGAAATGATAATGGGGATTTAAACATCTGCAGGGATATACTTTCTCAGGTCTGATATAGGAAATTTTAAAAAAGGGTAACTGATTTAGAGTAGAGCTAAGTTTAATACTGCTACACTCACCTGCCAGTTTATTTAGTCAATGAGCTAAATTCCTCAGTGTGCATCCCTCTACCCCATTTCCTTCCCCAGATTCTTAGAGGGGAAAACATGCTCGTGCCCCAATCCCCCAACCCCCAATTAATACTGGGTGAAATATACAACTACAGACCATGCAGGTCACACCCACAAATACACACAGTCCACACCTGAGAGAAATGATAGTTCAGTGCAGATTTATATCAGCATTTCATTTTATATCTGCATGTGTGCATTGAGATACAGCAGCAGAGTAAAGACAGGGAATAAGTGACCATCTAGATATTATTGTATTGGCACTCCCATCAGCCCTAACAACACCCATCTGCCCAATACAGGGGTAGGCAACCTAAGGCCCGGGGGCCGGATGCGGCCCCCCAAGGCCTTTGGACCGGCCCCAAGTCAGTCCTGCGGCTGCCGCCGCCATGATAATATTGATTATTGTTGTTGTTATTGTTCTTGGGATTTTCTTGACAAAATCTCCACAGGGGTTTTGCCATGGCTTTTCTGGGGCTGAGTGTGCATGCATATTTTAATTTTTTTTTTAATTTTTTAATTTTTTTTAATTTTAATTTTAATGTATTTATTTATTTATTTATTTATTTTTGGTGCTTCGGCCCCCCAATTGTCTGAGGGACAGCAACCCGGCCCCTGGCTCAAAAAGGTTGCCTACCCCTGGCCCAATACCTTGTTCTAAGTGGCCTGCAGAGCAACATCTAAAGCCCTACTCCATAATCTCATTCCTGCAATAGAGCTTCTCAGCACCACAGGAGAGTACTGTACAGGTATACTTCAGTTTAAAAGCCTCTGTAAAGAAGCCTCTTTTTACAAAGTATTTTAGTAGGAGTGCAGCCTAGCCTGGTCCATGCCCACCTCCCCTCCCCCTTTTCTTGTCTGGTCTAGCTGGAAGTTTGGGGGTGGGGGTTGTTGTTTTTGGTGGCATGGGCATTGGGAAGACGGTGAAGAAGGGCTGGAGAAAGACAGACTTTCAGCATTGGGTTGCAGCAGTGCATCTACAGAAAACAAAACAATAAAGCTGGAGCTGGAAAAGAACAGAATTCTACTCTAGGTGACCCTACTGTTGCTGTGTGTGCTTATATACAATAGGCAAAGTAAACAGCTGCCTCCAGAATCACTTACTGAGTATGTGTGAAGAGCATGCAACAGGAAAAAAAAGGGCAAAGTCGCCTGCCCTATTAACTGAGCTGGCATGTTGAAAAGCATAGACTTATAAGTTTTGCCACTAAAATGGAAATAATAAGAAGTAGAGGTTATTGAAAGAAAAAGAAAAAAATGTCATCTTGGGGCTCATTCCCATTTACATTTAAGCTGGTGCACGATTCGCTTTGGCACTGGATTGGTGAATCAATTCCAGTTGAGGCGCAGTTCCCACTGTGGAAGCAAATGATTTCCTTATTTTACGGATTTGTGTCTTTTTTGACACAATTGTTATTCCCACTAGATTTGTACCGCTTGAAAATGCATATCAATCATCAACACATCATCGGTGACGCAACCACATGTCATACCAGCAACAATTCAAGAAAACACTTAGGATGACATGGCCATGTAAGAACTAAACACACTCATAGAAATGTAAATGTCATGCTTCTTAATCCTGATCCAAATGTAAATGTCATGCTTCTAGTCCTGCTCCAAATGGAAGACCTTTTGGGATTCCTCCTGGACTGGAGGCTGAAATGTAGGACCTACCCTGGGAAAGGAGAAGGACGTGCTTTTGAAGGAGTTGGGCTTCCTGCCAGAGAAAGAAGCTGAAGCTGGTGCTATGGCTTGGCCTGGGAACCTCCCTCCTTATCCCTTCTTCCCGTGGGGGTTACCTTCCACTTTGGTGATGGTGAGGATGGGGCCATTGCAGGCGCTGAGCGGGCCAACTTTAGCAACTGGAGCCTTCCTCTAAATTATTTACTTCTCCTCAGCAACCCAGGGAGCTCCCTGAGTGCATCAAGCACACCATTTTCCTCTTGAGCAGCCTGGTTTGGGAACTATTTTTTTTCTTTAAAAAAAATTGAGTGTATTCGCTCCGTTGTCCTTGCAATTACTTGTATCACCGAGCCACAGTTGTCCCACTCGTCACCGCCTGCAATGGCCCCGAGAAGAGAAAAGCCACCAAAGTTTTCCCCTTCCCCAATACAGAAGACGTCCCTTAACCAGAGAGCTTTTCTCTTCTCGGGGCCACTGCAGGCAGTGAGTAGGGTGAGCTCAGCAACACAGGTGATTGCAAATACAATGAAGCAAATATACTGTCAATTGTTTTTTTCCCATAGGTCACATCACAAAGCTCAAAGGCAGCAATGAGAGGAGGAAAATAGCAGATTTCCCAAAAAAATGAGGCGGGATGGGTTACACCCCTCTGCCAACCCCCTCTGTCACTAGTCCCTCCCCTCCAGTATGATGCGATTCAGAGCCGTCATTGAACTTGTTGAACAAGCTTTGGAATTGATTCTTTTCAAAAGAACCACCAAATGATCCATCTTCGGAAGCAGCTTCTTTTTTTGCATTTGCCTCGCATCACCGCAATTTAAACTGAGTACAGTCAGTTCTGAAACAGTTTCAAGTGTGAACAAGGCACATATAGTCCGGTCAGCAATTTGCTTAAAATCATAGTAGGAATGAGCCCTTTGACTGCATTTTGAAAGAGGCTTTCAAGTGATCTCTAGAAGATTCAAGATATTTTTCTTTACTTATGCAAGGCTTACTAGACCTGGTTGTTTCATTTCACATGTGCATAATGTTAGTTTTGAATAAACAGTCTGCTGAAACATGTTGAACTGCTCTTCTTTTTTGTGGAAACTATCCCCATTCTTTCCGTTTTATTTCTGCCTCTGATACCATTTTTTCTGTTAAAGAAGTAATGCCCAGGAGCACATTGACTTTCTTAACTAAATAAGTTTTACCTGTAAAGTGCATATTAGACAATGGTTTGCAAACTACTTTTTCATCAGGGAAACCTTTTCTCTAAATTTTTCCAGAGCACAAACCATAAAAAGTCTACTGAAACATGAACTGCTCTTCTTTTTGTGGTGTAGAAACCTATTTTTCTACCTATGGTACCAAACTTTCTGTCAAAAGAGTAAAGCCCAGGAACACATCTACAGTATTTTATTAACAAAGTGTTCTGTTCAACAATTCATACAACATATACATGCTGGTTCTTGGTAATTGCTTCCCCTGGTTCTCATTGGCATGCTGCTTCCTATGGTTAATGTTTTATGTGCTTGGTGTCTCAATGTACAGATTGGTGTTGTGTGCCTTCTAGTCATTTCTGATTTAAACTGAACCTATCATGGGGTTTTCTTGGCAGAAAGATT
>CM034703.1:161523424-161542932 GCA_020142125.1 Phrynosoma platyrhinos
AACTACAAATCCCAGGATTCCATAGAATGGAGCTACAGCACTTAAAGTCGTGTCAAACTGCCTTACTTCTACATCTTTTTCTTCTGCACCCCTCATCCTCAGCTTATTTGAGTTGCTGCAGACTGAGTTCAAACTGCAAAAGTAGTTTGCATTTGATTAATTCAGTGGGCAGGGGAGGAGAGGAAGGGACAGAATCCTGCCCTGCCCAGTAGGCTCAGGCAAAAGCAAACTGCTGCACCCTCTCCTAGCATGCGTGTTCTTCCTCATTAATAACTCTTGCAATCTTAGTCACACACTGATGTTGCTTGTCACACATCCCAGTTTTCATCTGTGAAATGAAACCAGTGGCATGCCATCTCTTTCTGTTGCCACTTTCTTTTGTATATAAACAGTGTGCTGCCTTACCTTGCTGCAGCATCCCTTCTCCATTAATAATATGTGTGTTCCCAACATTTCTGGGTCCAAAGTTCCCACGAGAGCTTCAGTCCCCAACACTGAGCTATGCCATCGTTAGTTTCATTCTGATAGTGTTTGATTCACTGGTCTACATTACTGACCCCATTGCCATTTCATTCAACACCACCTTCCTGTAGTCTTTTCTGAGACTGACAAGACTGAAAACTATTATAGTTCAGCCTTTACCCGTACATGTATTTTTGCTCCCCTGAAGAACTCCTTCCATGAAAATGACAAGGATGGGAAAGCATAATCAATTCCACTGGTTTCGCCCCTTCCAAAGGAGCATTCGTATATGTAGAAGCAAATAACAGAGGTAACATTTTAACAAATAAACTTATATTTAACAAATATATGTAGAAGCAAATAACAGAGGTAACATTGTATGGAGAGGGACATGTCTCCTAGCCTTTAAGTTTCTCCAAATTACAGATGGCATTATGTTGAAGGCGGTGGCTGTGTCCACCAAATAGCCATGGTCATGAGTGTCGTTTTTGTGTGCCTTCAAGTCATTTCCAAGTTAGAGTGATCCTAAGGCAAACCTATCATGGGGTTTTCTTAGCAAGTTCCATTGCCATCCTCTGAGGCTGAGAGAGTGTGTGACTTGCCCAGGGTCACCCAGTGGGTTTCCATGGCTGAGGGGGGTATTCAAACTGGTCTCCAGCGTCATAGTCCAGCGCTCAAACCACTGCACCAAGCTGGCTCTCGTGGTCATGAATAGGAGGATCTATTAGATAAGGGAACCATGCTGCAACTGTTCATAGTGATTATAGAGATAAGTGTTAACACTGAGATAGAGAGGAATCCTCCAGGTGTACAGATGTACAGGGAAACCCCATGCCTGTTTTTACCTATTCATAGTTGAAATGTTGAATGCAAAGAATTTAGGATTGTTGTCTCTCTTTGCATTAAATAAACTGTTATTTTAGAACAAACTCTGATATGAGAAAATTAAATGCTAGCATTTCTGTTTGTTTCCAGCACATGCTCCCAACAAATTACAGAAAGGCTAAAAAATGTTTTAAGCGATTTATCAAATAGATATAAACCTCAGAGGTGTGTGTCCTAGCTTGTATGAATGATCTATAGAAGAAAACAAAAGGCCATACAGATCTTGGAAAATTTAGTTTGGGGAGCTTTACCCCATAATTCCTTAGCCAACATGATTTAGGGAGCTGTGATCTGGAAATGTTTTCCAAGCTGTCATCATCTTCTGACTGGCATGTGGTGTGCATGTGGAATTTTTTGGGACAGTCCAATCTACTTTACTGTGGCTATGAGGCAGGAAGGCTCAATCTGTCTTCCAGTTTGGAGCCATATGTGTGTCCAGCCCTGGTCATTTTGTTTGTCTTTTGACAGCTGCATTCCAAATGTTAACTTCTTAACTTTTTTCTGTTCAGTGTCCTTTTTGCTTATTAAGAGGGCAGTCCTGTGCACGCTTCAGCTGTTGGAAGAAAGCCACCATGAACACAGTGAGCCTGGCCTCTGCGGAGGACACATGCATTATGTCTGAGGAAGGAACTGGCAAAATCACCTCTGAGTATTCCTTGCCTAAGAAAACTCTATGCAATTCATGGGGTCACCATAAGTCAACAGGTGACTTAAAGGCACATAAACACAGACACAAAGGAGGAAAGGCTGAGGTCTGAAAAAGCTGAATGGCTAGATCAGCTCTGAGGCTTTGCTAGTAGTACATCCTATAAGTTAATGAAAGTGAGCAGCTTATGCTCTGCAAGGATTCAGCAGCAAGTGTATTTATAACTTACAGAGGTGCAACTCAGGGTTTAGTGTCTACAGTTCAGCCTTAATAAAGACAAAGTATTTTGGTTTTCAGCATTAGTTTTATGAATGTGATTTTGGTGAATTCACCATATATTCAGTTTGGCTCTGAAGTGTTGGTTAATGTGATTAGGCGCTGGGCAGTTTCTGGTTTAGGCTTTGATCAGAGGGGGAAAATAGTATATTTACCAACAGCTTTGTCATTTGCCAATTGTGGAAATCAATGGCTGCTGTTGGGAAGTCAGTCTCCACTGTGTGTATTATTTCCTCTCTGGACCTTTGTAGTGAACTCCATTTTATCTTCCTAGTGTTACAAGGTGTCATGTCACTTTGTCACCTTGCCCCCAGCTGTGCTTTTTTCTTTACTCTTCCTAGAACCCTTCTCTTTGTTTCAACAGATTCTCCATCCCCTGCTTCTTAGCAGCAGGATCAGGATGTGCCTCTCATCCTTGCTCCAGAATAGGAAATAGGAGCTATGTGCTTTTCCAGATATTGTTGAACTTCAGCTCTTGACATTCCTTACCACTGGTTATGCTGGCTGGGACTGGTGGGAGTTGTAGTGCAACAGAATTCTCTCTCTTGCTCTAGCATACTGGATGGTGAGGGAGAAAAAGAGTCTTGGGGACTGACTTTTTTTGTCTGCTGCTAAAGGATACTGACATAATTTCATGTCTTTCTTCTTCTCTCCATGCAGGACTGTGGAACAGAAAGAGGAAGGAAAAGGAAGACACCTTTCCCTAAGGCTAGAATTTTACATGGACCACTGCCATGGGACCATCTGCTGTGAGCAGTGACAGCACTGAACAAATTTTCTAAGGGAATCTTGACTCTCTCTGTCTTGAGCCAATATCCTCTGTGTCATCAGCTATGGCAGGAAACAAAGAGAGGGGCTGCTCTGGTGGAACCCCTTTGGCTCATGTGAACGGTTTCCCTCCTGCCGTATACCCTTTTCCTTTCCCCAACCCGCACTTCGAGATGCTTACTAATGGAGGTTACTTCCGGAGCTATCCTACTGACCTGCCCAAGGAAATGGCATCACTGTGTAAGTATCTAGAAAGAAAGAGTGGGTTGGGTGGAGCTGGGGATTAATGGTGGAGGCCTGAAGGAGCAGAGAGGTGGAGCTTGATGCCAGAAAAATACAGTTGGCAAATTAATCAGAGAATGTGGCATCCAGAAGCTCTTTCTAGTCTTATGTTGGCAGTGGAGGGGGGCTGAGTTTGCTTTGATTGCTGCACAAATGTGGTGAAAGAGATAAAAATGTGGGGAACAGGAATGCAGGATGACCTGTTCTTGCCTTCTCCAACTAGGCTCCTTCTGGATGTTTTGAACCAGACTGTCACCAGCCTCAGTCAGCATGGCAAGTGGTCAGCACTGATGGAAGTTTAATCTAAAATATCTGGAGAGCACCATATTAGCTAAGGCTGAAGGGTTCTGATGACCACTTCAGGAACAGAGTGTTGCTGTTGGTTTGAGACTGATTTCTGTCCTGGATCCTAGAATAAATTTCCTAAACTATGTCAGTGCTTCCAAACATTTAGGTATTGGGATTTATTGGCTGGATGTATGCAGGTATCCCTGGATTGGCCTGGTATCCTTGATGGGAATACCATTGGCATCTAATAGATGGATGGTTTGGGATCTGAACATGGGACTCAGGCCACATATCCACTGTGAGTTGCCTAGCATTTCAGTCCAGTGTCAGAAACATATCCACAAAATAGGTATAGCAAAGCCATCACAAGGACAAAGGAGACAACACTTTCTAAATATTTTGCACTTAAGGATGGTACAAAATTGATCAAATCACAGCTGACCATGGCACTAAAGATTTTGTGCAGATCAACTCTTGTCTCAGGCTGTTTTCTTATGTAACATTTTATTTTAGTGCTGATATGATCTTTACAAATTGCAGAAATCCTGTGTTCAGAGGGTCTCCATGATAAAAGGCAGTTCTTATGACAGTGGAGAAATCACGATGAGGTCTTGGTGGAGATATCCACAGGGCAAAATAGCCTAATAGTGATCAGAATTATGTTAAAATGTAGTTGTAGTAAACCTTTGGTCTCAACATGTAAACTGAACTATTGGCTACACCAGGGGTAGGCAACCTTTCCCCTTTAAGGGCCGAGGGACTTCAGCTCCCAGAAGCCTCAGCCATGTTGGCCAATAGTCCCATGTTGGCCAATAGCTCCTGGGATTCTGGGAGCTGAAGTTCCTCGGCCCTTAAAGGGGAAAGGTTGCCTACCCCTGGGCTAGAGCTCTGAATCATATCTGGAAACTGACCAGTACCCAGTGCAGTTCATAAAGTACAGGCTTTATGTACTCCTGTCATAATTGCCCATCCAGACAAAAGGAGCGTTGCATCCTGTTTTATGAGCTACAACTCTTGGCGATTCCTCAAGGGCAGTCCCACAATTAAGCATTGCTGTAGCTAATCCTAGAGTTTACCAAACCATGAGTTGCCAACTCCTTGGCAAACAACCAGGGAGCAGGATTTAAGCATAGGCAGACTTCATAGTACCCAGTATGGAAGCATTATTGTGTAAGTGCCCTTCAAGATAGCAGTATCTGTTAAATCTTCTTCATGGTCTGACCATGAAGAGGGAGAAACAATGGCTTACTACTAGAGGGTCTCAGATTCAGCCCTTGGCATCTCTGGTTAAAAATAGGAAGAAATCCTGGTTGAAGTCCCAGAAATCAGTCATTGCTGATAATACCCAGCTAGATGGACCTGCTTGATTCAGATTTATCAACACAGAGCATCTTCCCATGATTCTGTGAACCTAATATAAAAACCTTATCAGTCAAAGGTGTTTTTTTTTACTGTCACTTAGGGCCTTTACAGACTGCCAGAAATAGTGCAAATTGAGGCCACTTTAACTGTCCTGGCTCAGTGCTAGGGAATCATGGGAATTGTATTTTTTCTGGCACATTGAGCCTTCTCTGCTAGAGAGCTCTGGTGCCACAATAAACTACAGTTCCCATGATTCCTTAGCACTGAGTCAGGACAGTTAAAGTGGCCTCAATTTGCACTATTTCTGGAAGTCTTTAAAGGCCCTTAGTTGAGTTGAATAAAAAAAACAGCCCTAATACTGGGCCCAAAGAAGGTTTGGCTGCAATCTGACATGCTCGTCATGCCAGCAACTGGGCACCCAGAGTTGAACTGGAGACTGAGCACTGGGTAATGTGTGAAAATGAAGACTTTGGAATCCAGAATTATTACCAGATTAGTAGGAAGCTGGAGTTATTGAACAATACAAAACAAATTCACACAACCATACTTTAGGAGAAATGTCTGCTACGTGGTAACTTTCACTATAATGTTTTATTGTGTTAGTTTGATTATGTTAAATACCCATCTGAAGTGACTTTAATTAAAATTATAAAAAAACCCAAGATGAGGGATTTCCAGGGCTGGGCATGCATGTATGCATGTGCAGAAAATGTTCCCCCATATGAATATTTGGGGGTACGTTTACTAAGTGCAATGAATAAGTCCACACAATGCTCTTGATGTAGAGCTAGACCTTTCAAGAAGCTCTTCTTGACTAGACCCACTTGTAGTGTTGAAAGGGACATGTACTTAGCTTTTTAGAAGATCTTGGAAATCACTCTTTATAAGATACTCTCTTCTAGTCTCACTGAGAGGACTTACATGACAATGTGCTCATAGCAGAGTCACTCAGAGCTCTGTGTGTGTGTGTGTGTGTGTCAGCACACGTGTATATGTTGATTGCAAGATGGCACTTTTGAACTGGGTTGCAAAGGGATGTCAGGTTTAGGGCTTGTCAGGTGTGGGTCTCACTGGCTTCTCCTGGGTACTCTGCTCTGTTCTCCACACTTTGCGGCATGTTCCAACTGCTCTGCCCTTTCCCGCCCCAGGGTGTGCCCAGGCTCGGTGCCAGACCTCCAGGCACCACTTGGTTCCACTCCTCCCGCCTGCCAGTGCAGGGACTGAAGCCCTACATGTTTTCTCAGGTGCGGGTTCCAACATGTCAATGCAGCGTCCCCACGCTGAAAGGCTGTCAGTCAATCAGGCCTCCAGCTTACAGTATGTCCCTGACGCTTCAAGGCTCTGTGCATGTAACCCTCCATCAGCTTGGGCTCTTGCTTGAGTGGGGAAAAAACAGAGAAGAAAAGAATGTCCAGGAAGCCTTTGAGATAACCATGCGCCTTCCTTTCCCTTTCTAGTTTCTGCTGCACCAGTTTGGGCCCTTGTGCTTTGCTCTGTTCATGGTATCTTTTGTGCTTCAGTCCCTCCCCTTGGTTTCCCTCTCTCAGCAGTGCTCCTGCCTTTGCTAAGCTGAGGGCTTCTCTTGCTTCAGTTTTGCCAACCGCAACCCATTTTACTGCTATTATTGCAAATGTGTGTGCCAGACTGACTGACTGACTGGTTTATCCACTGGGGGGCACCCTCCGAGTTCACGTGATGAGCCAGACTCAGTTCAGTTTAATTATACTGTGTCTACCTACGAAGGAGTGTCTAAGTTACTTCTGGAGATATCTTTCATCAACACTTCACACATGAGGTGTAACTTGGGCTAGCTTTCAAAACTGTTCCTTGCCTCAAGGTTAACTTAACCCAACTGCATTTTTTAAATTGCTCTTCTCTTCTGCATTAATTCTCTTCCATAACAAAAACATATCTAAAGAAATCTCAAGAAATGGTCTTTTAGGTTTACCTTAAGCTGGTCAAATTGTTTAATTTATTCAATTTGTAACCTGTTTTCCTGAAATCATAGGCTGATAGAAAACAAGCAAACCCACAGTCTGGTTCTTGTTTTAGTGTGACATAGAGTTGGATGAAAGCAGGCTTCCCTGCTCAGGCCTTCAGACTCCTGAAAACATTGAGGGACCCTGTTCAGTGAGGTGAGTTTTGGCTGGTATGTGGAGGAGGGAGGAATTTTTGAAAATTTTGCAGAGGTACCTTTTGTGAGAAAGGCCCTTCTGTCCAGAGAAGGTAGATCCTGACTGGACTCAGCCCAGATTATTCAGAACCCAGCAATCTAAAACCAGCATACAATTGAATAGCAGCACAGTTCTTACTATGGTTGCCAGACTGAAAATTGAAAAACCTTGACAATTAGTTGTGTAGAAAAGAGAATTTCAGCAGGTTTTGCTTGTCATGCAATCAGATAAACAATACCTATGAAATTCCCTAGTCTGCACACCCATTCAAGGTTCAGGAGCTGTTTCCAGTTTTCAGCCTGGCAAGCCTGGTTCTTACAGCACTCCAAATACCTATTAGAGAGGCCTTCAATTTTTTTTTCCTCCCGACAAGGCCCAAAGATTAATTTAGCTGTATCTTTTGAATTCTGGTGCTGCCTATGGACCTTATCACATGGGGGGAATCCCATACAGAAACAGGATTTAAAAGGTGGGGAAAACCTGCAAAAGCGGGTAGATTTTCACACAATGTCGATGTTAAAGTCCTATGAGAGGGCCTTGCACTTGGTCTTTCTTGCTTGACCTTAGAAAGAGATGATATAGGCTAGTAGGGCCACCACTGTCAATCTAATAGAGTAGCGAGGAGTATGTGTAGAGAGGTGTTTCCTTAAATAGGCAGGCTGGTGGTCATTTTAGGACTTTAAGGATAAAAACCTGTACCTTGAATTGGGCTCAGAAAAGTGAACAACCAACATAGACTTTTTACTATAATGTAATCTGCTCTATGAAACTCATAGCACTTACTAATTAAGCTGCAGCTTCCTGTTTTAATGTTTCCAAACCAAGAGACATCCCAGATTATAGCAATCCAAATATTAAGTGCATGAATGAGTAAGAAGTCAGTTCTTCCCTTGCCCCTGTATATCATGTCACTAGCCACTTCTATCTCTTGCCAAGCCAGGAGTCCTTCCTAGAACAGCCAATTTTCAATATCTGTCTTTTCTCTGTTCAACCTTCACCTCATTCCCTGTTGATCACACAATGGTCTCCATCCACCTGTTCTAGTCTGCTACCAATGGTCTTGCCGTGAAGGAAAATGAAAAACAGAGCTGGGTGTATTTATGACACTACTCCAGTTCTCCAGACTGTCTTCAGTCTGCATATCAATCTAGCTGAGCCCTAAAGGTGCCGCATAATGATTTCCATAGAATGGAGGCATGGTCCTTCAATATACTCTCAGGAATTGAGAGGAAAGAATGGAATTCCCAGAAAGCAGATTTCCTTTGCTCCATACTCTTGATTCCCAGCAGCCTAAGAATTTTACTGTGACCTTATGTGTTGGAGGCAGGTATAAGGTCTGTATTTTATAGTGGATCCATATGAGAGTTACAATGTAGGTATCTCAATGAGTATGTTGGGTTAGGGGATCTTTGCCTCTCCAGCTGTTTTTGGTCCATAATACCCAACAGCCCCACACTGTCTGCATAGTAGTAATGAAACAGAGGGCTAAAACCTCCCTGTTCCAGTATATGTAACTTCCCCCACTGCATTTTGAAGCTAAAAGAGTGAGTGCATGCGGTTGTACTTATGTTTGTCTTTTCCTGCATCTGAATTGGGGTGGGCCTCTGAATGTGCATTTCTTCCTATGTGTGCATAGTGAAACAGTATATCTGCTTGAAAAGTAAAGTGCAAAAGGCAGGAAAATAACACTGGGTAATGTTGGCAGTTCTTAAATGTTTTATAAGGATGCCAGAAAGAATGGAGGACCAGCCCAAGACATTCCTTTGCCTGAAGCAAAAGACATGATGGCATCCTTTCCTCTTATTTTGTATACATAAATGAACTGGATTGACTGGCCACTGAATCTTACTTGATGACCAGCCATGGAACACTTTCCGCATGGCACCTGAAGGCATCAGGCTAGATTAGTGGGTATAGGACAGACCATATGGCACACAGCGCACAGTCTGCCAGCAGAGCGGAATGGCTGGATGTTGCAGAGTATGTTGCAGAAGAACAGTTTGGAGAAGGAGGCTGCTATTATTTTACCCAGGATCAGCTACATGAAGTGGTTGCCTCTGTTTGTCTAATGGTGGAACCAATGACATCCCTAGCATTGGTGTCACCTGGTATGGGTGCTTGGAAGGGGATTGGAAGGAGTGTGTGATGACAACCTGCCCTGCCCCTGTCCCATTGTCTTGCCCATCTGCCCCCCTCCCTGGCCACCCACCACCTATCCAGGGCTGCCAGGGGCTGGGTGGATGGGCAAGTGCAGTGGGAAGGGACAGAGGGGGATGTGCTGCCCCTCTTTCTCTGGTGCCTTGGCTCTCTAGTCTGAGTGAGCCACTGCACTGGAGAAGGAGGGAAGGGCACATGCGCACTCACCTGCCTCCCCTTCTCCGGTGCCTTGGCTCCCTCGTTCAAACAAGCCAGGGGTAGGCAACCTTTCCCCTTTAAGGGCCGAGGGACTTCAGCTCCCAGAAACCTCAGCCATGTTAGCCAATAGTCCCATGTTGGCCAATAGCTCCTGGGATTCTGGGAGCTGAAATCCCTCGGCCCTTAAAGGGGAAAGGTTGCCTACCCCTGAAACAAGCTATACCAGTGGAGAAGGTGGTAGAGGCATGCATTTGCCCCTCCTTCTCCTGTGCTTTGGCTCTTTTTGTCAGAGAGAACCATGGCAGCAGAGGAGGTAGGAGGAGGGTCCAATCGGGTGTCATCCCTCCTCTGAAGTGTTACCCAGTGAGGTCCGCACTCCCCTCACCCCCCTGGATTGTGCTGGTCTTCTAGGGCAAGGAAGTTCATGGGTGGACTAAGATGGTTCCTCCTGTCAATCAGGGAGAGAACAACAGATTCAGATGACAGGAAGGAAAAATTCCTAGCTAACAATCAGAGCAGCTCTGCTATGATTGGAAATATCTGCTGAGACAATTTCGCATGAATTTGCCCTTGAAAACCTCGAAAAGATTTTAGGCAAATGACTTCCTGTCTTAGGGCAGGGAATTAACTGGACCAGCCTTCCCCAACTTCATGACCTCCAGACAAATAAATGGGTCCAAGAGCAAATCAAGCCTGAACTCTCCCTACTCCCTATTCGTACTTTGGACATATGATGAGAAGACACAATTCAACAAAAAAGACAATAATGCTTGGGAAGGTAGAAGGCAGTAAGTAGCAAAGGGCAAGACTACATTGCAGGTAGAGGGACTCAATCAAGGAAGCCACTGCCCTAAGTCTGCAAGAGAGCAGGGCTGTTATTAACAGAGTGGCTTGGAGTTCTCTCAGTCATGTAAGGTCTCCATAAGTCAAAGTTGACTGGATGGGAGTTAATAACAACATGTATTGCACTGCAAACTCCCAGCACATCTGGTTCAAAATGATGTGCTATCCCATTGTGAAAGCCTGGATTGCACAGGCAATTTAATTGTGATCAGATCTACTGTTCTCCTCTTCCTCTTCCACTTACCACTCTGGCTAGGAGATTTCTTCCAAAAGGAACAACTTTTCCAAGTTCTGTTCTGCTGTGTTTTGTGCATGTCTTCAGGGGCTCATGGAGTTATAGCTGTTCTCCCTCTAGTGGACACTGATGGAACAACCAGTGTAATAGCTGTTCTTTTCAAGGGCCGATGAAGTTGTTGAAGGCAGCTGTTCTGCTTGCTGCAGCATCTCTCTCTCTCCAGTGACCAGAAGCAGCAAAGGAATTTAAGGAAAGGCTTGCACTTTTTAACAGCTGTGTAGAAACAAATAGCTTAAGCAGCTACAGGTTTTCTCAGCCCTGTACATCTAAGTGCACCTGCCATAATTCCTTCTTCTGCACTTTTAAAAGTTGTTAACAAGTCTCTTGTTTTCTTTTTACATCTGGTCACCCTTGGTTCATCAGGGGTGATGAACTTGTGGCTTTCCAGATGCTGTTGAACTCCATTCCCATCTGCACCAGCCTGCCTGACCAGTGGTGAGGCCTGGTGGGAGTAGGACAGGTTGAGTCTCTCTTAGCCGGAATTCCAAAATCTGAAATACTCTAAAATCCAAAATTGTCCACATGGGTGGCTGAGACAGTGACACCTTTGCTTTCTGATGGTACACAAACTTTGTTTCATGGTTAAAATTATTTGAAATATTGTATAAAATTACCTTAAGGTTACATGTACAGGGTGTATATGAAACATACCGTAAATGATTTTTGTGATTAGAATTTTGTGAATCCCATCTCCAAGATATCTTATTATGTACATATATGAAAATACAGTCATTCCAAAGTAAAAAAAAAATCTGAAATCTAAAACACCTCTGTTATCCAAACACATTTTGGATAAGAGTGACTCGACCTGTACTTCTTGGAGGCCTGAAGGTTCCCAACCAGTGCCCTAAGTGTTATTACAGCAGAAGTGATCTGTAGCAAGCATTTCTTGCACCATGCTCTAAACGGCTTGTCTGGCTCTTTCTCTTTGCTCCTGGATCCTGAAAACTTTTGGACTTCCTGGTGGTAATGTGAAGCAGGCAGCTGACACCACAGAGCCTGCCATATTCTGCCCATACTGGTCCTGTGCTTTCTCCTTGGCTACCATGGAGAGCCTTGGGTTGCCATGTTGCATCCCTCAGGTCTGCAGTGTATTTCTTAGCACTTTCCTATGCAGTGGGAAATAGGGCAGCTGTAATTTCTTCTGCTTACTCTCTGTCATTGGTCTTTGTGTTGTCAGCCCTGCTCCCCTTTTTGGTGTTGTATATCACAGCTGGAACATGCAGTAAAGGGGGAATAGGGCCTTTGCAGACTGCCAGAAATAGTGCAAATTGAGTCCACTTTAAGGGTTAGGGTTAGGGAATCATGGGAACTGTATTTTATTGTGGCACCAGAGCTCTCTAACAGAGAAGGCTCAATGTCTCAGAAGGGGGGGGGGAAATTCCCATGATTCCCTAGCACTAACCCTAACCCTTAAAGTGGACTCAATTTGCACTATTTCTGGCAGTCTGCAAAGACCCTATGAGGTGGAAACCAGGCTTCCTTGTCTCCTGGATTATTTCTGCAGTGTGGATACAGCCTGGATGATTTAAGAACACAGTGTGCATCTACTGGTTGTAGCATTATTTGGACATTCTTCCTGCTCCCTTACACATTCTACCAGATTGCCAGGGGGAAGTACAGGATCAATAGAAGCAGAATAAGGGAGACTGTGCAGCTGGTTTCTTGCACACATATATGTGATTGCTTGCTAGCTTGCATGTGGATGGGTGTACTTGCTCATATTTTAGCTATCTTTTCCTCTTTTTTGTTGCTTGGTACACTTCTTCCAGGTGTCTCATAGCAAGTCATAGTACCCAGGGTGTTGAGATGTCCTCCTTTTCCAGGGCATGTCCTACATTAAAACTTTCTGTCCAGGAGGAATTACAAAATGTCCTCCATTTTGAGCATGACTAAGAAGCCCATTGGGTAACACCATGTTTGCTGTCTGTTTCTCTCTGAGAAACAAATGCACCCTGAGTTCTCGAGGCAAGTCTTCTCTGCTGCTGCTGCTGCTCCTAACAACAACAAAAAAGAACTCTAGAAGGATTCATACTACCCCCCTATTTGCAGTGAAGACAGGATAATTATATATAATAAAATAAAAATAATAAAAGGACCATAAAGTACAGTGTGGCGTAGTGGTTTGAGTGTTGGACTATGACTCTGGAGACCATGGCCTGGCTTGGACATGAAACCCACTGAGTGACCTTGGGCAAGTCACATGCTTTCAGCCTCGGGAAAGCAATGGCAAAC
Source organism: Phrynosoma platyrhinos (assembly GCA_020142125.1). Lineage (NCBI taxonomy): Eukaryota > Metazoa > Chordata > Lepidosauria > Squamata > Phrynosomatidae > Phrynosoma > Phrynosoma platyrhinos. The sequence continues at coordinate 161,536,296 of CM034703.1, forward strand.
CTCCTCTGAACAAATCTTGCCAAGAAAACTCCTTGATAGGTTTGCCTTATGGTCACCATAATTCGGAAATTACTTGGAGGCACACAACAACAACAAACAAACAACAAAATACACTATATGTGATAACAACAAAATACACTATATGTGATAACAGCTGGCCATAAACCATTTGAAATGAATTTATATTTACATTAATTTTTGTAGCTTTTATTTTGTAATATCCTACATTTCCCCTCAATGTCCTACATTTTGCAATGCTTTCTTCTCCTCTTTGGTTATGACATCTGATTATCCACACAAGGAATGCAACTGTCCTCATGAGCTGCATGGAGTGGCATCCAACCCAGTTTCAGCATCAGCAAACCTCAGATCAGATGATGAAACTACCTGTTGGTACTAGTGAACCATACCTTTAGGTTTGTTCCTTCAATTGCACCCAAGGGCAGAATTTATATAGTGCTTTGATGTTTCCTCTGACTATCAGAGACAAAGGAAATGATGCCAAACATGTGAATCAGGACCATTTTGCATATTGTATCCAGGTTGAAGGATTCAGGCTATCTTGTGACTTGATTTCTTCTCTCTCTCTCACACACACAATTTTTTTTTAAACTGCAGAGTCAGTAAGCACATGCCACTCTCCCTTTAGAGCAGGGTGACCAGATGTTATAACCACAAAGGAGGACAAAGCACTGTAAAATGTAAGACATTAAAGAAAAATGTAGGAGATTACAAAAATCAAATCTAGAAACTAATATAAACATAAATTCATGCTTCTTAGTCATGCTCAAAATGGTGGACATTTTGGAATCCCTCCTGGACAGAAAATTGAAATGTAAGACCTGTCCTGGAAAAGGAGGTGTCTGGTCACTCTGCTTCAGGGCCCTCCTCTTTCCTCCGACATGACTGAAATTATCCTCTGCTCTTCTTCCTGGGTTCACCTCTTACCTCCCCAATTTTTATACCCATGTACTCTCTCTTTAACTCTTGGGAAAAGATTAGTACTCTAGAGTCTTTTGACTTGGTGGAGAGGGTGGTGGATCAGGCAATGGAAGGGAGCATATCCTGACGTTATGAAACAAAAAGTATGGAGAGTTTGCAAAACATCTAGAGTTGGCACATCCTCCATTATTTCATAGAGAAAGACCAGGACACATGTGGCCAAGCAACATCCGAGTGTGGGGAATGCAGAGGACCCTGCAAGTTCAAAGAGGCTGCAGCAGTTTGCTTTTGCCTGAGCCTGCTGAAAAAGACAAAATGTCTCCCCCTCTTTTCCTGTTCTTACCCCAGCTGAGTTAACTGAGTAGAGGCTACTTTTGCACTTTGAACTCAGTTTGCAGCAATTGAAGTAAGTTGTAGCTAAAGGGGTAAAGTAGAAGGAGAAGATAGGATATTTTAAAAGCAGCTGGAAAAAGTGGAATAATAAGGATTAATCAGAACTGTTCCTCCTGTATCAGGACAGATGGAGGGCATGGGTAGGTGGACCGAAAGCTCCACTGATTTATCAGATGGGTTGCCATAATGTCTAGTGGCCTCTCTCAACCTAATGCCTCTAGATGTTTTGGATTCCAGTTCTCTTGAGCCTAGGGTTGATAGGAATTGTAATCCAAAACAGGAATTGTAATTCAAAACATCTGGAGGACCCCAGATTGGGGAGGTTGGCCTGGTTCTCTGGGGAATGGATACCCTGTGTACAAGATTTGATTTGAAATAGTGATCCTGCTGTCAACTTCAGTGCTCATTCCAAGAGTATGTAAAGTGATAATAAAAAGAGTGCTTCTGAACATGTGGAAAGTACTTCTACATAATCATTACCACCATCAAGGAACCACAATAGAGCCCTGTGTATCTGGAGGAAGGATGAAAATCTTCCAGGGCCAGAGCACAAAGCTTCACTAGGCTAATTTGAGCCTTAATTATTTAGCTTTTTGAAATGAAGCACTGGACTCCCTTCTGTCCTTTTCCACAGGTTATTCAGATGGTTAAAAAAAATCCTGGATTAATGTGGGATAAATCTCTATTGTTCACATGTATTTTGAATGCATCCACTAAAGTTTTTTGGGGGGCTAACCAAAAACCTGCAAATCCCAGGATAATCAATCTCAGGATATATGTATGTGTGTGCATTAGTTTTCCAAAAAGATTTGCATCATTGGCTGTGTGGATAACTGATGCTAATAGACCGAGGATAAACTGGAATAAAACTCTGCATGCCTTGAACATGTTTCATACATCCACATCCACATCCACATCCACATCATCGATTCCATCTTTATTTGCAGTGGTGACACGTGTGAGCAACAGAACGCGCTGAGATGCAGTTCCAATAAAAAAATTATGTGAACAACAAAACCAGAATGAGTGAGTGAGATTATTTGCATGATCACGCTAACAAGAACGTCTGTATAAGCCCCCCGATAGCAGTCATGGCTGTCCCGGCTGCTCAAATTGCTAAACTCTCCTTGTCGCAGGGCCCCCATTATGAGTGCTGAGGCCTATTTTGGCCCACGCTGCCTGAAATGAATTGGGACTCCCTCCTGGCCAGCTGAATGAGCTGGCAGGGCAGCTGGAAATAATTATTTCATCTAGAAGGAAAGCAAGAGAGTGCAAGGCCCAGGCAAAAGGGATTGGTGCTGTCGGTTCCTTTCCTCTCCCGGCTAAGCCCCACTCCCATCTTTTCTCTCTGACACCTCCTGCTCCTTGGCCATTGGTCCTCTGAAGCTCAGCTGAAGCCTGAAGAACCCCTGCTCTTTTTCTGCTCTTAGCCAGAAGTGAGGAGAGGCCCTGGATTTTCATAGCAACGTGAAAAACAGTTTTGATGCACAGAAGGAAGGGAGCAGGAGGGAATGCTGATTCTGATTTCCATCTTGAAGTCACATCCCTTACAGCAGTAGTTCCCAACCTTTTTTGGTGCCCCCCCCCTTTGGAAATGCTTGGTTAATGTTTGCAGCCCCTGCAAAACTAATACCACATTTGATGATGATGAAGTCTAAGTTCTGATTTTTAAAGCACAAATTGAAACACATACAATACTGTAGGTAAACAAATTGAACTTTAAAAAAAAAGCATTTAACTCAGTGCATAAAATGCCATTCTAAAGGATCATTTGGACATTGGATTTTTTTAGCGCAGTGATGCAAATCATTTCACTCACGCATTCTGGGTTTATTAGTCACACTATGGAACTGCATTGATGTGCATCTCTGTGAGTTCGGTTGCTCACACGTGCAAGTATTTGAATAAAGTATTTGAATACAGATGGGGTTAATGATGTGAAAGATGGGGTTAATGATGTGAATGTGAATGTGAAACTCTGGGAAAACCCTGATATTGATTATCCTGGATTAAGTGAGTTGTTTGGCAGCTCCCTCCCAACTTAACTGGGTACATTCGTGATGCATGTGAACAATAGAGATTCAACCCGGATTCATCCTGGATTATTTTCACAGTGTGAATAACCCCTAAATTGAGCAATTAGATTCTAATTCAGAAAAAGTTGTTGACTATTGTAAATTGTAAAATTCTCTCCTTTTGATTAAATAAACAATGAGACTACTATTTATGCAACACGATCACCTACTACCACTTGTTGAGACACACTGGGATCTTACTCATGACTCGACACTCAAGAACACAAACCACTCTTTGTTGCCCCCCCCCCTGAAATTATGTCATGCACCCTTAGTTGGGAATCCCTGCCTTACAATTTTGCCCGCTGCAGCAGCTTGTGCCTGTTGCCGAAAAGACCCCATTCCCCTCATGTTACAGGAACTGGAGTTCCCAACCTGCTTCCACATCAATATTTGTACATATTGTCAAGTTCCCCTCTTCCAACTATCCCAATTTGCCAGGGATAATCCTGATTAATCCTCTTCCATCCCACTTTTTTGACTGCTTCTAAAATGTCCCAATTTCGCCTTCCACTTACTCATTTGTTCTCTGCTTACTTCAGTTGCTGTGCAATGAGTTGAAAGTGCAAAAGCAGTTTGCACTCAGTTAACTCAGAGTCAGGAAGAGGAGAGACTGGAATCTTGGCTTTCCCAGTTAGCCCAGGCAAAAGCAAACTGTTGCTCCCTCTCTTAGCTTGTCTGCTCTTCATCGTTAATAACTTTTTCCATCTTGACCAGACTCTGATGTTCCTTGGCCAGACATGCCCTAATTTTCATTTGTGAGATACTGAAGAGTATGGCCACATGCCATATAGATAAATTCAATCAGGGAGACCATGGACCTGAGTTTACAGGACCTGCGCAGAGAGGTGGAGGATAAGGGGGCTTGGAGGTGCCTCGTTCACATGGTCCTGTGAGTCAAGGTTGACTCAAAGGCAGCTAACAACAAACAACAAATGTTCTAGTAGTATCAACAATGCTCTTCTGACAGCCAGGCTGAATTTAGCTTAGCCTTACAGCTATTCTTCACTGCAAAACATCATTCTCTGTGGAGTTTGCAGTGGAGAAACCATGGGAAGAAACATACTTAATTTTTCCTTTGCCTCTTTCACTCTAAAAGCCCCATTCCCAGCAACCCTCCCCATTAAGCAAGATGTATTTGCAAGATAAATATTGTTCTAGAATATTAATACTGATAAAAACATGAGGGGCAGGAACTGCTGTTAGCCGTCCCGATATACAAATAAAATTTATTATTATTATTATTATTATTATTATTATTATTATTATTATTATTATTAGCGACAGCAGTGACACTTGGCAAATGTCGTTTGTGTTAGTGACACAGTTAATCTGACATGCAGCAGTTGCAGTGGCAGTGGAGAGCCTAGTTGTGCAGGGGAGAAGAATCCCATTTAACCAGCAACATCAGATTGCCATCTGAAAAGCTAGAAGAAGGAACTCATCATCACACTGGAAACATGGCTGAGAGCGAAGGCATCTTTATCTCTTGCAACAGAAGAATTCCAAATGGGGTATCAGTTCTAAAAAGGAACAGTCTTTACAACCCTTTAAAGAAACGTTTTTAGAAACTTTTAAGCTGTTTGCACTGGCTGCTTAGTTGTGGATGAAGACACATGTGGTCTCTGTATGGGACCAGGGTTCATATTCTAAGAAAGCAAATGTACTACAATGCACCATTATCTCACAAGCATTCAACGACAGAGCACTTTATCTATTTATAGTATTTCTGTAGATGCATTTGTATGTGACTCTCTAGTTTTGTCCTCAACATCTCTGTTAAAAAAAAAAAAAGATTCTCAGGTGGTAAGCAATGCAAAAGCCTGATGCAGCTAAATATGTGCATTCTGCCTTCCAGCCAGCCAGTCTTCCCTAACCTGTTACCCTCAAAGCAGCTTGTGAGTTTATCACACGGGCAGAAATTCAGACTCTAAATAGTGATTAACCTGAGAAAATCATGCAATAGACATTAAAACATGATTAAAATGAGATTAACACAAGAGCCATTATTCTGTGAATAACCAGGAATAACCAGGCAATAAACAGCAAAAAGTCATGATTTGCTCCTGTTTCTTGCCTGGTTATTCACGGATTAATGGCACTTTAATCACGTTTCACCTCAATGTTATATGAAAACCATTAGCGCAATTGCGCAATAATAACAGGTTATTCACAGGATAACATCACTTTGAACACTATGCCATGTGAAAACCATTAGCGCAATTGTGGGATTATCACAGGTTAATAACCGTTTATACTTCCAACTGTCCCCTGTGTGATAAACTCATCTGAGCACAACTCCTACCCTCCACACTCATTATGAGCAGCTGTTGGGGATCATGGGAGTTACAGTAAAAATAAAAAATCAGGAGGGTGCCAGATTGATGGACACTGCAGCAGGCTTCTAGATAAGATGGATAGTCTGGCCTGTATAAGGCAGTTCCCTATATTCTTTGAACTCAGTATGATTCCAAGGTAGACTACAATTGAAGCTAGAGGTGTTGTGCAGTTGAAACATTTATTGTTTTAGAATAATCCTCCAGGTATCTGCACTCAAGGAAGTCTGCTGGCCTACTCCTCTAGACAACTTCTCCCATATGAGTGGGAGAGGTATTGTCAGAAACTTAAGGGGGAAAGAGAAAATACATTGAACATAAGCAATATTGAGAGACAGAAAAAGAAAGAGACCTAGTTAAGGGCTATTGTGATTGATGTAGGCCAGTCTTTTCCCTCTGCTCTCCTTGAATGTTTGACCATAGCAATCTCAATCTGAGCTGGGCAGCAGATTTTAAACATTTATGATCAGCTGGCAGGATCCTTTCTAAGGGTTGTAGGAAGAGCTATACCTGGACACAGCTGGAGGGAAGAGGGGAAGGAGGCAGACAACATAGTGGAAAGAGATGATGGTCCAAACAGGTGGACTGAAAGAGGGAAGGGGACTTGGGTCAGCCAAGAGAAAAAGTGGTAAAAAGCGAGGTGGGATCAGTTGTTGGAGCCTGTTTTTACCCATTCCGTGTATCTTCTGTCTTTACAGCCATATTTTTATGTATATTCTCTGCTATGTTGTGTGCATCTTGCTAGGTAAATAATACTTTCTACAGCTAGGCACAGAGGAATTAAGTGTCAGCACAGAGGTGACTTTCTGTCAAGATGAACCAGGCTGAGCATCTGTATTTCAGCATCTCCTTTGTTACAGAAATTAATTGGTTAAATAGATGTCTGGATTC
>CM034703.1:161563149-161580410 GCA_020142125.1 Phrynosoma platyrhinos
GGTCCAAATGAGTTGGGTGACCCAGCAGGGACTAGGATGTGGATCTCGCGCCACATAATTATAGCACTATGATTCCTGTCATGGTTCCAGCCTATGGGATCCCAGGATTTTTGGGGTAGAAATTGTAAAACCCATTCCTTCAGCTGGAAACCTCGGGATCCCACTGGATGGAACCATGGCAGCTGAAGTGGAATTCTAGTGCTATAATTATGTGGTGTGAGATCCACGTTCTAGTCCTAGTCCCTGCTGGGCCATGCAACTCATTTGGACCTCATCACTTTCTCTGGTGAGCACCACTGACCTGAGTACAAACCCCAGGATTCCATAGGATGGTTGCCATGGCAGCTAAAGTAGAACTATAGCACTATAAGTTGTATAGTATGAAAGGCCCCTTAGAGCAACCTCTCTGGCAAGTAAGGTGACGATGAGGGACCTTAGGGACTGCTTTGCTCATAACTGTCTATCAGTTGGAACTATTTTCCTGGGACTGTGTTTATTGGTGAACATGGACAGACATGCCTGCACACACACACACACACACACACACACACACACAACCTGTTTCTTTTGCATCCTGATGTCACCAACACCTGCCTCTCTCAAACAGTAACATGGTCCTTTTTGCTGAAGTTAACTGCAAGACTAAGAAGAGAATGGGGCATCCCTTCTGCTTCAAATCCTTGTAAGCCCATCTCTTGTTTTATGTTTCCTCTAATTCCTTTCCCTCACCCTTTCTCCAGCAAAAAAGGAAACCCAGGTGACAACCAGGAGAAAGTGGTAGGGCTGTTTTGTTGCATGCTCTCAGTCAAAGGGGGAGACCTCTAGCATTTGTGGAGTGAGCGCTGGACTACAACTCTGAGAGACCAGGGTTTGAATCCCCACTTGAACATAAAAACCCACAGGATGACCTTGGGCAAGTCACACTCTCTCTGTCTCAGAGGATGGCAATAGCAAACCCTCTCTGAAGAAAGTTGCCAAGAAAATCATAGGATAGGATCGCCATAAGTCAAAAATGACTTGGAGGCACACAACAACAACAACAATGCAGGCCAGCAGATAAGAATTTTCTCCAGATGACCAGAAAATCTTCTGTCTATTGGAAGAGGCTTCTTTATTAATTTTCCTTCTTGGCCAGTGATGTACGGCTGATGACTGACACAGATAATCATGTGCGGTCAAGCAAATGGGTACAAATAAAACTGAGGACTAGGAATGGGTATGCATCTTGCTTGCAAGTTCACTTGATGTCTTAACACCTGTGAGTGCAGCCTGGAAAATGGCTTGGAAAGCTAGGTCTTGATGACGGAGTCATGCTGAAAGTGAGGGTGTGAACATATCTGTACCCATAGGCTGTCCTGCCCTGAGCATATCATCTGCCAGGCAGGCCCATATGTAACAGTCTTTCCAGTGTACCTCTAGATCAGGGGTAGACAATCTTTCCTCTTTAAGGGCCGAGGGACTTCAGCTCCCAGAATCCCAGGAGCTATTGGCCAACATGGGACTATTGGCCAACATGGCTGAGGCTTCTGGGAGCTGAAGTCCCTCGGCCCTTAAAGGGGAAAGGTTACCTACCCCTGCTGTATATGAAATGAGAATCCCTTGATGAGATAAAAGTAATGTAATAGAGGTCAATGAAACCAGTCACGGCGCTAGTGATTAGGTTCCTGCTATGTCACCTCTGCAGCACTTCACCGTTGTTCCATAGTATTTGTGATTCACAACAGTCTTGTGAGGTAGGTTGTTAGGCCTAAGGCAACTCAGTAAACTTTGTGACTAAGCAGAAGTTTTGAAACTGGTTCAAAACTAAGCAGAAGTTTTGAAACTGGTTCTGTCACAATAAGTGGAACAGAGTAGTAGTCATTTTTTGTACAGAGTAGGAGAAAATGAGGCACGCATGTCTACTGACAGATCTGACCCTACAGAGGAGGTTGAAGTGGGATTAGTACACGTTGAAAGATTGAATTGGGCCCATTGGCTGTTGAATTAGACCAATGATCATCTTAACTATAAATCCTTTTTTTCAGTGCAAGACAATTGTAGGTGGATTTTTTTTATATTCCCCACAATTTTCTGTTTCTATTGCACAAGTTTCTAGTGGTTGGAAATTCTTGAGAATCTGTGCTTTCATTTGAAAAACAAAAAGCAGGGCGTGGTGTTTAAAATTGCAAAAACTCTCCCTAAGTTTGCAAGTTATGTCGGCTTGAGGTTAGGTTTGTGCTGCACTTGTGATGTGTGTATAATATCTATGTGTGCAGCATGCTCCAAATCAAAAGAAAGCATGTGCGAGCATAGTTATTTGTTTACATGAGCGTATGAAGCCTGTGCTGGGGGTGGAGGAATTTGTGTCACATGCTTGTGCAAGAGTAGTGAGCATATTGAGTGATGGTGGGTGGGTGGGGCAAGAGAAGTAACATAGTGTAATATGTGTTGGGTATATGAACATTGGGATGTGTATTTAACAGCCGTAGAGCAAGCCAGTAGCAAACCCCTCTGACTTAAAACTCTGTGACAGGTTTGTCTTATAGCCACCATAAATCAGAAATAATTTGAAGGCATAGAACAACAACAGCAAATGCATGAGTGCAGGGCTAGCCCAAGATGTTGCCTGAACCTAAGACAACATCCCACCCTTCCCCACACAGAATAGAAGTGGAGCTGGCAGGGAATCTTAGGGGTTATTCACACTGTGAAAATAATCCAGGATGAGTCTGAGTTGAATTTCCATTGTTCACAGGCATCCCCGATGCACCCGATTAGGTTGGGGGCGGGCGGGCTGCCAACCCCCCCACTGAATCCAGAATAATCAATATTGGGGTTTTCCCCTAGTTTTTAAAAAAGATCCGTATCTTCAGTAATATGAATAACTGATGTGAACAGACCCAACTAGACCCAGGATAAAACGCTGCATGCCTTGTGTTTTGAATGCATTCACATCGTCAACTTCATCTTTATTCAAATGCTTGCATGTGTGAGCAACTGAACTTGCAGAGATGCGCATCAATGCGGTTCCATAGTGTGAATAATAAGTCTGGAATGCATGTGAAATGCTTCTCATCAATAAAAAAACCGATATCTGAATGACCCCAGATTTCAACACTGTTAATGAGACGCTGTCCTCTTACCACACATGGGAACAGCAGGCTAACTTTGGGAGTCAGGACAGCTTGGTAGGAATGAGGGGAGATTTATTTTATTTAACACTTCTCTCCTGGCTTTCTTCCGTGAGTGCTAGCGTGTATGGCTGTACCCCTTCCTTTTATCCTCATCACAACAGCTTTGTGATGTTGATCTGGTAGAGTGAGTATGACTGGGAGCAATGTCTCAGAGTGCAGTACATAGCTGAGCCAGGTCTAAAACCTAGATCTCCCAAATCCCAACCCAGGAGACTAACCACTCACCACACTGGCTTTCTCTGGAGGGCTAGAAAGTTTACGCTGTCTGTAGTTGGGGACTGCTTGCTCCCATTTATCACCCCCATCTACTCCCTTAGAACATGGAGTTGCCCAACTTTCTATCCTGGTAAAGTCAGTCCTCTGTGTGTGTGTGTGTATTTCCATGTGTGGGACATGTTCTCTGCTGTCGGGAATACCATTGCTGAGACAAATGGCTTATATAGCATCCCAGCTGCAAACATTTTACGGCTGGTTATAAATGGCTTGTTTGAAGCTCCGCTAGGCTAGGCGAGAGCAGGAATTTCCTCAATTTCAGCAATTTAGGCTTTTAAAGCCCTCCAACAATCCCGCTCCTCGCTCCTTGACCTGGGTTATGCTATATTGGAAGAACAGGGACCCTGATTTGGAAAGTGCCAATGGACTCCTGGCTCTGACTCTGCTAGGGTGGGTCTGGGGGCTTGTGGCCTTCCTCTCCATTGAAACAAAAGTGCATGCAGTGTGTGCATATGTGTACATATGGGGGGGGGTGTCTTGTAGGGCTAAAAGTGCACTGCAGCTGCTGATGGCATGTGGGGTGCTGTTCAGTCCCTTTCTTTTGCTTGCTTGCTTCTTTGCTGGGCAGCTCAAAGACTGCTGGTGGATCAGTTGAAAAATGTGTGGAGAGATGAGAGACACACAGGGGTGCTCAAAGTGGCACTCAGGATTTTAAACTTGGCACACCTCTTTAAAACCAATTCCTATGGTGCAGCCCTAGCTCTGGCACAGAGTACATTTAATGCTGGCTTGGCTTTGAAAGAACACAATTCACTTACCCCAGAGACAGGAAAGTTTCAACCCTCTAGATGTCAACAAACTGCAGTTCCCATCACCCCTACCATACTGACAGGGGCTGATGGGAAATAAAGTCAAACCACATTTGAAGAAGGTTCTAGACTCTCTAGCTGTGATGTAGCTGAAATCCACTAAAAATCACATCCACCAGGTTATGCCAGAGGAAGGTGTGTATATACAGAAGCCTTGTCTTTTTTTGCGTAGCCCTCGTGGGAGATGAAATTTGGATGTCACTTTGGCGTGTGTGTGTGTGTGTAGTTCATATTCTATCAGATGTCTACTGTGTTGTGCCTGTAACAGTACCTTTCCCTTTAGCCATTGTTATTAGGTCTCGAGGACATGACTAGATCTTAGTGGTATTCAGGTAACTACAATGTTAAAAAAGTAACTGGACATGCATACAAAGCTCATGTATAGAAGATCACATTTTACAGTCGTTTCCCCCCCCCATTTCTGGTTGGCTAGCCTGCACAATTCTTATGATTTGGGGTAAGCTGTAAACTCATAACTATATATTGTATGATAATCTAAACCATGTGTTTGCTTTTCTAAACAAATGGATGTAAAGATACAAGTATAATCCCAGAGTTTGAAAATCTTTACTCTGGCTGATGTGAGCCACTTTGAGCCTAGCTTAAACTTGACTGGCTTCTGAGTAAGAGAGAATCTTCTAATCGGGCTCCATGACTAGAACAGCTGGTATAAAGTAATAGATCTGCATTGAAAACAGGAGTGGGTAACCTTTTGCCCCCCAGATGTTTTGTCCTGCATGGACTGCAATCCCACTGTGGCTCATGCTCACTGAGCTTTTGGGAGTTGAAGTCCAAAAATGAGGGAGGGGCAATGTTTTCCCCACATCAGCTTTGAAGAAACAATAATAATAAAAAAAGAAAATAATGTGTACTTCTGAGATTTAGAATGCTAGGAGCCTTGCTTTAACATCCATAGAGATCTGGGGCTATTTGTACGCTGCCCATGCTGTGTGCAGTATTGCTCAGTCCTTTCTAACCTGGTGCTCTTCAGATGTTTTGGACTCACTCCCATTTGGTTAACCTGGGTGTACTGGGCAATTGCCCGGGGGCTGGGGACCTATTTTTCCCCCACCTCACCCCATAGTCACACTCACCATTTACACCTCTCCCCAATAAAACCTCTTTCTTCAGCCTCTGTTTGCCATTTTTGCTGAAAAATTGTTGAGGGGGGGGGAAAATATTGCGAGGGATGGGGAGAACATTTTGTGTTGGGGGGATGGAGGTATTTTATGGATTTGGAGCAGATTTCAGGGTGGGGTTTTCAGGCAAAAAAATGCCCCCAAATGGCACAAAAGTAGATTTTGGAGTGTGCCTATGGGTCACACTTTCTCCATCCCAGTATTTTATTTCCCCTGAATACAGAGGTTAAACTTATCCATTGTGTGTCTGGGGTTTTCCTTTCTTAAGCATTCATCTAAGCTACTTACTGTCACTATTGGATAAAGTACACAGTGGGCCCTTGGCAGCCATTGGGATTTTGGTTCCTGAACCTCCCAGGGATACCAAAATTGTGAGTGTTAAGCCCCATTAAATATAATAGCACAGTAAAATGGGTTCCCTCATTTTTAATATGGCAAACCCAAACTTTGGTTTTTGGAATTTATATATTTAAAAAAATATATTTTCAAGCTGTGGATGGTTGAATCCATGGATAAAGAATCTGTGGATGCAGAGGGCTGACTATTTCTGAACTGTGGAACTGAGCCAGAAAGTTCCCAACTGAGCTTTATTTTAGAAACAAAAGGGCTCATAGCATTTTGCCTAATGTATTCTAAATAGATACTTGGGAGTCCCTTTTGTACAGAGTTGCAGAGGGAACTTGTCCCTACTGAGTGATACAGTTCCAGGGCCTGCCCCCTTGTACGCCAAACAGGGTAGATCAAAGATCGGGGTGAGCTCAACACATTTTGCTGCCTGAACAAGATGGTGCTCCCAATTCCATGTAAAAAAACGTGACTTTTCCTTCAATGCTGGTAATGAGAGGGTATCGCCTCTCACACCTGAAGGCAACAGGCTAGCCTAAAGGGCACAAGGCAGGTCTTATGGCAAACAGCTCTGTTCTCTCATACCTTGCTGCTGCTTTCCAGTATCTAGTGCCTGAAGCAGCGACTTCGCTCACCTAATGGTGATGCTGGTCCTAACGTTGATGCTGGTGTGCATGGGAGATGCCTAGACTTCCATTATTGAGCATCTGTCAGTGCCCTTTGATGTTAACCAATTAGTTGTAGATTAAGGAGGCCCATTTCACAGTTACAAAACCTGAGCATTAACCAGATCCTTACGTTATTCTGTGGCCATATTACCAGTTGCTGTACTGGAAGGGGTGGGAGTACCTTGCTGAGGGAGGAAGAAGCAACTGGGATTGGTCCTAGGGAGCCCTGTGCATTTAAAAAGGGACCCCAGCACCTTACATCTATAAACTTAGCATAGAGGGAAGAAATAATTAGTACTGAGATCTAAACATTTGCCAGATAATAATGAAGCATACCAAAAGAAAAACAAGCTATGCTAAGCTACACCAAGGCTACAGATCACCAAAAGACCCTTTTGTTACTGTCCGCTGTGCTTCATGGAGAGCCAGTGCGGTGTAGTGGTTTGAGTGTTGGACTATGACTCTGGAGACCAGGGTTTGATTTCCCACTCAGCTGTGAAGCCTACTGGGTGACCTTGGGCAAGTCACACACTCTCAGCCTCAGGAGAAGGCAATGGCAAACCTCCTCTGAACAAATCTTGTCAAGAAAACTCCATGACAGGTTTGCCCTAGGGTGGTTGTAATTCAGAAACAGCTTGAAGGCAAACAACAAGAAGCTGTGCTTCATAAGCAAGGTACAGATTCTAAACCATATAAGTGTCTTTGGTAGCTGGGAAATAGAGCATTAAAGGGATTTATATTGTGCCTTTCTCCCAAAATGGTTTTAAAAGATAGAACTAAATCACTGATTATAAAAGTTAAAAATAATTAAATATTACTAATATTAAAATATAAGTTAAAAACAGCATAGTTAAAATCAGGAGGTTGGAGCCTAAAAAAGTAACTTTCCTAAGCTCTTTGCTGAAGGGCAACCTGATTTTCCCACTACTGCCTGCTGAGTCCCCAGTGTTTCTCTACCCTTTGTATTTTGTGTGGTCAGGGTCAGTATCTTTATACCTATCTCCCTCCATATCTTGAGCAGTCCCCATCCCCCTGGATGTGGGATAGTTTGTAAACACAGGGAAGGAGACAGAGGGACCTTCCTTTTCTCTCTTCTCCCCTGGGTGGCTCCAAGCACTTATTTGGGTGTGTACAGAAGCTATTTAGAGAGGATTAAGTTAGGACTAAAATGTGATGCTCTCCAGGAAATGACAGGCCAGATAACAGCTTGGCCTCAGAGGAGCCTTGCTTTCGTTTGTCAGTGGTTTCTGATGCTGCTCTGATAAACAGTGTCACTCCTCTCCCTCCCTGTCCAGCTGAGCTAGCAATCCTGGGCTTTCTTTTCCAGACCTTGGAAGCATTGCAGTTCTGGATGACAGCACCCAGAACCCCCTGACCATGCTGGAAAAGTATTTTCTTTCCCAGGGAGCTGTCATTCATATAAGTAACATTTCCAAGCTCTGCTATTGTCCACAGTGGAACCAAAGCAGGATCTAGTTAATGCTGGGCTTTTGCAACTGTGGGACGGGCCTCCTTAAAGTATAGTCAGTTACTGGGGAGGCCCACATTCCTCCCAGCTCCAGTTATTTTACTGGGTCAGATTACTGAGGCTGGATGAGCTCTGCAGCCCTCCCTTTCATTGGTGATGTTGAGGAGCTGAGACACTTTTCTGATTTTGTATGGATTTATTTGGTGTTTGTGTGCCTGCCTGCCTCCTTCCCTCCCTCCCTGATGGACCTTAGAACAGATCATCAGGGCTCAAGGACTTGCCTTTTGATTTTTGTGTCCCTTGTTCATCACATCCCATTGTAATGGTGAGCACTGTAAACTAAACAGCAATGCTGACCATCATACCAATAGGCATAGGGAGGCAGCTGCCTCAGGTGACAGATTTGGGGTGTTGTAGAAGCACAGCAAATGGTTAGTTGTTCACAGTGTTTTTGTTCCATTTTTACTGTCAGGCGGAGGACAGAAACACTCTGAGAAGGGGTGGGTGGGTTTCAGGCTCATATGCCGAAATAACTCGGCTGTCTTTAGGTACTTTGCACCAGTATTATAGACCGGTGGAGCAGGATTTGCTCTCTGCCTCAACCAACAAAATAACCTGAGTGCATTTTGCTAAACAGCCCAAGACACTTAGGGCCTTTGCAGACTGCCAGAAATAGTGCGCATTAAATTGAGGCACTGCCCTGGCTCAGTGCTAGGGAATCATGGGAACTGTAATTTATTGTGGCACCAGAGCTCTGTGACAGAAGGCTCAATGTCTCAGAAAAAAACACAATTCCCATGTTTACCTAGCACTGAGCCAGGGCAGTGCCTCAATTTAATGTGCACTATTTCTGGCAGTCTGCAAAGCCCTTAGTCCTCATAAACCTGAGGTGGTGGTGGGGTTTCAAACAAGGAATTCAAGGTGGTGTCCTTACATAGGAAAACTGTAAGGTCAGGTGGTTAAATCTTCACCCAGCTCTCCCACCAATGCCCATTTGATCATGTGCAAGTGGCTCCACTGGGTTTCATTTTCTCCCTTTCACAAAATGCCAGCCTCAATGAGCTTTAATTAGTAATTTGATGTACCATATTCTGGATGGTCCAACTGAAATCCATTTGTGAAGGATTATTATCCCTTTCTACTCAGTACCGAGTGGCTAGATTCTTGGACTGGACTTGGGAGAACTTGTTTTAGTCCCCACTGAACCATGAAACTCCTTGGGTGATTTCAGCCTCTCTCTTATCCTTCTTCTCAGGGATGTTGTGAGGATAAAGTGGGGGTGGAGGAGGAGAGCCATGCATGTTACCTTGATCTCAGCACAAGAAAGGAAGGAAAGATATAAAGGTAACAATAAATATCTGTGACAAGCACCCAACTCTGATGCAAGCAGGTCCCTGAATTCCTTTGCTGGTTGCTCCTTCTGACAGGTTTAACTGGCTACCCACACAAGGAGGATCCTGCAAAAGCCAGAGCCAGATCTGAGGACTACATTGGCTGGCTGCAACAAAGATCCAGAGAGACCGGGATCACATCTGGTACTGGAAGCAAATCCTCTTGTCGTTTATGGAATTTATTGTCAGTTTCCAAGCTTAGCAGATATCACTTGAGTAGCAGTTGGGGCATCCCTTTACAACGATGGTCTGGTCCCGCCAGATTGCAGGTCCCATCCAATTGGCTTATATTGGCTGGGCTGGATTGAAGTGGGAAGTCCAATAACATCTGGAGGGATCCAGATTAGGGAAGGGAAAGATCATTAAAGTGGAAGCAGTGGCTCTTTTGAACCTCTAGAAGGCTCTCCATAATTTTTTCTGGTCACTAAGCATCTAGTAGGGAGGCTTCCAATTTTGGAGCTGAAAAAAAAATGGCCTAGAAGTTTTTAAAGTATAGTTCATGATTTAATATAGATGTATTGATATCCTTTGTGCATCCTGGTTTCCACAGTTGTTGCTCATGATCACAGCCAGGCAGCAAGTGCTTTTCTCTGTTTAAGATACACCCTTATCACCCATATTTTAAAGTTCTGATCTCTGGCTGTTTCAAGGTAGATGGTTCCTAGGGCTCTTTTTCTGTAAGCTACAAGTGAAATTGCAAGTGATTTTCTGCACTGTCACAGATGTATTTCATTTTTTTGTATTTTTATCCCACAGTGATTAGTTCAAACCCAGTGGGCAGCTTTGGGTGGGGAAGTGAAAGGTCTGATTCAGCTGAAAAGTAATTAAAAAAAATAACTAAGCAACTAAGGAAAAACAGCAACAACTGAGCAACATTTTAAAAAAAATCCATTTTAAAAAACCAATTTATTTGGCACTAAACACATATTTATTTAAACATGATTGTTTATGAAATGTCAAGAAATGTCAGGGTTCAGCATTCATTTGGGATCGGAAATATCCAGTTAGGAAAAGAGCATGCTGCTTAAATGGTGATTACCAGAATGACATGTTTACTAAAATCAATTAAAAATTAATTAATTTTTAATTTTTTAAAATTAGCTTACAGTTGTAAACCACTTAGGAAGTGCTTAAGTGCACTGGTGTAGAAATAACTTGCTATTGCTATTACTAATTATAGACAATGTGATATAGTAGTCTTTCATTTAAGCAATAATTTAGTAATTGTTTTAAACTGCTAAAACAGTATGTTATCATTAAATAAAAGATCAGTTTAAAATTACAGGGCTATAAAATAGTGCCCTCAACAAAGGTGAAAGGGTGCTGAAGTATGATGAGTACATTTCCTTGAGACGCCACTGTTGATGTCAGTATCATATTGATTCACATTGCTCCCCGTTTTAGAAGTGGAAACTTTTCTGTGATAAGAAAGACAGAAAAATAAAAACCACTGAAAGGATTACAAATGAATGATAATGTGTGCACTGCCCGTAAAATGTGAGTGAATAATGCACAGCAATTGCACACTAAATGCCAAGTGTGGAAACAGCCTGGTCCTAAAAAATACAGCTACACATTTGGGCTAGAATAGATTCTGCTCTTTAGCAGAGGTGATGCCATTATCCAAGATGGCAACATTCATGGATCCTGATCCTTTCCCCTCCCAAGCCTGATAGAACAATACTGCCAATTTGATAGGCAAGAGCTTGCTTATTCATATAGAGAAGTGTGTCATGGGTTTAATAAGGAAGTATACACATAGATCCAGGAATATTGTTAAAGAAACTGTCATAATAAATAATAATAAGAATGCAGAAATTAGAATATAAAGCAGATTGTTGTTGTTGTGTGCCATCAAGTAATATCTGACTTAAGGTGACCCTTTTATGGATTTTTGAGTCTGAGAGTATGTGACTCACCCAAAGTCACCCAAAGGATTTCCATGGCTGAGCGGGGAATCAAACCCTGGACTCCAAAGTATAGTCCAATGCTCAAAGCACTACACCATGCTGAGGCACTTTGACATCTAGAGTGCCATCCATCAATGAATATAGGAGGCAAACATCCTCTGAACAAATCTTGCTAAGAAAACCCCATAAGTCCAAACGACTTGAAGGCACACAACAAGTACAAATACAGAGAGAGAGAGAGAAAGAGAGAACACCTTGCTGCCTTGCGTCAAGTGAAACCATTCTTCTCATCTAGATCAGTCCTGGGTGCTCCAAGCGTGGGGATTTTCTTCCCATGATTTAATTTACAACCCCCACAACCTCTTCCCACTGGCTGCGGGAGGGAGGGCTTCTGAGAGTGGTAGGCCAAATTTATCCACCCTTGGTTTGTACTGAATAAGGATGTGAAATCTCCCAGTCTTGAATTCGCTCCATTTATGTTAATCCTGCCCTTTCCACCTATCTCTTTTATATCTAATTGTTTTTTCTTCTTTGCATGAAAATGTATGCATATTTTGTTGCAAAGTTTCCCTCATACACACACTTCTTAATGCATTTTTTTCTGTGAACCACACATTTCATTGTTCCAGTGATAGATGTCTGCTTGTGTGCACTTTTTAAAGATACATAATTTTAGTTGGGTGCGTTTATTTGTGTACAATTCAGAAAGGAAAAGAAAGAATGCAATGCTTGTGGTTTCCTCCCAATGGCCAGAAACTGAAAGATGTAGAATACTTACACTGATTAATAACTGTGTGTGTGTGCGCGCGCCTTCAAGCCACCAGTTGCCATCAACTTTTCCTAGGGTTTTCTTAGGCAAGGAATACACAGAGGTTTTTTTTTTTTGGCTAATTCTTTCCTCTGCCTACAGCACCTTGTATTCATTAGCAGTCTCCTATCCAAGTACTAACCAAGTACTAGCCCTGCTTAGTTTCCAAGATCAGATAGGGTTAGGTTCCTTTAGAGTATTTAGGCCTTTCTCAATAATCATATAGCAGGGGTAGGCAACCTTTCCCCTTTAAGGGCCGAGGGACTTCAGTTCCCAGAAGCCTCAGCCATGTTGGCCAATAGTCCCATGTTGGCCAATAGTTCCTGGGATTCTGGGAGCTGAAGTCCCTCGGCCCTTAAAGGGGAAAGGTTGCCTACCCCTGTCATATAGACTACAAATTGGATAAATTGACTTTCAAAAACAAATTAATACGTATTTCTTTCCTATCCCTAACTCTGACAGACAGCAGCTTTCCAGGCATCTAGTCAAGGGTCTTTCTCAGTCCTGCCTGGAGTGGCTGGGAAGAAAGAGGGACTCTTTCTCATACAAAGCAATGTTATTGTTTACCACTGAACTTACAACACTTTCCCAAGATCACTGAATAGGGAGCCTGGTTCCTGCTATGATAAACCAGTTAGACCTGATTTACACATTAGCTTTGTTCTTTTCCCTGTTGTCTTATCAGTTGTATGTAGCACGTGAGCAGCCTGGATCACATGCTTGCTATGTACTTCATTGAGCCACTGTTGTCAACAGAGGAACAACTCTCTTGTATGGGCCTCTGGCAAAGCAATGGACTTTTGACACATTGTAGGCATATCTCACTTAACATAGCCTGTAACTCAGGGGTAGGCAACCTTTTCCCCTTAACCCTGTAACTCAGGGGTAGGCAACCTTTCCCCTTTAAGGGCGGAGGGACTTCAGCTCCCAGAATCCCAGGAGCTATTGGCCAACATGGGACTATTGGCCAACATGGCTGAGGCTTCTGGGAGCTGAAGTCCCTCGGCCCTTAAAGGGGAAAGGTTGCTTACCCCTGCGTAACTGATACTCCTTTCTACAAAGTCTTTTTACACCTGATCAGACCCCCTTTTCTTCCTTTTCTTCTGTCTAGCTGGAAATATTTCAGCAGTGTCAGCATTTGGAGAATAGTGAAGAAGGGCTGGAGGAACACAGATTTTCAATGTAGGGTATTTGCAGTGTGGCTGCAGTAAACAATGCAACAAACAAAGCTTGAAGTGGGAAGGAGTCTAGCCTAAACTGCTGTAGCCATAAAACAGCTTTGTTGATCAAAGAAAGAAAAAAACAAACTCACAATCAGATATAAAAGAGATAGGTGGAAAGGGCAGGATGTAGCAAAGTACAATAACATCCAAAATCCACCCAACAGTGATACCTTTATGGGGCCAACCAAATGCAAAAAATACACATTGTAAGCTTTCAAAGCTTCACTGGCTTCTTCATCAGGCAAAGATGTTACAAATCATACAGGATTTCAATATCTTTGTCTGATAAAGAAGCCAGTGACATTTTGGAAGCTTGCAGCAGGGGTTTGTTTTGGGTTGGCCCAATAAAGGTATTGCTGTTTGGTGGATTTTAGATGTTGTTGTACTCTACTGTAGCCATATGTACCTGGCTATTATTGTTGGCAAGATAAACACAGCAGCTGCCTCCAGAATCCCTAAGGGAGCATGGGTGAACAGCAAAAGAGAGAGAAAAGGGGGAAAGCAAATAATCCTGCTTCACTAAATGTCTCCAGCATGCTAAAAAAGCATAGATTTGACCACCAAAATGGCAAACCGTAAACAAAGTGGAGACTGGTGGAAGAAAAGTCACCTCTTGATGAATTTTGGAAGAAGCTTTTAAGTGGTCTCTAGACAGTTCAGTGTGTTTTGGTTTCCTTATACAAGGATTTATCTGGCATAGTTGTTTCGTTTCACATGTACATATTCTTAGGGTTAGATGAAAAAAATGTTGAAAAATGTTGACCTGGTCTTCCTTTTTTGAGGGTAGAAAGCTATCTCGGAACCCCCTTAGCCATGTAAACTCACTGGGTGGCTTTGGAGAAGTCACATTCTCTCAGCCTCAGAGGATGGAAATGGCAAACCCCCTCTAAAAAAAATTGCCAAGAAAATCCCATGGTAGGGTCACCTTAGGGTAGAGTTGCCATAATTATCTTCCAAAAAACTGGGATAAAATGTTGGACAAAAGGGAGGACATTCAAGAAAAATGGAGGACACAACCAACTAAAAACCAAAAATATTACTAGAATAAAAAACATTAATATAACATTAAATATAAACCTTGGGGCTGGATCTCCTTGGGGCGGGGATCTCCTGGATTTTCCTGGGGCTCACCCAGCCTCGGCAGGAAAGCCTCACTGCTCTTGACCG
Organism: Phrynosoma platyrhinos; assembly: GCA_020142125.1. Classification (NCBI taxonomy): domain Eukaryota; kingdom Metazoa; phylum Chordata; class Lepidosauria; order Squamata; family Phrynosomatidae; genus Phrynosoma; species Phrynosoma platyrhinos. Next base: position 161,577,524 of record CM034703.1, read on the forward strand.
CCTAATGGCTTGGTTGGCTAGCCGAGCCCCTCCCTGTCCAGCCGCGTCAGGAAGGCCTCGTTGCCCTGGACATCCTAGTGGCTTGGCCGGCCTTGCCCCTCAGATGTCTTTGGGGTTAGTTGGGCTGGTTGGCTGAGGGCCTGTGCAGCCACACCAGGGAAGCTTCACCCTGGATGCCTTGGGGCAGGGGTAGGCAACCTTTCCCCTTTAAGGGTCGAGGGACTTCAGCTCCCAGAAGCCTCAGCCATGTTGGCCAATAGTCCCATGTTGGCCAATAGCTCCTGGGATTCTGGGAGCTGAAGTCCCTTGGCCCTTAAAGGGGAAAGGTTGCCTACCCCTGCCTTGGGGCTTGGTTGGCCAGCTGGCTGAGGCCCCACGCAGCTGCACCAGAGTCAGGAAGGCCTTGCCGCCCTGGATCACCAGCTGGGACATGATCCTAAAACTGGGTGGGACATCCCAAAAAGCCTGAAAAACCAGGATCCTGGGAAAAACTGGGATATGGCAACCTTACCTTAGGGTTGCTGTAAGTCAGAAACTTCTTGGAGGCACACAGCAACAAAACAACAAAAGCTATCCCTCTTTTCCCCCCATGTTGTTTCTGCTTCTGGTGACAAAGTTTGTGTTAAAGAAGTAATGTCTAGGAACACATCTACTGCATTAACTGAGGTATACCTCTTCCTCACCTCAGCTAGAGAACACCCAATAAATCCATGGGATTTACTTAAGTGTTGATTCAGTACTTGATTCAAAAAGGTCTGCAGAGTAGCTACGATTAGGAAGGTAAACAATATTTGTGAATTCCCTTGTCTTCATCATAAAACAAGGGGTGTCTTTATGTGCCTCAGTATGTTATGACAGTCTTTGTATGTTTTAAAAATGATTATATTTGGGACTACAGTAGTGTAAAAATGTTATTTTTACAATACACATTCTATTTGTACACAAAATGCTATGCTTACATACAAAAATATGGTGTATTTCACAGAGTATAGTAATATTTTTTTTAAAAAATTACACCAAAGTACAATATTTTTTGAAAAATAAAATTTTCACAAACAGATCTAAAATATGAAAAAATAAAATAAAAAATGCCCAGTGTTTCTCCAAGCAAGGATAAACATTTTGACATTTTTTTCCTCCTATGTGAGGCTCCAGTAAGCAAGGATTTACATTTCTAGTTGTACATTTCTAACAATCTGAGATGGTTTTATTGCTCTGTTTACTCTTTTTATTAGTGTTACACTTGTTGACATAAGTGTGTTTCTGTGTGTGTTTGTGTATGATTCATTGCATATATTTCTATAAGAACCAATGTTAAATGGCTGGTTAAAATATAGTAAACAAATAATTAAGCTGGTATGCAGCTACTTTTGGATGCTTTCTTCTAGTAAATCTTGCTAAACTGGTGTCTAGATCCCAGATTTGCTTGGAGCATACCACCTGTCTTTCTACTGGTGCCTCTCCCTCTACAAACAGTGGTCACCCATACACTGATATAAGAATCCAGTTCATCCACTGCCCCAAGTTCTTGCAGTAAAATGCAAAATGTTACTCCATACAGAATTGGGGAGTCAGATCCCAGAAAGTGACTCAGTTATGGATTCTACCCAGAAAAAGCTATTTGGGGTTTGAATACTTTTGGATTTGAGGCTTTAAATGAAAGGATATGTCATGTAGAAAAGCAGCTGTACTTAAATTAGTGATGCAAGACGCTCTAGTTAATGAAGATGTGCATTCTCTGTCAAGGATGTGATAACTTAACATGGATTCCCGATTCTGGGGAGAGTCAGGGAGGATTTTAACGTACCACAGTGAGCAAGTATGTGCCTACAAATTGTCTGTCAACTTAATCCGACTCTTTAAATGTTATAAGGTTTTCTTAGGCAAGGAATACTCAGAGGTAGTTTGCTGTTGCCATTCTCTGAAATACAGCCTACAGTATTCCTTGGTGGTCTTTAGATCTTTGCTTTCACTCAGCCCCTCAGCCACCCTTTGGACATACTGTGCCGGAAAGTCTGAGCTTTTCACTACAAGACCACATTGCTGTCCATTTTGTGCTGGTAGGACATCACCAGTTTCTTGCTCAGGATGTTGGCTGCCATCATGACTTCCATCTTCTAGTGGATACCTCCCTTTTCACTTCTTTGGAGAACTGGTAGGATGTGTGGGGCTTCAGATTAATGGTGAGCTTCTTGGTCATCCACTCATCCACCTCAGTCTCTTGAGCACTGTTTTCTTGAAATACCCCATGCTTGAGAACATTCTCTTCATCGGTTAGAGCAGGGGTAGGCAACCTAAGGCCCGGGGGCTGGATGCGGCCCCCCGAGGCCTTTGGACCGGCCCCAGGCCAGTCCTGCCGCCGCCACCGCCGCTGCCCACCATGATGATATTGATTATTGTTATTACTTGTTCTTGGGGTCTTCTTGGCAAAATTTCCACAGGGGCTTTGCCATGACTTTTATGGGGCTGAGAGAGTGTGCATGCATATTTTAAAAAATATTTTAAATTATTTTTATTTATTTATTTATTTATTTTTGGTGCTACGGCCCCCCAATTGTCTGAGGGACAGCAACCCAGCCCCCGGCTCAAAAAGGTTGCCTACCCCTGGGTTAGAGCATGGCAAGAGCCTGAAGACTATTTGGTGTAATACTTAATCCAGCACTGATGGGGTGGGAGATGTAGCTCAGCAGTAAAGCAGACAACTTGTATGCGGAAAATCCCAAGTTTGATCTCTGATATATGACAGTTCAAAAAGGTTCAGTTCACAGATGATGGAAAAGGTCTCCATGCGAGATCTTGGAGAGTCTCTGCTAGCCTGAGTAGACATCGTTCAAAAAGTAAACTTTGGGGGGTTGCAGACTGCCAGAAATAGTGCAAATTGAGTCTA
>CM034703.1:161609801-161626036 GCA_020142125.1 Phrynosoma platyrhinos
CTGTGGTTAAAGTGGGGGGTCGTCTTATACACCGAGTATAAGGATAAGAAATTGGGGTGCTAAAACTCTATATTTTGACTGGAAAAATGGGGGGTCATCTTATGCGGCAGGTCGTCTTATACGCCGGAAAATACGGGTATATATGTGTGTGTTAGGATGCTTTTAGCACAAATGGACAGTTTCTCTGTCAACAAAGGTGTGGGGAAGGGAGAAGCTGCACTTGTTGAAATTGTCCCTGCTGAGCATCTTCTAAAGGCACAGAAGCACACGTCAGGCAACACTGAGATGGCTGATGTTGTTACATGAGAGGCAGTGACTCAATGGTAGAGAACATCTTTTACTTGAATAAAGTTGCAGGTTCAAGTCCCTGGCATTTTATGCTCAAAGTGTCTCTGGTAGCAGGGTGACGAGAAAGACCATTTTTTGCTTGCACCCCTGGAGAGTTGCAGCCAGTCCAAGTAGACAGTATTGGATTAGAATCCTTTGGCCTTCCAGATGTTGTTGGATGGTGAGTCCCGTCAGCTTTAGCCAGTATAGTCAGTGGTGAGGAAGGTTGGGAGTTGCAGTCCAGCAATATCTGGTGATTTAATTCCCACATGTGGGCTAGATGGAGAATAACTTTGACCTGGTGTCAAAGGGACCACAAAGGTCTCATCTAACCATGATTCACCCACTTCCTTACCTGTGCCTGCAGAGGCCAGCACTTGAAAAAGTTGCTATTTTTGGACTTCAGACTCATCTAGTCAGCATAGCCCAAATGATTTTTCTTCGAGCTCTGACCTTCCAGCTCCACCTCAGTGATTTTCATAGCCACTGGTAGCCCAATTTCTGTAGCCATGCCTTAACTTTTCCTTATAGTGGAGCAACAGTGCAACTGAGATTGTAATACTGGTGGCGTCAAGGAGGGGCCAGGGAAATAGTTGAGATGCATGAGAAGCTCTTGAAACTGGCTTTTTAGGCTCAGTGTGGCCTTTGCTATATGTTTAAAAGATCAGGGCTTTAGGCCAGAGAATGTAGTGGCCCTCCAGATGTTGTTGGACTGCAGTTTCCACTAGCTCTCCAGCTTGCCACTGTGTTGTCCAGAAATGATTTGGCAAGAAAGTTTATCTGGGTACACCACCTCAACCTCATCTCTAGGGCTTTGGTCTCTCTGGCCCTGCAAGAGGCAAATTAATCCCTGGGCTTCTTTTTAAAGTGTTGATGTGATCAGGGGCAAAAGAGGTTGCCAGTCAGATTCCAGGGTCCTGTAACAGCTCTTTGCCCCTCTCTGCTTTCAGCCGTAAGGAATGATCGCAACAAGAAGAAAAAGGATGTGAAAGAGGAGGTGGTTGTGGATAGCTATGAAATGACACCTGAGCTAGAAGAGCTCATCCAGAAGGTCAGCAAAGCTCATCAGGAGACCTTCCCTTCCCTCTGCCAGTTAGGCAAATACACCACGGTAAGGGGGCATGCACTTTCCCCAGTTTATACATAATCCTTATGAAGAATAATAAGGGCTGAGCTTGGTCAAGTTACCCGTTTTCAACTATGACCATTTTTGAACAACACTTAACAAAGGGCATTTTCTATACCCATAAAATAACTTCGTTACCATATGGGAGCAGAGTTACATTATGAGTGTTACAAATAATGTTTTCTAGTTCCTTTTAAAAGTTACTGATAAAGGGCATTTTTAGAAGCATTGTGGCAAGAACATCCCAAGTTTTATGGTGTTTCTTTACCAACCCTTTTTAAAACTGTAACACAGAAAAGGGCAATGTACTGACTTAACTTTTACTTGTAATGAGTAGTAGCAACAAATTATTTTCTAAAATACTGTAAAAGGTAATAGAAACTTACTGCTTTTTAGAAGTATCTTTTCAAGCTTCGTCTATTGTTTGGTGTAAAATGGAAATGAAAGTTTATAAAATCTTGCAGCCAACGGTTGAAGTTAGAACATACAAACTTAGGGGAGGCTAGACTTCTTCTCCTAACACTAAAGCTGCTGCTACACTGAAGAATTAATACAGTTTAACATCATCTTGACTGCCATGGCTCCATCCTATACAATTCTAGGATTTGTAGTTTGTTGTGGCACCAGAGCTCTCGGAAAGAGAAGGCTTGATATCTCACAAAACTACAAATTCCAGAATTCTATACCATTGAATCATGGCAGTTAAAGTGGTGTCAAACTGCATTAGTTCTGCAGTGTAGTTCCAGCCCTAATAGTGGTTTGAGCATTACCTCTGAATGTAGTCACCGTTCATGTGTTATGCGCTGTATGAATTTTGGCATTGCACTGCCTTTGTATTATGTTCTCTGGTTTATTTTTTTTTCCATTTGAAGTGATTTTTTTTTTCTTTCTCTTTGGTTATTGCAAATTTATATAAAATCAATTACCCTGCAATTTTTTTAAAAAATGGTTTAAAAGTTTAAATTTTTGATAAAGGCAGAGGCAGAGATCAAACTGGGAAAACTAGAAAAACGAACCCTATCTCTTAATCATATGGCTCTGTAGGTGTTGTTGGATTGCAATTTCCAGCATTCCTTGACATTGGCTATGCTGGCTAGTGTTGTAGGGCTTTGCAGTCCAACAACATCTGGGGGCTGCATGATTCTCACCCTTGTTAGTTTCGAGAGGCAGCATATTAAGCCACTGAGAGATGTAATAGTTAGAACATTAGATTCTGGATAAGGACATCCTGAGTCTGACCTTTTTTGTAGGGCTGATAATATTTTAAATAAAGTGGGTGAACCTGCATATGTCAACTTCAGCTCATTGGAGGAAATGTGGGACATAAATGTAATTTTAAAAACAGTAAAATAAAGCTTGCTGTCCCCGGGTACCAGCTTTTCCCATTAAGACACCAGGGAAAGTGATAGAACATAATATCAAATTGAAGCCATACAGGTGATTAGAGGCACATATTAAAACATTTTATCAAAATAGGATGTGTGGACCCATTATGAATCAATACCTTGCTTGGAGTGTGTGAGTATCCTGATGCCTAGGTTTTCAGCTGGTACCCTGAGATGGCCAGATGGCCATGTTCTCCCCTAAAGTGGGCTGCACCTGTAGTACCATCACTATTTTGTGCTTCTCATTATTTAGGAGGGTTTGTGTTTTTTAAGACAAAGAGGGATAGAAAAAATGGCAAGAAGGGGAGAAGATTGTACCAAGAGAGGATAAAGATTGATATTTACTAAAAATGGAAAGTTTAAAGACTACTGACCAGTTTTAGACCTTTTTAAAAAATAATTTTTAATACAAACAATGTAATTTACAAAGATAAAGAAACCAAACCTTTAGAAAAAGAAGAGAAAAAGATTGGGGTAGAGAGGGAAGAAATGAAAGATAGAGTGGAGGGGAAAAAGAGAAAGAAAAAAGAAACCCACCCACTCACCCCCGACATAAAACAGCAGGGCTCTGCCAATCCTGACTTTAGTGAAAATAAAAATAAAAAATATTATTCTACCATAACAGATCCAACTAAATAATCCTACTAAAATTATTAACAGCCATAGCCACAGATTATTACATCACTAGATTTCTTATTGCTCAAAAAGTCCCTCAATGATTTACAATCTTTCAGTTGGCTGATCCTTGAAAACTCACATTATTTTGGCCATTTGAGCTGACTCAGACATCTTAACAATCCATTTTTCCATCATTGGTGCTTCTGTCCATTTCCAAATTTGAGCAACAATATTCTTGCTTCTGTTGTCTTATTGAAGAAGTGATCCATATTTACTCTTCAGTTCTTTATCTATCTTGTCCAACAAAAACATTTCTGATAACATTACAGAATCTAGCTTTAAAGCAACACCCCTTCGGCCCCTCTCTAATGGTGCATGTTGTCAACTGAATACAGTGAGGATGATGATGTGAGAATAGCAGCCATTGTGCCTGATCTCTTGTCCTTTCTGCCTCCCATCCAGAACTCTAGTGCGGATCACAGGGTACAGCTGGACCTGGGACTGTGGGACAAATTCAGTGAACTGGCCACCAAGTGCATCATCAAGATTGTGGAGTTTGCCAAGCGTCTGCCAGGGTTCACCAGTCTCAGCATTGCTGACCAAATCACTCTGCTCAAGGCAGCCTGCCTTGACATCTTGGTGAGGGACTGAGCTGCAGCAGCCATTATGTGCTGGAGATGAAAAGTGGGGTGTGTGGGTGTGTGAGATACCTATATCCATCTATTGGGGGTGTGGGTAGGGGGTTGCTACCTCTGTGCACAGTTACAGGGCACACGATGCAGCTTTTCATGCAGACCCACTTTCAGTAGATCTGCCCCTTTGACCATCTTCTTTATCCCTCCCATCCCCAGATGCTCCGTATTTGCACCCGCTACACTCCAGAGCAGGACACCATGACCTTCTCAGATGGGCTGACCCTGAATCGTACACAGATGCACAATGCTGGATTTGGGCCCCTCACTGACTTGGTCTTTGCCTTTGCTGGGCAATTGCTGCCTCTTGAGATGGATGATACTGAAACAGGCCTGCTCAGTGCCATTTGCCTCATCTGTGGAGGTAATGCTGATCTTGTTGCACACTCTACAACCTTTATGTTTAACTGGGGATAAAGGTCACCACCTTATCTCTTTGAGGATAGGTCTCTGATACTTGCAGACAGAGTGCTTTGCAAGCATTGTTTATGGGGCTGCTTCAGGAAGCAGGTAAGTGTGCTGGCTATGGCTACCTTCTTTCACCAATGTGTAGGCAAGCTTCCTGCAACAGAAGAATTAAATGATAACTCCTATATCCCCGAGGTCCAATCAGGCTGGAAGGGGATGAGAATCTCGTATAGTCCAGCACTTCCAGAAAGTGGGAAATGACTGCTCTAGATCATTGCTATTCAGAAATGGTACTCTGTGGTCCAACCCCAATCTACAACCTATTGGCTGCTGGTCTTTGAAGAATTTCCAAGAAAGAAGGGAACCATTATAGGCAATGGGCAGAAATATGGTGTTGTTTGCATGGCATATCGGGGGGAAAACCCTGCTTGTCCCTCAAATCAGGTAGCTTAAGGATCACTGTACTGTATGTTACACTAGAAAGAGAGGTGGTGACTTTTATCTGTATTCTTTCTCTTAGTATGGGGCCCAATGCATTTTAACAACACAGATTAAAACATTTTCTATAGCATTTTCATGTTTGGTATCTAGTTTCGGGGCTGTTGGCGTCCCAAATTTTGCAACCCAAGAGGGCAAACTGATGTCAATTTGACATGTTTATGTAACTGTTCCAAGGGTTGATCCATGAGGATTGCCTAATGGGGATCAGGTTTGAAAGACTGCCCAGTCTTGGTCTTCCTGGGTGCTGAGTTATCTTACGTAATAGCAAGAAGTCCTAATTTATAATATACAAGATACAATTTGTTTGTCAGACCTTTAAGTCTCTTTTCCTACTAAAGGCTATGACTGCATATAGGTAAAAGGAACAACAGAATTAAATTCTGACCTAGACAAAGTTGAAAAACCTATCACATAGTATTAAAAGCAGTTATCTGTTCATAGGGGCATAGCAAGAAGAGAAAGCTCTTCAGTTGTCAGTAAAATGATGATAGACAATGGACCATCCACAAAGGAAAAGGAAAGGATGGAGCTTGAAAAGCATGCATGTTACATGAGAGAGTTTCCCAGTTCCCTCTAGCCTGAGATCATAGAATCCACATCCCAACCCCCTGCCATAAAAGGAACACACTATCAAATACCCTCTGCTTTAAAAATCTTCAAAGAAGATAAAGGTCAAGCTGATGTGGATAAAATCCTGCCTGAGATTCCAGACACTTCCTGATGATCAGTGTCAACAGTACATGGCTAGAAGGACTCATGATCCAGCCTTCTAAAAGGTAGCTTCTGGTGTACTAGATTTTCTTTAGCAGATGCCCTTTAGTACATTTTTTTTATTCCTAAATTGCAACCTAGCATGCATATCCCTTAAAGGTGTATGGCTCTGTTGGGCAGGCAAATGAGTCTGATGTCGCCATAAGAGTACAGTGGTGTGTAATGTGGTTCCCTGTATTTCCTGTCTGTCATATCAGTCTTGGTAGGGACACTTGGGGAAATGGGTGGGGAGGGGTATGCTAAGAGTAAGGGTCGTGTGGCAGAAGACTGCCAACTGTGCTGTGCGGAGCCTGTCCCATGGAGAACTAGAAACCCCATCTAGGTCGTCTCTGTTGCCTGAAATATTTCATGTTTCTGCCCTTAAGCAGAAAATCTTTCCTTTTTGAATCTTTCATCTGAATATAAAAGTTGAGTTTATTTGGAAAAGATTATATTGCAGAAGTATGTAGAGTCCACATGGCTGTTCCCCAGCCTCCAGGGGTGCCACTAGATATGTGTGGCAGGTGTGGACCATACCAGGTGACATCATAAGGGTGTTAACACCACTGCTCTCCAAACATCTACATTTTGGCATAAATGGGCAGTGGCATTCACCTGCCTCCCTTTAAAACACTGAAAAGATGGTATGAGTGGGGCGAGGCTCAGTGGGAAGAGAAAGGAGAGGCCTCTGGATTTTTTATTCAAATTAAATTTTTAAATGTATTTTTAAAAATAATAATGTTTAGATTTTCTTTTTAAATTTTCTTTTAAAAACATCGTATCTTACCAAATTTTCACATTAACCACATTAAACAATATATATGTAAATACATTTTGGCTGTGCGTATGCTATTATAATTTTAAAGCTATAATTTTGCTAGTTGTATATCTCACAACTATTGCCATTGCACTCAGTGGTATATGGGAATTATGATTTATAAGTAACTAGTACAAAAACATTATTAAGGATTTTACAAGTTATGATGTGAGAGGAGGTCAGTGTGTGTGGGGTAACACCTTGAGTTACTGCACTGGGTGATGCCAACTCTAGTGATACCACTGCCAATTTCTATTATGCTAAAAGTTATTTTTGGTGAGAGGATATATTTATTACATTTCCTGCCCCACATTTCTTTGAAAGAATGAAGATATCCTACAAAAGATGAAGCAGCAGAACAAATACAAACCAACTGACAAGCAGTGCTCCTTGACTTTCTCTTCTCCACAGATCGAATGGACCTAGAAGAGCCAGAAAAAGTGGACAAGCTGCAAGAGCCATTGCTAGAAGCATTGAAGATCTATGCTCGTCGACGTCGGCCCAACAAGCCTTACATGTTCCCTCGCATGCTGATGAAAATCACTGACCTGCGAGGGATCAGCACTAAAGGTGAGCACAAAGTTGTCAAGGCAGTTTGCACAGACAGGCATGCAGTCAGGCTCATTGAGCATTATGCTCATGAGGTGGATGTATGCCATTTTCTGTGGCCATCTGACATCATGTGGAGGAAGCCCTAATGGCCATCCAGTGATAGAGATCTATCCAAGCCTCTAAAATTAAAATGTTGAATTATTTGGAGTCGCTTTTGTGCCATGGGAGGTATTGGAGCTTATCAGTGAAATTATGGCTGATCCTAGATCAGGTTCCTGGCCCAACCCAACCCCCTCAATTCTGCTTTACGGAGCAACAGGCGCTGCTAATAATGGAGCCCTATTTTGTTGATCAGGATACAGCATACTGAGTTTCCACACTCCTTCATCCAGTGTGACAATTGAGAGAAGGATTTTTTTGTGGGGTTTTTGGGCTGTGTGGCCATGTTCTAGAAAAGTTTCTTTCTGACATTTCGCCAGCAGAGAGAAGGATTGCTGCCACAGTGGCTCCTTGCACTGGAGATCACTGGAAGGAGGGGGTTGGAGATGTCAGTATGTTGTGCTCTGATTGATAGAAGAGCAGACCTCCATTTCTTGCAGCAGCTGCTACGCTGTAACAAAAGTAATTGGGGGGACTTTTACAATTGTGGCAATAGTGCCATGACTGTGAATACATAGAGACTATGAATACCAGTGTTACAGATCTGTAACTCTAAATTATGATCTGTAATTGCAACAGTGAATTCTAGCCAGTGTTCTCTAAACAGGCACATCTTTGAGGTTTGATTGCCTTACCTCACAGTGGGTTTAATTAGAACCAGAGGCTTTGTATGCACCAAGTTTCCCACTGGAACTGCACTAGTTTTTTGTGGAGGTGAAGGAGGAATAATAATAATAATTTCATTTTTATCCCTCCCCTCTGCTCAGCAGTCAGGGTGGCATACAAACAAATTAAAACAGTACAACAGATTAAAACATAAATCCATCAACCCAATTCCCTAACCCACCCACCCCTTAAAAATAGATTAACCTAGTACAACATTAAAATGGAAAAGAATAAAAACAAGCACACACACATATATGTATAATTAAAAACCTTAGAACAAACAGTGGCGGCTGGGGGAACGGGTAGCCAAGACTTGTCTGTTTCGGGCCTGCCAGAAAAGATCCATCTTTACTGCTTTTTTAAAGCAGTCAAGAGTGGTAATAAGACGGATCTCATCTGGCAGGCCGTTCCATAATCTGGGAGCGGTAGGAGAGAAGGCCCTCTGGGAGGTCAGCAACAGCCTCATAAGTGTGCGGGGTGGATCATATGGGGAGAGGCGGTCCCGGAGATAAGTTGGACCCAAGCCATGTAGGGCTTTAAAGGTCAAAACCAACACCTTGTACTGTGCCCAGAAACTAATCAGCAGCCAGTGGAGAGATTTCAGCACAGGTGTTATGTGCTCTCTTCTAGATATCCCAGTAACCAGCCTGGTTTCCATATTCTGAACCAATTGAAGTTTCCAAGTTAAGCACAAGGGTAGCCCCATGTAGAGTGTGTTACAGAAATCCAGGCGTGAGGTTACCAGAGCATGTACCACAGTTTCAAGATCCTTAGTCTCCAGGAAAGGACGCAGCTGGAGTATCAACCGAAACTGATAACAGGCACTCCTGACTGTTGCATTCACCTGATTAATCATGTGAAGTGACGAATCTAGGAATACCCCCAGACTGCAAACATAGTCCTTGGAGGAGAGTGTGACTCCATCCAGGACTGGAAGTTGTATTCCCAGACCTGGTTTCGGGCCCGTGACTGTTAGTACCTCTGTTTTGTCTGGGTTCAGTCTCAATCTGTTTTTTCTCATCCAGTCCATTACCACCTTAAGACAATCATTTCAGGGAAGGAGAGACGCCATCTGAAGTCTGAGCTGACGACCGGGTCATGGAGAAGTATATTTGGGTGTCATCAGCATACTATAATAATAAATAATAAATAATAATAAACACTAGCATACTGATGACACCGCGCTCCATGCCTCCGAATGATCTCTCCCAGCAGCTTCATATAGATGTTAAATAGCATCGGGGACAGGATGACGCCCTGAGGGATGCCACAATTAAGCTCTGTTCTGGAAGAGCAACTGTCCCCAAGCCTCACCCTCTGGGATCTGCCCGAGAGAAAGGAACGGAACCACTGCAATGCAGTGCCCCCAACTCCTAACTCTCTCAGGTGATCCAAGAGGATGGAGTGATGATCTATTGTGTCAAAGGCCGCTGAGAGGTCCAAGAGCACCAACAGGGGCACACTACCCTTGTCAATGCCAAAGTGGAGGTTGTCAGCCAGAGCAACCATGGCAGTCTCAACTCCATATCCTGTCCTAAAGCTGGTTTGAAATGGATCTGGATAATCAGTTTTCTCCAAGACAGCTTGGAGTTGAGAAACAACCGCCCTCTCGAACACCTTGCTTAAAAAGTGCAGCAAGGAGACTGGTCTATAGTTATTCCTGTCCAGGGGGTCCAGGAAAGGCTTTTTCAGGAGCAGTTTGACCACCGCTTCCTTTAAACAAGGTGGAATGATGCCTTCCCTGAAAGACGCATTGATGGTATCCTGAAGGAATATCCTCAACGCGTCGCCCCCCTGGATGACCAGCCAAGATGGACAAGGATCAAGAGGGCAGGTCATTTCTGGTGACCACAGAAATGGTGGTTTGGAGGGGCTGCATGTGGTCCATGGGCCATGTGTCCTCCCCCCCTTTTTACATGAGCAGTAGGCCTCTCCTGTATTCAATGCAAAGGCTCCTGTCATGCACTTGCAGCACTGTCCCTGAGCTGGTTCCTAATGAAGCTTGCAGCACAGCTATTCTTATTTGCTTTCCTGCTTGGGTAATTCACAACTCCTGATGGCTACCTTCTCCTTCATCTCCTCTGGTGCAACAGGTGCTGAACGAGCCATCACACTAAAGATGGAAATCCCTGGCCCCATGCCACCACTCATCCGAGAAATGCTGGAGAATCCCGAGATGTTTGAAGATGAGCTGTCACAGCCCCCGCCATTGGCCGAACCCCCCAACAGCGAGGAGAGTCCAGCTGACACCAAGAGCCAAGAGGAGACCCCCTAGCATCTCCAGAGACACAGAATCTAAGCTGGGAAAGGCCATTGGGGTGGTGGGAGGGGAATGGAACCCCTTTTACATTGTATATCCTCCGTCCTTCCCATTGCCTCTTTTCTCCATGACTCTTTTAAAATATATATATATATATATTAAAATATATATATATTAAAAAATGCTTGCCTTTCCTGCTCCTGGGCCATCCGCCAGAGCTAGGTGTAATGGCAACATGCAAGACCAACTAGGAGGTGCCATGTTCCCCTCTCTGCTATGTTTGTTGACATGTGGGAGGAGGTGGCTGTATGCCTCTTGCCTTAACCCTTTTTTTCTGTATGGGGCCTTGGACATATATTCTGAAAGCCTTTGCCTCCGTCCCTCCCAAACCCTGAAGCTTTGCCAAAGTCTGCCTGATTGCCTGTCCGATTGAGTCGGGCTGTCTCAAGCCAAATACTTAGGACGTGACAAGTCCCCAAGGGGCTTAAGACTCTGAGAACCCTTCCTTTCGAAATGGGCTAAGCTCCGAATGTGCAATTTCCCCTGGTCCTCTCATCCCTGAGGAAAAAAAAGAGGGAGAGGGGCACCTCAAGATCTAACAGAGAGCTCAAGAGTTGCAACATATCTGGGCCTTCTTGCAAGGGTTCATACTTCCTGCCCTGGCTGGAGGTCAACTGTACCCTTCCACCTCCCAAGCCAAGAACTCCAAGCATCTGGGACACTATTTATTCACATTTCTGAAGACAAGAGGGATGCCCTTCATCTGCCAACACCACCAGCATACCCCACCACCAACCCACTGCACGCCTGGGAACCTGGACCAATGACTATGGGGTTATGGGGAGAATGAAGTCAGGAGGACTTCAACACAGCACATCCCTGTTGGTGGGCTTCTTTGGGTGCCTATGGGAGCAATATCCATCTCTTATGGATTCCAGTGGGATGTGGATTCGTGTGTGTGTGAAAAAAAGAGAGAGAGGGAGAGAGAAGGGGGGATGTGTGTGAGAGAGGAAGGTGCATTTTTCAGGGTGGGGAAAAGGGTTTTGGTTTTTGGTTTAGCTGTATAAATTGCTAATGTGTTATTGTTTGAGGCAAAGATCAATCCCATTGTGGGGTTTTGAGGTGGAGGGAGGCTGGTGGTCTTTTCACTACTTCCATATTCCCAAGGCAGAAGAGGTATCAGGTTGGGGTGGGGTGGGGGGGACACTGTATCCATTTTGTGTGGGATGCTTTTGACCCTGGTGCTAAGAACTCTGGGAGGCAGACCCCCAAAGAACACTAGATACCAAAGATACTGAGAAGAGGGTGGGGGTTAGGAGTGCAGAGCAGCAGACTTGAATCTTACAGTGCTGTCCTTCAGGGGGTCTCCTCTGGAACACTCCCCAAAATAAGAAGCCAATTATCCTCCACAAAAGCTGTATGGAGGTGGTGGCATTGGAACATGGCTTCCTCAACTGGTCTTTAACTCTGCTTCTCCAGCACTTTGATGGAGGGGAAAAGGTGGACTACTTCTGTAGTAGGGAGCTGGTTCAGCTTCCTAGCCACCCTTCTCTCTCTTTCTTTCTCCTCCCTGCCCCCCCCACCAAAAAAAAATATCAAGGAGATATGCTTTGCTCCATCACTGCATCTCCAGTGGACCAAATAAAGAGAAAAGCAAATGCTCTTTTTTATTGCTAGAGGACAGAAGTCTGGCAGAAAGACTTGGTGCTGGCAGTTTCACTCTGTTTTGAGTAATATGAAATGATTGAAACCCCAACACTTTGAGGGAGTGGATCTGACCTCCCATCATTGCCCTTTGCTGATGTTTCCCCATGAGCAGTTGATGTTCCATCTCCCCCTGCTGAATCTTCAGCAAGGAAGGAAAGCAGCCCCTTTGTCTGCAGGACCTTGTGTCATCCTTGAGGTAGTGCTCTGGCTCTTCCAACTGGGTGCCTTTTGGATGCTTCTGCTGGGCCTTAGGGAAAGAGCTGAAGGTGCTGCTGGCCATGATCCCTAAGCTCTCATCTAAGGCCCAGCAGAAGCATCCAAAAGGCACCCAGTTGGAAGAGAGCCAGGGCACTCCCTCAGGGATGACACAATGCCCTGCAGACGCCTGAGAGGGTTTCTTCCTTTGCCTGTGTTTACTCCAGGGAATGGGGAGCATGATGGGTTACCTCTTTCCCCCTAAGGGAAACCATACCCCAAGGAACAGGAGCTCTGCTGAACTAGTTCAGTTTCTCCCCCAGATGTTTTAAAGCTGCCAAATTGAAATAAGTAAATACCTTAGGCCTTAAAAACGGAGTCTGTTTGCTGGGGAAGGGGAAGGTGTGAGATGGAAAAGAGGGCGAAGCCCTTCTGTGATGTTTACAGACCAGTGTTCCATGGTATTTTAGAGGAATCTCTCCTGCCCCTGCGCTCCCAGCTGTGCCGCAAAAGAGGGGGCTTTTCTATTTTTACAAAATAAAGTCATGGAAACTGAAACACTTTTTGAGTAAGTCTGTTTGTCTCTCTGCTGGTACACATTGTTTTCACATGGGAGTAATTAAACCCCCATGAATGTGGAAAAACTGCAGATTAAAAAAAAAAACCACTATACTTTTTACCCAAGAGAACACCTCTCTAGGAATCTCCAGGTCCTCCAGTGCAACTCTATGATCAACATCTGCCAGAAGTTGATCACAGAATCATGTGGGAAGACCTACAAATCCCTAGAGAAGTATTTTCTCTAGGAACTTATAGGTTCTCCAACACAACTTTATGGTAAACTTCCAGCAGAATTGCGCTGGACGATTTAGAGATTCCTAGAGAGAACATTTTAATCAAAACTGCAAATAATCAAATCTCTAAAAGTGAAGGGCCAAGAGATAGGGGAATGAGGAAGCAAGGAAGAAAAAAGAAAGGCTGGATTCTTGTACCGTATTTTATAGATTTGTTACTTCATTTAAGGAGTCTATAATTTTACACATATACACATCCAAGGTTTTCAATGTTTATATAAATTAAAGGTTACATTTCATTTAGTGTGGAATCTTTTACTAGAGCTACGTTTCAACCTCTACTGCTCCCAGATAAATTATAGATAGGATTATAGTCATGTTGCGACCAATGAATTGGGTATTATTCTGTGAATGGCTGCTTTTTGACACACAGGATTAGCATGAGCTTCTGCACTTCAGAATTTGCCACTATGCCACTAGGAATTATAGTTCAAAACCATGACTGGAGAAGGCAAATACCAAGTGATTCAGAAAGAATGGTGCAAGCATAAAGCTGTTCTTAGTTTTGCACCATTCTTTAATCATCCTGTAGAGACCTTTCTCTCCCTCCACATGGGAGCCTTATCACAAAGCATTATTAAAGTATTTAAAAAAAACTTTTACAGTATTGAACATATATTAATATTCACATTTTTGTAAGGGGTAAAAAACAAGCTTATAAGGGAATCTTACTATTTATTGCAGAAAAGAGATGGCAGGGGATTGACACTAGAAGACAGCTATAGCCGTAGGATGAATTAACAGGAGAGGAGAGATTCAAACTGAATTCACGCAAGTCTTATCAGCTCTATATGAGTGTATGTGAGAGTACAGTCAGCCCTCTATATCCATGGATTTTTTAATACACAGTTTGAAAATATTTTTAAAATGTATAAATTCCAAAAAGCAAAGCTTCATTTTGCCATCTTATATAAGGGTCACCATTTTACTATGCCATTGTATTTAATGGGACTTGAGCATTCATGGATTTTGTTATCCATGGGGTATCCTGAAACCAAGGGCCCACTGTATCACCTAGTTTGCAAACATCCATATGCACACACCTTAAATTAGTACCTGAGAATGCATCTTTGTTTTGATACTTTCCAAAAATTTCTGCCTCCCCCAGCACAAGCATTTTGTAATAAGCATGTGGGGAAAGAAGGGTTTGACTTATGGCAGAAGTGAGGAGCAGTTGCCCCATGGGCTCCAAGTCCTCCACACTACTGAAATCTTGCAGGTTTCAAGCAGTTATTCTGCCCTGCATTTTCTCAAGGCTCGTGCCACTGCAATTATGGTAACAAGTTTGATATTAACACTAGGGGCAAATGCAGGAACAGTGCAGCATGCGTAAAATTAACCCTGTGAAGTTGTGCATCTGATTTGAGGCAAATTCCAGGCAAATATAATTGTAGTTTTGTATTTTTCCAGCAGGTGGTGTGAGTGATATTGCAAAGGCTAAGGATGCATCATTTATCTGATTCCTCTCAAGCTGAACAGAGGCTTCTTACGTATTGTGTTCCCAAATAGGCTACAAGACCAGTAACATTAGCAAAGGAAAACTGGTGTTCAAATGTGAATACTTACATTTTTCTATACCTTTTGATTCTCCTCTAGAAACCCCTCGCTGCCCAAAGTTAAAAACATGAAATCTTCTCTTTCACCACTGTTACAATGGTTTGGATCTGTGGCCAAAAGAAAGCTGAAGCCCAGCACCCCTGTTCTGCCTGATTCTTCTCAGCTGGTAATATTCCCCTTACTCCTGTAGGTTACCAGCTAAATACATGCTGTAGAAACAGAATGCAAGCTAAATGTAACACACAGCTGGGCCTGTCTGTCCTTACTTTCTTTTGTTCAGATCAATGGCAGTCTCATGGGTGCAAGCAGTTTTAACAGAAGGCGTGTGATTGACCCTATCTCCCCCAGTTCTTTTTTCCATTTTAAAATTCCCTTCTCCCACAGTATTTTTCCTCAGTGAATTTTTAAAAAGTGAAACATACTTCTTACCTGAAGAGAAAAGCAGCTTGTAGAACTAGGAGTTGAAACAAGATATTGGGATGTGGCTAGATGCACTGTATACAAGTGATATAGAACAGCATTCAGCTGGAATTCAACAGAAATTCCCTCTTCATAATTAACAAAGGGGGCAGGAGATCTAAAAGGAAATCTGCCTAAATACCTCAAAGGCACCAGATCCTTTCTGATTTTAGAAGCTAAGCAGGGTCAGGTCTGTTTAGCATATGGATAAGGGACCATGAAGGAATACGAGGTGATGTAAGCTATATTTCAGAGGAAAGACCTGACCAAAGAAAAACAAACAACAACAACAAAACTTTTAGTATTCCTTGCTTAAGAAAAGCCTATGAAATTCATGAGACCACCTGAAACCAGCAGGTGATTTGAAGGCACATACATTACATTTATTTGAAATGAAATTGGGGTGCACTCCAAAGAGCTACTGACTGCAGCTCCTGTAATCCCAGACCATTGACCATCCTTGCTAGGGCTGATGGGAGCTGGAATCCCATAATATCAAGAGAGCCACATGTGTCCCCATCCCTGGCTTAAAATGATGCAACAAAGGAAGGACAGCCATCTGCTAGATCTAATTTCCACCTGGACTTCCCTGGCATGATAAAAGGCAGTTACTTGTGTGGGGTAAGCATATCAAAATAAATAAGAGGTCCATGGTCTACAAAATATTTAAGTGGAAGGAACTGGCAAAACCACCTCTGAGTATTCCTTGCCTAAGAAAACCCTATGAAATTCATAAGATGGCCATAAGTTGATAGGAAACTTGAAGGTACATACACACAGGCTACCAAATGCAAAGGGGGATTTCTTTACCTTTATCATAATCATCATCATGTTATCTCTCTTCAAATTATTGTCCAACCAGTTTCTAAATTCCTCTTTAAAAAATTGATGTCTTCAGCATTATCTTGCTTGGCCCACCATTTGAAGATTGCTGTGCTATAGTGGTTTGAGCACTGGACTACAATGCTAGAGAGCAGAGTTCAAATCCCTGCTCAGCCATGAAAACCCACTAGGTCACCTTGAGCAAGTCACACTCTTTTAGGGTCACAGGAAGGCAAAGGTAAACTCCCTCTAAACAAATATTGCCATGAAAACCAAGTGATAGGCTCTCCTAAGGCTTACCATAAATCAGAAACAAGTGGAAGGCACAAAACAACAATCAATTAGCCTCTTAATGTTCTTTTTCACCTGCAGCTTAATTC
>CM034703.1:161635942-161670498 GCA_020142125.1 Phrynosoma platyrhinos
ATTCCCTAGCACTGAGCCAGGGCAGTTAAAGTGGTCTCAAGTTGCACTGTTTCTGGCATTCTGTAAAGACCCTTGGTCGTGTCTTCCATTTTTCTTGGATGTCATACATTTTGTGGTGGCTTGTCCTCCTTTGTGGTTAGGAGCTGCTTGTATCAGAAAGATACAACTGGATAAAGTGGTGGCTTGTTTCGTCAATTCGATTTGCAAAATCACCTGCCACATTTTATGTCAGATGTATTCACACAATCACTTTTTCCAGATATGCAGTTAATGTTATCATTCCTTCCTACCCACAAACAGCTGGGATGGAGAGATAGTGGCCACTGCAAAGTTACACCCCTCCATCCCACCATGCAGCTCCAGCTGAGATCTCCCCTCCCTCCAGAGACCAGATGCCATTTTTGAGGCCCCCAAAGGCAGAGGAAGCAACTTGTCTTTCCATTATGCTTAGACCCAGCTTCTTGACCGGATGGATTTTGTTCACCACAAACTAGTAAAAGGTGATCGCTTATGCATCACCAGAGAAAAAAGCAAAGCACAATAATAATATTAAAAAAGGACACAAGCTGCATCTGCACTGCAATAATCTGGTTTGACACCACTTTAATTGCCATGGCTCCATGCTATGGAATTCTGGGAAGTGTGGTTTGTTGCGGCTCCGTTCTCAGAATTCCATAGTATTGACTCATGGCAATTAAAGTGGTGTCAAGCTGGATTATTTCTGTGGTGCAGATGCAGGCACAGATCTGTTTACAATTTGCACCAGCTATTTTATATATATACAGGAAAAAATTAGACACTCATTTGTTGTTGTGTGCCTTCAAGTCATTTCTGACTTATTGTGACCCTAAGGCAAACCATTAATGCGGTTTTCTTGGCAAGATTTGTTAAAGGAGGTTTGGCATTGCCTTTCCCTGAGGCTGAGAGAGTGTGACTTGCCCAAGGTCACCTAGTGGGTTTAAATGGTTGAGCAGGGGTTTGATCCCTGATCTTGAGAGTCCTAGTCCAATATTCAAACTACTACACCACACTAACTCTCTAAAAACACTTATAATACAAGCTAAATAGAAATCCGGTATATTTCAAGACCATGATGAAGAATGGAAAAAGATAACCACTGTCTCTTTTCTCTTTTAATGTTTCTTCATCTTTAAACCAGACTTTGACTGGATGACCCTAAAGGGAATGTCTTCAGGTCTCCCTGGAATGGCCTTCCTAAAGACTTCTGTGTGGTGTTCTGATTAAATACTTTTTGATGCCAGGTCTCAATTTTGGGTTAATTGGTTCAGCCAAGAGAGCAGGGGCACTTTAATTAAGGAAGATGTACTTTTAAGTTTTAGTTCAGAAAGAACTGGGAAGAAAAGGAAATATTGTGTTCAATGGGCAAGAATTAATAATTCACCCAAAGGCAGGAGGCTAGTCTGGCTCCTCTTTACTCTCCTTTTGTCTGTAAGTAAAGACCTTTGAATTTAAACAGGCATTTTTGAGGACTATACTGGAGAAGGGGGGGCTGCTGTATTTTTTATTTTAATTGTTATGTTTTTAATAAAATAATAATAATAATAATAATAATAATAATAATAATAATAATAATAATAATAATAATAATAATAATAATAATAATAATAATATTTTTTTATATTTCCCACCTCTCCCTACGGATCGAGGCGGGATTACACAATAAAATGATTCTATACTGCTCAAAATTAAATTGGTATCACCATGATAAACTTAATTAATTGGGTTTTAACTTTTTAAATAATCATCCATTAATTCTGAATTCTTCAATTCTAAATAATAAATAATTAAATAATAATTAATTAATTAAATAATAATAACAATAATAATAAAGAAATAATCCAGTTGAAAAACAGCTTAAACTGCCATGGCTCAATGCTATGAACTCCTGGGAATTATAGTTTTGTGAGACATTTAGCCCTCTCTGGCAGAGATTTCTAGTGCCACAACAAGCTACAAATCCCAGGATTCCCTAGCATTGAGCCATGGCAGTTAAAGCGGTGTCAAACTGGATTAATTCTGCAGTGTGGATGCAGCCATCCTGTATTTTTATTTAGGTCCGTAATGTTTTTACTTATATAGGAACCCACTTGGACCTCTTCTTGTTTTGGACTTGGACTTTTTACAAGCATGGATGCCTTTTTGAGAACTTTGGAGAAAATGTACTGTATGTGTGTTATATTCAGTTTATGTCATGTGTTGTTGGTGCTATTTTTGTTACCTACTAGGAAATCTTTACAAAATGTTAGTTGCTTTGCCATGTTAATATATCAAATGGTCCCATATAGGCAAAGAGAATGGTACACTATTGCTAATTCAGTTTTATTTCTGGCTCTCAGTATCCTAATATATTATAGTCTGATAATGACACTTTTGTTTTGGTTGTGTTTTTATATAGATCACCCTAGTGTTTTACACTTGGGTGTATACATTTAATAAAGAAAGAAACAGAAGACTGTCTTTAGACAATCCATCTGGTGGTGACAGTCCTCTTAAAAGGACATGTA
The DNA here is from genome assembly GCA_020142125.1 of Phrynosoma platyrhinos. Lineage (NCBI taxonomy): Eukaryota > Metazoa > Chordata > Lepidosauria > Squamata > Phrynosomatidae > Phrynosoma > Phrynosoma platyrhinos. Next base: position 161,638,468 of record CM034703.1, read on the forward strand.
TGCACCTAACCTAGCATCCCCATTTAGGTACTTAGTTCTTCCCTCCCGATGCTGTTCTCTTTTATGCAGTGTCAATGATTGCTTTACCACTGATCTATGTAAGCTGTTCTGGGAACATGTTTTGGCTAAAAAGAGGATTAAAAAATAAAGAACATATTGGCTATATCTGCACTACAGAAATAATCCAATTTGACACCACTGCCATGGATCCATGCTATGGAATTCTGGGAACTATAGTTTGTTGCGGCACCAGAGCAGAGTTCTGGTGCCATAACGAACTACATTTCCCAGAATTCCATAATCATTGAGCCATGGCAGTTATAATAGTGGTATCAAACTGGATTATTTCAGCAGTGTGAATGCAGCCTTTCAGACTGAACTAGGGTCTAAAAGCAATAATTGTTCCATTCTTTTCCTTACTATTTTACAGTCCCCTCACTCAATTACAAGCCATAGTTTTTAGAGACTGCAATTTCCCTTTACCTGTAATTCTAACAGAAATACAAGATGTGGAACTTTCCTTTGCCATGGAGAGGCTATGGACCTTATCACACGGGGCTCAATGCAGACAGAATCCAAACGAAATCCTGACCTAATACGTATTATTTTTCCGTGTGTCCACACGACGTCGCACAGAACCCCGACAGAACCCCGACAGAATGCGGAAAGAACCGAGATCTTTTGAATTTCAGTTTCTTCAGGAATTACAATTGCACGACGGGAATCATATCACTTTTGCCATAAAGTCTGATCACCAAATACGTATTGGGGAGCATTTCCCTGCCTGCGCTACAAGGAGGTCCTCCCCGGAGAGCCGCCTCTCTGAGGACGTCCTCCTTGGAGCGCCGGCCCCGCGCAGGCCTGTGCTCCGAGGAGGACCTCCTCAGAGAGCCGGCTTGGGAAGGGGTGACAGCCGCGGCAAGTGACAGCCGTGGCTGTATTGCGCATGTGCTAGAAGAGCATTTCTAGCACATGTGCGAGATTTTCTCACTTGTGTGTGAACGGCAAATACGATTCCCGGGAGCACTTTCCTTAAAAGCGCGATGAAGGTAAGTGCGTGTGATAGCCATTTGCGAATTGTAGGGTTTCTATCGGTTTAGTTCTGGATTTATTCTTTTATCGCATTATTATTGCTTTGTGGCCCGCGTGTGATAAGGTTCATTGATAGGAAAAGCTTCACCTACTAAATTTCTATCATAGACACATTCAGCCTTTGAATTAGCTACTTTTAGTGCCATTTGACAGTAGCTACATTTGATCACATACATAGCATCATTCTAGGGCTGTGACAAATATCTTTCCATATCTGGGTATTTTGCTGCTAGAAGGGAATAATATGATGGCTGCCATTCCATTTTACTGGATCCAATCCATCTATTGCATTCAAGTGGATGAGCAGATAAATCCCACAAACACACCACATACAGCTTAGGGGACTTTAAGGGAAGTGGTTTGAGCGTGGGACTAGGACTCTGGAGACAAGGGTTTGAATCCTGATTCGACCATGTAAAGCCACTGGGTGACCTTGGGCAAGTCACACTCTCTCAGCCTCAGAGGATGGCAATGGTAACCCCCCTTTGAAGAAACGTGCCTTTGCCTTAGGGTCACCATAAGTCGGAAACAACTTGAAGGCATGCAACAACAACTAGGGGTCTATTGTGTTGTCCTACAGTGTTTGTTGTTTACGTTTTGTCAGATGGTAGAATCAGTCTTGCATTTTCAAGTGACCATATTTCTATCCCTCTGCCAGAAAATGCTTCATCTTCTGATTTTTCCTAGGACGTTATCACACGGGGGAAATCTGCTGGTTAATCCACACAAATCCCAAACAAAACTGGATTTGTGCCTCACGATTTCACATGACGTCGCACAGAAACTGGTGTTATCCGAGATCTTTTAAAATTTGGTAGTTTTGAGGAAATGCATTTGTGAAATTACAGTAATTTCGCATTTACCGTAATGTGAAAAGCAAATGCGTATTTGGGAGCATTTCCCTGCTTTTTCCCATGGTTCCACGGCGAGCATTCCTCTATCTGCGCATGTGCAAGAAGATCATTTCTAGTACATTTACGGGCTTTTCTCACTTGTGTGTGAACGTTAAATGCACTTACTGTAATTTCGCAATTAAGGTAATTATGTGTGAAAGCCATTTGCGGAATCAAGATTTATTTTCGGTTTATTTTCGGAATGCCTCATTTCCACTTTATTATCGCTTTCTGGCCCATGTGTGATAACGTCCATTGTTTCCTTATCTTTTTCTTTGTTTCAGCTCCTTGGCTTGCCCTCTTGCCTTCCCACCTGCAGCTCTTCCATTGCGTGACATTTTGGCTTCCTCTCAGCCATCAGAAGAAAGAAAAGAAAAGATGCATGCAAATTGTCACTCACCAAGGAGCAGTGCTGAGCGTTAACAGGAAGTGCCTGGCCAGCCTTCTCACTGCTCCTTTAAACTGGAAACACCCACCAAGAAGACTTTGGGATACTAGAAGCGGTTCTTTTCTCTTTCAGCTTGCTCCAGTCTAAATGTCACAGTGATCAGGAGGAAGCCTGCAAAGAGACAGGACAACGGTAAGCTGCCCTACCAGAACTATCCCACTGTGTTTCTTTGGGAAGATGGCCACATGAAAGACAGGATAGGGGTCCATTACCTTTAATGGTGTGTGAAAGAGGGACTTGCATGGCCAGCTACACCTGTTGAAATTCTTCCACACACCTTTTTGAGGTGTAGGAGGCATAATGCAGGAAGCTGGTCCTCTTCTTCATGTGGCCATGCTATTGTCTGGTGTGGATTAGGAATGCTTTCTCTTGAGCTGTGCATAGCAGGAGAAGAGGCTAGGGTTTTAAATGAACAGAAAAAGAAAAGTCAGAAAAGGTTCATCAAGCCTGTTCTATTCTTAAAGCAACTTCTTGTAATGAAATCCAGAGATGCAGCCCTTCACAGCAGAAACTTTGTCCGCCTAACTGCGCACATGGAGCTGCAGTTGATGGACAGCAATGCTAGTCAGTCGAAAAACTGGCAGCGCTATAGATGGGATCCTTATAGGTTGCATCCACACTGCCAAAATAATCCAGTTTGACACCACTTTAACGGCCATGGCTCAATGCTACGGAATGCTGGGAACTGTAGTTTGGTATGGCACCAGAGCCCCTGACAGAGAAGATTAAATGTCTCATAAAAATAGTTTCCAGCATTCCATAGCACTGAGCCATGGCCGTTAAAATGGTGTCAAACTGGATTATTTCGGCAGTGTGGATGCAACCCTAATGAACTTGTAGAGTGGTTGTGGGTTTATTATCTTTAAGGAAAGCTGACATACTCTTTCAAACATCTAGCCCCACTTTCCCACTCCCTTTGTCGGATTTCTCTCTTCTTTGAGACTGAAAACTTGTAATGTTTTCAGATACAAATTAAACATTACTGTTATGTTAATTCAATGGTAATATAAAAGTGGCATGCATATTTAAAAGAATTAGAAACATTTATTGGGGATGGGTCTATTTGTAAATGATAGGGAGATGCAACTTTCATCTGTAAAGCCAGGGATTCAAAGAACTGTAGTCCAAGAAAGTAAGTTCTCTAAACTGTGGATTAGAAGCTGTGGGAAGATGATCATTATTGTTGTGTTACAAGATGAAATTTATGTTTCTTACGTTCTCTAAAGCAACTGTGAATGCTGGAGTCAAGAATGCAGACGAAATCTGTTAATCTTGGATGCATGAAAAAGTACATAGCTCATGCCCTTAATAATTCAGAATTAACTTCACAAAAATTGCCCGTTATGGGTGTTGAATTAATTATCTCCACATACCTTGGGAGTGGGGGTGCTAACATATTTGCAGACTACTGCAATCTTTTATTTTGCCGTCCCAGTTGCCCTGTAAGGGAGGTCCAAATAGTCTCCATTTTGCATTTGATGAACTAAGAATACATTTGGACAGTCTGGATTTAAAATTAGTGGCAGGTTTAAGAGTGCAATAAATCAAGGAATCAAGGTATACAAAAAGCCCATTGCAGAGAAGCTTGATTCAAAACATTTAGAACTGAAATCCAATTCTCTTTCTTCGACTTCTCACCAATCCTTATACTATATTTGATACGATTTCCTCCACGGCTTCCACCTTAGGAAATCTACATTTTTCATGCCATCCAGTTGGCTTGCAGCCTAAGCTCATCTTTTCTTTTTTGCTGCTTCTTGATGAACACCTTGTTTGCCTTCTCCCCAACATTCTTATTTTGTGTTATCATCTCATTTTACAAATATGCCTTGTGAAGATAGTTTTTTTTTTTTATTTCCTGCAGTTGTAATTTTAATGTTATTATTTTGCAGTTGTGTGCCTTCAAGTCATTTCCAACCTATGGTGACCCTAAATGAAACATATCCGCTCCCATACCACACCAATTAACACGGAGGAGCAGCCCCACAAGCCCCACGTGTGACGTATGTGTTTTACCACTTGATTATAGTTAGAGAAAATAAATATTTCATGCAAAATAAGGCCTGACTAAAAACAAGGCAACTGGCATATCGAGATCAATTTCTAACAATTGAAATGAGAAACTTTATGATCTTTCACATTGCATCATCACATACTGTGCCAGGCTGCAGCCAAGCATACAGTTACGCATATGGTTTGCTGTGGCTTCTTTCTGTAGAGGCAAATTCATTTTAGATTCATTCTGGAAAATATGTCTATGTGAACAGCACATTGATAAAACAGCCCTCTATATTCTCCAATATTTGTCTTTATGTAGCCAAAAAGAGTAGCACTTGCACATTAGAAGAAAGTACCAGGTATGTTTAGTGGTTTGTTGTTCTACATTATTTACTTACTAAGAAATATATAAATTCTTCATGGTTTATATAAAGATTTTAATCATATAAAAATTTAGGAGGAAAACCTTAAAAATAAAATAAAGTTAAAATAGTGCTCTGAGGCTCTGTGGAGGAGTGCTGGTCTGTAACATGTCACAATATTATATGGAAGAGGGAGAGAGAGATAAAGAGAGAGAGAGAATTATAGGGATGTATATTCCTATAACTGAAAGGATAAATGTATATCCCTTCACAGAATTCCCAAACATCAAATAAATTCAAAAGCAATTGAAAGCAAACACAAGAATATTAAATTCATCTGTATAAGCAATATAAAATGTTGTGTTTTCTGTTCTGTCCTCTCTTATTTCTCAAACTTTGTTACAAGATATCATAGATTTGATAAAGAATGCCTATAATCCTAAAATACTCTTATCTTCTTTCTAGTTGTTTTTTAATGGGTTGAAATCCAGATTTTTTTTATGTACAGATGTCAGTTATTGGAATTTAAGTGCTTAGTAATGTGGTTAAGTACTTCTAGTCTCTAGAACACTTCAGTTTGATTCACACTTGTTGAATATCATCATCATCATCATCATTTATTTATATAGAACCATCGATGTACATCAATGAGTAATAGACAGATATAAATGCATTTGGTAACCTACAGCTGGAAAAATGAACTGACCCCAATGAAATGCATTAAGGTGATCTGACAGTTCTCTCTGTACCATATAGATGTAAAATTCTGATAAAGAGATGCTGTAATTCATGATTTATGGTATGAATCAGCTCTTGTATATTTCAGGGTGTTTTTAAATCAGATTTCTCAATTGCATAAACACCTATCAGACTTCTCACTCTAAAAAGAAGTCAGATACAAAGTGTAGTTTGCTACTTGCTTACACCTGTTCCAGCAGGAGTTCTCCCCTAATAGTAGTTTTTATCTACTATCCAATGGGAATGGATTTATGATTTTTCTCTAATTCAGTGATTAATGTTATCTATCTATTTTTGCTGTCTCATCAGTCTTGTGTTAGCACAATTAGAATCACTTTTTTTTCTCCAGGCTAACAATAATCTGGTAACAACAACAGTATTCATATCCTGCCTCCCCCCCAAACTGGACTCAAAGCTGTTTACAAATTAAAATAGTCACAAGCAGGAGCCAGAGATATATATCCCCTGAAATGGCTTTGATTATAACACTCAAGTCATTTTTCCCCATTTGGCTCTCAATAATTTTATTTGCAAAGTGTTGTGCAAATTCTTCACAGTAGGTTATCAAGTGGTCTGTGCTCTCTTCTTCTAGCAATAGATTTCTAATCACTCAAATCAGCTCTGCTGGACAGCTCTTTGCAAACCCAATCATGGTAGAAGGGAATAATTTATTTGCTGCCCATTTTGCCACATAATAGACTTTCAGACAGCTTCTAATCCATATTTAATGGATTTGCAGTGAGTTTTCCACCAATATCACTCTAGTCTTCATCTCAATTGTTTCATCACTATCAGCTCCCTGGAAAATGAACTTTGGCTGGTTAGTTTTCACTCCACAAGAGGGGATGCTTGGGAATTATAAACTTCCTTGCCCCTTCCAGAGGTCAACAAAAGTTTCAACAGAATCACCTGCTGAGATGACATAAAAATCCCCAAGAGCAATATGTAAACCATATGGATCTTTCAACATATTTGGGTGGACCATCTTAATTAGTCCCCCATCCCTGCAGTGCCTAGAAGTCTAAACCCAACTATGTAGTAAATTGTACACATATGATGTCCATCTATACCCAAATCGTTATCATCCCACCTAGCACAGAAAACAAAGTCCAGTGTGTGCCCTGCAATATGAGCAAAGACAGGTAACACTTGGGAAAGACCCGTGTCTGTCATGGAATATATGAAAACCTAAGCCACTCCTGACAGAGCAGTCTTAGTGTGGATGTTGACAAGCCAAAGGGGATCACAACACGGCCTGAGACCGTACTAGGCTAGCTCAGGAGGAAAGATTTTTGAGCACTGGGAATGATAGTATACCAGTTCTACCTCCTGGCTCTCTGGCTTTTGCTTGCTCCTGCAGAGAGAAACCTAGAGGTTGAACACTAGGGACCTTATCACACGGGGGTCTAAAGCAGTCGAATCCCCGTCGCATCCCCGTCCCATCGCGCTTCCTTTCCCCGTGCGATCACACGACGTCGCAGAGAAACCCCGCCCATCCCCGTCGCATCCCCGTCCCATCGCGCTTCCTTTCCCTGTGCGATCACAGGACGTCGCAGAGAAACCCTGCCCATCCCTGTCGCATCCCCGTCGCATCCCCGTCCCATCGCGCTTCCTTTCCCCATGCGATCACACGATGTCGCACAGAAACCGCGCCCATCCCTGTCGCATCCCCGTCCCAATGCGGCATCATGCTGCATTATCCGGCATCATCCACGTTCTTTTGAATTCCTGGTCTAAATGGGAATTACATTTCCCGCGACCGGAATGATACTGGGATGATGCTGCTTTCTGTATTAAGGAAGGGCAATGGGACGGGGATGCGACTGCTTTAGACCCCGTGTGATAAGGTCCCATGGTCTCATTTACTTAGCCAAGTCTCTGTGATACAAGTCCAGGCAGCATGCTCATCCAGCATTAAGTCCTAGATTGCTGCTTTCTTGTTCACTGTACACATCAGTATTTTAAAAGCTTTCTAAGCCCCTGCAAGTGTTTATGTATGCTCATGTTATTATCCATTTCAGTTCCAGTGCCCTATTCAGTGTCTACTTTACCCATTTTTCAGCTGCTCAGCTATCAGATTTCAAATTGTTAAAAACACCTAACTTTCTTTGCATGGTATCCTGACTCTTTCAAGTCTTTCCATTTATGTGGGGTCCCTTACTTTCCCATAAGAAAGGAACTCTCTTAAAGATTTATTTAAAGAGGCAGACTTTTCTTTTTAGATAACAGACATCAATGGCCACATACCAAGATTTAACTGTGCCAAGGCATTCACAAAGACAATTATTTTGAAGGGAGCTGCTTGACACTACAGAAGGTAGAGCTGGATCTTAGGGTAGATATCTGAATGCTACGCAGTAGATCAGCAAGGATTTCTGACTTCCAGTTGTCTAACAGAAACAACAAAAACATGTTCCCCCCTCCCTTAAATAATTTGTGTATGGAAAAATATCAGTATAGTAGTTTTAATGTTGCACCTGTCTCTAGTTGCTGGTTGTGAGGTTCTATTAAAAAAAAACTAACAGCAACATAAATACCACAATTTGGTTTATTGTATGTACACTCCTTTATTTTTGTCCTGCTGTTGTATCTGGTCAAAAACATTTTGAGTACATAAATTCTGCAGAGCTGTTAAAGAAGACACTTGACAACTGAGGTTAATGTGCATACCACAGACAACTGTGTATTGTTTTATTTGTGTGAACAAACTGTTGTATCTCAAACCTTCCTTGTGTGGAAGCTTCACACACTCCTTTTGTTGTTGTTTCTGATGCTACAGCAGGTGTGAACTAAGTAGTACAGTATAGATAATGTGTAACCACGTGTGAACCTCAGACAAATAAAGGCAATGTAAGGAAGCCAACATAACGGGAATGAATAGATTAACTGTTTTATTTGTTTAGATGAAGTCATAATTTTTAACTTTATAATTGGGTAATTTCACTCTCCTACTATTGTGTGACACAGCCTGTGTAATGAAAAGATAAGTGTCGAGCTATAAAGGAATTTTACTCATGCCACTTAGATAATTGCATGTTTTCTTTCATTCTTTCTTTATTTCACACACATATTTTATTTCAAGGAATTTAGCCATGTATACTGTTGCAAGCAAAACCTTAAAGTCTAACCCATTTTATCAACATGTGTACATGGTAAAACTGATGCTTGCAGTGAAGTAGGCTATAGTCTAGGAAAGCTTATGCCATAACCAATTTCATTAATTTAAAGATGTCCCAAGAGTCATTGTGTTTACCATTTCCAAAGCAGCCCAGACTTCCTTGACTCTAGTTGTTTCCTCATTAACTCTTTTCTCTGAAATGTCCTTCTTTTTATTCACTTTTAAAAAAAGAGAATCAAAAATAAACAATCCATCCAGAGGATCGTTATAGTTGTTTTGTTCTAATAATCTGTGATTATTATTTTTCTCATTCCCATCCTTTCCTTTTTTGCAACAGAATGCAACTGCAGTGGCAGTTTGTCCATTGTAAATGGGCAAGATGATATTGATGCTTTTAATGATTCATATGTTGTTAAGGAAAATGTTCATGTTCAGATCATCTTTGTCTTCATGAGAGCAGAAAAAGGCTCCTAAGTAATCTCGGTTAGCTGGAAACAAGGTCTGAGAAAAACAATGTAATACATATCTGTGTAAAGATGTGTAGGATTGTCCCTATGTCCTTCTTTCCTCACATATAGGGGATGAGAGCGTTATTCGCTGATTATTCCATTGCTAATTTTTTATTTTCATTATTATAGTAACTATATAATGAACTATAGTAGTAATAGTAGTAACTACTATACTATAAAAAAATTGAAATTGAAAATGAGAGGATCTCACCATCCTAGGGTTGTCATTTGAGAAACCTCTCAAGCAAGGTCCCTTGAATGCAGGAGCATCCCACAGCTTCTAGCACCATAGTCTCTAAGGGGTCATTCAAATGTTGTTGTTTTTAGCGGAATGATGTGAATAACCTCACACATGCATTTCAGGTTTGTTATTCACACCATGGAACCATTTCCACAAACCACCTCTCTCCATATCTCTGCAGGTTCGGTTGCTCACATGTGCCGGCACCCTTCCCTTGTCTCTGCACCTACTGGTACCCTTCAGCCAGACAGAGGCTCCTCCTCCAATCACTTGAAGGGGTCGGCATCTCTTTTTCTCTCCTCCCTTTTACTCTCTCTTTCCCTCTTTTCTCCACTCCTGGGTTCAGCGGCGACTGTTCAGCTGGGAAAGGAGTGGCGCTTTCTCAACTGCGGGGATGTCGACGATGAGAATGTATTCAAAATGTGTTCAAGGCGGTTATTCACATTGTTGATGATACAGATCTTTTAAAAACATTCAGAAAGAAAACCGGTATCGATTATCATGTGATAAGTGGTTTTTTAGCAGCAACCCCCCCTAACATAATTGGATGCATTCGAGATGCATGTGAACAACAGAGATTCAACCCAGATTCATCCTGGATTATTTCCACTGTGTGAATAGGGCTTAAGGATACATACATAAGATTGTTGTCATTTATGCAGTATTCCATTCCCTGAGAGTTAAGTGCCAAAGAGGCACGCCCTTGAGATATTAACAGGGATAGGACCTGCAAGGCAGGGGCTTTGAGGTGGCACAGAGGTGATGCAGGAAAGGGTTGGGAGATGGGGTGGAACTTTTTGCAGCCCAGGTGATTCTGGAAAGGTGTAGCGGGGCAACTAGTCCAGAATTTGGATAAATCCCAGCTAACAAAGTAAAATGGCAGCTCTGAACCTGGCAGGGGGTGGGAATAAAGCACTCTTGGATGGATGGATGGATGGATGGATGGATGGATGGATGGATGGATGGATGGGCTGGCAACAAATTGCATCCAGTAGCTGCAGCAATTGCTACCATTTTTGCAAGGGCTCACAGCTCCCACAACCTTAAGTACAAAACACATTATATGGGTGAGTTTCTCAAGGCCTTGTGCTGCTTTCGGGCTGACTGACAGTTGTTCATTGGGAGTCCTTAGAGTATAGCACACATAGTTTTCAGCCTGAGCTGTGCATGGGATGGAATTGGGCTGGAAAGGGAAAAACAGGTTTTACCGCACATGAAATTGGTGCTGCGCTGCCGGCCGACCATCACCCATCCCTGATCTGGTCTCTGCTGGCTGATTTTGGTACTACAGAACAAAATCAGCCAGCAGATGCTGGATCAGGGATAGGTGCTGGCCGGCCGGCAGTGCAGCAGCAATTTTATGTGTGGTAAAGCCTGTTTTTCCTCTTTCCAGCCCAATCCCATCCCGTGATAAACTCCCTTTTTTCTGGACATATGGTAGCTGCTGCTGCTTGAGGCTTGTACAACAAAATGTTTCAGGCACCCTCAGTGGCACAGTTTTTTCTCTCTCTCTGCACTCCTCTTCTCTTTCCCCTGGCTCTTTAGTGAACTAGCACAGGAGAAATAGCATGCACATACAACATAACCTTCCAACCTTCTCAATTTCACAGAGAGAATCCCAACTAATCCTCTGTCATCTCAGTTTTTCAGCAAATTGTAAAATAGCCAAGTTTCTCTCTCCTCTTCCTTTCTCCCTTTGTTTTCAGTTTATTTCAGTTGCTGAAAACTAAGTTCAAAGTGCAAAAGTAGTTTGCACTTTTGCTATCTTGACCACGCTCTGATGTTGGCTGACCATTTCTGTCCTGGTTTTCATCTGTGAAATATCGAAGGATATGATTTTGTTGTGGTCCAGGGAGCTCTGGCACCAGTTGGGAATGGGTGGAAATACAAAAATCAAATTTATTTCTCCAAAACTACTTACCCTGAGATTTGTTTTCGTGTTTGGAGATGCAAAGAAATGCAACTGTGCCCTGAGACCTGTCCATCTATATATACAACTTTACTGAAGCTCAGCAGTGTTGAATCTGCTCAGTTCTTGGTTGGAGACACACATAAGTTTCACTGAACTCCAGACTGAAAAGCAAGATATAAGTGAGACTTTCTAGATGTTTCTGTACATCTGCTCTAAAAAGTGCAGACAGTGGATCTATTTTTCTGAACCCTTTCAACGTCAAAAGCAGAACTAAACCAATGTTGAGTTCACTGTTTTGCAAAGGAAGGGAGAGACTGCACTAAGACAATGAGTTTTGTAATCTTGCAGTGTTCAGTGTTTCTTGTAACATCTGGGGTTTCAATTTTAAATCAGACACAGATTTCAAAATTGTGAAGTTAGTCTAAAAAGCTGTTTGCTGTGTTAGGGTTCCAGTAAGAAACATATGAAGGAACTATAAAGAAGTGGCCTCTAGACCAAGCATGGATGGCTTGCTACTGAACTGCAACCTACAGTGGTGGTCTGCAGCCCCAACGAAGATTGTAGGTTTGATTTTTGGTTCATTTAGAAAAAAGATAGAAAGAAATCAGATACTATCTAATTCTACACTGTTTCCAGGAATGCTTTAGGCAGAAACATTTAGAGTAGACTACCTTATCTTTTCATCTCCAAATAAAATCACAAAATTAACTTTAATGATATTTCCAACCATTGATTTCTGAATGAAAACAGCACAAAATGACTGTAAGTCATGTATGTAGCTCAGCTCATTTCTTCTTTCAAAGGCATGTTTTGCCTAGTTCTTCAGAAACAGCTTGTTCTGTAGAAAAACCGTTTTAAAATACCACTGCAAAAACAGTGTTTTATGAAAAGCAATACATTTTGCACAGTATCAGATTTGGGTCACACATGCACATTTCATTATTAATTGCTCAGATGATATGAATGTTTGAAGAAACGTATCTTGGGCTAGTTAAGAGCAGAATCACACACAATTGAACTCATAGTAAGGATTTAAAACTCTCACTATTTTAGGGTAATGTGCTTGACTATGGTGGCATTTATGATGTATGAAAACATTGTAAACATGGGCTTCAATCCAGGGGGAAATTTAGTATTAAAAACTGAATGCACATTCCAGCCCATGCATCTCTTGCATTTACATTTGTGACCGATTTAAGCCTCTCGGAGTGCTTTAAAGAGAGATTTTTCTTTTCACAGACCTGGGCCAAAAAAAAATAGATTATTGACTTCAGCTGCATTTACCAGTTCAGCCTATCAGTACATATAATAACCAGTAACTGACTAGTTGTGGTTTTCCTCCAGATTACAGAGGAAGTTTAGTCATTCCATACAGATGCCAGGGTTTGGATGTGTGATCTTTTTCAGGCAAAGCAGATGCTCAACCACTGACCTATGGTCAACTACCAAAGTTTTCTTTGGGGAAGGAACAAAAAACAAATTTTTCACTTGTCTACAGTTGCACCAGATAACAGTTTCCTTTTTGCTTTCTAGACCATGCTTCCCATGGGGTGGACTGTGAGGCTATGGTTTTCATTGATGCTCCTAGTGGCATGTGAAGAGAAGACACCTGATATGGGTAAAGTGAAGATGCGTGTGTGTGTGTGTGTGTGTAAATGAGAAATCTGGGGCATATTATAAATCAGGGGTAGGCAACCTAAGGCCCGGGGGCCGGATGCGGCCCAGCAAGGCCTTTGGACCGGCCCCAAACCGGTCCTGCCACCGCCGCCCCCCCAACCGTCGCCGCCCCCCATGATGATATTGATTATTGTTGTTATTACTAGTTCTTGGGGTTTTCTTGGCAAAATCTTCACAGGGGTTTTGCCATGGCTTTTCTGGGGCTGAGAGAGTGTGCATGCATTTTTTAAATTTTTTAATTCTTTTTTAATTTTAATTTTAATTTATTTATTTATTTATTTATTTTTGGTGCTTCGGCCCATCAATTGTCTGAGGGACAGCAACCCGGCCCCTGGCTCAAAAAGGTTGCCTACCCCTGTTATAAATGATATCAGCCTCCTCCAACCTGTTGCGCTTTAGATGTGTTAGGCTATAATAACCATTATGCTAGGTGGGGAAGATGTGGTTTGTAGTTCAATACATCTGGGTAATGCCTAGATGGGCAAGACTGCTCTTGCTGTGAGCCTTCAAATTATATCTGACTTATGGCCACCCTAAAGTGACCCTATCATTGCAAGCTTTGTCATAATTTCTTGGCAAGGCTCTTCTGAGACTGAGAGAGTGTGACTTGCCCGAAGTCTCCCACTGTTTCCATGGCTGGGTGGAGATTCAAACCCTGATGTTCCAGTTATCTAGTTAACACTCAAACCACTATACCATACTATGGCAGCCTTGTCATCATCGGTCTGAGGCTGGTGTCTTGTTTGAATCAAAGCCCTCTGTGATTTCAACGGGTTTAGTGAGCCAACAAAGAGAATCAATGGTAATCTACAAAATGTGAGTGGTTTGTCTTATATGTCAGGGAGATCCTTTCAGGAAACAGTCTTGGGAACAGAAAACAGGGGAATAGAGGGAGCTGGGAATCCTGCAAAAAGGTGGTCTTGTTTAATTTTGGCCTTAGGGGGCTTGGTGGTGGCTGGGGAAGTGCTATAATTCCTGAGTGTTGAATTAATGGAATGGCTTACGTCATATTTCCCAACCTGACACCTTCCAAATGTTGTAGGACTACAATTCCCATTATCCCAAGCTAGCATTGTCATTAGCACGCACATTTTATAGCTGCAAGAAATTAAGGATAAGTGGGTGGGGAATTTTCATGCAAATTCGTGCTAGTGTATAATTAAACATGTGTAGTTTTGGCGCTGAATATTATTGGTTTTAAGAAAGAGGAAGTGGGAGGGGGAGAGGAATGAAGCAAGCACCAGAAATAGGTATTTAGTATGGTTTGTCAGAGAATTTATTAAAAGATGTAAGAAGTGGAAAGGAAAATGAAACAAACTCTTTCTCGCAAAACTGAAATTAAGGTACCTAACTCAAATTTGCTTACAGCAGCTAGACTTGTGTTGGCGAGCCTGTGGCATGTGTGCCCTCTCTGGCACGCGAAGCTGTCTCTGAGAGCATGTGGCGCCACAGCAAGTAGGGGCAGGGGGCAGGACGCATGCTTGGCCCGGCTCCTTGTCATGGCTTGTTTTGCCTTGGGAGAACCAGGCTGCAGCAAGGAGGACCAGGGAGGTGCGCTCGCGGCCAGCCCAGCTCCTTGCCGCAGCCTGGTTCCCCCATGGAAAATCAAGCCGTGACAAAGTGGAGCCGTGCGTGGGCCTTCTGGGTGGAAGTACCTTCCCTTTCGTACAGAAGGCCTGTACCTTGCTATGCTATGGGATTCTGGGAACTGTAGTTTTGAGTGATGCTACGCATTTCACCACACATAAGTAGATAACCTTGGCTAACCAGGTTTCTCCAGGCACAGAGTCTGAGAAACCTCCTCTTTTGGACTACAGGTGCCCAAATCCTCCAGCCAACAGGTGAAAGTTACAAGACAAGGTATTTCTGCTACAATGCCCTGTTCTATCCAAATTCTAAAGAAGCAGGTTACAGTCCTGTCTTTTTTTGTGTTTGGCCACCATATCCACAGGGAGGGAGCCATATCCGAAGCAAGACAGTTTTGCTTTCCCAATTGGACAAGACCATTTTGAGTCTGCCTCATGCTGCCCCTGGAACTCAGCCAGACCTTTGCTTTTGGGAAGCTCATCTGGGAGCTTCCATGTTTATTCTTCATGACAGGCAGATCTAGCATTACTTTGAGGTGTAATGAGGCCATTCATGGGGTTTTCTTGGCAAGATATCTTCAGAGGAGGTTTACTATTGCCTTCCTCTGAGGGAGAGGCTGAGAGAGTGTGACTTGCCCAAGGTCTCCCAGTGGGTTTCATGGCCAAGCTGGGATTCGAGCCCTGGTCTCTAAAGTCACACACTCAAACTGCTGGCTCTCTTTGTTCTTGTTTTTGTGCTCTGCCTTCTGTGCTTTTTGTTGTTGTTGTTGTTTGCCTCCAAGTCATATCCAACTTATGGGCCCAGAGCACCCTCCCTCCCTTCCAAGTGCCGGCTCCTGGCGACCCTAAGGTGAAACTATCATGGGGCAAGCCTCATCAGAGGGGGATTTCCATTGCCATCCTCTGAGGCTGAGAGAGCGTGACTTGTGTGTGTAGTGTCTTCAAGTCATTTCTGACTTGTGGCGACCCTAAGGTGAAACTATCATGGAGTTTTCTTGGCAAGCTTCATCAGTTTTTTTTTTTTTACTATTGTTAGTCTGAGGCTGAGAGAGTGTGCCTTGGGTTCCCCCCCAGAAGTCCCACCCCAGAAGGCAGAGGTCCTGCCCCCCAGAAGTCCCACCCTCAAAGTCCTACCCACTGAAAGTCCCACCCCTGGTACCCAGTGACAACCAGTGCGGGAATGCCACTGAGTTTGGGCATTCAGTCTCTAAAAGGTTCGCCATCACTAGACCATGATACTTCAGCATCAGACAGTCAGCCTCCCCTAGGATACATGCTTAGGAAATAAGGTAGCTTGGCAGAATATGAGGGAAGGGAAGACAGAGAGAGGGAGATATTGAAGGCAGAGGTGGGGAATTTTCATACAAATCATGGTGTGGCAAGTCTGGAAGGTTTGAGGACTGCAAAACAGTTTTCAGGAGAACTCCATTTGTCCTCCGTGGCTCTATTTGAAGGGCTGTCCCCTCCTAATGTAATTGGAAAGTGCTGCAGACTAAGCAGGAGGCAGACAGATAACTTGGCCTCAGTCTTCTTCATTATATTAAGATGCATTCTATTTTTATTTAAATTACAGCAGTTAGTTCTAAATTTTCATCTATACTTAGATATGAGTGCAAGCATATACAAATCTGTCACCTCTTTTGTCTTATTTTTTATTTTTTAAGGTAAAACATCTCTCTCTCTCTCTCTCCTTTTTTGATCAGTACATATGCGGTCACCCTCTTCTGTGTTAAGGCTTATACCCACCTCTGCTTCCTTTGCAGACTTCTGTTTACCACATCCCTCCTGTGATGAATGTATTCAGTCCCACCCCATCTGTGCCTGGTGCAAGCAATTGGTAAGTCCTCAGACTCCTGGATCTCTGTTCTTCCTTCCCTTCCCCAGCATCTCTCCAACATTTCCTTAGAGTATTCAAGAAGCATTTAACTTAGGACTGACACAAGAGTATTCTATGTCCTGAGATTTCAGGGCCAAAACCTGAGACGTAGGCATGAGACCTTGTGATGTCATGGGGGCAGGCCCTTGTGATATTATAAAGCATGGTAAATTAAGCCTCAACCACAGTTGCACAGTGTATGTGATTCACATTTTAAATAACAGTCTGACAAATGAGGAAGACACACACACACACACACACATTTATGCATATGTACACATATATAACACACACAAACATTTTTAAAGGCATTGCTCTTATCCTCAGATTCCTCGCTCTCACCTGAAAACTAGAATAGAGGAGCTAGGCTAGGGTCTAAGATCTGGGAATCCTAACTGACACCCAGAGTCAAACAAAAATCCACCAAACAGTGATACCTTTATTGGCCAACCAAAATGCACAATATACTTGTTGCAAGCTTTCGAAGCTCCACAGGCTTCTTCATCAGGCAAGATGTTACATACCAAACAGGAGAAAAACTGAAGATGCTAGTAAGATGCCTGCATTTTGTTGTTTCTGTCTTTAGTTAAGATGGTATAGGGAGGATATCTTTTGCAGGCTGGCTCATCCTCCTTCTGGCCATGTGGCAATTGGGGGATTTTCAAAGTCAGTGACACCCAGAGTGTAAATATCTGACTGTGATCCCTAGAGAGCCAGCATGGTGCAGTGGTTTGAGCGTTGGACTATGACTCTGGAAACCAGGGTTCAATTCCTAGCTTAATCTTGGAAACCCACTGGGTGACCATGGGCATGTCACACTCTCTCAGCCTCAGAGGAAGGCAATGGCAAACCTCATCTGAACAAATCATGCCAAGAAGACCCCATGATAGGTTTGCCTTAGGGTTACCATAAGTGAGAAACAACTTGAAGGCACACAACAACAATTCAGTACATACTCAAGTGTTTTTTTCTAAGCAGATAATAGATTTCTGGGGAGATAGAAAAACTGTTTCCTAACCCCCATGGGATATAGTACAGTGGGCCTTTGGTATCTGCCAGGGTTTGGTTCCAAGACCCTGTATGGATACCAAAATCTGTGGATGCTTACACCCCATTGAATTCAATGGCATAGTAAAATGGTGTCCCTTATATAAAATGACAAAAATCAAGCTTTGCTTTTAGGAATTGATATATTAATATTTTCAAGCTGTGGATGCTTGAATCCATGGGTACAGAGTCTGTGGATACAGAGGGCTGACTGTACTGTGCAGCTTGGCTTGCTTGCTTGACTTCATCTGAGGGTTGTCACCAACTTTCTGTGTTGCCTGTCCTGCTTGCCTGTGGTACAGTGTGACCTGCCCTGTATGAAGCTTTAGTGGCTTGGAGAGGGAGTGTCTTGGACACTGTGTTTGGACCCCAGATCCTACTATTAGTCTGGCCAAGCAGCCATATCCCCTTATGGTAGACAGGAAAGTTTCCTTGAAGGCAGCAGTAGCAGCAGAAGCAGCCGCCTCTGTAGGTGGGGACTTACACAAGCCTGGCCTCTGATTCACCCCTTGCCTTGCCCTTTCACTCCAGTTTCTCACACAGACTTTCTCTCAGACTGTGTAAGAATGAAGGCATGTACTGAGTCAGCAAGGGTGAAACAGCCTCTCCCCATCTCCAGCAGTGTGGAAGGATTGAGGCAACCGAAGCCTTTTGCCTTTTATTATCTCAGCCTTTATAGTGGAAAACTGTCTTTAGACCTCTGGTCTAGTTTGGTGGAGATGCACTTCATCAGTTGGAAGAGACCTCAG
This sequence comes from Phrynosoma platyrhinos, assembly GCA_020142125.1. Classification (NCBI taxonomy): domain Eukaryota; kingdom Metazoa; phylum Chordata; class Lepidosauria; order Squamata; family Phrynosomatidae; genus Phrynosoma; species Phrynosoma platyrhinos. The sequence continues at coordinate 161,656,714 of CM034703.1, forward strand.
GAGCAGCACATGGAGATTTTTTTTTGGCAACCTTGGAAGAAATGGGACCAATCCTCCTTTTTTGATGCTTGGTTTACCGTATAACTCTCTTGCTCTGGTTCCAACCCTTCCTATAACTACTGTACTCTTCTACCCACACCAGCCCTAATATAGCAAAAGAGGACTCAGCATGTGGGTGTTTCTGTCCTAAATTTGCCTTCAAATTGAGGATTGCCATTCCCCACCTTTATCCACTTAGCAGGGCTTGCCTGTCTTAGAAGTTTGCCCCCATTGTTGCATTTCCATTCCTAGGAGAAACTGCCAGTGTTGAATTTTGGTTGTCTTGGGGCTGTAAAAAGGAACAAGACCTGTGATCAGAGAAGGGGGAAAAGGCGTTTAAAATAAGATAGTTTTAAAATAATACAGTCAAGATTTTCCTTTGTCGGCATGAGTCATCCAAGCAGCTGTGCAGATGCTTCTAGTGCAGAAGAGAAAACTGCTGCTCCATAACTTTTTTAGCTATCTCTTAAAACCAGATATAAAGCAATATAAGAAAAGTACATCTGAACATAGACAGAGTGTCTTCACCTCTGAGCAACTACAATATGCATGAGTTTGGAACTGACAGCAGGGATTTTTCAGGTTTCTATGTTGGCTTGATATTTCATTTTTAAAAAGAGAGGACATTTTCGATTCACAGCCCAATTTTGGAGTGGGGAGGGGCAGATTTTAATTTACATTCTTCTCAATCTGGCATTTTCCAGATGCTTTGGACTGTCACATTCCCAACCAGCTTGGCCAGTAGTCACAGATTATGAGTTGAGAAGAATTCTGTTTTAGGCTGTTATGTTGCTCCCATGAAATTTATGGTGATGGTCTGGACCTTCCTGTTCCAGCCCTTTTTAAATGATGAGCAAGGAAAGACCAATGTTACACTTCCTGAAAGGAATGGAGCTTGAAAAAGTTACTTTTAGACTGCATCCCCCAGAGATTCTGGAGTAAAAAAGTAACAGTTCCACACTGGGGCCTCGTTCCCACTATGATTTAAAGCGAATTGCAGATTGGGTTATATGACCGTCGTTCCCACTTGAAACCAGTCCCAGTCCTATTGAGCTCGGTTGCAATTGCGAGGAAGCAAGGCAAACGAAAAAACCCCGCTGTTTCCTGACACTAGTTCTTTGCCGGTTCTTTTGAAAATAATCAATTCCGATTCTCCAATTCCGATATATAATACATATACTGATATACCAAATATGTGATCTGTAGTTTTTGCAAGTTGGTGGCACAGTGGGTGATCAGGCCGACAGCAGCTCAGCGAGACAAGTAGTTGCAATACCAATGGATCGAATCTTCTATCAGTATTTTTTTAAATTAGTTCCCAAGCCAGACTGCTCAAAAGGAGAATGGTGTACTTTTGAGTAGCCTGTTAAAGTCACCCCACTCTGGCCCCATCATCACTGTGTTGCCACTTGCATCACTGATGATTGACATGCATTTTGAAGTGGTGCGAACTAGTGGGAATGACAATCGTGCCAAAAAAGAAGCAATTACAGAGGAATAATGAAAAGGTCCACTTTCATAGTGGGAACGATGGACCTTTTGGAATCTATTCACCGACACGGATTAAAGGCGAATCACAAACCAGTTTAAATGTAAGTGGGAATAAGGCCTGAGAGTGGCATCAGGTTTCTAGCATAGAACTGGAAGGAAACTGCTTCCTGTCTGACCAAAGAAGAACAGTCCACGAACCTCTAATAATATTCATTAGCTGTTTTCTCTGTAGCCTTGGTTTATCTGCTAAGTGAACACAGTTTCAGCAAATTGTCGCACCTTCTCCGAGAAAGTCTTTGCTACTGTTCTCTGCGTCAGATTAGTGATTGCCCCTGCCTCCACATAATTCACAGTAAATTCCATTCTGCAGAAAAAGAACCAATTTGCTGGCAAGGATCAGCACAGCTGCTATGGCCGGAAATCCCAGCAGGTGCCATCCCAACTATGGGAGAAGAGCTGTCCACCACATCCTGCCTGTTTGGTTGAGTTGAGACGGAGGTTTGAGATGATGAATTGCATGTGCGAATATTCTAGTGTCGTTTTCATTATTGTATATTACATTGCAAATAGTGAAGCTGAAAGATGAGGAAGAACGCTACCACTAAGCCTTTTGATGTAAAAGGTGGCAATATTGTTTAGCAATAACTCTCCAACTCCCTCCCATACAGTTACAGTGATCAAAGGCATTGTGTTCACAAGGGACCTAGTTACTAAAGCATGGTGGAACTGACTGCACAGTGAGAGATGTGCATCTGCTGCTTCCTTGACATGCCCCCTCCCCTCAAAAAACTGTCGTGATTTGGCAGGGGCAGCCCTGATTAATCCTTTATCATCCTATTTTTTTCAGATGCTTTTAAAACGTCAGTGTTTCTGTCTTGTCCTCTTACTTTCCCCCTTTTTTGTCAGCATACTTCAGCCGCTGCAAACTGAGTTCACAGTGCAGAAGTAGTTTGCACTGAACTAACTCATTGTGAAGAGAAGAGTGGATGGGATGGAACCTTGCCCTTCCCAGGAGGCTCAGGCAAGAGCAAACTGCAGCAGCCTCTCCTAATTTGTACATTCTTCCCCATTAATGATTTTTGCCTTCTTCACCACAATCTCATGTTGCTTGGCCATACGTCCCGGTTTTCAGCTGTGAAGTCATAGAATCATAGAAATGGAAGGGGCCATTGGATCCAACCCCCCTGCTTAATTCAGAATTTCCTGCTACAGCATCCCTAGAAGTTAACTGTCCATCTAGCCTCTTTCTGAAGACATCTAGAGAAGGAGACCCCACCACCTCTCTAGACAACTGGTGCTGTTGCCAAACCATTCTCACTGTCAAGAAATTCCTTCTAATGTTCAATAAAAATCTACCTTCCTTCAACTTAAAACAATTAGACCCAGTTCTGTCTTGAGGCAGCAGAGAACAATCCCATACCCTCCTCTTTGTGGCAGCCCTTGAGATTTTTAAAGAGCACAATCATCTCACTGCTCAATCTTCTCTTCACCAAGCTGAACATGCCCAGCTCCTTCAACCTCTCCTCATCTGTTTTGTTCTCCATAACATTTATTATCCTCATTGCCCTTCCCTGAACTCACTCCATTTTGTCTATATCCTCAAAATGAAGTGCCCAAAACTGAACGGAGTACTCCTGATAAGGCCTGAACAATTCAGAATATAGACTATTATTTCCCTTGACTTGGAAACCATGGTTCTATTAACTTAGGCTAAGATGGTTCTATTAATGCAGATAGTTCTATTAATAGTTCTAATATGGTTCTGTTAATGCAGGCTAAGATAGCATTTGCCTTCTTTGCTGCAGGAGCACACTGCTGGCTCATGGTAAAATATTGGAGGCAAGACCTTGAGGCCTACCTCCACCATGCTTAAGTCACTACTGGGCATTCACATGCCCCCCTTCTGGGCTCCACATGAGCAGCTGTCCAGAGGGGGAGTAGGAACCAAGTGAAGGATATGGCTCTTTTTCCTTGCTCTTGTCTCTGTTTTTATGCTTGGAAAAGGCAATTGAACAGGACAGTGATAGCAAAGAAGAGGGCCTGGAGGCTCTGGGGTTGATACTGGGCCCCTTGCAGGGATGCCCAATGATGGCCTTGGCAGATGCCCAATAATGCTGACCCCTGATACTAGACCTGATAAACTGGGCTGTGCATTCCTCTTTCTAGATCCTAGGGGTTATTCAGACAGTGAAAATAATCTGGGTGAATCTGAGTGAATCTTTGTTGTTCAGATGTATTTTGAATGCATCTGATTAATACATTCGCATTGTCAACTCTATCTTTATTTGAGTGCTTGCACATGTGAGAACCCAAACTTGCAGAGATGTGCATAGATGCACTTCCATAGTACGAATAACAAACCCAGAATGTGTGAGTGAGATTATTTGCATAGTCATGCTAAAAAAAATCCCCAGCATCTGAATGACCTCCTAAGAAAGCCACTACTGTTTCTACACCTACCCGGCAAGCATGCCTAGCTTATTTGTCTTGAAGGGACGGTAGTTAAAAGACAAACAGATGTCAGTGCGGCTGGACTTGTAGCTTTTCTCCAAGTATCGAAACAGGAAACCACTGTAGTTCTACTGATATGCCCCCTCCTCCTTTTGCATACCTTATCACTGGGCAATGGCAGGGAGATGTGGGATGGAGAATACAGAAGTGGAAAAGGGCACTCGTTGTTGTGGGAAAAGCAAAGGGTTTCTTCAGTGGTGCACATGAGACAGGCACTAGGATTATTTATGCATGTGTTCTTTTTTTAAAAAAGGAAAAATAATATTCTGAGAAGTACTGTGAAGGAGGCACTAGACAGACTGTGAAGGGGCGCTATGGGGATCAGAAAGTATAAAAATCAAGAGTGTGTATCTGATGGGATTCAGACTGGGTTGACGGTGGAGAGCTGACAGTTGGATGAAACAATTGGAGGAGTCAGTGAGGATGTGTACTGGTTGCCTGAACTGGTTGAAGAGCAGGGTCTGACATAACTGAGACTAAATATCATTATGTGGTTAGAATAAGGACTGGAACTTGTTAAAACATTTACAATTGTACAAGTTATAATAAACCACATTAATTCTCTTGTGGGCCAGCATAGTGTGGTTGTTTGAGCATTGGACTATGACTCTGAAGACCAGGGTTCAAATCCCAGCTCAGCATGTAAACCCACTGGGTGATCTTGAGCAAGTTACACTCTCTCAGCCTCAGAGGATGGCAATGACAAACCCCCTCTGAAGAAATTTGCCAAGAAAACCCATGATAGGGTTGCCATAAGTTGAAAATGGCATGAAGGCACACAGCAACTACAACACTTTGTTAACTCCAACTCAGACTGCCTTTTTTTTCAAAACCTTAAATCAAGGGGTGGTCATGCTTACCATAAAGCACACAAAGCTAACACACAAACAAGTCCACACTGAGGTCACCTGGATGCCCAGGAACCCAATCCAGAGGAGAGGAGAACTGAGGGAACAAAAGCAGGGTGAGTGGCAGGATTCCCATCGGTTGGAACTGCAAAACTACCCTGAGAGAAAGCATCTGTCACAAGTATGATTTGCCTGTTGTATTCCATAGTATACATTTGTTTATTTTGAATAATTGAGCCTCTTCACCTGTTGTAGCATGTGGCAGAGGATTTGGGATAGAGTGCCAAACAAGACAGCTATGCAGCACAGAAACTCTTGGTTGTTCAAACTTTTTTTCTTCTCCTCTCTCTCTAGCTGCTGTAATTTCAACAGGTCCCCTTCTCTGTAACCAAAATGGGAAAGTAGTTTGTTTCTCATTATATATATATATATATATATATATATTCAGTAATCACATCAGCAAGTTTCCAGAGTCTGAAAAAGTTATCTTTTGGAACTGCTAGTATCAGAATCTCCCAGCCAGCATGACAACTGGGTGATTGGGGGAACTCTAATCCACAAAGTAACTTTTGCAAGGTCATATTAACCTCATGAATTTTTAATTTATTAATCATATGAGAGAAAAAACACACAGCAGTTTTAAAGAAAAAGATGTACTTTTTGTTTTTAGAAGACATGAAAATGTCACGGGTTTATTCTTTATTTATTTATTTTGAATAAATATTTATTTTACATAACATAAACACAAACACCTAGATAAACAACATCACTAATTTTTTACAATAACTAACGAACAAAAACTAAACATATATTCTAAAGTGGCTTCCTTGCCTCTATTTCTTGATTTCTTTTGAATCTTATATCGTCTTTCCATCATTAGGTTTAATCTTTAGAAGAAACATGTCCTTTTTTACTTACACACAGAATGGAATGCCTCTTTTAAGAATCCATTTGCCACGTGTAGTTTCCAGAAATACATGTATTGACTTAAAATGTTTTTTTTTAAATATTCTGACCAATGTAATTGGGAGGCACCTTTTAGTCAATCAAGGTATGAGTGGGCAGCTATGGAAGACTCAGGGATCAATATCCCAATCTCAAAAGGTGCTTCAGGCTCCACCAAGCCTGAAAGTAAGGCTCAGGTGTTGTAGTAAATGCTGGAAGCTGCCCTCTCTCCATTCTTCCTTAGGATTTTGTGCAACCAGGCGAGTCAGATACAGGTCGCTGTGCCCCTCGGCTGGAGTTGGAACATCGTGGCTGCCGCCCAAGTGAAATTGTGGACCCTCGTGGCAAGCAGAGTATACTGGAGAACAGGCCCTTGAGTAACAGCACACAACACCAAACCATCACTCAGCTGGCACCTCAAAAAATTGCTCTGCAGCTTCGGCCTGGTATGTCATTCAAATAAAAAGTATGGATAGTGGCTTTTCAGGAGGGCGCAGGGATAAGGATGTTTGTTTTTACCAGAATGATCTGGGTGTAAGCACTGACCTGTCCTTCTTTTCTAGAGAAAATTCATATACTGCCTATTTTAGAGTAACATCCAATGTCAGGGCAAGTGTATCTGGACATAGCATTCCAGTTGTAGAAATTTAGGAATATCTCAAACAGCATGAATATTATCAATATGTATCTAATAATTGGACAAGCCCTCTAGTAGTGGCAATGATAAATATTAGTTGATACAATCATTAGGTCATGAAGAGCTGTACAGCAATTATATTGCAGCAATGCTATGTTTATTTTTCTTGTTCATTATATTTGAAAAATAAATCTAAGAGGGTCTGTCCAATTGCTACTGTGTATGTACTGGTGATTTCATTGTTATTAGATCTTGTTTTGAATTTGCTTCCCTTTGTTGGGTGAGATTCATGGTTTGGATAAAAACAAGAAAATGATATATAACTAGCTTGATTAAAATGGGCAACTTTTGTTTAAAAGCCTGAGTAAATAAAAATGTTTGGGTGAAGTTTAGTCTAAAATTTGGGGCTAAATGATTATATCGTTGGGGCTATGTGGACTTTGGGGATAGCTTCCATAAGCTGGATACTACTGCCCCCAAAACATCTCTTTTGTAGCTTAATAGAAAATATTGGTAGAGAAGGGCAAAAGATCTCAAGTAACAGGCAGGCTGATATGGGAGTAGGTGTTTGGATACTTGTGTGAATGTTTCATCACTTACAAGACCACCAAATGGATAGGTAGATAATATAGTATCTTTGTTGTAGCACTGGGTTTCCTCTTTTTATGCCACTTCTTTCTTTCTTCCTTCCTTCCTTCTTTCCCCACAGGGGAGGAGCAGAGTTTTATAGTCCGCTTCAAACGGGCTGAAGGTTATCCTGTTGACCTGTACTATCTTATGGACCTGTCCTACTCCATGAAGGATGATCTGGAGAACATCAAGAGACTGGGAAGTGACCTGCTGGCTGTCCTACGCAATATTACTACCTCTGCAAAGATTGGTATGCAAGATTGGTATAGTCAAAACTGTTATGGTGGGTGGGGTGAGGGAGGGCATAGTGTTGGCATTGTAAGTCAGAGCAACTAAACTGCTTCTAGTAAGGTTATTTAACTTTTTAAAAAGTTTTTTTTTCAAAAGGCAGAATAGAAACATAATAAGTAATTAATTCAGCTCACGAGCCAAAATTGATTCTCCACCTCTGTTATCCATATTTACTTAGGAGTAATTAAAAGTAAGATTATAGCTTCTGGACATGATCCAGTCAGATGTAAATGTTTCTAAGGAGTGTATCACACAAGGAAAGAAAGTGGAAGTTCAGCTGGATAGTAATGCCTTTCTATGTGCCTTACCGCGTGACATCATAGTTATCCAGTTCTGTTCCTGTGGGAGATGGTCGTAAAAAGCGACTCTTTTTTTCTAGCTGGAAAAATCCATTTGATGAAAAACATGATGTAAGGTATGTAGAAAGGCACTACTATCCAGCTGAATGTCCTCTTTCTTTCCTTGTGTGAAAAGCACAAGTCCAATTCTAAGTGAGTTTCCTAATAACTAAGTCCTACTAAATAGGAATAACTACCTATCAAGTGTGTTTAGGATTAAACTGTAAACCCTGTTGATTTCAAATGTAGGATAGTTCACCTGTGCTTAATTGGCCCCATTTAAATAAGATAAACTTCAAAATATTTATCTTTCCATTGGATTGTATCCTTTTTAGGGTTGGAAAGAATATATGCTATTATTCATTTCCTGGCCAAAAATGCATTTCCAGAAACTCAAGAAACCTGGTTGGGAAGAATTACCCAGTGATGAGAATTTTGCTCAGTTTTTGCCTGGTATCTGGACATTACAAAGTTATTTCAGAAAATCATTCTGCACAGAAACATGTGTGAGTTTCTGCAATATCCATGGTTTTTAAAAAAAATATTTTTCACACAAACAGTTTCTAGATAGTGACATGGATGGCTTTTGTTTTGTATTAGATTGCTGTTTTTGTGCTATTTGCACAAAATAGCAGTCCTATTCACACAATGGTGTTTTTGTTGAAGATTGCTCTTTTCTGTGCCAAACAAAAGAAGAGAAAAGAAAATTGATCTTTTACTATAACTCTGGGGTTATGGGCACTTGGCTATTTTTTATTTTATTTTATTTTGTTTGCTTGTTTGCAAGATTGCTGGAGGTATTTCTTTTGTGGACAAAAAATGAACAGAAAACAGTAATCTTGTGCCACCAACAACACACATTTGGCTAGCGGGAGACAATGCTTTTTGTCTAACATGCCCCACATACACATACACAATTCTCATGCAAAATTATTCTCATGTATTTCTGTGCAGAATAATTTCCTGAAATACTTTGGGATGTGTGAATTTTCAGTGAGAACTGCTCATTTTTTTTGTTTTCCCCCACAGCTGGGGGGGGGGCAATTTTGGAAATCATTTGTCTTCACTCACAAGAATGAAAGAATTGACTATTTACATCCATATGCATTACTTTCGTCTTTATTTTTATCATAATATTGTTTTAATTAAAACTGAAACATTTAATCAAGAGTGCTGGAATATTCCTGAGAGGGAGGGTATTACACTCCCAAACCACTTATAACTTGATTGGCATGAATTTGTGAGATGATGGAGAGCTGAGGTGTTACTGGATTTTGAAGAAGAAGGAAGCAGATCGTGGTAAGAAATGCACTGATGAAAATCCCAGAATCTCTGCATTTTAGGGTTTGGCTCCTTCATTGACAAGACAGTGGTGCCCTATGTGAGCACAGCGCCTTCCAAGTGGCAGAACCCTTGCCCACACTTAAATGAGAACTGTCAATCACCATTCAGCTATCAACATGTGCTGCCGCTCACAGACAATGCCAGTGAATTTGAGAGCAAAGTCAGCCAGCAGCGTATCTCAGGTAACCTGGATGATGCTGAAGGAGGTTTTGATGCCATCATGCAGGCAGCCATCTGTAAGGTGAGACGATAGCAACACCATGGATATATCTGTAAAAGCTGACACATGATTGGGAGGTGCACATAGGCTCCCATAACAATAACTGGTGCAAGCTAATCAGGACTATCTTAAATCCCACTGGTTTGAGAGGTAGCTCCACCTTTTAATTTTTTTGTTTAATCAATAAAAATAATTAATTTCACATTCTTGTTTCTGAAGTCTAAATGGTGAATTCTGAAGACAAACGTTGATAGCAACACCCAGGTTCTAGAATTGCTTAATGGGGCAGATCTTACAAATTTTATCCAGTTTTGTTTAGGTTCTGTTAACAGGCGTCCTGAATCTCATGCAGCATTTTGTACACAGATAGAGATGCTTCCTAAATGAATATGGATGTGATGCTCTAGCCTGTGTGAATTGTATTGGAAGACTTGTATGAATAAACTGTGATGCTACTTCCTTTCTTTTCCCAGGAGCAGATTGGCTGGCGTGAAGTAACAAAGCTACTGGTCTTCACATCAGATGGTGCCTTCCACATGGCAGGGGATGGGAAGCTGGGTGGAGCCTATATGCCCAATGATGGGCACTGCCACCTAGATGTCAATGGTCTGTACACTAAGAACCACCTCTATGTAAGTCTTTCTTGGTCCTTTTGAAATACAGAAGAGGTAGCAATTACTTTGTGGGACAAAGAATAATAGGGAGTGATCTCCATGGCAGTGGCATCCCAGAAGCTCAGGACTATAGGTCCCAGAATCCTCCAGCCAGCATGGCTAGTCCTCCAAACTCGGGGATCAGACTCATTCAGACAGTATATGAACCCTTCCATAATGATTGAATTGGAGTTGTGAGATAACAAAGAGATGGTTTTCCTTCATGGGCACCTGGACTGAATAAAAAGCACAAGGGGGAAGGTTGTTGGGCAATGTAAACTACTGCCACCATTGGCTATGGTGGAAATATATCCATGCCATCTGTATAACTTGGATGACAAGGGAAAGGGCTCTTGTACAGATGTAGAGCTTCTGTTTACAAAGAAACAGACCACCCCAGATGGTGGTCCAGTAAGGGTCTCCCTTTGCAAGTTGGAGATCTGTATGCCTGAATCAGTGAGCACAATAAGCCCTTTTCCATGATGTCTAAACATGCAGGCATTGATGAATTATTGAAAAGGAGTGGCTATGACAGAGGCTAGCTCACAACCCCACTCCCATGCTCTTTTTGTATGGTGGCAGGATGAATCTTCAGTAAATGTCTGTCAAATGTTTTTGTGTTAAAAAAGGTAAAGGTATTCCCCATTGACAAGGTTGTCAAGTCATGTCCAACCGTAGGGGCAGTGCTAATCTCCGTTACTAAGCCAAAGAGCCAGTGTTGTCAGAGATGACTCTGTGATCATATGGCCAGCATGATTACACAGAATGCTGTTTGCCATCCCACTGAGAAGTGGTACCTATCTATCTACTTGCATTTGCATGCTTTCAAGCTGCTAGGTTGGCAGAAACTGGGACTAGTGACAGGAGCTCATCCCATCATGCAGCAACCGGGCCTCAAACGGCCAACCTGTTGATCTTGCAATCAACAGTCAACGTCTTACCCACTTGAGCCACTGTTTTGTGTTAACCTCCCTAAAATATTGCAGTGTGAATTCCTTCTGTTCAGGATGCTCCATGCCATTCTTTCTCTTGTTCTGTCACTTTAAAACACATAGCCACTGAGCATGCTCAGTCTTCATTGGTACATTGGTCAGGAAAAGATGTTACCCTCCCTTAGGGTTTTTTTTTTAAAGTTCTGTGTGTATATTTCTTCAAAGCTTGGGAATTACTTATTATCTTCACAGATCCTTAATCCTCACATTACTTAAGGATCTTCACAGATAGAATGAATTTACTATTAGTATATAGCAAGGATGGCGAACTTTTGGCTCAACTTCCAAAAGAGAGCCTGACTGATGGCAAGAGTCTACTCTACATGTAAGCATGTTATGTGAATAGGTGTGGATTTTTGCCCCTTTACATCCACATTCAGTTGTCTCCTCCTGAGTCCATCCTGCCTATTTTAATCTACGTGTATTCTGTCAGTCACACAGAGTGCCGTTGCAAATTAAAATGGTGGACAGGAAGAAAGTGTCTGTGAATTATTTGCTCCCACAAATAATTGGCCACTGCACAGTTTTTTCAACTGTCAATCAAAGAATGCAGACATATCCATTTCCACTTCTATTGTCACTATTCCTGCTGGTGTTATCGTTGCATGTGGTCTCTGGCTAGCAAAAAGCTTTGGAGTGCTGCATGGCTTGTGTTGCAAACCACAATTGCTGTTTGAAAAGTTTTTGATCAAAAATGTAGTTTTCATCTTTTCTCACAGAGCAATAAAACATATAAAGGCTTCATTGGTGTTTAGGTAAACAACCCATGAACTATCCCTTGTCCTCCCTCCCTAACAGATTAGCACTGTACTTTTTTCCAGTCACCTGTTATTTGGATCCCTTTGGTTATTGTATGCTGCAAAGTTTCCTGAAAATGATATTTATTTTTTTATGATGTTAACCACCCCATGTGCTTTCTCCAGCCTTCAGCCCTTTTTGTTGCATTTTGCTGGATCTTAAAAATCCCCCATTGGGTTTGAAGTTTGCATGTATACATTTGTATATATGCATTCTCTGCAACATTGCCAAACTATGCACAATATCCCGATCACACACACACACATTCGATGCCATAATCATTATTAGGACAAGTTTTCAATAGTTTGAAGTTAGAGTTACATAGCTAAGGACTTTTAACTTTTTAATTGCTTATCATCTTCAGTAGTGAGGTAAAGAAAGTATTTAAATGTGGAAATTGAAAGCCAGTTTCAAACAGGCCATTTCAATTTGAAAAAATTATTAAAAAATGTTGAAAAATGTCAAACAGAATAGGCAAACCCTATATGCTCCTAGCTAACCAAAAACAAAAAAACAAAAACAAAAACAAAAAAACAAACAAAAAAAAAACCAAAGGAATCTGTTAACAACCACCCATTCTCTGCCAAAATGCACTGCCATGTGAAGGCATGTGAATCAAACAGTCAAATATCCAGTAATGCATACTCTCACAGATATTCTGGTAAAAGCTGCAAATTGTTTTCTGTGGAGATGGAGGAGTTTTTTTGCCTTCCTTCTGCAAAAAGCCTGAACACCTGCAAATCAGGTATGGCAGGATCGCATTCTATTTGCATAGAATGTGAATGAATTTCATCATGTAGACTGGCCCAAGAATTGGTGGCATTCTAAGCTAAGCCATTTGGAGTTTTCCAACTGTCACATGTAAGATGCTAATGTCTTAGTACAGGTGTAATACTACTCAACTGCTTTACTATGACTCATCCCTCTCTTTTTCTCTCCCCCCTCCCTCCACATTTTGTGTGTTCTTACTTCTTCTCCTTCTCCTCACAGACAGGCATCCTCCCTCCATTTGATTTCTGAAACTAAATATGGCTACATGTGGCATGGATCACTGTAGTGGTTTTAACAGGACAGACATAATGGTGGCCACTATTAGCTTCATAACTGAAAGACAGAAAAGGGGAGGAGGGTGGTGAGGAAGGAAGACAAGGGAGAGGGAGAAGAGTGTAAGGCTTCTGTCTCTGAGAATCAGACAGTGATGGCTTTGGAACTTGCACAGAACATGTACTCTTTACAACAAAGCTCTGTTGGTGAAGAAATGACTTATGAAAATAAATGGGAAGACACCCTTTCGACTTCTAATGGGTATTAAGATTCCTCTTGAAGACATTTCAGGCTCCGTCTCTTTGCAGGACTACCCCTCAGTTGGGCACTTGGCTGAGGTGCTTTCTGAAGCCAACATCCAACCCATATTTGCTGTGACTGGTTCCAGGCTTCCAATGTATGAGGTGAGTGCTGAGCTGGAAGGGAGAGGAATGGAAGGATATCTGAGAATGTGGGCAGATCACTGTGTCTTACTCTCTCCCTTTCCTTTCCTCTCTAGGAGCTGAGCAAATTAATCCCCAAATCAGTGGTTGGGGAACTAAAGGAGGATTCTAGCAACGTGGTGCAGCTTATTGCAGATGCCTACAATGTGAGGAAGATCAGAGATAGCAAGTTGGGCAAACCCTTTGGGAGGTGGGAAAAGCCACAGCAGACCCACTGAGCACAACCATGTAAAGTACCCCAGTGTGACATTGTCCCAAGACTGAAAAAGACAGATTTACAGAAAGTAACTCATTAAGCAAATATCTGAGTTCAAATTTTCTGAATCACAGAATTTCCTACCTTGCAGCACATGCTCTTGTTACCCAAAATGATGGTGGTGGTGGTGGTGGGGAACTGAGGGTTCCCACCAAATATCAGTGTTACTTTAAATTTTGAGGAATTTAGCTTTGCAAGAGGCTGGGTAACCTTTAGGACTGTTGTATCTGTTTATACCAGTAATAATTGAGGACTCAAGGGACCTTATCACACGGGGTCCCAAGCAGAAGATATCCAAAGGCAAT
>CM034703.1:161670598-161681566 GCA_020142125.1 Phrynosoma platyrhinos
AGCCTTCGCTTATTTTTCGCTTCCTGGCCAGCGTTTGATAAGGCCCAAGGTGTGGGTGAGTTAAGGTTTTATTTAGAGAATATGTAGAGTGCAATCACACAAACAATGGCAATACACATACACAGTAGCAATTCACACACACACACACACACACACACACCATTCAGAACTAATTTAAATGGAAATATGGAAAAGGAATAGCAGAGTTTGAGGGTTCAAATGGGGGTGATAATTACCTGTCCAATGAGTAGACCATGGAAAACTGAAGTGGCTCAGATTGGGAGGTCTGAAGGTGGTGCAATTTCATACACGGAGGGCAACCGGACACAACTGTATGCATACTGTGAGCACACATAGACTAGGCTTCTGAGACCCATACTTATAACTAAAATCTAGCTGCAAGCAGTGGACTGTGTTGTCAGGTAACAAAGGCTGGGTGTTCTTTCCCAGGGATCAGCAATGGTAGATCATTTTAATTTTAGTGTAACAAAAACAGCAATTGGATCAGCATATCCCCAGGATGGGTTGACAGGGAAGTTTGGCTGGGAACATAACAGTGGGGCAGACAGAGAGGTTGGCTTCCTGTTTTGGGTGCAAGGAGATCATTTGTCTCATGTTGCAAAAAGAAATGCAGATGACTTAGTACATCCATTTATATTTGATTGTATTATTATTATTATTATTATTATTATTATTATTATTATTATTATTGCGCCATATGGTTTACACAGCACTTTACACATTACCTTGATGTGTATATGCCTCAAACAATGCTCCCTTTCTCCAGGGAACCTTGTCTTCGGACATGAGATATGAAATATGGGGACCCTAAAATACCTCACGGGGTATGCAGAGTGTGCTAATACTCTTAAAGGTGGTATCATACTCAAAGGACCTTATCACACGGGGCCAAAAGCAGCAAGAATCCACTAAGAATCAGGCGCTATAGCGCTATACATTCCCGTGTGATTACACGACATCGCTCAAAATCCGCTAAGAATCAGGCGCTATAGCGCTATAGTTTTCCGTGTGATTACACAACATCGCTCAGAATCCAGCAAGAAACCGCTCGGAATGCAACATCATTCACATTCTTTTGAATGCCTGGTTTCAGCGGGCATTGCAATAGCGCGAGCTTATCCATAGCGCTATTATAGCGCTAGTGCCATATTTATACTAGCGCTATAGTACTGCAATGATGCTCATATCGCTTTCTTGCCACTTTTGAGAGCAGTGTGGGATAAGGTCCAAAAAGGGATAGGCTTTGAGGGGATTCTATGCTCCTTGTGCTATTGCAGTGCTGCAGCCTCCAAAAGACATAAAAGGAACAAGATCCTAACTATATAGTTCTCTCCACAGAGTCTCTCATCCACTGTGAACCTGGAGCACACTTCAGATCTCCCTCCTGGTATCTCAGTTGCTTATGATTCACATTGTGGTGACTCAGAAACATACGGGCGCACAGAGGGTGGGGAATGCTTTGGCGTGCACATCAACCAATTGGTGAGTGATTAGTTCCATGCCTCCCATTAGTTGCAACACTTGGAACAAGCCTGTGACTTGTGCTGGTAGGAAACTATTTTGGGGTGGTTGGGGGCAGATGTCCATCACCTGTCCTTCCCAAGCCAGGTGGCATTGTTAGTTATGTCCAGACCCACTGAAGTGCCAGGTTCAGATTTTCCACTTCATCTTCCATGTTTGCTTTTCTTCTCTTTTATCTGCATAGGAAATAGGGAAGAAGAGCCAAGCCAAGCAGAGGAGTGTGGCGATCCCTGCTCTCAGAAATGCAGGGATCCCCTTCAGGGTAGCCAGAGGAAGAGTTGGGCTCAGAGGGGATGGAGTCCATGATGGATGAAGAGGTGCTTTCCTGCAGCTCCGCAGGGACTAATAGGGAACCTTTCCTGATGCAAAGATGAACAGTAGTGGTAGGGCCACTTTCATCTCATTTGCTTGCCTACTCTAGGTACAATTCACAGTGAGGATAAAGGCCACCACCTGCCTACCTGGGCCCCAGAAAGTAGTGCTACGAGTGCTGGGAGTAGGTGAGGAGCTGCAGGTAGACCTGGAAACAACATGCAAGTGCCAATGCAGAGACACCCAACCCTATGCAGATCACTGTTCTGGTGGCCATGGCAATATTACCTGTGGTGTCTGCCGGTATTTATTTCTTACAATCCTTTTTTGGGGGGAAACTTCCTTTCTATATAATTTTTTGGGGAAAATAAATTTCCAAGCAACTAACAGCATAATTGTAATTAAATAGTACAATCAGAACATACCAGAAATTACAACTAGATTTGTAAAAACATTATGAACAGTAGTGTGTTAACCATTCCTGCTGGATGAAGCCAGCTTTACACAAAGTCGGAAGAGAAAACATAGGTAGGTCAACCTCTTTTGGCGTATTCCAAAGGGCAGCTGTGGACTACAATTTCCAGGCTGACAAGGGGTGATGGGAGTTGTCATAAAATACATCTAGGGGGTACCCATGTGAGGAAGGTTGCAACAAAAATATTCACCCCTCTTTGTGTTGGGTTGAACACTAATTATTTTTCAATTAGCTGACCTTGAATTTTATTATTATATGAGGAAAAATAATTACTCTGTTCAGCTTTCAGATCCTATTGTTCAGACTTCTAGAAACCTCTGTTCATTGCACATTAATTATCTTCTTTTCCTTCCTGAAAAAGCCCAAATGCATTTGCATTTCTTCAGAAGGAAGATATTTCAAACTCTTTGATGTGCTGTCTACTGTTCAGGATGAAAGAATAGGCTTCTTTGGTGAAGAAAAGGCTGCTCTAAAACATTGATGGTGAACATTGTAGCCCTCTAAATGTGACTGGGCAGCAATCCCATCATCCTTTCTTAATGGAGAGGCTGGCACAAAGACAGAGAGACTGGAGGTGATGGTAGAGCAATTGGCCTGATATAGCCTGTTGAGGAAGTGAGGAACTGGCTATGATGGGAGACTTTCAGCAGCTCTCTTTGACTCCCTCCATCACCCCTGAGCATCTTTTCTGTTGTTCCAGCTGCCAGGAGGGCCATGTTGGTAGGCTTTGCGGATGTAAGCAAGAGGAGCTGGTGGATCCAGAGGCCATGTGCCGAGATGTGAATGACACAGGTCCTGTGTGTAATGGCAAGGGTCAATGTGTGTGTGGAAAATGCCAATGCAATGCTGCAGCAAGTGGACCCCTTTGCAAGTGTGACAACACTGCCTGTGAACGGCACAATGGACAGCTCTGTGGAGGTGAACATAATGCAATATCATATAAGATTGTATCTTTTTGTAACCTTGCAAATTCTGGATTATATAATCATTAGCTGCACAATGGGATACAAACAAGGAAGACACTGACACTGTTGTAAACCTATACATGTCTACTCAGAGGTAAGCCCCACTAAGTTCAGTTAGACTTGTTCCAAGCTTAATATGTATATAGCAGGTATGCAGCTCCCTGGGGTTAAGGAGCTGCGTTGGACCCTTCACAATGTTTTTTGGGCAGCATTCTTACATCAGCCCTGCTGCCGAAGTTGCTGCTGCCGTCAAAATTCAGCAGAAGTGTAAGGCATAAGAAAGGGTCATCCTGAGTCATGCCCTATGAAAGCAAGAACCACAGTGTCTGTTACAGTTTTTTCCAGCCGATCTGAAAAGCAAACCACCAGTAGCACAACAAAAAAGCAATAGGCAGGAGGTGAGCAGCAGAGGAGGTAGTGATGCTCTGGGGAGGGGAAGCAGTACTGTTAGAAGATATAGCGGAATATAGTTTTAAGTGCGTTTCTTGGTGGCTGATGCTGTATTTGGTTGCAGTGTTGGGCTTTTGTGCAAGGGAAAACATGAGTCAGTAGGTGGGGAGAATCCTGCATATCCTCATGGAGGGCTAAAGGCACCCCGTGGGCCATGTGCTTCCCACCTTGCTGTATAGGTTTTACTACCATCATATTATCTTGCTTTCATTTGTTTTAATGGGTTGGAAAGCAGTTAGCTAATCCCCAGTGTACAGTCTGTACTATGCATGAAAGACATAGAATGGGGGTATGGAGCACAGAACTCCACTTTTTGATAACTCAACTTTTCTTTAAAAGAAGTATATTTCTAGTCCTTGGGGTTGTGAACATGTATTTAAAAGCAGCCTTCCTTAGCTGGGGGTCCTCCAGACATCTTGAACCCCATAGCCCACCTTTCCTGGCTAGTGACCATTGTGTTTGGGGATGATGGGAGGTGGAGGCATCAGAATGGGCAGGCAGGATGCCTTCTAACATATCAGCAGTCCAAGGTATGGCTGAATAAAATCTATAACTATGTATAGGTGGAATGACTCTTGCAAGGAAACATTTTGGTTGTTCCAATAAAGGTATCACTGTTTAGTTCATTTTTGATGTTCTTGGAAGGAAATTTGTGATGCTGACTGATATCTCCCCCTGCTGGTAGGCAATGGGCAATGCAGATGTGGAAATTGTGAGTGCCATCGAAACTACACTGGCAGCGCCTGTGAATGCAGCCTGGATACCAGTGGCTGTATGTGGGATGGCGCTGTATGCAGTGGCCATGGGCGCTGTGTTTGCAACAAATGTCACTGTGATGATGGCTGGTTTGATAGCCACTGCAGCCACTGTGCAAACTGCCAGACGCCCTGTGAGGAACACAGGTGAGACTGGGTCATGGACTTAGGGGAACAGATGAAGCTGGACAGGGGAGGGGGAGTTGCTAGTCTCAGTAGGGGCATGCTTCATCTGCTTTGTAATGGGTAATGCTGAAAGATGGTTAAGGGGCTCTGACTTCTCAGATATTGCTCTAACTGTGGCCAGATGGTGTGTAGTACAGAGCATAAATGGCAACCCCCAGTGTATTCTTCTGCTACATGTTTCCCTACAATTTTGGAGAATGTCCTCAATATATAGTTAGTTACCTCTTTTAAGGGACATACATTTAACTAAAACTGTCATCTAGGTGATAAAGTTGTATGCCAAGAGGAGGCAACATGATAGCAGAGGCTGCAGGCCCTGTGACAACAATAAGGGACTGAAGTGAAAGTTGGGCCTATCAAGAGATGATGATGATGGTGGTGGTGGTGGTGATGGTGATGATGGTGATGATGATGATTTTCTTAGCTGCCTCTCCCCATGGATCAGGGCAGGGAGCAACAACAATTAACAGATAAGCAGCATCAGTAAAAAGACATCAGTTAAAACACACATCAATTTAAAAGGACAAATAAGATGTCCACATTTAAAATTCATCATTTAAAATCCACAATATAAAAATCATCTGGATAAGCCTGCCAGAAGAGACTGGTCTTTAATGCTCTTTTAAATTCAGACTGCATATTTAGTGGTCAAATCTCTGCTGGCAGGTCATCCCAATCTCAAGGCAGCTGAAGAAAAAGTCCTCTGGCTGATAGTTGCCAACCAAGAGATACAGCTGCCCTTCTGAGTCGCTTGGGAACTGTCAGCTGTCTACCTCCCAACAGAGATGGCTTTTACCTGCATCCCTGCCCCTGACACACTATCCTTGCGTGAAAATGTACTTTATGCCAGCATAAGTCACCAACAGGATTCCAGCCATATGCACCACCATGTGCCTTCAATCTCTTTTTGTGCAATTCAATTAACTCCAAGTATTGCCTCAAATTGTTGGCAGTGCTGTAAATGGCAGTTAAATAGCAGGAGAGGTGTAAATAGGGGCTTACTTTAGAGGTGCTTGGTGCTTACTGTAGAGGCTCTGGAACATAGCAGAGAGCAGAAGCAAATTTCCTTTTAATAGAGAGGGAATGGCCCTCCTGATGGTTGCGAACTGAAGCTTCACGATCCCTCATTAGCTATTCTGGCCAAGGCAGAGGGGAACTGCAGTCTTAACAAACATCTGTAGGCCTAGAGAAATCCTACACTTGAAAGCATGTGCTTTGAACTCCATACAGCAGGCCTGTAGTGCAATTAACCTCTTAGTATCCTATGTATGATGAGTAAAACTTCATCTGGTGTACACTTTCATGCTCTAGACACAACTGCCAAAATGGAGAGAACCCCCTACCCCACACTGAATGGGTGGCATAGCTCTGGCCTCAGATATCCTTGTCTCATGGGGCCAAATGCTTCCATCTTCGGGTAGAGCAGGGGTAGGCAACCTTTCTCCTTTAAGGGCCAAGGGACTTCAGCTCCCAGAATCCCAGGAGCTATTGGCCAACATGGGACTATTGGCCAACATGGCCGAGGCTTCTGGGAGCTGAAGTCCCTCGGCCCTTAAAGGGGAAGGGTTGGCTACCCCTGGGGTAGAGATTGTGGCTGGAGGCAAAAACTATGTACATTGGGGGAGTGGCAGGAGGAAAAGCACAAGGTGAATGTTATCTGAGGGCTGCTCTTTATTTTGACAGGGCCTGTGCAGAGTGTAAGGCCTTTGGAAGGGGGCTGCTAAGTGGGAACTGCAGTACTGCCTGCAACCAGACAGTGAGAGTGTTGGCAGCCCCCACCATGAATGAGCAATGGTGCCAGGCAAAGGCAGAAGACGGCAGCCTCCTCACCTACTTCATTGAGAGAGATGAGACAGGCAGAGTCACCCTGCTGGTGAACAGCAAAAACGGTGAGTAGAAAGGGAACACAGAAGGATGGGTGGGAACTACATGACTTTGAACACAGTTTGCAAGAGGGAGAGGGCAACAACTGGAGAGGGCTACTGCCCTCCTTTTTGCTTGCGGGCATCCCAAAGGCATCAGATGTTGGGCACTATGTGGAAGAGGATGTTGAAGTGTACAGGACTTTGGTTTGATCCAGCATAGCTGCTCTGATGGCGCAGTGGTTAAATGCCTGTACTGCAGCCACTCACTCATAGACCACAAGGCTGCGAGTTCAGCACTAGCCAGGGCTCAAGCTTGACTCAGGCCTCATCCTTCTGAGGTCGCTAAAATGAGTACCCAGCTGTTGGGGGGCAATGAGCTTACATTTGTAAACTGCTTAGACACTCCATAGCGCGGTATGAAGTGGTATTATATGAAGCTGCTTTGCTTTGCTTTATGTTCTAGTAAATGCAGAAGCAGCCAGTGGGGGTGAGGGTGGGGGTAAAGTGCCACTCACTGGCCACATGCAAACCTCCTTTTAAAAGCAAAGCCCCTTCTCTATGCCTAAAACAACCCACGGAGGGCTTAAAGTATGGAATTAAATGTTTATTTGGAGCAGGGTTTCTCAACCAGAACTGTTTCAACTGTGATTGAAAAAAGTAAACATTTGTTTTTCAGCTGCAGATACCATTTTTATGCAGGGTTTTCATAAAACCTGAAAATTATTTCAAGATTCCTTCATGGTAAAAAGGTTGAGAAAGGCTGACAGGGGGCAAGGGGGAGGATGGCAGGCCTTGTGCAGTTCTGCAAGGACTGGCAAGGGATATGTGTGTCCCACATACCTCAGAAAATTGTCCACTCCTGAAGCAGATCAAGCAAGTTATATCTCAGAGTCACATTAGTAGTAGGATAAGCTGTGCCTGAATATGGCTTGATAAAACACTGCCCTGATTAAGAGATCTGTATGGAAAAGCAGCCTTCTGCATGCCTTGTGATTAGTTCAATGGCCAGCTGACCATCACTGAATTGGCAGAAGGTGCCATTTGATGCTCTGCTTCCTACTCCATGGGTGAGGGGATGGATACTTGCCCCAAGGACTGATGAACTGACATAAGCTAGGCCAGGTCAACTTATGACTAGCATATGCTCTTTCCAATATGACAACTGAGTCCTCTTGCAGAGGTACATGTCCATGTGTCCACATCTTTCAAATTGTAACTCATGTTACAATTAAGATCTATAAAAACTCCATTACAGCAGACTGGATATTCAGGAGTCTTGTAGTGCTTCACTCCTTCATTGTGTCTAATGTTAAGACCAGCCCTAAATCCTTGGCATAAGGAGGTACTGCAAGCATGAATGTTAACAGATGGCAGGCACTGTATGAATGTGCACAAGAGTGGGAGTCATGAAGGAAAAAACTGAGAGAAGAAAAAGTCTTCTACAGAGCCTGCTAGGAGAGTAGCTTACTAGCCCAAGGGTTCCTTCAACTCCTTTCTCTCTACCTTATCAGAGACTAAGCAGACATTCAAACTAGTGCTGGGCCTGGCACTGGGGTTTGTGTTACTGGGGCTGATAGTCATCGTTGGATACCGCATCATTGTGGAGATCCATGACCGCAGAGAGTTTAACCACTTTGAAAAGGAGCGCAAAAGAGCCCAGTGGAACGAGGTCAGTGCTCCCAGATTCTTTCCTAAAGGCCATAGTTTGCCTCTTGGCCAAGCAAGCAAGTGGCATTACTAGGGGTATGCGGGGGTGAGGATCACACTGGGTGACATCCCAATAACAGGCGTGACACCCAGTCGGACCCACTTCCCACTTGCACCCCTTCTGGCTTTGCAGCGGCAGTGGCAAAAGCCTCATAAGAAGACCTCTGCCACCTCAGTGAAGGAGACAGCCAAGCATGCCCTTTTGGCTGCAGCCCCCCTCTACACTGGGTGACATGGGGAAGAGGCGTGCCACTGCTCATTTTGATTTTATTTTATTTACATGGTCTTTCTCCTAGCACAGACCCAAGGCTAAAAACAAGATAAAGCTACAAACCTGATAATAGATAATAACCTGTGTAATTGGAAAGTCAGGGAATGTGCACAGATTTCTGTGTGTTATATCTTGTTTGATTATAAACCACCCTCTTCCCCAGAATTTTTTTTTAAACTAGTACTTCTAATCAAAGCTCCTCAAAAAAGGCTGCACTTTGCCCACCTCTGATAGTCAGCATTTTCAAACTTGAGACCACCTTTAGTTCAAACATTTATTTAGCGATCCCCTGCCCTTTTGAATGCTTAGTATGTGCTGATTAGTAGTGCTACTACTGTGACCCATTGGTTCTTCTGCCTGTAGAACAAGTAGCTACAACTGCTGACTGATACAGATCAGAGAAAACGTCCATGGGTTTTTGGCATAGTTGAATGATAAGAAAAGCTGCAAGTTGCAGTCCAGCATCAAGAAGGCTGTACGTTACCCACCCCTGATATGGACAGTCACATAGTGAACCTCAGTGCATTTTAATGCTGCTCAAAGTTATTGATACTTATGATATCATATCATAAGTATCAATATGATACTTATGCAAGCTCTGGAAAAGTGATTTTAATATCTATTCCTGTTCTCCCAAGGTCAGTCTTTTTGGTTTACAGTCAACTTTGGCTATGTTACTTTAAGACATATGAAACTGTGGCCATGGTCCGACATCAGGAGGTGTAACAATGAGATGTAGTTAAACAGTCTCCTGTCCACCCCCCACCCAAAAAGCCACACCTTTTCTCAGCTGCAGCCCTCCTCCCAAAACCTGGCCATTTCCTGGTTAGTGAAGAGCAGGGGAAGCAGAAATTGTTTTCCTATAGCTAGAGGCACAATGATAGAAATATGTAGGGGCATCTAGGGTCCTCAGCCAGTCTCTGAAGATGCTGTCAATGCTCTGTGTCCAGATGTAGGGAAACAGTTGGATTCTTGTCTGCTGCTCTCCACTGACAAGGGCATGTCAGGTTTGTGGGGCTACAGCTGAGAAAAGGTGGGCTTACAGACAAGATTTTGTTTGCTGCACAGCCAGTAGTGAATTCCTACCTGTACAATGACCAAAAAAGTGAGTTGTGATAGCACTGCAGTTCAGCCCCTGTAAGATTCTCTGTTTGAGTCAAGACACAGGTGAAATCCCATTGATTCAGTGGGTTTAGTGTACTTGGAAACAGCAACAGTACTTGGAAACAGCAACAGTATCTTCCACCACTACCTACTTTTTCCAACTTCCTTTTATAGGTGAACAACCCATTGTTCCGGAGTGCAACCACCACAATCATCAATCCTAGGTACAACAAATAGAAGTATAATAGAAGTGAAAGTCTCACCCTTTCCAGCAAACCACTCTATCAGCCTTTGCTTCTCCCCAGCTGTCATCCAAGAGACATTTCAGCAGCCTGAGGAATCTTGTAATTTAAGAACTTATCTTACTCCCCCCCCTCTTCCTTCCCATCACCTTTTGTGTCAAGTCTTTTTGATGCCAAGTCTGAGGACACAGGCTGTCTTTTTTGTTGATGGTGATATATAAGCTGCTCTGAGTCTTTCCAGCTGTACAATGGGATCTAAAGGTTAGCTAAACAATGCAATGAAAACACAATTGAGGTAGAAAGTAGCTGCTGCTGGCACAGAGAGATGGTGTGTGTGCACCCCCATTTGGCTATGATGCTGTGCGGCCTTAGGCAAGTCCTTACCCCTTAGTTTGGCAGACCTGGTAACACAAACCCTATTTACATTAAAATTAAATTTTAATTTAATTAAAATACTTTAATAGCTAATGGAAATTTCATAATAAAGTGGTAAGCAAATAAAAGTACTCCTTGGCATTATGTAGCTCTCAGATTTTTCATCCCCTGCTTAAATGGGACGGATCAGAAAAAAGGAGTGCCAGAATCTTATATGATCTTTCTTCACTCAAGGTAAAATTGTGTACTTAGCTGCATATCAAGGGGCTAAGAAACTCTGTTAGTGAATTGTGAAGATGCATAACAGGACACCAGCAAGAGTGCCCCATGTGTACTGGCGCCCAATGCTATGCACATTGGTCCTGGTACATGTCAGTCCCTTTGCCAGCTCTGCTACATAGTTATGTAACAGCAGCCTCTACTGCAGGGGTCGGCAACCTACGGCCCCCGGGCCGGACGCCGTATTTACAGGCCCAGGTGGACCCCTGCCGCTGCTGCCGCTGCGGCACCTCCTCCACCTGTTTAGGGCGGCGCGCGACTGCGTGCGCTGCAGCCGGCATTTGGGTCTCCAAAATGGCGTCCACGACACGTTTGCGCATGCGCAGGATTTGTGCATGTACAAACGCGTTGCGGCCGCCATTTTGGAGACTCAAATGCCGGCCACGTCCCGTGCTGACGAAAGCGGGTGCAGCGGCGGAGCCGGAGGTGGCGGCGGAGCC
>CM034703.1:161689636-161727345 GCA_020142125.1 Phrynosoma platyrhinos
GGGGAATTCCACACCTTATGTGGAACCCAATTTCTTACTATGAAGAATTGAACCATCCCAATCAATTAGCTCTTTGCTACAACCACATCAATGTGACCGTGCAAACTACCAGCATCAACAAGAACATTTAAAAACAAGAGTCACCACCCTGCTGATTGAAACTGCTAGGGTTTCTTAATTTCACTTTCCTCATGTTCACTTCATCATGTTACAACTTTCTCTTGACACCATCATGTCTTCATGCTATGATCTGAATGAACAAGATTCATTCTGAAATTACTCTGGCCATTTTGTGCCTCATCCAGTGTCAAGACAGTGAAAGTCCGTAAATTTCACCTTTGTTCCTAGTCAATTTCACCTCCACGGCTAAGAAGAGCAAGAATCCTTTTACAAAGACACTCATTTCACTGTGGACCATTTCCAAATAAACTATCCTTTCCCTGGTGCTGCAGTCAACTTACTTGATGGAGTCTCTTTTGTCATTTAATTATGACTTTGAAGAACATGATGTACAGTCTGGCATCCAGTTAGTTAGTCCTAAACAAAGTCTTTCTATTCAATTGACTATTGAATGGTAAGTCAACACATAGGTAAATTCCAATTATTGAACAGGTCTCTAGTTAGGAGTCATGACAGGATTTAGGACAGTGATGGCGAACCCTTTAGAGACTGAGTGCCCAAACTACAACCCCAAACCCACTTATTCATCACAAAGTGCTGCAACCCTCTGGTTTTCTAATAACAAACTCTGGTGAACTCTGTGCTGGGATGATGGCACGTGTGCCCACAGAGAGGGCTTGGAGTGCCACCTCTGGCACGTATGCCACAGGTTCACCATCATTGATTTAGGACATGTTGTTCAAAAGATATCTGTTGAGGGGCTTCAATGACTTTACCATTCCATTTCAATTCAGTAGATGTCACACATCTGAATGAAGAAATTTTCCTGCCTAATACTAACATGCTGGATTTATTAGGCTATACACAATTCCTTGACATGCCAGTTTTCTGTGTGCAGCACATGATTTCTTTCATTAGTACAGTTAAAAAAAAAAGAAGATACAAAAAAACCCCCTCATTTTGCCATGTCATTCTGCTGATTTACTTCACTTTGGAGTGGCCACTGAAAATTATTGCTGAAAGCCCCATAAACATACAAGGAGGATCCATTTTTACATTCTTCCTCAAAGCACCTTATTCCTAGACATCTGAAAACTCTGCAATCCTTTCTCAGGGCACTTTACTTGAGGAACATGAGATATGTTTACAGAGTAAAACATTCCTCCCTTGCAAACAATTCTCCTTCAGGGTTGAGGTGTATCATAACCTAGCAGGCAGACATGATAACTTGCAGAAGAAGATGAAACAGAAGGTGGCTGCATGCCAACTGCACAAAGAAGATGGCTGTGATGGAAAAACAGGAAGCCACCTTCTCCCCGCACAGCCAGCCACATTTTCTCTACCTACCACCTACTCCCACTATATCCAGGTTCTGAGAAAAACCTCAACAAAGATGATGCACAAGTCACTGTGTGAGGTTAGACCCACCTCATTTAGGAAAGACAGCTTACAGAGTAATGTCAGCATTCTACCGTGTATCACCTAGAATAAAAGTTTTCTTTTGCTAGTGTTTTCAGTGAAAAACATGGAGGTTAGGGGTGGAGGACCCTCACGACTCCGAAAAAAAAATATGAATAATAGGGGGGACAGGGACTGGTGATTGCACATGCATCCCTTCCGAAGACTCAAAACAGCTCTAGCAAGCTGAGGCGCTGGAAGGGCAGGGGAGTGCACTGTCCGCTTCTTTTTTCATTTCCAAGACCTGAGAGAGGTCTGGGGGCCTCTCTCAAGCCTTGGAAACAAAGGAAGAAAGGTGCTTTGGCCGCTTCTTCTTTCATTCCCAAGGCATGAGAAAGGTCTGGGGGACCTCTCTCGAGCCTTGGAAATGAAGGAAGGAGGGCACACTGGTTGCTTCCTCCTTCGCTACCAAGGCTTCAGGAACCTAAATTATTCCCGAGTCCCTAGCTATGTGTCCGCTCCCGACTGTTCTCTCTGTCCTGGGAGGGATGGAGAGGGAGGAGTGTGCGTGTACACAGCTAGGGACTCATGAATAATTGAATCCGCAAAACCCAAAGGCGCAAATCCAGAGGAATGACTGTAGATTGAAGACTATCAAATGGGTTTGCTAGTCAAATATTAACCGCAGGCTGAAGACTTCCTCATTCCGCAGCACATACTGTCTTGTTGGCATCCTTTTTTTTTTTACAAGAAACTTCCTTGTAGTTCCAACTAGCAGTTTGAAAGCATGCAAATGCAAATAGATAGTTAGGTAACAGCATTTGGTGCAGTCATGCTGGCAACATGACCATGGAGTCGTCTTTGACAACGCTCGCTCTTTGACTTAGTAACGAAGATGAACACCGCCCTCTACAGTCACTTACAACTAGACATTCATGTCAAGGGACTACTTTTACCTTACCTGACTTCTTTACAGGTAGTCTTCAAACCCCTTCAACTTTGTACTACAAAAGTCACATATGCTTCAGCCAAATTTAAGCCAATTTAATTTGACAGCACAAATACCTTCATTGGCACAAAATGGGCCTGCCAGCATGGGACACTTTATTTAGGAGATTTGAAAAGTTAGTCTGTTATGTAAATAAAGAAATAACCAGCAAAAGAGAATATGCTTTGTGATGCTGTGCCTCTAGTACTACTGATGAAGGCAAGAATACTAACCAGAAATGAACGAGAACAAAAATGTCTTGTTGTTTGATAAAGATGTTTTTCCTATTTGAAGATTTTCCCAATTTAACACACACGTGTTCCCCTTGGAAATGTGGCACAAAGGAAATTCCATCTTTATGTCTTTCCTAACTCCCCATATTTTCACAAATATATCTTAATGCACAATTCCCCCCCCCCCACCGTTTTTAGGAGTAAGCAGTCCACAGAAACCTGAAAAAAAGCTACATAGTTTTTTTGTCTGTTTTCTTTTAAATGAATGGCCACTTGGTATAACTTCCCTGGTTCTACTGAGATACTCAATAATTATCCTTAACAATCAGGCATACTAATCATTCAGCCCAATGAAATGCTGGGTAAGAGATGACATTACTAAGTTCAGCTAAAATAGGCTCTCACTTTTCATTTAGTTAATAAAATGTGTATGAGTGGGAACAAAACAACATGGGCTCTTGCAACACAATTTCTCATCCATGTCTGCTTGAACAAGTAACAGAGGAAAGTAGCTATTAAGGTTTAAACATTAGCATACCTTGGCTTTAAGATGTAACATACTCTTCAGCAGGATGGGTATACCAATGGCTTACTCTCTAGGCCAGGGGTAGGCAACCTTTTCCCTTTAAGGGCCAAGGGACTTCAGCTCCCAGAAGCCTCAGCCATGTTGGCCAATAGTCCCATGTTGGCCAACAGCTCCTGGGATTCTGAGAGCTGAAGTCCCTCGGCCCTTAAAGGGGAAAGATTCCCTACCCCTGCTATAGGCATACAAATGATGACAGACAACACCCTCTCTATATTCCTAATAGCTCCCTCTGTTCCACCATACTGATATTTTGCCTACTTAGAGATCCGATACTACACAAATTCTGAGGCCTGCTTAAATGGTATGGAAGTACCTGAGGAAGTAGGTGAAGCTGAGCAGGTGTGGATAGGGGAGCCTCATATAACAGCAAAATATTAAACATAATAAATAGAAATATGTAATTTTTTAAAAAAAAGAAAAACGTTCATATGGCACTCCAACTAAAATTCAGCTTGGCTATGTGAGGACAAAGGAGTCTACTAAAGAAATTTGCCTGGGGAGACAGCAGTTTGGAAAAGTACCAAGGATATAACAAAAAGGATATTCTCTCCAACTGGATAAGTTTTTCAGCTTCACCTAGAGCACAACACCTATTGCCAGTACACTCAATTCTCTTGACTGTACCTTTGGAAGAAACCTTCTTGATCTTTAATGTTCTATCTCTCTATTTACAAACCTTTTCAGTAGCAGAGGTGGAAATAGAAACCTTCAGCACTTTCTCACTTCCAACAACCCATTCTGGGGAAAATCAGTCCCCTGTTGATCTAAGTCTCAAACCTGGTTTGCACTGACAGATGAATTAGGACCCAACAGAAGTCTGAGAGAAGTTAACTCCAAGGATGGGAGGGAATGAGAGTGTGAATTGTTTTACAGAAAAAATGACATAGTAATCTCAAATGCAAGTGTCCATTCATAATATGTCGATTTCAATGGCAGAACTAGTAGAATATTAAGACTGTTCTAGCAGGGGACAATAGTACTGGCCAAAATTGTATGTACTGAATCAGTTCGAATCTTTTGGAAACAGCTTTCACTTCCAATAGCAGCCAAGAGCATCTCAAAACATTTGCCTCTCACAAAACAATGCCTTTCCCAATACAGAGGTAGGACTTTCTTTGGCCAAAGGCAGCGTGAACTGATTTAATGGAGCAAAGAACATGGATGGACCTTGGCCTCAAAACTAGTTCTGAGGTTCATACTGAACATGGGTGGGGGAATGTATAGCCCAGTCCTCCAGTAGGACTGCAAATCCCATCAGCCCTAGCCAGCACAGTCAATTGTGGGGAATAAAAGTTGCATCTCAACATCTGGATAGCTAGATATCCCTTGTCTTCAATACAATGCCTGAACTATCATTCCTTACTGCTATAGGAAGACTTCTTTGAGACCAGTCATCTTGAATTTTAGTTGGCTGATGTATTTTTGGAGCAGAGGGGGAATATTCTCATCTGACAAGACTGTGAATTCTGCATTAAAAGGACATTTAATGGTGGGAGCTTGATGCATGGATCTTTACAAGGAAGGGGAGGAGGACAGGAACCAAGCTTCCTACAAATGGATTCAAGTTTCTTCCCTCACTGGAAATAACCAGATGTGTCCCTCCAGCCAGCTGGATCTCATTCAGCATTTCTTCTTGGATCTTGCCAGTTGTAACATCTGAAAGGTAGACGTCTGCAGTACTCAGGAGCATATGCCATCTACTCTAGCTCTTCTTAAAACCTGAAGGTCATGAAAATAATCACAACCCCAGAAAATAATCACAAGCCCAGATACTGCAAGAGGAGGGAGGAAAAGTTGTGTAGATCTTATGGCAAAACTCAGATGAGATGCACTGACTCTTGAAATCAGAATTCTGCTGCTAACCTTATTTTATATCCATTTGTCTCAGGTCTCATCTCTGTAAAACAGTTTGGTGTGTGTTTCTTGTCTTCTTTTAAATGTTTCTATAACATTTAAAAAGGGTCCACCTGTTTTTCTCCTGTCATCTTTGTGAGTGCAAAATTTGGGCAAGCTGGTAGATCTCTGGTTAATCAAGAGCATCAGTTTCATTCACAAGATTTGTAGGAGGCCCAGCCATTCTTCTCAAAGCCATTCCTGAGGCAAATGGTGATAAATGTTTTTTTTTTAAAAGCACACCTAAAGCATATCCATAACTGCATCAAGTGTTTCCTGGCTGGCAGCCGACCTTTATCTTCAATGTATTTACAGTGTCAAGACCTTTCTGAAAGTCTGTGTCCTGCTCGGTCCTGCTTCTTCCAGTGACAGGCCCAGCAGGCACACATAGTGCGAAAAACAGATGAAGAAAAAGACCCACTTAAGGACCCTCTTGGATTTCCAGCTCTTTCTGAATCCCTCTTTCCTGACCTGCTCCTAAAGCAGCAGCTGTGAGTCAGATCCTTTGCTTGGGCAGCCCTGACACATTCGTTTGTGTCTCAGCAGTCGGTCTGTCCTTGAGAAGCTCTGAAAAGAACAGAAAAAGGAAAAGAAACAGCTGAATAATGACTTGCAGAAGCAAGAGGTACAAGGGAGTCAGCCTAGAATCAAAGAGAAATCTGTTTAGGTCTTGTATTAAGCATAGATATAGACATAATGCATAGACACACCTGTTCATAGGTCAGACCCATCTGTAGTTGTTCTCATCCCACATGGACCATCTTTCTCTATGTGGCCACCATCATCTGTAGGCTGCTTTTCATCCCAGTGGCTACTTTGCCACACTTCCTTGAGCCATCTTCTTTCTTAACCAATCCCTCTAAGCACTCCTCTTCCTCCTCAAACAGTGTGCAGCCCTTTAATCAGTTATTCAGTCTCATTGATTAGATCCTTTTTGCCTTACTTCTGTGTCCCCACAAGTCTCATTCTTTTCTTACCTCTCCTTTGGGTCCTCCCTTCAACCCAAACTATTGTCTATTCTGTATCCATTCTTCAACTATAGTTGTTCCTTGCTATCCATGAGGGATCTGTTCCAGACCTCAAACCCCACCCCCATAGATAGCAAAAATTACAGGACCTTAAGTCCTGTTCTTTTCAATGAGAGTGCATGCACGCTCACGCCCATGCATGCAGACGCATGCATATACACCTATTGAAAAAGCAGAGGTTTGCCATCCATGGAAGCTCAGATCCGTGGATGGCAAGTCTGCAGGTGGCACATGTGTGCTGTACTTTATGGCTCATCTCCTTGTTCCTTGCCCTGGGATATCTTCCAAATCCTCAGTTAAAGTGACAATTCCTATTTCTCTCACAGAAGTTTGCCTGTGAACTGTTTTAAAACCTCCATGAGCAACTGAACTTTCTGTGCTACCAGATGATCCATCTGGGGTTCCTCTGCCACAAGTACAAAAAATACAGATACATAAACCATGTTAAGAAACCATGGTTTGTGAAATCACAGCTTGCAAATTAGGGTTTTGGGTAAATACTGCACACAGCAAGCCCCAGTAAAAACAGTATGCCTCCCTCTCCAACTTCTTACTGCCTGAAGGATGACAACTAGGTTCCACTGGTGTCTCCCTATGTATATCTTGCAGAAGAAGGACTTAGCCAAACCATATTTTTGTTATATTTGGCATCTCAACAAAGGGTAAAGAAACAAATTACAGTTGACTATTAAATCTGCAGCAGACAGTTTGCTCTCTGGCTGAAAAGCATTAGCATCACCATGTAGTGGCATGGAAAAACAAAAGCAGCTTGGAAAAAAAAGAAATGGGCTGTACAGGTAGGGAATAACAATCATGGTATAAGTTACAAGGATCCATCTAGAGCTCTTATGCCAGGATTGCATGTATTCCACACACAGATACAGTTGCAGATAAACTCAAGTTTCTAGCCCCTAGGTTTATGATTAAAAGTTTGAATGTGTATGAAAATTGCAATGTTCATGACATTTCAGATTCAGTGTATAACTAATTCCTTGCTCTCCCCAAAACAGCAGAACAAAAGATGCAATTCGGCTACAGAATATTTTTAAAAAAAATTCAAAGCATATAGTTTGACTAAAGCTCTATTCCCTGATTAACTGAAGCCCCCTCCTCACCTCCTAAGCAATCACTGTCCAAAAATCTACTGTGGGGTCATAAGGACTAGCACAAGGGCAGTGAAAGTGACATCCATAGACTACACAGGCTCCCCAGGACAACCCCCAATCCTCTGATGTTCCCCAAATTTGTTTTGAAAAAGAAATTGCCTCTCCTCTCCTATGGCTCTCTCCCCCAAATGTCTGAAAATTGGTTAAAACCCAACCAGAATTGACCTCATTTCTAGTGCTAGGAAAATGCACCCACAGAGTGGGTTAGAGGTGGGCTTAGCCTTTGGCCCTGGGGCAGTTGCCCACCTCAGACTAGAATACTGGTTTAAAATTTCTGAAATGGTAGATTTTTATAGTTCTGTGGCAGTTTCTATCCTTTGGCTTTGCCTAAGAATGCCATAGCTATGTAGGATGCACACAGTTCCAAATACAGTAACCCCTCCCAATTTGCGGGGATCCATTCTGGACCCCCCCAAAAAATGGTGACTCCCAAATATTCAAGCCCCATTGAAAATAATGGGGAGCACGTGCAGGATTGCATGCAGGTGTGCACTGCCATTTTGTCCCTACCACGAAGAGTGAGGCTGCTGACTCCAAGTCCGCGAATGGGGAGGGACAACTGCATGAGCAAATCAAAAGTTAGTAAACCCAGAAACACTTGCTCATCCTATCAAAGACAGAGTATTTTACACAGTTTGGTGTTGCTGCTTCCTGTAACCAGATTTGGCTAGTTCAAACCAAATGATTTAAAAATAAAATACAAAACACTCCCAGTCATTATTTTTAAGTCTGGCTATTATTATTATTTTCCAACCCTCTTACTGGAACAACAATGACTGCCTGAATTGAAACATTTTAACTAACAGTTTATTGGCAGCTATTTATTGTTAGACCGATATCAAGTGTTAATTGCTTCTTTTTACTCACTTTAGTTTATAGGGCAAGAAATGCCATTCAGAAACAAATTTTTCAATTAATATCAATTCAACCAAAAGAACTTGCTTTAGAAGAGCACTTTATTTTTTATTAGACATTTTATTATTAAAAACATTCACAACATAAAGTCAGCTTGCATTACAAAGTTTTACAACTTTTAACGTGTTGTAGTTGCATTTAAACTTCCTTATTCTTTTTCTTGTAAATACAGTTCAAACTATCTGCTATCTTGTACATTGCTAGTTGAATAACATAGTTTCTTAAAGGAAAAGTAAACTATCCTTCTTTACTTTTGTTTTAATTACTATGTAATGGTTATGACTTCTTTTATTAGTAATTTTCTACTAGCTTTATTAAAATAAAGTAGAGCCTTTTCTTTTGTGTGTGAAGGATCTTGTGTCTTCATTGTTTATTTCCCTTGTGTTTATTACTTATCTAAGCTGTTTCTTTCTTCCCATCTTATAATATATTCACGTGTATTTATTAATTATTATTTCTAATTTCTCTGCTTGTATTTATTCAATTCGTATCCTCTTGAAGAATATTATGAAGTAAACTCCATTCTTCTTCTGTTTTTTGTACTGATCTGTGATTAATCACTGATGTCATTTTATCCATATATTTCATTTCCTCTACCTTGATTTTCCAGTCAGTTATATTTGGACACTCTCCTCTCTTCCATCCTCTGGCAATAATTATTCTTGCAGCCGTAATTAAATAAAGAATTATTCTCCTGTGATTTGTTACCACTTTTTAAAAAAAATTTGTTATCATGTTCAACAGAAATAATTCTGGTGTAAAGAGAATTTGGGTCTTCAATTTTGATTGTATGATCTTATGTATTTTCCGCCAGTATTTTTGGATTCTTGGGCAAACCCACCACTATATGGAACATTGTTCCAGTTTCTTTTTGACAGTTCCAACATCTGTCACTCAGTCTATTATTTATTTTCTTTAGTTTATTTGGGGTAATGTACCATGTGTTGGATATTTTCATGAAATTTTCCTTTAAATCTTGTGAAGCTGTGAATGAGTTTGTTTTTTCCCCACACATCTTCCCAGTCTTCTAAAGGGATTGGGTGCCCAATATCTCTTGCCCAGCTTATCATTGTGTTTTTGACGTATTCTAGCTCTAACTCTCTTTCGAGTAATATCGCATAAAGAAGGGAGATTTTTCCTTTATCTGGTAGTTGCAAAATTTTATCAATTTCGTTTGCGTTTGGTTGAAATTCCTGATTTTTTAAATATCTTCTTTGTATCTGCTTTTTATGTGATGGTAACTGAATCATGATAGGTTAATGTTTGCTTTCTTCAAATCATCTCTTTCTAAAAGATAATAGTCTCCCTTATTGTTTTTTTTTTATTAAGTCTTCATATCTTATCCATGTTCCTTCACTGCACCTTTGGAAGAACGCCTCTTGAGGGGAGATCCACTGAGGAATTTTCTGACAAAATCTATTTAATACTTTATAAAAGAACAATTTTATTTAAGCTAGTGGCCATATCATCTGAATGACATTTCGCTACTTTTCTGATTTAGTCCTAATCAGTGTAGTCCTACATAGTACAGTTGTCCCCAGCTGTTCGTGGACTTCGAATCCATGGTCTCAGTCCTTCATGGACTGGCAAGTGGGAAGAGATATAATGGCATGCGCCCCTGCGGTATGCGCACAGGGTCACGCACAGGAACACATGGCTATTCAAACCAATGAGGCTTGAATGTTTGCTGTTTTTCATTTTCGTGGTGTGGTGTGGTCTAGAACAGATTCCCCGTGAAAATGGAGGGATGACTATAATGCCAAAAAAAAAAAAAAAAAAAAGGTTTAAATCAAAACCTCCTGGGGGTTTGGATTTTTTTTTTTAAAAAAATCTCCCACAACCCTGCCTGTCACTACAATGGAATAAGGCATATCTTAGGAGACTCACTTACAAGAGAGAATTACCAAGACCCAGTTTTCTGCACCCACTTCAAGCAGAGTATCATATAAGGAAATGATCTCTCAGAAGCAAGCACCATGGCCTCTCTTCTCCACTGATGCAGGGAGGCCTGCCATATGTCAGACAAAGGTGTTATTTGCTATTGGCAAAAACATGCAGCAGAGGAATTACCTGCAAGCAGCGCTCACACTGGTATGGCTTCTCCCCACTGTGCACACGTTTGTGGCGTTCCAGATGATATTTCTGGATGAAGCGCATGTCACACACATCACATTCAAATGGCTTCTCACCTACAAGAAGAAACACTTGCTTTGAGTGTGGAAAAGAGCTCCTTCTTTCCACAACTTTACAGGTGTTTACTAGTGTGGTACAGTGGGCAGTTTAAAAGTAACAGTACGTCCTTCAGAACAAAGTAAGCAATCTTTTGTTTTTCAAATTGCCTTCTTGATCCTCTTCTTTTTCCTCAACTGAGCCATCAGCTATGGAAATAACCAAAACCTCACCTTACCCAGAGACAGGGCTACCGACCCCACTGATTAAACCATACAATCCATACCCATGTGCCACAAGCCAAAGTGTTTTGTTTTGAAAAAAAGCCATAAAAGTGTTTATAGAACAAATTGTTCATGATAAACTCACCAAGCAAAACAAGTCACATGCTGCAGGAGCAGGTAACCCTGTGGCACAGCCTCAAATAAGTGAGTAATCAGAATGGGGAGTAGAAAAGGAGTTCTTATCAGTTTGCCTTGAGCATTACATTAAAAGGTACATAAGCAGTAGACCACTGCTGGGTGCATTTCAAAGGGTGAAGGGCCCTCTAGCGGTAGAACGAAGAAAGGGCAAGAGATCTGAATAATTTAAAGATACACTACACATCGATACAGAGCATTCCTGTTTACTGAAGGACAATGCAAGGTGAATAAATACGAAGGAGGTCCAAGTATCTAAAGGAGTTATGCTCTCCCAAGTGGACTTAGTAATAACCTGGGCAGCCAGAGCCTGTTCCTGGAAGTGGAAGCAAGCCTCCAGGAACATCAAACATACAGACTTTCCTCATCCATACTGGATTAGTCCGTACATCAGAACAGGTATTGCCTGAATACTCCTTCACTTCAACCTTTTAGACAGATAAGCTGGGCTACTTGCAGGTAAAGCAAAGCACCAGATTCTTAGCTTGGAATGTCTGAGAATAAGCAGCTCAGGTATACACAGGCTGCAATTCAGCATGGCTCAGCACAACATAGTACGGTAGTTTCACGTGCAGACCTACAGACCTAGGCTGAGCATTATGCCACCACCTCTGCCTTACTGTACAGCCTCTGAAGGTCCCCTGCATGGCTATTCTGCACTTTGTGGGGAGTGAGAAAGATAAGAGAAACATCTGGTTGTCCCAATAGCCAGGAACAAAATTATTACAACAGCACTGATATCTGCTAGAGTCCCCTAGAGATCTCAGTAAATGATGTGATTATTTCATGTCTGGCTACAGTGACATAGCCAGAGGTTTTTTTTATCGTACCTGCTCCCCACAAGGGACAGAAAAGCCAGGTGGAGGCAGGGTCCAGAGGCTGTGCAATATGCCAAGAGGAGGGTGGCCTTTGGGTATTATGAAGGGAGGAAGAGAATATCAACCTCTGCAGCATTCAAAAAGGATATATGCAGGTGCAAGGGAAACTTATGTGTGTCGATGTCCTTAACAGGATGTCAGCTGATTGACAGGCAGGCTATCACACTTTGTCCTGCAATAAGAACAGTTTCATGCTTCTGCAGTATCTAGAATTTTAGATTCAGAATCTTTACCAACAGCTTCTTAAGGAAGCTTCTTCAGTTACAGGTATTAACAGGCAGAGTCATAATGTAAGAAGTTGACACTTTAGGAGCATCTAGCATTGTAGCAAAGCAAAGCAGCTTCATTTATATACCGCTTCATATCGCACATGGGATGTCTAAGCGGTTTACAACTGTGAGCTGATTGCCCCCCAACAATCTGGGTACTCATTTTAGCAACCTCGGAAGGATGCAGGCCTGAGTCGAGCCTCAGCCCTGGCTGGTATTGAACTCGCAACCTTGTGGTCTATGAGTGAGTGGCTGCAGTACAGGCATTTAACCACTGCGCCACCAGGGCTGTTTGTTGTAGGGGATAGTGCTGACATACTCCATTACCATAAACTGCAGGAGAATCTAATTGCCCAGCTATGCCCTGGCTTCTTACCCGTATGGATGAGGATGTGCCTTTTGAGGTGGTAGCTGCTCCGGAATGCCCCTAAGCAGTGCTCACAAATAAAGTTCTTGGGGATCCGGAGTTGGAAGGATCCATTCTGCTCTATCACCAC
Source organism: Phrynosoma platyrhinos (assembly GCA_020142125.1). Taxonomy (NCBI): domain Eukaryota; kingdom Metazoa; phylum Chordata; class Lepidosauria; order Squamata; family Phrynosomatidae; genus Phrynosoma; species Phrynosoma platyrhinos. The sequence continues at coordinate 161,702,196 of CM034703.1, forward strand.
CACCTGCAATTGATGCATATACTGTTAATGGTATTTTGTTGACTAACACATATCAGGCCCGTGTGGGTCACTATTCCTAAAGGATGGGCTTGTAAAGGCATGCAGCACCACCTGGTTTCAAACTGCTCCATCCACTTCACCTGGTGCATATGAAGGTTTCTGGCCACCCAATGCAAGATTGCAAAGACTTAGATAAGACTTTGCACTGGCTTTTCATTAAATAAAGTTTATGTGCCTGGATCATCCTTATTTACCAAATGTCTTGTATGGTAAAACAATCCATCACACACTGCATTGCTGCACTGTGAGAAGTCTTAGGCTTGGGCAGAAGTTCACAACTCTGCTTGCTCCATTCCTGAAGAAGATGGACTTTCCCCAGTAACGTGAGGAGAAATTAGAAGACCGGGATCCAATTTTATTTAGGGAAGGAAATGAATTTCTCAGCCTGACAGACCAAAATGTGGAGGAAAGGAGAGTCCTGAGCCACGAGTTCATAGTTTCTACTATACTGGGTTAGGCTTGCAAAGTGCCATGTACCAGGAAAATTCCATGGCACTAACAAATTCAATAGAAGTCAAACATCAGTTGCTTCTTGCAAGGTAAACAACTATTTCCTAGTTCTTGCTACATAACTTAACTCCCCAATTTGGGGTGCATCTCACTGAACAAAATATGCTATGTAATCTTCAATGTCAGGATGTTGTTGGGTTTTTTTTGGGAAGAACTTCCCTAGCACCAACATACATAAATAGCAGAGATGCAAGCATTTTAAGTAAGCACATGCAAAGCCATTTAATCCCAGTTCTTCAGATCTAATACATTTGCAGGTTGGCACTTCAAGTTCTCATAGGTTCACCTAAAAAATAATTATGACACCAAAGATACTGAAATAGTTTCTCAGTTCTGTTATTTAGGCTATGAGCATGTTGCAATTTTGTATGAAGGAAAATAAAATGTTGTATCTTCTGCCTCTGACAACTGCATCAGAGAACTCAGTGATTTGGGGATCTCCAAATGCTTCAATTGCTCTATCACTTTGCCAGAAAAAAGAAATCCTGTCCCAGAAAAGCAGATACTGGAAAGGCATCTGAAGCTAGAACTCAGCACTGAGTTTCTCAAAGTTCATGAAGGGCAGAGAACTAAATTATTACAAAAAGAGTGTTGGTTTTAATTTTTGTTTTTTACATAATTAAATGTTAATTACATTTTTAAAAAGATACATACAAAAACATACAAAACAAATAAACACACAATTTTTAAAAACTACATATGCTATGCTGGGTAACCTCCAACAAACCCATCTCACATCTAATCATCTACTTTGATGTAGCAAGCCTACTGTACATACTGTGGAATACCCTTCAATACAAAAGCCCCCAGCACTCCTTTGCATGAAGCCAATTCATCATCCAGATCACCTGCTCCCTAAACATTTAGTATATACTCAGCATTCCAAATTGTGTCTCAAAACAAATAAAAATCTGGTGCATTTGTATTTTTTTAAATGGTATATTATGAAGCAGGACAACAGAAATTGCTCTGGCCATTGCATTTTGTTTTAGTACGTGCTCCTAAACCTTCTTCTGGGGCAGTTCTCTGTCATGTTTAGTGTAGATACAGGTAAAGTCTCCCTTATCTGAAATGCTTGGGACCAGAATTGTTTTAGATTTCAGATTTTTTAAAATTTATTCTGGAATATTTGCATATACATAATGAGATAGTTTGGAATTGAGACCCAGGTCTAGATATGAAATTAATTCATGTTTTGTATACATGTTACACACATAGTGTGAAGGTAATTTTACACACAATATTTTAAATAATTTTGTGCATGAAACAAAGTTTTTGTACATTGAACATCGGAAAGCAAAGGTGTCACAATCTCAGCCAACCATATGCACAATTCTGGATTTTGGGAGTATTTCTGATTTTGGAATTCTAGATAAGGGAGACTCAACCTGTACAACTACATTACTAAAAGTGGCTAGCTCTGGACTTCTAACAGCAAGTCCAAGTATAGGAACACTGCCAAAACTGCAAATCTGATCCACAGGAGGAGGGGAGATGTAAATCCATCCACAAGCCATAGCTTCAGTAGTTAACATCTTTACCAGCTTGAGTAGTTGAAAATGCTCTTATCAGGACCCCCTTCCTTTTGAAGAATAAGAAACAGAAGAGTTTTGCAGTTTGCATGTTTGCTTTAAACTGGAAGTAGTAACCAAAGCAAGCAGTTCTCCACTGCTCTGTGGTTTATCCATTTATTTCTGTATGTGAGGGTGGGAACTGTGTGGTATTCCAGATGTTCTTGAATTGCAGCTTCCAGCATTCTTCACCATTAGTTATGCTAGCTAAGGCAGCTGGGAACTGCAGCAACTGGAGCACCACTCAATTCCTAACCTGTGAACAGGTGATTGTATGGACCTCATGTCTGCTTTGTATAGACCTAGTAAGGGATCATCCTATGATTTGTCATGGTTATTGCCAACATGCTGAATCAGAGCATCTGAACATAATATAATCATTATCAAAATATGCCCTTATAAAGTGCATGAATCTACAAGTGTTAGCCACATCACAGCTACAGGGCTTGTTGTACTATAAAACTCAGAGCAAAGAATGAGAAGTGCATTTTTATCTTTGCCATGGCCTCTGGTGAGCAAATGTTATGTAACCTCCATTTAAAACTGGTAACTGAGGAACTGCCTGCCCTTGAAATGCAAAACCTCTTGAAGTTCTGTAGAGTTGGATCCTAGGTTTGGTAGCTATCTTCTAATAAGTAATAATATCTAATAATATCTAATAATAATATTAGATGCTCTGTTAGGTTCAGTTGAAACAGATTTGCAGCACTGGAGTTGCAAACCTAACATCGTCAATTAGGTTTAATGCAACTGGATTGGTAAACTTCCCAAGATTCCTGTATTTCCAAATGATTTGATAAGAAACCTAGGAGTCCATCCAGATTTTGAGGGAATGCTTCTAGGTCATGTGAAGCATGAAAGTACTCAGGTGCTGCATTAAGCACCCAAGGTTTTGTTCCATGTTCTACCACCTTGATGGAAATGAGTGGTGTAGATACAAAAACAGCATCAGCACTGGCACTCAAATTGTGGAATGCCCCCCTCCATTTGATACAGTTATCCCACCTCTTGAGATTTAAGAAAGCAGCAGAAACTTTAATTCTGCCATGGCTTTAATTTGTTTAAGCGACACATTGTGGTGATTTTTTTTTCCTGCCCCCCTTCTTTATTTTAATGTATTTTTATTTTTTAAACCAGGAAGTTATCTTTTGGGGATTGGTAACAGAATATATTTTATTCTAATAATAAATTAAAATACTGTTTAATATGAAAGATGCTCCCTTGCTCTAAGGAATGGCCCACTTCCAACTGAGAAATACTCAGCGTCCCAACAAAAATATGACAGAGCAACTGTTTGTTGGCTTCATAAAAGCAAGAAGATCATTCCAGGGAGGGAGGCATCTTAGCTAGGCCATATGATCTAAAATTACCTGCCTTTTTAAGGTTCTTTTTAGGTGGTGATCCTTCTGTGGTTTCCTCCTCCTTCCGGTTGCGTGATTTCTCACTTTCCTTGCGATGACCCTAGCAAAGAAAAAGCAAGATGTAGGTTACAACAATGCATGCATTTTAACTTAGAACCCTACATGCCGAGTGTCCTATCCTGACTCCTCTGCTTCATCACCCACTGCCACGACAGGAAGAGGACACAAAGAAGAGTGCGGGGAGCAGCAGACAGCTGACTAGGGGCTGGCCCGTACCAGCATGTCCGGTGCACCCCCTCTCTCTCCATTCTCCACCTGCTTAGAGCTTTGCTTCGGCATCATCTTCTTGCTGGCAACAGTCGGCACAAGGCAAACCCCGGAGAGTCCCTCGCAGGCCAGAAGACTTGCCTGCAGAGAAACAAATACAAACTGAAGAGTGCAGCTAAATATAGTTCAAGCTAATAAACCCATGTAAGAATGTATCCATGCAATCTTAAACTGTGGGCTGCAATCTCACTGTCACTTGTGAGTGAATATTTACAGTATTACCAGAGCTTATCAATTAAAGCTACTGGCATCTAATACAGAGCAGGTCTTTACTTGGATCAGTAGAGTGGGGTTAACGACAATCTTGTTAGAACAGAAAATCCAAAGCAACTTTGTACATATGCTAGACTTTCTGTTGGCTCCCAAATGTCAATATGTATCAAAAGAGATCTGAGTAATCAAGCCTTACAGTAATCCAACTACATACAGTTACCTAGTTGTATGTTTAAATAAATGGACCAGCTTCTCTATAATGCCCTTGGTTTGCCACCTGGAGCCAATTGTTACTTACCACTGGTGACCAGCTAAGAGTCTCTTTCCAAAATCTACAATACTTGGTACAGGTCTTTGATGTTACAAACAAGCAAATAACTATATACAGCTGCAGGCCTGGAAGGTTTCCTTCATTTGTGATCTGTAATACAGGTGTTTTTTTAAAAAATATATATATCCTAGCAGGCATTCCTAAATCTGTACTGGTTGATGGTTGTGGGGCAAACAGAGGTGGAATCATTGCAGTTTCCTCAACAAAATAAGTGAAGATAAGTAGATCAAATGAGAGCGCTTCTCTTCCTCAAAAGCCTAGAAAAAGATTTAAGGACTACTTCTAACTTGCAGTTTCCTTCCTTTCATTAAGAATATGCACAAGGAAGTACCTTGAAGATGGTGGAAATTCAACATCTTTAGGTTGCCACAAGTATGAGACACAAAAAGCTTTGGAGAATGTACTATTAGTCACTATTACAAAGATATAGCAACCTGAACTATCATGTATTACTTTCCTTTGTAATTTTTTTTTAAAAAAACCCAAAACTTGAAGCACCCTCCAAAGAAAGAGACAGAGGAAGCACTGAAGGATTCAGGAGAAGTTTCAGAACACGAAGGGATTATTTTGTTAGTACATCATTGAGAGGTCTGTTTCTCATTAAACAATCAGATATTTGCATTCAGAAATAAACATTGAACCAATGCTGGTCTGTCTAGTTGTGCACTAGACAGAAGACTACAGCCAAAGGAACCAGTGTGAAATCATTTCTTCCCACATCAATCTACATCATGGGATTGCTTTCAAGCATACAGAAAGCCACACTGATCCCCTTAGAGCAGAGATGGGAAAAGTGCAGTCCTCCAAAGCTAATTTGTAGGGCTCCAGCCTTCCTGGAATTTCTTAGTATTTCATTTTAAAAAAAGATTTTACTGTTTTAAGAAAGGATTCTTCTGAGTCTAAAACTGCTTATTGTTTGTTGTTGTGTGCCTTCAAGCAATTTCTCACTTTTGGCACCCCTAAGGTGAACCTACCACAGGATTTTCTTGGCAAGATTTGTTCAGAGGGGGTTTGCCATTGTCTTCCTCTGAGGCTGAGAGAGTGTAGCTTGCCTAAGGGCATCCAGTAGGTTTCTGAGGCCAAATGGGTATTTGAACCCTGGTATCCCATTGTCCTAGTCCAACACTCAAGCCACTACAGTGGCTCAGGGGGTCCCAAACTAGAGCACAGGGCAAAAATATGGCAGAATTTCCCCTCAAGCATCCAGGATTACTTGGAGGTGTTTTGAATATTTGAGGGGTAGCAAACTGGAGCAGCCTTCCTCCAATGGGCCCTAGGGCTCCAATGAGCCCCTTAACTTCTGACAGTTGTTCACTCCCACCTTATAAGAATGGTGGGATAAAAATGCAGTGAAACATGCATGCAAGCAGCCCTGACAGTAAGGGCTGCTTGACAGTGGAACACACTCCCTCAGAGTGTAGTGGAGTCTCCTTCCTTGGAAGTCTTTAAGCAGAGACTGGATGGCCATCTGTTGGGGATGCTTTGATTGTGAGTTCCTGCATAGCAGGAGGTTGGACTGGATGGCCTTTGTGGTCTCTTCCAACTCTATGATTCTATGAAATATACCATGTGTTCGGATTCCCACAAATTCTTCAGATGTTTTAGTGGATTTACCCCCCTCCCTGTTCTTCTAAAAATATTGAAAACATCTAGGTGACTACTTCCTTCATTTATATTATGATTGGAAATCATGTGATCCTCCAAATGTTTCTGGGCCACATCTCCTATCAGCTGTAGCCAGCCTAGTGAATAGAGAAGAATGCTGGGAGTTGCAGTCTAACATTTGGAGGGTTGCATGATCATGACTCCTGATTTATATAGACTAAAACAGAGTCCAACTCAAACTGTTTCCTTATGAAGTGATCCTGATTCTGAACATTGCATTTCAGTCCAGATAACCAAGCATAAAGTGTTCTATCCTGCCTCTCTTGCAACAGAGTGAACTAGGTATGGCCTCCATACAGTGTGAGGTCCTCCATATGTTTTTGTCCACCATCTTTCACTGCAACTTGTCCATGTCTCACCAGGCTTAGAATACTTGGCAAGACTAAGTGAGGGCAAAAAGGAATATCACACAAGTGATCAAGCAAACCCTGCTACTTCAATTACGCATACAACCACTGAGGCTCCAGGTAAGATAAAAAGAAAATAAAAGTGACAGTTTCACCCTCACTGAAATTGGTCCCAAGAATGATGCCAATCTCTTCTTTCACTCTCCTGTCCATCTCTCCAAGCATGGGTGTCAGGAAAGGGTCACAGAGGACCCAGGACTCCATGCTTAGGAATGCCACCCGATATAGGAAATCCTGAGAGACGAGCAGTTTATGAAAACAGATTATCACCAAGAACCCTTGGCCACCTTCTGTAAGGACAAATTCCTGTTGAAATAGGATGGAAGAAATGGGGCCTTTTACCTGAGCCATTGCGTTAGTCTGATAGTCCTCAACACGTAGGTTACGCCAAGTCCTTACGCCTTTTCTCTCTCTCTTGCCCAGGAAAGAATTTTACGACTACAAAGATTTTTCAGTAAATCTTTTCTGCGCTGGTACAATCCAATATCTTCCACCTTGTTGACATCTTTCTGGAGTTGGAGAGCCCAGAATGGATGTGCAGCAAGTTTTCCTAGTCTTGTTTAAAGCTGAGAAAAGTTACAGACTGTGCTGCTCTTGAGGATGAGTCACCCTAAATCTAAATCCCCCCTTCAGGATGGTCCTCTCTGGAGAAAAGATGCTGAGATCATCCACAGCCGCCACAGTAGTCCTGTCTCTTCTCCTCTAAGTTTCCACCTGTGGGTTAAGCCAAAAGAAAGATTCACTGACCTGCCTATTTAGGAGCAGAAAAAGAAAACACACTCTTTTTATCTTAACAGTCATATATCATGATTGTAATAATGTAATGGCATACAGAACTCAGTGTTATCAAGTTATCATTGCCACATTGAATGGTCATCCATGGCCATGTTATGGTGATCAATAAATATCTACAGTGTTTCACACATATGAATGACACAAAATAGTAAACTTGCACAGAAAAGACAGCTAAAAATATGGAAGAAGAAAAGATGGACTTAAGGCTGGTAATAGAAGACAGACTTTTCCCCAGAATAAGACACTTAATCTAGTGTCTTACTGTAGTCAAGCAAAGGCTGTATTGCTCAGGTGAAATCTTTCGGTTGAAATGCATTTTTCATTTTAAAATATACTAACTTCTAATACAAGCTTGAGATGCATCTTGAAGGTCTTTTGGTTGAAATGCATTTTTCATTTTAAAATAAACTAACTTCTAATACAACCTTGAGATGCATCTCCTTCATTCTTCCACAGTGTGGATGACCAGAGTTTCATATACAGAAGTCACTCGGCAATCAATTGCAAAACATCAAAGAACCTGGGCAGTAATCCTTATAGATGTCTGATTTTATATCCAGCATTTTCTATACATTTGCTTAGGGAGGGACAGATGTAAAGGTTCTACATACTAAGCAACAGGCATAAGGTACTGAATGGTTCTTGGAAAAGATGGACACTAAAAGCAAGTTGTTTCCCCAAAGAACAAAAAAATATGCAGAATTTATAAACAAAGTAATTGATTTTATGAGCGCAAACTAGTCAAACTGATGCCCTCTATATATTTTGGACTACAACTCTAACCATCCTGCCAAAACAACAGAAGTCCAAATTATCTGGAAGGCACCAAGTTGCCTAACTTTGATTTAGTGCATGTTTATACATACTTTCAAGTTACTATGATCAACAACTACACTACAATGAGGTGGGAATCAGATGGCCCTTCAAATACTGTTGGACTGCAAATTCCAGCAGTCATGGCCAGCATACCCAGTGATAAGTAATGCTGAGAACTACAGCGCAACAGGTAGGGGGCTGCTTGAGTCCCATCCCTGCATTACAACATGCATTTGATAAACAGTACTATGTAAGAGTTGCTTCACAGTTTGCAACATTCCTCCATTGTGTAAAGATTCAAAAAGAAACCTTCACAAGGGGGAGAAGAGGAGGAGGGAGAGATGCACAGTTAAGGAGCAAGGTCACTAGAAGTATTTAGAAAATGTTGCATTCAGTGTTGGAGTAAAGGGATGAGGCAGGGGCATCATGGTTAAAATAGGTTTTGAGAATGGATCTGCAGGAAGAGGTGTTTCTAGAAGATGTCTGGGAAGGCATTCCAGGCACCAGCACAGCCACACATGTGAACCTTTTAGTGTACACCCATATCATGCTTCAGCTACAGAATTAATGCAGTTTGATACTGACTTAACTGCCATGGCTCATGGTATGGTATTCTGGGATCTGTAGTTTTATGAGATATTTAGCCTTCTCTGTCAGCGCTCTAATGTCACAACAAACTACAATTTTGGATTCCACAGGAGGGAACCACGGTAAAGTGATAACAAAATGCATTAATTCTACAGTATTGCAGCAGTCTATGGCGATTACTGCACTACACTTTTATAGTGCTGCTATTCCACTTTTAATGCTCTCGCTGCCTCCTGTAGCATTCTAGGGTTTGTAGTTCAGTGAGGTCGAAGAGCTCTCTGGATGAGAATTCTAAATGCCCCTCCCTAAACTGCAAATCCTAGAATGCCACAGAAGTCAGCCAGATCAGTAAAAGTGGAACAGCAGATATATAAGAGTGTAGTGCAGTAATCTCCTAGGTCACTTTCACAACAAGTGCATATGCATGATTACAATCTCTGCAGTACTTCACACAAAGAAATGCTGGCCTACAAACGAATCTGATGTGTGAAGCACCCTTAACTATGACCTATTGTTTTTCAACCAATGGAGAATACCCACATGAGAATAAGGAAAGGGGAAGTGTAAACTCTACATTTGAATGCCACCATGAGCCCCATGGAGGAACACAGAAAGCCACTCATTCATGTAGCCCATTTCTACTGAGTGCAATTTTTCTAATTTTGCATAAGGAATAATCATAACAATAGTATTTGTAGCTTGCTTTAAAGTGTAAGTGTGCAAGGTATGTCCTTGCTGTTATTCTTACAGTGCATATTTTGGGGAGATAGGAATTGACCCATATTCATCTAATGCAAGGATAGAAAGTCTTTAGCCTTCCACACAGTGTGTGTGTTGTGTGTCTTCAAGTCATTTATCCCTAAGGTGAACCTATCATGGAATTTTTTCTTGGCCACTGCCTTCCCCTGAGGCTTAGAGAGTGTGACTTGCCTAAGTGAGTTTCATGGTCGAGCTGGGAATCCAAACCCTGGTCTCCAGAGTTGTAGTCCAACACTCAAACCACTACACCATGCTGGCTCTCTGACTATCACCTTAATCAATGTTTTAACATTTTGTTAAAACTGTTGTAATCTACTCTGAATTTCAATCTGGGAAAAAGACGGGACAGAAATAATCATAATCATAATGGTAATCACAATAATCATAATACCATCCTAATCTGTTCTATGCAGCATTGTTCAACAGTCTTGGTCCTTTGTGGATGGCAAGCAGGGAGGGACAAAATGGCGTGTGCGGGTGCATACCACCACTGAAATCAATAAGGATTGGATATTTTCAATTTTCCCAATTCGCAGGGGGTTCGGAATGGATCCTCCTCGAATTGGGAGGGGCAACTGTATTTTTTTTCCCTTAGGATTTATCAACGTCACAGATATAAGAGAAGTTTGACATCACTTTAGCCACTTTGTGGACTCCTGGGACTTGTAGTTTTGAGAAGTATTTAGCTGTCAAAAGGGCTTAAATTACAAACCCCAGTTTACTGTAGGATGGAGTCTACAGTGAAAGCGGTGTAAAACTGGCATTAGAACTCGGCAATGCCCCTTTATTAGCATTCATCGAACTACAATTCTGGAGACCAGGGTTTGATTCCCAGCTTGGCCATGGAAGTCACACTCTCCCAGCCTCAACAATGGCAACCCCCCCCCTGCACAAATCTGGCCATGAAAACTCCCTGATTGATAGGTGGATTGAGCACTGGACTACAATTATGGAGATCAGGGTTTAAATGCCAGCTCACTCATGTAAGTCACACTGAGTGAGCCACGCTCTCAGCCTCAGCAATGGTAGACCCCCCCTGCACAAATTTTGCCATGAAAACCCCCTGATTAATAGGTAGATTGAGCACTGGACTAGGACTCTGAAGACTAGGGTTTCAATCCCAGTTTGACCATGGAAACCTACTCAGTGATCTTGGGTGAGTCATCCTCTCTCAACCTCAGGGGAAAGCAATGGCAAACCTCCACAGAACAAATTTTACAAAGAAAACCCAGTGATAGGGTTGCCTTAGGGTTGTCATAAGTCAGAAACGACTTGAGGGCACACGACTACAACATCATCAACCTACAGGAGCCTCACCAAAACCAACTGTAAGCAAATGGACATGATCCCCTTCCCACTGCAATTCCCTTCTCTTTTTGTGTCATGTCTTTTTCTAGATTGTAAACCTGAGGGCAGGGAACTGTCAAATTAGTAATTTGTAAGCCACTCTGAGAGCCTTTGTGGCAGAAGAGTGGGGTACAAATACTCTAAATGAAATGAATGAATGACATGGCAAGGAATCAGGTGTCCTAACTACAAAGGAGAACAAGGTACTGTGCAAAATGTAGGGTATTTAAGAAAAATGTAGGACATGACAACATAAAAGCTAACAGCATTGATATAAATGTAAATTCATGCTTCTTAGCCATGCTCAAAATGGAGGGCATTTTGGAGTTCCTTCTGGACAGAAGGCTGAAATGTGGGATGTGTCCTGGAAAAGGAGGACATCTGGTCACCCTGGAAACTATTAATGCTGCAGAGAGGTTTACCTCATCTCGATGTAAACAATACTGAGCTAAAAGGAGCATCATAGCATAGGGCATGTTCCCCAAGGCCAGGGTGAGCAGATGTCCTAACCACAAAGGAAGGCAGGGCACAGCATAATGTAGGGCATTCAATGAAAACGTAGGATGTGACAAAACAAAAGCTAAAACGACTAACAGAAGTGTAAATTCATGCTTTTTGGCCATGTTCAAAATGGAGGACATTTTGGAATTCCACCTGAACCGAAGGTTTAAATGTAGGGCAGGTCCTGGAAAAGAAGGACCTCTGGTCACCCTGGAAATTGTATTAATGCTGCAGAGGGGTTTTCCTCACCCCAATGTAAACAATGCCGATCTAGAAGGTGTTCCTCAACAGCAGGGTGACTAGATGTTCTAACCACAAGGGACGCCAAGGAACTGCAAAATGTAGGACATTCAAGAAAAATGTAGGATATAAAATAAAAAAACCTAAAAGCACTAATAGAAATGTAAATTCATGCTTTTTTTTGGCATGCTCAAAATGGAGGACATTTTGGAATTCCTCCTGGACAGAAGGTTGAAATGTGGGCCATGTCCAGGAAAAGGGGGATGTCTAGTCATCCTGGACAGGGATCCCTGCACTCAGGGCGCCAAGGCAGGGAACGGGAGGAGGGGTTAAGGGGGGCAATCAGAGGCTCTTTTCCCTCCAGGACATGTCCTACATTTTAGCCTCCTGTCCAGGAGGATTTCCCAAAAACAGGACTAAGATGGATGAATTTATCTTTACAGGTATGTTTCTAGCTTTTCTTGGGTAATTTAGCCTGGAGAAGAGATGGTTAAGAGGTGATCTGATAGCCCTATTTTGAAAGAATGTCATACTGAGGAAGGAGCAAGCTTGTTTTCTGCTGCTCCAAATAGGACCCAGAACAATGGATGCAAGCTACAGGAAAAGAGATTCCACCTCAACATTAGGAGGAACTTTCTGACAGTAAGAGCTGTTCGACAGTGGAACACACTCCCTCGGAGAGTGGTGGAGTCTCCATCTTTGGAGGTCTTTAAACAGGGGCTGGATGGTCATTTGTTGGGGGTGCTTTGATTGTGTATTCCTACACTCAAATTACTATGCCACACTGGCTCTCAAGCTTCTTTTCTGTTGCTTCAGATAACAGGATCCGGAGCAATTGATTCAAACTACAAGAAAAGAGATTGTACTTAAACATTAGGAAGTAGGCCTTCCTGACAGTACGAACAGTTTGACAGTGGCATATGCTGCCTTGGAGAGTGATAGAGTCTCCTTCTTTGGAGGTTTTTAAACAGAGGCTGGATTGGGGGTTGGGTGGGTGTTTTTGTCCCCCTAAGGCTTAGGATATGTACAGTATTACTTCTTAGCCACCCTGTAACATACTATTACCTACTACCTTTTCATCATTAGTTCATGTGTGTGAGTGTGCTTGTGGGTGAGTTCCTGCATGGCAGAATGGGGTTGGACTAGATGGCCCGGGGGGGGTCTCTTCCAGCTAAGGATTCTAATTGTCCCACATTTAGAATGAACGTCCTCCATTTTGTGGCGCCTTGTCCTCCTTAGGACGTGTGGTCACCCTGGGTACAGAGCAGCGGAGCCATCCTCATTAGGGTGGGGGTGTTGAGGGGACGTTGGGCGCAAAAAGCCCTCTCAACCGCGCAGGGTGGCTAAGAGGAGGCGAGGCCCACACAAGAACAGGCGACCGTTGGAGGGAAACAGTTTAAGTCCCGCGCGCCCCACTGTGAGAGAGGGAGGGAGGGAGGGGGGCGGGAGAGGAAAGAAAAAAAGGCGCGCACGTTTGCGTTCTCTCTCGCGCACGCGCGCACCCGCGCGCACCGTCAGCCACCCTCTTCCCCTTCCCCTCCCCCTCCCCCGCGCTCGCTCGCAGAAGGCCGCACCTGACTCCGCTCTCGACACACTCCCCCCTCCCCTCCCCACTGCTTCGCTTTCGGGGAGAGAAAGGCGAGCCCCCAAGCGCCGCCACTGCCGACGAGCCCTTCTGGCCCGTCGTCGCTGCCTCGGAAGCGGAAACGTCGGAACCCACTGTATACCTACAGAGATACGCATACAGACAGAGACACGGCCACGAACCGCTTCCGCCTGGCAGCCACCGCCGCGCATGCGCGCTGGGGGAAGGGAGTAGAGTTCCTTTCGCCGCCATTTTGGAAGAGGGCAGAGAAAGGGGAAGGGGAAAGATGTTACCAAGGTTACGAAACAAAGGTCCAAAACACACTGCGGAAATGATCCAGTTTGAGAGGGCTTTAACTGCCCTGGCTCAGTGCTAGGGAATCCTGGGAACTGTACTTTGTTGTGGCACCAGAACTCTTTCCGACAGAGAGGACTTACTGTCTCGCAAAACTATGGTTCCCAGGATTCTCTAGCATTGAGCCAGTGCAGTTAAAGCCCTCTCAAACTGGATCATTTCTGCATTGTGTTCTGCAGTAAAGCAGGAGTGGGGAGAGAGTGAGGGTTACCTCTTAAACCACTTTTATAAGATTACCGCACTACACTCTTATATATCTGCTGTTCCACTTTTACTGCTCTGGCTGCCTCCTGTTGCATTCTGGGATTTGTAGTTGAGGGAAAGGCATTTAGAATTCTCATCCAGAGAGCTCTTAAGCCTCACTGAACTACAAACCTCAGAATGCAACAGCAGGCAGCCAGAACAGTAAAAGTAGAATAGCAGCACTATATGAGTGAAGTGTGGTAGTCTCTGCAACTTGATGCCTTCTTCCTCATGTGTTGGACTGCAACGCCTATCATTCCTAACCAGGGTGTCCATTCAAAGACCTGGACCTGTTAGCCTGGAAAAACCAATCTGCGAAGGGATCTTTTAGCACCTTTGAGACTAAAGGCCTAAGCAGACTGCCAGAAATAGTGCACATTAAATTGAGGCACTGCCCTGGCTCAGTGCTAGGGAGTCATGGGAATTGTGTTTTTTTCTGAGACATTGAGCCTTCTCTGTCAGAGAGCTCTGGTGCCACAATAAATTACAGTTCCCATGATTCCCTAGCACTGAACCAGGGCAGTGCCTCAATTTAATGTGCACTAGTTCTGGCAGTCTGCTTAGGCCCTAACTGTACTAAAGAAGTTGTAGGAAACTCAACTGACTACATGTAGGCTAGCTACATCAAATAAGGCTCAGATTCAATCAAATATGTGCTCTCAGAAATAAATAATGTTGAAAACAATGCTAGTTAGCCTAATATTAGAGAAGGAGCCACTCTTGTGTACTGGGCAGAAGACTGTACTACATCCAAAGGAACCCAGTGTGAAGTCACTCCTTCCCACATGAATTTACACCAGGATCTACATCACACTGCACTGTTATAACACAATTATTCCACTTTAATGGCTAGGGATGCCTCCTGTGGCATGCTGGGGTTTGTAGTTTAGTGAGTCCTAAGAGCTCTCTGGCTGAGAATTTTGGTTTGAAGCCAGACAGTACCTGTGTCCAATTTTAGCTGGACACCTCGGTAGCTGGCTATCCCAGGTATCACAGGCGGCAACTGAGCCATCCTCATTGTGGTAACCCCACAACTGGAGCTACGCTTAGGATCTGTACAGTATTACCTCTTAGCCACCCTGCAACACACTATTACCTACTACCTTTGCATCATTAGTTCTTCTCTCTGTGTGTGAGTGTGAGTGTGTGCTTGTGAATGTGGATTCCCCCCTTTTTAAATAAACTAAATTAATTTGGAAAATCACTACTGGCATTCTCGGGGTTTGGAACTGATATACAAAGGCTGAGATCCTGGCTTTATATTACCGAAGTCTTCTCGCTGCTTCTATTGAGCTAAATTAATTTTCTCATTGAATACAATTTTTAGGTGCTCTGCCAGGACCCTTGCAATTTAGGTAACAGGTTGTTTCATACATTTTTTTTTTTGGTTAAGATATACTAGAAAAATAGAAAATACACAGTTGCCATAAAATTTACTATCATATGTTCAAAATGAATGTTACCAGTAAATTATAATTCCATACCACCCAACTCTATTTGTCGTTTTAGTTTTAGTTTTCCAAATTAATTTAGTTTATTTAAAAAAAGGGGGGGATCCACATTCACAAGCACACTCTTACACTCACACACACAAGAACTAATGATGGCAAGATACCGGTAGTAGGTAATGGTGTGTTGCAGGGTGGGTAAGAGGTACAATCAAAATTGGTTGATAATCTTCAGTTGTTGTTTTTCTTGCGTGCCTTCAAATCATTTCCAACGTATGAGGACTCTAAGGTGACCCTATCACAGGGATTTCTGGGGCTGAGAGTGTGTGACTTACCCAAGGTCAACTAATGGGTTTCCATGGCTGAGCAGGGAATTGAACCCTGAGTCCAAAATACACTGCAGAAATAATCCAGTTTGACACTGCTTTAACTGCTGTGGCTCAGTGCTAGGGAATTCTGGGAACTGTAGTTTTGTGAGACATTTAGCCTTTATGTCAGAGAGCTCTGGTGCCACGATAAACTACAATTCCCAAGATTCCTTAGCACTGAGCCAGGCAATTAAAGTGGATTATTTCTGCCGTGTGCTTTGGACCCAGATATCTAGGATTGTAGTCCAAAGCTCAGACTACTACCCAGGTTAACTTCTAAACAATTACAACTATCTCATCTCAACCCTGCTAGTCTCATTGCTGGGACACATTCAGGTTAACACCAGAAAAGGGTTTCTAAAAGGACAGCCATGTTAACCTGTTGCAGGGAAAAAAAAAAAAAAAAAAAACAGGCAAAAATCCTATGGCACCTTAAGGCTCTCCATGTCTAGTTTGGAAACTACTGTTCATTAGCTTGGGTCCCCAGTGTTGTTTGGAAGAATCAATAACCATCATTAACAGTTGTTCTGGTTCAACTACTCTGGAGAATTACTATCCTTTTGGGTGTTCAAATGTTCCTCCCATTGTGGATCAGTCTCGATTGACCTTGAGAGAACATGCCACTCCTTGGTTTGTATGTGCTTTCATGCTGCCTGTCAACTAATGGCTACCCCATGAATTTCATAGGGTTTTCTTAGGCAAGGAATAGTCAGAGATGGTAGACTATTGCCTTCTTCTGAAATATAGCCCTACAGCACTTGGTATTCATTGGCAGTCACCCATCCAAGTACTAACCAGTTCTGGCTTGCTTAGTTTTCAAGAGCCGATGGGATCTAGTGGCTTTAGGGTATTTAGGCTAGCTAAATACCTGTGTTTGTCCTTACTGGCCACTAGACACACCATTCTTTATTAAACAAGGCTAAACTTGTTTCAGCTCAGAATGTGGTCCATCTGTCAGAAGAGACTCACTTAGATGTGACAATGGACGTTATCCCACGGGGCCAAAAGCAGCAAGAATCCACCAAGAATCCGGCGCTATAGCGCTAAATGTTTCTGACTGATCCCACGACGTCGCTAAGAATCCACCAAGAATCCAGCGCTATAGCGCTAAATCTTTCCAGCTGATCCCACGACGTCGCAAAGAAACCGCTAAGAATCCGGCGCTATAGCGCTAAATTTTTTCGACTGATCCCACGACGCCGCTAAGAATCCGCTAAGAATCCACTCGGAATGCAGCAACATTCACGTTCTTTTGAATGCCTGGTCTCACCAGGCATTGCAATTGCGCGAGCTGATTCTTAGCGCTATGAAAGCGCTAGCGCCGTGGGCTGGCCATTTCCATCTCTGGGGGTTGCTATCGCTATAATAGTGGAATCATGCTTATGTTGCTTTCTTGCCACTTTCTTGCCACTTTGAGAGCAGCGTGGGATAAGGTCCAATGTATGATTTGAAGTTACCTGCAACTTGTGTTGGGATCCAGAGGAGCATTTCTTATTCTTCATTACAATTTTGTGCACAAGTTAACCCTGCGTATAAAAATAGCCTTGGCTCAGACCAAAGTGAGTTTCATCTCATAGGAAATGACAATGTATGATTTGGGGGAAGCCATAATTTATTTTGGGGTACAGAATGTTATTTCTTTATCATTGCCATCATCTATTATCATTCCTTTATGTGTAAAGGAACTTGACAGATTGAAGAGCTGGGCCAAAACAAACAAAATGAATTTCCACAGGGATAAATATAAGGTATTACATCTTGGCAGGGAAAATGAAATGCAAAAATATAGGATAGGTGACACCTGGCTTGAAAACAGTACAGGCAAAAAGGACCTAGGGTGTAGATCACAAGCTAAACATGAGTCAACAGTGTGATGCAACCAGGGAAAAAGTCAATGCAGTTTTGGGCTGCATCAACAGGAGTCTAGTGTCAAGACAAGTCATAATAACATTCTTTTCTGTTTTGGTCAGACCTCACCTGGAGTACTGTGTCCAGTTCTGGGCACCACAGTTCATAAAGATATTGACAGACAACTGGAACATGCTCAGAAGAAAGCAACCAAGATGGTAACAGGTCTGGAAAACAAACCCTGTGAGGACTAGCTTAAGGAGCTGCGTATGTTTAGTTTGGGGAAGAGAAGACTGAGGTTATATGATATCCATATTAAATATCTAATGGGATGTCACGGACAAGATGGATCAAACTTATTTTCTGCTGCTCCAGTGACTACAACACAATGGATTCACATTACGAGGAAAGAGATTCCACCTAGAGATCAAGCAGAATTTTTTAATGATAGGAGCTATTCAGCAATGAAACAGACTGCCTTGGAAGGTGGTGGACCCCCCCCCTCTTTTTGGAGGTCTTTAAACAGAGATGAAATGATATCTTTCAAGATTTCTTTAGCTGTATATTCCTGCATGGCAGGGGGCTGGACTACATGGCCCTTGCAATCCTGCTAATTCTACAATTCTGTGATTCTGTCCCAGACATATATTTTAGGTCTGGTGAAAACCCAACCAGCTGTTTTCACATGATGCAGCAACAAGTAGACAAAAGGACAGAGACTAATTTTATGTTTTCACCTACAGATAAGATGTATTTCACCCTGAGGATTCCACCCTCTTGATAGTGAGGAAAGCTTTACCTGCTAACTTCAGCCTATCACATTGTCATTAATGACGTAAGAAAATAATGTTCTTATGTCATTAATGACAATGTGATAGGCTGAAGTGATCAGGTAAAGCTTTCCTCAATATCAAGATAACTACTTGCTAATATCTGCAGATCAAAGCACCGCAAATAGTACAGGTGATAGGGTCAGCATAGATTAGAAGGTGGCAACTCTATGTGACTCCCTCTGAGAAATAAAATCTCTAGAAACTTTTGGTAAGGGGGCTGAAAAAAAGAGAGGAAGATTAGCAACCTGTACAAATAAACTTTCTAAAGCAATCCCTTCACAACCACCACCACCCCAACTCTGATTTTCCTCCAAAGGCAAGACAGGGCAATAAAAAGGAAAATAATGCACTAAAGGGATGCATCCTGATAATAGAATCTTTGAAAATTGAAATTGTCTGATAAAAACAAATGAAGCACTGATTTGCATGCAGTTCTGCTTACACAGAAGGGTTTTCCTGGCACCAGATATCTGTGCAGAGAAATGATACAGCCCTACTGTGTGGAAGCAGCAAACTAGAGTCCTTTCTTCCACCTCTGTGTTTTGGATATGCCCACAAGGAGCAGACCCTTGCAGCCTGCATATCATCACAGTGGTTGCATTGTACTATCTTCAGTTAAGACATTCTCTTTCATTAACCTAAATCTAGACCAGTGATGGCGAACCTATGACAAGCGTGTCAGCACTGACACCTGTAGTCATCTTTGATGACACGTGGCCGCTGAGGCGGCCGCCTGCCGAAAAGGATATTTCATCCTCGGCTCCTGCATGGCCAAGTGCAGTAGATGAGGATGAAACATTTGCTGCTCCTGAGGATGAAACATTTGCCACTAGAGTCTTAGAGTTAGACTCTAACTCTAAGACTCTAGTGGTAAATGTTTCATCCTACCCTATTAGACACTCTGTGCTGGAGGTCTGTAGGCCAAAACAACAGAAATCCAGCACAGAGTGTCTAGTTCTGGGACTTCGGTGCAGCGGCACCACAAGCACAGGGCTGGGAAGAGGCCGAGGTATTTAGGCCAGTCCCTCTTTCTCCCGGCAGCGAAATAATGTTTTTTCCTCAAAGTGACACACCACCCGAGTTATGCTCAGTTTTTTGGTGACGTTTGACACACCAAGCTCAAGAGGTTGCCCATCCCTGATCTAGACTCTCTCTGCTACTATGTTAGCAATACAACCCAGGCACAGCCACCCGGGAGAATGAGGTAAATTCAGCCCATAGATTTCGAATGTCACAAAAGTATATTGCACAACAACAACAACAATTTATTATAATAAATTAATAGAAAATAAATAAATATTGTTATTAAGGTGCCCACACAATACAAATTTCTTATCATTGTGTGGGTACTTTTGGTGGGCCTGGGGCCAGTTTACTGGTCCTGGAACCCTTGCCCTCCGGCAAGAAAAATAAAGCTAGATCTGTCCGGAAGTTTGCTTTGGCTTTTGAAAAAATGTCATTTCTTCATGTCAGACAGTGCCAGGAGATGTCACTGTAACTGATTTAAAAGATTTATCCCAGTCTTAGCCACTTCCTGAAGCAGCAATTTACCTTTAAATTTTGTCAGAAAAAGTATGATCCAGGAGATTCAGGAGACTGGGGGTTGCCCTGAGCATTGCACCTTGCCCTCCCCTTTGTGCTCTTTGTCTCTTCTCTTAAATCTCGGGGGGGGGGGGACAGTAATAGTTTGAAGAACTATTTCTGCCTCGAGTGAACTTAGAGGAAGGAGAATTTCCACATACTGTATTTTGATAAAACATGAGGCTGGGTGGGTGGCAATAGCAGCTGCCAATAATGATTTTTTATTATTCTATTGAACCGGGAAGTTAGATAAAGCTGAGTACATCTTGTGCTTTAAAGCACAAACTGATCACTTAAAAGAGTTCAGAAATAATTATGCTGTCTTTCAGTTCGTCTCACCATTCATTTTAGCAGTGGTAATGTTTGAGGGCTACATCTAAAATATGTCATGAACTCTTAATGGCAGACAGTTTGCTGAAAAGACAGGTGGAGAACTATTCTCCACTGTTTTAATTGTCCCCACAATGCTGGAGAGGGTCTCTTTCTTGTTGTATTCCTTCAAGTCATTTCCAATCTATGGTGACCTTAAAGCAAACCTATCACAAGGTTTTATGGAGCTGAGAGTGTGTGACTAGCCCAAGCTCACCCTGTGGGTTTCCATGGCTGAACAGGGAATTGAACCCTGGTTTCCAGAGTCGTAGCCCATCACTCAAATCACTACACCACAGTGGCTTTCTAGGATATGCTATTCAGCTTCTGCTTGGTGGTAAGTCTTACTAGACCTGTTGTCATTCTGATCCTTCTGTCTTTCCCCCATGGGGAGAAAAAGATTTTGGGTGGGCTAGGGATGTTGAGTAGAGAAAGAGCTGGTTGGGAAAAGGCTACTCAGCCCCTACCAGAATTCCCTCTTAAAACAAGGATGGCAACTTTGCAGCCTTCCAGATGATGTTAGACTGCAGCTTCCAGCATTCCTCATCATTAGCTATGCCAGGGACAGGCAATCTTTTTGAGACCTGGGCCGGTCTCCCATAGCCCAGGTCTTGGCTGGGCTGAGGGGGGGGGGGAATAGCGGCGCGCACGCTCATGCGCGTGCGCGCATCCTCCTCCTCCACACGCGACCCCCCTGTGCACACAGCCGCCGCGCCACTACTGCGGCCACTGCCGTAGCACGCGCGGCCACAGCCGCCACCACACATGTCGCGGCGCCATTTTGGAAGTCCAAATCGCGGCCGCAACAAGTTAGCGCATGCGCAAGAGTATTGCACATGCGCAAACGCATCACGACTGCCATTTTGACTTCCAAAATGGCGATTGCAGCAAGTGCGTCCGAAAACGCGGCGCGCGGCGGCGGCGACGGCGGCAACCTTCAGCCTGGGCCGGTAAGTCCGGGGCCTTAACCGGCCCCTGAGCTATGCTGACTCAAAGGCTGCTAGGAGGTGAGGTCTAAAAACATCTGAAGGTCACTCAGTTCCCATTTAAACTTTAAGTAGTCGGGTTATTTTTTTTTTTAAAAAAAAGAAACTGTGGGAGAAAAACAAGTAAAACCAGTCCCATTTTCCACAAAGACAGCTGAATCAGATTTTCATCCATACTGTGTCATAAACCATGTCAAGCCAAAACACTAACAAAGAGGGATATTTCACACACAGCTTTGCAACTCACTTCTTCCAGATGTATGGACTGACCCAACTAGGAGCATTTCCCATCATTGATATAAGTCCATTTATTTGATCATTATTTTGCAGCTGAACATAAATAGGAGATTATTTGGTGGCAAATTTGTGCATTCCCTCTTCTAGAACTTCAGGTATTGGAATAAGATGGGGAGGCAGTGAAAGGGGTGAAAGATGTCTTCCAGATGTTGTTTCACTGCAGATCCCTTGATTATCCCTCCCCACTGGTTATGTTGGAGACTGGGGCTGATGAAAATTGAACTTCTGGTGGACACAGTAGCCCATCCCTGTAGTAAGTAGTGCTGGAGAAAACATGTTTGCACATTGGCAAATGATGAGACCATCTTAATTTTTCCTTTGCTTACTGCCTTGTTTTGTAGGCTCTATCCTCTTTCAGCATTTGTGCACTCCATCTATTTTGCACTGAAATTCAGTACTCTCACAAAACTATATTGCATATGTGTATACTGAGTATGCCTGCAAGCCCCATACATTTCCATTAGATAGAGTCATGAAATGTATAAAACATAGCTAGCAGTAGTTTTGACTCAAATAATTAGGACTGCTTCTTTTGGCGCCTCAAAAGAATCCCAATGTGTGCCCCATCTTCTACTTTCAGGGCTAAAATTACATAAACATTCCATTCTATGAAAGAAGTGAGTTTTCTTGCTTACCGGGCAAGATTACATGCACATATCTCCACTCCCACGGTGTATTATGATATTTGTCAGGAACTCAGGTCACTCCTTTTGTACTTTGTCCCTGAAAACTGTGGTGATCTGTGTAGGACTGAGCAGGTAACCATAGCAATTGGGTATAATGCTCTTTCCCCTCCTCTGACGTGGGAGAACAATCCTTACAAAGTGATCAGGCTGAAAAAGTGTTCAGCATTGAGCAGAGTTAGTGCGCAAGTGATTCTGACTGTCCAAAGAAATTGAGTTAATGTCCTGCGAGCAGTAAGCCCTCTGTGCATAGCCACAGAGTCTTTCTGACAGAGACCACCTAAGTCCCATTCGACAGGAGAGAGGAGGGTGGCTTGACACCCAAGAAGGGGACACCGAGGCAAACAGCAAACAGGTCCGACTGAATGACTACCATTAACATAAAGGAATTATCAAGATGTAGTCAAGGCTATAGGGAAGTGAAAATAGTAAAAATTAGTGGTGCATGCCCAATGCAGTCAGATCACTATGCTTGGAATACAGAATTTGTTATTCTAGAAATCCCAGTTTGAAAGTTTCTTTTTAATGCAGTTGTTTGGCCTTTATAGATGGAAAGATTAGCTTTAAAGTGTTGACAGGGTTGAAGTGGGTAGTGCTGATCAATCTACCCAGCGGTCAGAGAACTGGGCTGGAAAGAAGCAATGTATTTATTTGCTTGCTTATTGCATTTATATATCACCTTTCTCCTACAGCACTGAAAATGGTTTACCATTTTAAATAACTGCACTATTGTAATAATTTTTTCTATTAGTAATGGAGTGGGGGTGTCTGACCTTATCATTCAGCCAGAATGGTACCACACATGAACAAGAGAGAGGTATCATCAGATTTCATGGGAACCCCCAAGCTTTGCAAAAATCTTTATCCAAACAACTTGCCTAAGGGGTAAACCTTCAAAATACTACCATAAAGCCTAAGTATGCTCAGTAGCCAATTATTTGTGATTATATGTCAGGGAAAGAGGAAATGGACTGAAATCACTGTCTTGTTTTTATTTGGAAAGGCAGCATGTGTAGAAAATCATCCCAGGACAAAATCATGCTCCAACCAACTCACCCATGACTTTTAGGAAGATAGTTTAGAAGCAGAAGAAGGTGCTAGGAGATAATTTTCCACATTTAAATTACATTATCCCCCCACCCCCCGACATAGCTGATTGGTGCCTTGGGTAAGTAGGGAAGAGATAAGGTGAGAGGAGTTCAAACCTCTTCATCTACTTGTGTTGAGATGAGGAGAATGCTGGGACTGAAAGTATTATTTGATTATATGAGTATGTGTGTCCTTCATGTAGCAAATGCTGTATGTTTATGAGTAGAGTCCCTGACCCAACATCACCCATTATCACATGAAATTGTTGGGGGCAAAAAGGTTGCACACCCGTGCTCTAAAGCAGGGATGAAGAGCTCATGGTTCTCCTGATGTTGAAGAACTATAGTTCCCATCACCCCTGACTATATTGGCTGCACTGGCCATGAAAGACTCAGGATAGTTGCAATCCCACAGCCTCTGGAGGGTGACATGTTCCCCACTCCCACCCATTAATGGTGTTTATTAAAAAAAAAAAAAAAGCAGCTTCATTTATATACCGCTTCATATTGCGCTATGGGATGTTTAAGCGGTTTACAACTGGAAGCTCACTGACCCCCAACAGTTGGGTACTCATTTTAGCAACCTTGGAAGGATGCAGGCTTGAGTCTAGCCTGAGCCCTGGCTAGTATTGAACTCACAATCTTGTGATTTATGAGTGAGTGGCTGCAGTACAGTCATTTAACCACTGTTCCACCAGGGCTTTTTCTGTTGGTTTCCTCTATTTTGTACCATTAATGAAAGTTATTAATATTACCATACACCAAGGAGTGCTAGGCTTCCAATTTAACATCAACGAAGACACTGGGAGAATACTGTTTCCTCTTTTGAAGAAGTGCTGACTTTACCAAGAGAAAAAACTTCAGAATGTTGTTCTCATCAGAGAGACAATCTGGGAAGTGGGCCAGATTGTAATATTTGTTTACAGTATAACTTTGGGAATACGTAACACATTCAGAAATGTTCTAAAATAGATTTATCTTTTGGGTGTGATTTGAATGCATTTCATTTTGTTTGCATCTGCAGGGAGCTATTTGGAACATGGAGCGAACAATGGCAGAAAATGCTCTGTCCCATCCTGGCTTGGACAAAGAGTCTGGGGAACAATTCCTGCAGGAAGCATTCCAGATCATGATAGAAGAAGGTGTGAGAAAGGGGATGGATGTGTCTGAAAAGGTAAGACTTCCAAGAGTTAATTCTTACAAGAAGATCACTATACTTTCCATCCCTCTTCCTCTGGAGTAGGAATGGTAATCTTCTGTAGTCCTGAGGAAAACCACAGATCTTGGAAAGTTACTTTTCAAAAATAATTAGTTACAGTAAAGTTCAATGCACATTGCTCCAAGCAATTAAAAAAAACAAACCACCAATTCTATTTTCTTGTTATTTAAATTATCTTAAATAGCTGTCTTTTAAATTACTTTGAAAGCACAACAGAGTAGTGTAAGCCACTTGCTTATTGTTAAAAAAAAATTTAAATAGGCCACATGCACCCTACAATTGTAGAAGCAACTGTTCAAAAGCAGTCACCTCTGACAATGCAAAAGGAGCAAAGTGATTTTTCCTTAAATTACAATTGTAATGTAACTTAATTATGACTTAGGGGGGTTGCAGACTGCCAGAAATAGTGCAAATTGAGTCCACTTTAAGGGTTAGGGTTAGGGTTAGGGTTAGGGAATCATGGGAACTGTATTTTATTGTGGCCCCAGAGCTCTCTGACAGAGAAGGCTCAATGTCTCAGAAAAAAACAACAATTCCCATGATTCCCTAGCACTAATCCTAACCCTTAAAGTGGACTTAATTTGCACTATTTCTGGCAGTCTGCAACCCCCCTTAGTCATTAATGTATTACTAAGATAATTACAAGGAGGAAGGGGAATTAATTACAAGTAATTCATTATTTGCTATGTGTTACTTCCAAATTGATAGCTGTAAAGACACACCCAACTAAAGGTGGTGGCAAATATGGGTGTGCAAC
>CM034703.1:161739669-161760279 GCA_020142125.1 Phrynosoma platyrhinos
TCTTCCAACTGGTGTTAGATGCAGCCCATCCCTTGCCAGGAGTCCGTTAATATATAACGAAAAATGCCAGTTTCATACTCAGGCTTCCATGTACTCCATGCTTCCACTAATTACTCTGAAAACATAGGAACTTGTAATGAGCACAGAGTATAGCTTCATGTGAATCTCATGCTTTCTTAAAAACAAACAACAACAACAAAAAAACCCAAACCCAAAACCAAAACAAAATCAGATATGTAACTTTAAGCCTGCAAATGGTGTTTCTGCCAAGTGGTCTTTTACAGCCCCCCAAAAGGGTGGTACTTTAAATCCAAGCTTAGAGTTAAAACAAAGGAGTGTGAAAGTCACTGCATCACTTTGCATATGAACTTTCAGTGTGGGAGCAGAACAAAGTTGATACAGGCTGTGTCCACACTGCAGAAATGATCCAGTTTCACACCATTTTAACTGCCATGGCTCAATGCTATGTAATTCTGGGAACTGTAGTTTGTTGTGGCCCTAGACTTCTCTGACAGAAAACACTAAATGTCTTAAAAAACTACAATTCCCAGAATTTTATAGCATGGAGCTATGGTAGTTAAAATGGTGTCAAATTATTATTCTTGCATTGTAGAAGCAGACACAGATTTAGTGTAGTTATATGAACAATCCTTCAGTCTGACTGTACAATTCAGTTGTTTATGAATAATTACAACAGTAATTGTTGATTTGCACAATCAGCAGAATCATGAGGAGTAGCTTCATATGGATTTTAACATTTCATACTACAAGAAGAAGGATCTTACCTTGAATGTTTCCCCTGACAGGTATGGGAGAAATCTTCCTACACATAGAAAACCAACACTTCAATGAGAAGGCTAGCCTAGAACTCTTTCCCCTGATAATGCTGGTCTTTCACATGTGGGGAATTTCTTACAGGGGAGCATTCAAGCATGAGATCTTGTGCTTGCAGTCTGAAACAGTATAATCCAGGAAACAACTGCATCATATGAATCAGTTATAACGCAAGGTGTCTTAAGCAATGACGTCTCCAGGAAATGACATTAATGTCTGGTCTGGGTCACTTCAGTCACATCTTTCTTCCTTAGAGGGAAAATGATCCCAGCTGACCTGGAGAAACAGATCGAACAGGCCAAATCTGAGGTAGGTTTTCTCTAGAGAGGGAAGGATTGGGCATATGGGAAGGTCATCCATTGCTCAGCTTTAAGGTTTAAGCATGTTACAGGGAAACCCATTGGGTAACGGGCAAATCACATGTTCTCAACCTTAGGGAAAGGCAATGGCAAACTCCTTCTGAACAAATCTTGCCAAGAAAACCTCATGATAGGGTCTCTTTAGGGTCTTTAGGGTTGACGGCAAACAATAACAACAACAACAAGGGATGGTCCCCATCCCCGCTCTTGCAGTGTTGGTAAGAGAGCTGGGATGTGACACCAACACAGTGGTTATTTGCTTAACCCCACTCAGAATCTTTGGGAAAAAAACATTGAATTTCATGATTTCGTGTCATGCATTTTTAAAATCAAGCATATCCAGGAACTCACATGGGATAAGGAGGAATATTGGCTGGTGGCAAGTAATGTTAAGCAAGGTCCTGAATATGCCTACCTATGTTATTCCTCCCTTCCAGAAGGCATTCCCCTTCTTTGTTAATGCCACGTGTGGCACCACGGTTCTAGGAGCATTTGATCCTGTGGCGGATATTGCAGAAGTGTGTGCAAGACATAGGATTTGGCTCCATGTGGATGTAAGTAAAGTATACCGAGTTGAGAACCCATTCCTTGGGGATAGAGGGAGATGCTTGTTATAAAAATGGGATATTTGGTGTACCAGTAGTTCAGAGAAGGGAAAGTGTGGCATTTTAGGTGTTGCATCACAACTCCCATAATATCTCACCATTGGCTATGCTGGTTAGGGATGATGGAAGTTGAAGTCCATGACCATCTGAAGTGCTCCAGTTGACCAGCCCTTCTTTAAATCCCAGACACTAAAAAACTAAGTTGTTGAGAGGTACAAATAGCCACTTCTGGTCCATTGAGCAGGATCCAAAGGGCCACACACACTGTGTTCAGCAGGTGCACTATATTTTTTCACATCCTTTTACTGTCATACGTCACCAGAGGCTCCTCAAAGAGCATTGAGGGTAGTGTGAGTGACTGGGTAGCTTGAAGCTGTTTTACCTATGCAAACGCAGAAGAGCTTTTTGCATGATAGACATAGATCTCCCAGGATGTTGTATAGTGTTTGGTATTCATGGGATGCCTTTTCAATGACACTGCTCTTGGTAATGTTTTCAAGAAGTAAAGTTATGTCAGAATTCAGTTCTCCATACATTTGATTGATTGATTGAGGATAATCTCATAACTCTTCTCATTTTGGATCCTGGTTGCAAGGTATTTCTCATGCAGATATGCATCAGGCAGTCTCCTCTCAGAACAAGGAATTATTTTGTGTGTCTGTATTGTATGCTGTATTGTACGTCGTGGTCAGTGTGGTGTAGTGGTTTAAGAATAGGACTAGGACTCTGGAGATCAGGGTTCAAATCCCAGCTTGGCCATGGAAACCCACAGGATGACCTTGGACAAATCACACCCCTTGAGCCTCAGATGAAAGCAATGGCAAACCTTCTCTGAAGAAACCTGCCCCCTAGAAAACCCCTGATAGGTTCGCCTTAGGGTCACCATAAGTCAGAAATGATTTGAAGGTCACAACAACAACAAATTGTATAATGCATTCAAACCTGAAACAAAGATGCAGTAGACCAACCTACCACTGTAGAAACTGAGTGGGAAATCAATGAGCTATGCATAGATGTGACCAACAGCTTTTTTTGGGTGTTGAATCTCTACTATCAAATTGTGTGACGAGAGGTAATTAATAAACTCAAGTTTTGAGGGACAAAAGAGAATGACATGAGGGGGGAAAGTTGATAGAAATAGGACTGTGCATACCATATAATTTTTTTTGGTGCAGAATTCCATATCTTGAGATATTTTCTTTTTTTAAAAAAACACATATCCTGTTTCAAGACTCATGATTTTGGTGAGAAGTAATGCAGACCTACCTACTTATACCTGTTAAAGGAGCTTGAACTGTCTTGAGGAGGGCATTCATATTTTTTGCCTACAAGTGACCATCCTGACATTCTATGACAAATCAAAACCACAAATGAGTCAAGGCTCGCCTTTCAGAATCCAGAGCTGGATGAATATTCCTGGAAATTTTCTTAAGCTCCACAAACACTCTTCAAATATTTTCAGACTGGGATTGCTGACCACACAAAACAATTGTTTAGGTCAGTGCCCCTCAAATGATGGTCTGTGGACTAGAGGTTATTTGTGAATCATTGACTGATCATTTACACTGAGTTTCCAGGAAAGAAAGAAAAAGAAAGAACTATGGTACACATTGGGAAGGAAGGGCATCTCCCAGTCCCGAGCATCAGGTAGCTTATGAAGTACAGCTTTAGACCAGATGTATCCTTGAAGATTAATTTGCTTCTCTTATTCCCTTCTATAGGCTGCATGGGGTGGCAGTGCCCTCCTCTCCCAAAGACATCGACACCTTTTGGATGGAATTGAGAGGTAGATGCTATTTCTTGTCATGGATAGGTGGGCTACAGTGGCATACCATGGACTGGTGTCACTGGTATGGTGGAGGGTAGACTGCCTTGGTCCCCAGAGGTCCGTTTGGGCTCTGTAATGGCTGCAGCTGCACCAAAGTCCAAGCAGAAGGAACTGCCCCATTTATCAGCCACTGCTGCTGGAGGAGGCAGTGCCAGGCCCCTGAAGATCCACTTGGGCTTAGCGTGGCTGGAGCCATGCCAAAGCCCAAATGGAAGAGATTGCGATGGCTGCTGGGCAAGTGAAAAAGGGACACAAGCCCTGTCTCACTCACCCAGCAGCTGCGCCGGGTGTTGCACCCCACTGGGGTGAGGTGTGTTCGCACTCCCCTATTGACACCACTGGTGGGCTATAAGAATGTATCCATGGAAGAATACAAGAGAGTTGGTAGACTGCAAGCAAGCAGGACTGGGCTGTTGCAGTCACTCAGTTGATAGCTAAGGGGCCACTCTTGGGTCTAGGACTTTATGGAAGCAACTTGATTCCGATTGGTCATTTGTGTCATGTGGTCTCTGCTAAGATGCAAACTGCAGTACCATCTGTAGCTATCCTTCAGGTTTCCTCAGCAGTGCATCAAACAGTAGACCAGCAGCTTCTTCCTTTGGGAATCGGATACAGCACTGCAAAGAATATTGATCCTGTTACTTGAGAGCTAGTGTGACCTAGGAGGTTATCGCCCTACCTTTCCTTCCAGCCTCGGCACAGGCTAAAACTTTAAAAAACTTTTTAAAAATGGGTGTTATCACACACCTCCATGCCCAATCTGGAGGCATCCCATACCAGTCTTGGCATCCTGTACCCATTCTGCACTTTTCTGGCACTTTTAGAAAGAACAGAAAAATCCACAACTAGTGTATAGTATGACCCTGTATCCACCAATTCAATATCCAGAGTTTCACTTACCTACATCTGGAAAAAAAATATATTCTCTTTAGGCATTTCTAGGTCTTCCAGTATGATCCTTGTGGTCAGCCTCTAGCCCAAGCATATCATAGAATCCTGCTGCAGGACCTACAAATGCCTAAAGAAGTGTACTCTCTAGGAATTTCTATATCCTCTAGAGTAATTCTATAGTATGCTTGGGTTGGAAATTGTTTGCCTTATTGAAAGTAATAGGGTTCCCTATTATCCATGGTGTCCATAGGGGGAATTTGAACATAACCTCTGTGGATACAGGGGTTGTAATGTAGATTGTTATAGAAACAAATTCCTTTTCCAAAAGTAACTTTTCAGTGTTTCTCCTGAATGCTATCAGCTTGGGAAATGTCCTGGAAAGCCCTGTTTTGCTATCAGTCTGATTAATTTTCTTCTATCCTATCACGTTTGGGCCCAATCTTCATGACATGTTAGAACAGGGGGATTCAATTCTGACATGGCAAAGCAAGGGGCAAAGGGGTCAGAGATGGGAGATATAGTCACAGGGAGGCTGGAGGTCATGTACCAGATCAGGGAAATGTGGGTGGAGGGGCAGGGGCAGGAGCAGGGGCAGGAAATCTATAATAGGTGGGCTAGAGATGAAACACAAGGTAGGTGAAGCAAGAGAGCTTGTGTCGTTAAATAGTATGGTAGAATTGCCTGAAGGACTGTCTTGGATGGGCAGCTTATTATAAGACCTTATTGTCTACTTTGGCATATAAGGTCAGCCAAGTATCTTCATTATATAAAGTGACCTGATAGCCCAGATCTGTAGCCTAGAGGGTCTCTTGATCTGAAGCCCTTAGCCTGTCTGAGAGAAGCTGGTAATGGCAGCAGCATAGGTCAGTGGAAGCCACAATAGAAACATTCCTTGTTGAAGGCTGCTGCTAGCACTGTACAATCACAATGAATTATGACAATCACCTATGCATGCTAACTATTCCTGGCAAATGTATACTCATGCTAACACAGATACACTAGAGCAAATTGGTGTATCTGGTGCATGGTCAAAGAGTGGTGAAACACAGAGATAACAGATATCTGTATTTTCCAGCGTATAAGACGAATGGGGCGTATAAGACGACCCCCAACTTTTCCAGTTAAAATGGGATTGCCGTATAAGACGACCCCTCTTCCAACAGGGGAAAATGAGAAAGTGTTTGGGGGAAGGACTGCCAGTATACTAGGTGATGCATTCTGGCATATGTACAATTTGCGACCAAGTAAGTGACCCTGGGCATGTCACACACTCTCACCCTCAGGGGATGGTAATGGCAACCCCCATTTGAAGAAACATGGCAAGAAAACCCCATGATAAGATTGCCTTAGGGTTGCCATAAGTCGGAAAGGACTTGAAGACACACAAGAACAACAAAAAAGTCTGTAGTTGCTTCATAGGTAGTACATGGGATTAGGAGCCAGCATGGTGTAATGGTTTGAGTGTTGGACTACCACTCTGGAGACCACTCTGCAAACCTCCTCTGAACCAGTCTTACCAAGAAAACCCCAGGATAGGGATTCACCTCTTAACCGCTGCTGCTTCCTCCTCCTGCCTCACACCCACCACGCCACCCCTTCCTCCCCTCTCCTCCTCCTCTAACCTGACTTCCTCTCGTCTTCCTCCTCCTGCCGCACCACCCCTTCTTCCCCCTCCTCCTCCACCCTGTGTATAAGACGACCCCCAACTTTGGAGAAGATTTTCCTGGGTTAAAAAGTGGTCTTATGCACCAGAAAATACTTATATTTAGAAGCATTCACAATGTTCATCCAGAATTGTCAGCACTGATATGTGAATTTACTTTATATACAATTATTTTTACAGAAGCACTGGTAATCCATTCTGCTTCCATTTATCCATCCACCCCAGCTGCATGCCTCTTCATGTATTTTAGGACCTTTGGCATCTATGTTTCATATTTGAACTAACCACCATAACAGACATTTGTTTTGTTTTGTTTTTTCCCCATGCAGGGCAGATTCAGTGGCTTGGAACCCCCACAAAATGCTTATGACTGGGCTGCAGTGTTCTGCCTTCTTACTCCAAAATAGCTCTGTAGGTATTAAGGATTCCTCCCTTCCTGGTCTAGGAGAACAATGTCTCCTTACCCTCATCCCATGGATGGAGATGCTGGGAATATTTCAGGTTAAGGAATCTCCTTTGCAAAGTTGTGTGACTGAAGGAAACAAACAACAACAACAATCTAATCCAATTCTCTGTCAAAAAGTCAAGGTGCCTTTACTATACATAAGGTATACAGATTTGCATAGATTGCCTTATTTGTGTAATTTCTTGTAAATCTACTAGCCCCTGGAGGGGATTAGCTATACAGAACGCAGGAAACCCCAGACAGTGATAATAACAAATATTGCTGAGTTGCCCTTTAGTTCTGATGTGCTCACACACCTAATTGCAGTCATTAGACCTAGAAACAAAATAATAATAATAATGAGATACAAATAAAATCTAGTCAA
Source organism: Phrynosoma platyrhinos (assembly GCA_020142125.1). NCBI lineage: Eukaryota > Metazoa > Chordata > Lepidosauria > Squamata > Phrynosomatidae > Phrynosoma > Phrynosoma platyrhinos. The sequence continues at coordinate 161,746,680 of CM034703.1, forward strand.
AATGAATGTGTATGCATGTGTAGAACTACTTGAATATACACAGCCCTAGTTTTATTCCTCTACTAAATTCTCACTGGCTTACAATGACTGAACACTTCCTCCCAAATTAGCACAGCAAGGTTCCCCATCTACTTTAGGATTAACATGTCTCAAGGGCTGCCTTATCCTATATGAGTTTACAGTCATTACTTATGTTTTGCTAATAGCAAAATTTTGCAAGGCTAGAAATGTAGGAAAAAGCCTGCACCATTGCCATGCCCTTATGGAGGAAATAAAGTCTGCCTTGCTCTTTTCCTGTTGTTGGTCTGATGTTTTACAACATTTTTCATCTTTTGTCTAGTAGCTAGCTTGCCAGGCTCTTGATGTCTTAAATTCAGCAGTTTTTTAAAAAAAAATTCGGATCTGCTTTCTCCTAATATTTTTATTCTGTTGCTCTCTTACATTTTTCTTCTTTGAATTATTGAACATGCCTTGAGCACCCTGATGGATATGCAAGTTATAAATTTTCAACTTGTAAAAAAAGTTTTTTAAAAAATGTTTTTGACCTCCATTCCCTGACAGGGTCTATTGCAGAGGTGCCACTGTGCCAGAGCAACCTACCTATTCCAGACTGACAAGTTCTATGACACGGTTTATGACAGGGGTGACCAAACCATCCAATGTGGACGCAAAGTAGACTGCCTCAAGTTGTGGCTGATGTGGAAGGCTAATGGCACCAAGGGCTTGGAGCAGAGAGTGGACAGGGCCTTTGCCTTCACCAGGTATGCACTGGAGGGGAGGCCGTGAGATGTCCGCCCACCCCAACTTGGCCTTATGCATAGCAGACACAAGGAATACAATGAATACCTCCATTGCTTTGCCAGATTGTGAAGCATAGAAGTATAGGGTAGAAAGTACATCTCCTCCACACAGAGACACTTTTGGTAATTTGTGCTGCTACAGCATGAACAGAAAAATCAAATCAAATGAAGCATGTGCTTTCAGTTTCAAACAAGGCATACTAATAGCAAATACCTTGTTTTAAAACATATTCTCAGTCCAGGGAGTACAAATCTGATTTTAAAAAAGATGCACACTCTCCACATGCCTTTATAAAAATGACAGTGGGGGAATAAAGAATGGGTTATAAATATTCAAATAAATAAATAAATAAATAAATAAATAAATAAATAAATAAATAAATAAAAGCATCTTATATTGGTGTGCCACTGAATTTTAGCAGTAATGCAGTACAGCTCCTGTGGGCTCAGGGTGTATGAAATGGCCTCTGAACCCACTGAAGGTGGCTTCCTTGATGTAAATCATCTCACAGATGTCTCTAGGCATTCTCCTCCTATTTTAGGTATCTGGCCAATGAGATTAAGAAGAGAGAAGATTTCCAGCTGGTGATAGAGGTAAGACCTTCCTGACCTCCAAGACTTAAGATGCCTCAGACTTGGCATCTGTTTTCAGTGGTAATACACAAGCCTTCAGATATAATGAAAGGCATGAAAAATTGTGTCTCTAGGAATGTGTAGAGTCCCATTCATCTCACCAGTGTATAATTTCAGAATGCTGCCACACTTGAGTCACATCATACATTTAGCTCAGTTGTGTCAGCTATGAAGGCCAGCTGCTCTCTGAATCTTTAGGAAGGTCCCTTCTGAGTCTTCCTTCTCGAGAATATTTTTTTTGGAAATATCAGAAGTTTTCCTCTGAACATTCTGCATGCAGAAAGCATATGTTCTTCCAATAGAGTTGTGGTTGCTCTCCAATACTAGATTAGGCACTTCCAGACAAATTTGTTTCTTTCCCAGCAGTTGCCATTTCTCCAGCCAATGTGTTACTTCCATTAAGGTATTTTGCACAAAATTAACATTAAACTATGCAAAGAGATCTTGTAGCACCTTTGAGAAAGAAACAAGCTAGTAGCATGAGCTTTTGTAGACTTGAATCTACTTCCTTAAATGTAAGTCTATGAAAGCTCATGCTTCCAGCTTCTTTCTTCTCAAAGGTCATATTGAGGATGGAGCAAGATTGTTTTTTGCAGCTCCAGAGAGTAGGATCCGTAGCAATGGATTCAAAATAGAGGCAAAGAGATTCCACTTCAACATTAGGAAGAACATACTGACATTAAGAGCTGTTCCAGTGGCACACACTTCCACGGAGTGTGGTGGAGTCTCCTTTTTTGGAGGTTTTTAAACAGAGGCTGGATGGCCATTTGTCAGGGATGCTTTGATTCTGTGTTCCTGCATGACAGGGGGTTGGGCTGGATGGCCCTTGAGGTCTCTTCCAACTTTATGATTATGATTTATGAATTATAAAGATGCTACAAGCTCTCTTTGCATACTGATTTTCCAAACTAACATGACTGTCTTTGATTTAAACTGTATGTACAGAGATGGAAATTGATTTGGTGAATGTGTACACTCAGGAAATCAAAACACTACAGAGTGGACAGAAAGGGATGGAAAAAATTCTGGTCCTCAAAGCTTTTTTAAAAAAATGTTTTCTTATTATTATTTCTTCCAGCCTGAGTTCATCAATCTTTGTTTTTGGTATGTGCCACCTAGCTTGCGAGGACAGGAGGGCTGCACTGACTACTCTCTGAGGCTAGGAAAAGTAAGTATTGAAAACTCTGAGTGGGTACAGGGAGACAGCTCCTAAAAGTCTCTCTTTCAATCTGTAAAACCAGGTCACAGATGCTATACATGTGCTGTTATTAAAGAGGTGGGAATCACATAGCCCTCCAGATGTTGCTGAACTTCAACTCACAGCAGCCGTACCCAATGTTGACGAATGCTAGTAGCTGCAGTTCAGCAACATCTGGAGGGCCATGCAATTCCACCATTCATATACCAATTAACTAATTGGTTTGATGGCTACTGGTTTTTAAAGGGAGCAAGAGAAATTAGAGTGCATACCGATGATGAATCTCTGAATATCAGATGCTGAAAAACAAAGCAGAGGGGAAACTATGATCATCTCCCGATGCAATGATTCCCAGACACTGCTTGATTACAATTCACATTAATTATAACCCATGGCTGTGCCAGCTGGGGGGTGATGGGAGCTGTAGTCTAACAAAATCTGGGGTCCTAAATGTAGGAGCCACTGTTCTTACAATTGGTTTTCCAGAGGCTTCTGGATGGCCATCTGCTGGGAACAGGAAGGAAGACTAGGTAGACCTTTGCTATGATGTAACACCTCTCTTTATTTTCACTACACAGTATAGTGGTCCCTTGGTATCTGCTGGAGTTTGGTTCCAGTATGCCCTGCAGATGCTAAAATCTGTGGATGCTCAAGTCCAATTAAATATAATGGCATAGCGAAATAGTGTCCTTTATATAAAATAGCAAAATCAAGGTTTGCATTTTGGAATTTATATATTTAAAAATATTTTCAAGCCATGGATGATTGAATCCATGGATAAGAAAGTCTGTGGATATGGAGGGCTGACTGTATATGACAGCATGTGCAATAGCATGTGTGAATCAATCCTCAGTGTATGGGTTTTACTAAATTTTTGTACACAATATTTCCCACATAGCTCAAGGGAAAAACTCAACTAGTCAACAAACATGTTATTTATCTATCCACATGTTTGGAAGATACTTCATTACACTGTATATATACTATATTTAGAAGGCAGAGAGAAAAGTGGTAAAGAAAAAATATTTTTGCTCCTCTGACACCCTAGATGTCCAACCAAATTTTGACACCATTTCTGCTTTCCCTGGGTTAGGTTGCTCCTATTATTAAGGAGCGGATGATGAAGAAAGGGTCCATGATGGTGGGCTATCAGCCACATGGCAACAGGGTCAACTTCTTCCGCCAGATTGTCACCAATCCAGCAGTCACCAGAGCAGACCTGGACTTCTTCCTGGATGAAATTGAGAGGCTTGGCAAGGATTTGTAGCAGCTTAGCTGTGCTCCTTTCTTCTTCTCCCTGTAACCCAGTGCTGTAGACCTTTCTGTGATGAAGATGGGATGGATTCCCTTTGAAATCCAGCAGCCTTTGTATTTTTTCCTCCACTTATTATTTCTGCAACCTTTGCAAAAATCAAATAAATTGACTCTTAACTTATTCTTCCTTGGTCTAAACTTGTTACTCTTCAAATAAACATCACTACTCTTCTCAGGATATCTGGAATACCTTCCACTAGGCTTTTGTTTCTCCTTTTCTTCACAGGGCAGAAGCATTAAAAAGAGAAGTGTATGGCTAAGGCTTCTGTAAGGAGCTATCACAATTGTAAAATGCGAGGTAGGTCTAGATGGCTAAGGGTTCACATCTGGCTGGCTGGCTTGAAACTCTTTCCCCTTTTTTAAAAGTAAGGGCTTTTGAAAATATATTTTCCTCAGGCTCCATGCTCAGTTTTGAAATTGAAGAAAACATGGAAACCCAAGAGATTTATTACAGTCTTCAAGTCTATGCATCAATATTTTGTCCCCTGTGCTTTTTATTATTGCTTTGTGCAATACCATCAGTGTGTGCATGGCAGCATACATAACTGCACAAGAACCAAAAAACCTAGAAGCCATTACCCCCCACCCCAAGAAATTCACAACCTAACATAGGCAATGAAAAAAACAGGATGGGGAAGGAAAAATGGGACAAATTAATTACCCACGTTTTTTCTATATAACTGCCCATGTTTTTAAACAACTTTTCACTTTAAAAAGGTAAGCCATAAATATAGACAGTAAGAAATATTTTAAAAATTTAGCATGGATAGGAGAAAATTCTACAGCACAAAAAATAAAACCAGTGCCATTCACACACACATACGTACACAAGTATATATCAAGTTGTGGACCAATGATAGATTTTGATGAACAACTTGAAGGAAAGAAGTCTGTCTCAGGAAAGAAATGCATGGGGGAGCAAGGGAAAATGACCAGAATCACTGAAGGGAGTAGGAGATCTTCAGTAGTGTTGCTAACTGCCCCTGAGGTGATCCCAGCTCATGGTGACCCCGTGGATAAGATATCTCCAAAAAACCCTATCCTCCTCTTCTCTTGCAAATTCAGGCCTCTGACCCCCCCCCCGACTGAATCTGTCCATCTTGTGTGTGATCTTCTCTTTCTATTACCTTTCACCTTTCCTAGCATTATTGCCTTTTCTAATGAGTAATCCTTTTTCTTGATGTGGCCAAAGTACAGTACAACAGCCTCAATTTGATCACCTTGGCTTCCAAGGAGATTTCGTCTTGATCTGTTTGTTTGTCTTTTTGGCTGTCCATAGTATCAGCACTCTTTTTCAGCACCACTTGTCAAATGAGTTTTCTTCTTAACCTGTTTTTTCACTCTCCAACTCTCAGATCTATACATGGAAATAAGGAAACAATGGCTGAGACAATTCTAACTTTAGTGCTCAGTTTTATCTCTTTATTCTTTAGGAGTCTTGTCAAGTTTTTTAATTGCTGTCCTTCCCATTCCCATCTTATTTCTTGACCGCAGTCACCATTTTGATCAATGTTTGATCTAAGGTGCAGGAACTCTTCAACTACTGTATATTGATTTTCTCATTGTCTAGGTTAAATTTATATATTTCTGCTGTCATTATTTTTGTTTTCTTTCTGTTCAGCATTAAGCCTGCCTTTGCACTTTAACTTTGACTCTCCTTAGTAACAGTTTAGAAATACAGAGGCTTGTTTCCTGGAGTTATTCTTTTTGTCCATTGCCATTTAATAAAAGTGGTGCCAGAGTTCCAGGGGAATGCAATCCTCTATTGTGCCCATATCTATACTAAAAATGGCAAGCACCCTGGAAATACACATCCCAGGGCTTTTTCTACTGAGGATGCCATTGTTGAAGTATTCTGGTTACATTTGAGTATGAAAGGGAGGTCTCCCCTAGAAGTCTCCAGTAATTCCACCATGGGGACATGTAAGTTCACCATGATGAGCCTCACTCAAATTTAATTTAATTTAATTTAATTTATTTGGACACAGTCACAGCCATCTGATCAACCTTTAATAACGAAACTGGAACAAATTTTTGTGAATAGGAAACAATGTATTTACTACTATCATATGGCAACTGCTTATAATTACTGAACTTTCTGTTTCCCTCAGTAACCAAAGTAAATGATATTTTCTTGATGGCTATGTCAGTTTTTTCTTTCTCCTGCCCTCTCTCCACCCCAGATGATCCTAAAAGCCATATGAGGAAAACATACAGGGTGGCCATGTGTTCAACAGTCCTCTAGTTGAAAGGTTTTCCAGTCCAAAAGAATCCTAAGAAGAGTGAGGATCACTAGTTGCTCATCAATAACATTTGGACTGAGTAGACAGACTGGCCACCTAGTCTCAGTCTTCCTCACTATGGTGAGGTGCCTTGAATTTTTATTTAAATTACTGCATTTATTTCTCATTTGGCATTTCATACATATATTAAAATATGTAGTTTCTTCTTTTTGGGGACAGTGTGAAGGTGGCTATCCTAAAACATTATTGCTTTTAAACTTTGTTTATACACTTGAAGTTAAATTTGATTTTTAATAAAGACTTACTGATTAGACTTTGGTTAATAAACATCTGTTGATTAGACTTTAGGCTGGTATTTTGGAGAAGTTATGAGAACATCTGACTGTTCAAAAGATCTGCAAGTGGATTTATGTGGCTTGTTTTCAAATGGTGCCAAAACCTTTTCTCAGACACAACGTATGTGTGTAGAATTGATTCTTCAATGTTGTTAGCATGATAAGTTGGGATCAGAGCTCTTGCATGAATATTTTGAATATATTATTAAGTGCTATGGAATCTCAGAAAATAAAAAAAAATTGTGGCATAATCTTTCATAGAGAAGAGTCTACTTCATCAGCAGTTAAGCTATAGTGAAGGTAGAATGAACTGGCTGTCATTTGCTGCTTTCCACCTCAGTCAGAGGCTGGTATGTAAAAGTTTTTCACATTTTCCCGTCTGAAATACATTTACCTGTCAGAGAACTTCCTCTGGAGCATGTCCAGAAGAGGGTGACCAAAACAGTAAAAAGTCTGGAAACCATGCCCTATGAGGAGCAACTTAGAAAACTGGGTATGTTTAGCCAGGAGAACAGAAGGTTAAGAGGCGATATGATAGCCCTGTTTAAATATTTTAAATGATGTCATACTGAAGATAGAGCAAATTTGTTTTCTGCAGCTACAGAGACTAGGACCCAGAACAGTGGATTCAAACCACAGGAAAAGAGATTCCACCTCAACATTAGGAGGAACTTCATGACAGTAAAAGCTGTTTGACAGTGGAATATGACAGCCTTGGAGTGTGGTGGAGTCTCCTTTGGAGGTTTTTAAACAGAGACCGTCTGTCAGGAGTGCTTTGATTGAGTCTTCCTACATGGCAGGGGGGTGGATTGGATGGCCTTTGTGGTCTCTTTCAACTTTATGATTCTATGTGATGTTTTCTACTAGTAACATGGTGTCATTCGCATATCTCAGTTTGTTGTTGTTCCTTCCTATCTTCACTCCTCTTCCTCCTGAGTCTAAACCTGCTCTTTGCATGATAGTTTCTGCATACAAGTTGAACAAGTAGGGTGATACTGTGTAACTTTGCCAGACCCCATTTAAGGTCAAAGAAAAATGTATTTGTTGTGGGAGGGGAAGCCAATGAAGGACTCTAAAAGGGATGTCAGCATGGTCTGTGTAATAAAGAGAGAAAGACTTATGTTAGCAGAAATTTTAATACAGGAGAGAGGGCAGCATAATCAAAGATGGAGATTAAAAGTGAAGAAGGAACTCATAGTGTTTTCTAGCTATGAACCCGTTTTAGCTGAGGTGACAGGAAACAAAAGCTAGATTAGATTTTTGCCACATAGAGGTGAAGCAAAATGACCAAAACAGAGGACAGGGGGAGGAGGAGCAAAAGTAAAGCAAACCTGGCCAACTCTTTCAACAGTTATATTGTTGACAGACATGGAGAGTCACCAAGGAGAAAAAAGTTTGGGAAGAAAGATTAAAGCCCTGTTTTTAGTGTAAAAGATGCAACATTTTGTTGTCTGTTCTCATTGCCTCTTTATTTTGTAAAATTGTATGAAACTGAATTATACTAACTTGCCAGTTAAATATTCAACAGCACCATTCACACACGGCAACTTAGATTAAAACCTATCTTTTGCAAGGTTATTGGCCTTTGTTCCCTCCAGGACACCTTCAGGCACTCTGTAAGAGGAAAGCATAAGCGTCACAGTCAAGCTGCACCTCTTCCTGGTGAAGGATGTGGTACAACCTGGCTGCAGTGGCTCCTTCCTTCTCACGGTTCTTCCAATTCCGAAGCATGTAGTAGGCTCGCATGGTTACGTTATTGGGATTCTCTTCTTCGATCTGTTCCAGGACTGAGTTTTCAATCCCCAAGTATTCTATCCCAATCTGCCTCCATCCCTTGCCCATCTTTCTGGCCAGCTTCATCAGCTCTGAGTCCGAGACCCGCTTGGTTTGCACTGCAAAATTTGAGGAGAGAGGAAAAGGATAAAAATTAGGATATGTTTTAGAGGTAAACAGCTGGCTTTTACTTGCAAGCTTAGTAAGATGGTACTTGCTAGAAATTTTTAAGTTTCCTGTAGTCTAGGTTTGTAGATGAGCAAATAACTCATAAATTGTCTTAGGGGGGTTGCAGACTGCCAGAAATAGTGCAAATTGAGCCCACTTTTAGGGTTAGGGTTAGGGAATCATGGGAACTGTAGTTTATTGTGGCACCAGAGTTCTCTGACAGAGAAGGCTCAATGTCTCAGGGGAAAAAAACAACAATTCCCATGATTCCCTAGCACTAGCACTAACCCTAAAAGTGGACTCAATTTGCACTATTTCTGGCAGTCTGCAACCCCCCTTACTCACTGGGACTAAGAAAAAAACCCAAGCAATGGAGCTTTACAAAAAGGGACATTTTTTGCTGCTGCTGCTGTTGTTGTTGTTGTGTGTCTTCAAGTCATTTCTGACTTATGGCAACCCTAAGATCAGATTTGTTCAGAGGTTTGCCATTGCCTTCCCCTGAAGTTGAGAGCATGTGACCTGCCAATGGGTTTCATGGCCAATCTGCTGTTATTAAATTGTCTTAATACTTTGTTATACTGTTCTGAGTGTTTATAGACAAGATTTTTTTTTAAAAAAATATTACTACTGCAATATATTTTTCATGGTGGAAAGGATGAAATATTTTGATTAGTGATGCAAGAGCCATCTGTCTAAAAGATCTGGCTAAAACATAGATAATATGCCCAGCTATCATAACTAACCTAATTTTTGTACGTTTTTCCTCTAACATCTTGATAAATGAACCATCTCACTTGATAAAGGCATTCAGGAGAACCAGAAACCTTGCTTATCATTTTGTAACATTTTGCTTGGTCCTGATAAACATACAGGTTGAGTCTCCCTTATCTGAATGCTTTGGACTAGAAGTGTTTTGGATTATTATTTTTGAATTTGTTTTGGAATACTCATATTTGCATATATGTACATAATGAGATATCTTGGAGAAAGAAGCCAAGTCTAAACATAAATTTAGACTTATAAATTTCATATATTTCATTATGTTTCATATACACTTTATACATATAGCCTGAAAGTAATTTTATACAAAATAATTATTAAAACATTTTTGTGCTTGAAACAAAGGGAAATGCCATAACACAGCATTAATGTGGCTTGACACCACTATAACCGTCATGACTCTATCCTAGGGAATCCTGGGATTTGTTGTCTGTCATTGCAGCAGAGCTGTCCAACAGAGAATACTATATAGCTCACAAAACTGCCAATCCCAAAATCCCATACCATTGAGTCATGAGCAGTTGAAGGGGGATCAAACTCAGGGTGACCAGATGTCCTAACTGCAAAGGAGGACAAAGCACCACAAAATGCAGGACATTCAAGAAAAATGTAGGACACTACACAATTAAAAACTAAAAAAAAAACCACTAAGAGAAATATAAATTCATGGTTCTTAGCCATGTTCAAAATTGAAATTCCTCCTGGACAGAAAGCTGAAATGTAGGACATGTCCTGGAAAAGGAAAATGCCTGGTCATCCTCATCACTGTATTAATGCTGCCCTGTAGATGCAGCCAGAGTTTATGTACCCTGAATCATTAGAAAGCACTCTCTCACCCACTGACCTTTGGTTATTGGGCGATTTGGAGATAAGGGGAGTGCCAGCCTGTATTGTACAAATGTGAATTTGGGCAGGGCATTTATGGGCCAACATAGACCTTTTTTTGGTTGTTACTCTGTTTCTGCTTGAATTTTTCTGCCAAGTGGTATTAAGGAAAGCAAAGGCCTAATGTTAAACTTAAAGAAAATAAAAATAGTGACCACAGAGGATTTACATAAATTCAAACTAGATAATGTGGAAATCAAAATAGTTAAAGATTTCCCTTATCTTGGATTAAAAATTGAACAGAATGGAGACTGCAGTCAAGAAATCAGGAGATTAGGAATGGAAAGGGCAGCTATTAAAGAACTAAACAAAATCCTAAAATGTATAGATATATAACTAATCACTAGAGCTAGAATTGTCCAAGCCATTGTATTCCCTATTACTATGTATGGATGTGAGAGCTGGACTGTGAAGAAAGCAGATAGGAAGAAAATTAATACATTTGAGATGTGGTGCTGGAGAAGAGTGCTGAGGATACCACGGACAGCTAAAAAGACAAAGAAATGAAGAACAAATGAAGCCTGAACTCTCCCTGGAAGCCAAGATGACTAAATTGGGGCTGTCATACTTTGCCCACATGATGAGAAGGCATGACACATTAGAAAAGGCAATGATGTTGGGGAAGGTGGAGGGAAGTAGAAAGAGAGGAAGACCTCATGCCAGATGGATAGACTTAGGACATGAGCAGAGAGGTTGAGGATAGGGGGCTTGAAGATGGCTCATTCACAGGGTCGCCATGAGTCAAGATCAACTCCAGAGAAGCTAACAACTCCTCCTATTATGAATGAGGAGTTACTGAAATTATAAAAAGAAGACAGTGTACTATCTAGATTTCACTTTTCTAAGATAGATGAAGTGTGTGTGTATGTGTAGAATTCTATCTTTAATTACAAGTGGAAAAAATGGATACAGGATGTAAGAAACCAAGCCAGGATGGAGTTCAGGAAGTCAATTTTTGTTTCATTGTTATTTTAGGGATTTTAGTCCAACAGGTGCTAGCGGGGTGTTATGTTGTGTTATTATGTATATGATGTAATGCAGTTTTTAAATATTTCTGTCAAAATGTAGTATTGTGTAGAGTCTACACAATACTACATTTTGACAGAAATATTAAAAAACTACATTACATCTTATGCATAATAACAAAACACAACATAACAGTGGTTCCCAAACTTTGGTCCTCCAGATGTTTTGTACTCCAGCTCCCAAAATTCCTGTTAGCTAAGCTGTCTGGGGCTTCTGTGGCTTTTGAAGTCAAAAAACCTGGAGGACCACAGTTAATCGCTGGTTTAGACCTTAATGTATAAATAATAATAACAATAAAATTTTAAAAATAAAGAAAGTAGCTAATAACAAAGCTCTGATTCTCAACTCTGGGGTCTTCCAGAAGTGTTTGACTTCTGCTCCCAGAAGCCCTCTATAATGCTCAGGATGGGATTTTCCCAGTTCGAAATCCAACAGGTCTGGATGGCTAAAGTTTGGGAACCACTCTTGGCGAGAAAACCCTTTACAGAGTGATATGATAACCCTGTTTAAATATCCGAAGGAGTGTCATATTGAGGATGGAGGAAGCTTGTTTTCTGCTGCTTCAGAGAACAGGACCTGGAGCAACTGATTCAATCTACAAGAAAAGAGATTCCACCTCAACGTTAGAAAGAACCTCTTGACAGTAAGAGCTGTTCAATAGTGGAACACACTCACTTGGAGAGTGATGGAGTTTCCTTCTTGGGAGGTTTTTAAACATCCAGGTCATCTGTCGAGGTGCTTTGATTGTGAGTTCCTGCATGGCAGAATGGGGCTGGACTGGGTGGCCCTTGGGGTCTCTTTCATAGAGTTTATCACACAGGGGATAACTGGAAGTATAAACGGTGATTAATTTGTCATAATCCCACAATTGTGCTAATGGTTTTCACACGACGTCATATTCAAAGTAATATTATCCCATTAATAACCCATGATAATCCCACAATCGTACTAATGGTTTTCACACAACGTGGAGATGAAATGTGATTAAAGTGCCATTATCCCATGAATAAGGCAAGAAGCAGGAGCAAATAATTCATGGGATTTTCCTGTGAATGACTTTTTGCTGTTTATTGCCTGGTTATTCCCTGGTTATTCCTGGGATAATGGCTCTTGTGTTAATTTCATTTTAATCACGTTTTAATGTCAATTGCGTGATTTTCACAGGTTAATTACTGTTTAAACTCCCCTAATTTCCTCCTGTGTGATAAACTCCTATGATTCCATGATTCTATGTTCCTTACCCCCATTCCATCCCACAACTGTATAAATATGCTTTATAAAGGTAAAGATATTCCCTGTTGACAAGGTTGTCTAGTCGTGTCTGACCCTAGGGGATGGTGCTCATCTCCGTTCCTAAGCTAAAGAGCCAGCGTTGTCAGAGAGTATCCTGTGATTATGTGGCCAGCATGGTTGCACAAAACGCTGTTTACATTCCCACCAAAGTGGTACCTATTTATCTCCTTGCATTTGCATGCTTTTGAACTGCTAGGTTGGCAGAAGCTGGGACTAGTGATGGGAGATACCTGACCCTTTATTATCTCTACTGCATCCAAAGAAGTTGGTCTATATACAGGAAAGCTCTGTGAGGAGTGAGTGGCTTAAGGAGCTGGAGAAGAGGTGGTTATGAGGTGATATGACCTGTTGTTGTTGTCAACTGCCTTCACGTCGGCCCATGGTGACCCTATGGGTGAGACATCTCCAGGTCCCCCTGCCCTCTCTTGCTCTGCCCAGCTCCTGCAAACTCTTATTCATGGTCTCTTTATTTAATATTTAAATATTTGAAGAGGTGTCATATTGAGGATGGAGGAATCTTGTTTTCTGCTCTTCCTGAGACCATGACCTGGAACAATGGATTCAAACTACAGGAAAAGAGATTCCACCTCAACATGAGGAAGGAGAACTTCCAGATGGTAAATATTTTTTGACAATGGAGCAGTGGTGGAGTCTCCTTCTTTGGAGGGTTTTATTTTAAGCAGAGGCTGGCTGGTGTGTGTGTGTGTGTGTGTGTGGTGTTTGTTTTTGTTTTTTTGTCCCCCTAGGCTTAGGATCATCTGTATGTACCCTGCAACACACTATTACCTACTTGTGTTTTTCTTTTCTTTGGTCCCCTTAGGCTTAGGATCTGTACCCTGCAGCACACTATTACCTACTACCTTTTCATCATTAGTCCATGAGTGTGCTTGTGTGTGAGTCCCTGCATGGCAGAATGGGGTTGGACTGGATGACCCTGGGGGGGGGGTCTGTCTTCCAGCTCAAGGATTCTAACCCAGAGCCCAGGGCGGCTGGAGCCGAAGTGGTCTTTCCTCTCCTCACCGGTTGCTTCTGCTGGGGCTCTTCCTCCTCCTCCTCCTCCTTCTGCCGCTGCTGGGTCTCTCCTTGCCCGGGGGGTCCCCGCTTCAGTCTCGCCCCGGGGGCTCCTTCCTTGGAGGGCGCCTTGCCCTTGCC
>CM034703.1:161799741-161810452 GCA_020142125.1 Phrynosoma platyrhinos
GATGGATGCTTGATCAAGCTAGGACTTAATGTTTGATAGTTTTGATTTTTTTTAAAAAAAAAAAATTAGAGCACTTGCCATCTATTATGCATTGATTAGTATTTCATTCATTATTTCATCATAGTCGTTTATGCTAATCACATTGTAACAGCTGTAATTATTGATTAAGGGTACACTCAGTCTCTTTAGAAGGTGTGCTTTATCCATTGCATTATTTTCTTTTTTGCTAGCCACATTATAGTTACTTAAGTTCATATGTTGTAACCTTTATAATTACTACTACCATATATTTCATTTTGTTGTTGTTGCGCCTTCAAGTCATTTTTGGTGTATGGTAACCCTAAGGTTCACCCTAAGGTGAACCTGTCATGGTTTTTTCTTGGTAAGATTTGTTCAGAGGCTTTGCTATTGTCTTCCTCTGGGGATAAGAGTATGTGACTTGCCCAAGGTAATTCAATTGGGTTTCTATGGCTGAGGGGATTTGAACCCTGGTCTCCAGAGTCCTAATCCAACACTCAAACCCCTACACTATGTTCAAATTGCTCAGTTTTATAATCATGTATTGCTTTGCATCATCATCAGCTTTCCAATAAAAGTTAAATTTGCTTAACTTTTGGATGTACTCCTGGATCAAAGATAATTTTCCATTATATACCAAAGAAAAAGTACACAAATTTTCACCCTGGACCATTTTAGGTTCAAGAGATCCCTTTTTTAAAAAATAAGAAGAGACCAGAAGTCACGAAGTGTTCACTTCCAGTTTTAGAAAAGAAACTGTCCTGGGCCTATAATGACCTTGGGGTGGGGGAAAGCTGATAAAAATACCCCCACACCTCCTAGATAGCATTTTGCTACAAATAATTTCACTGGGGAAAGCAAGATTGGCAAAACAGGTGAGGGAGGATGAGTCGAGTTCTTCAAGACCATGAGTCAAGGGCCCTATTGAAATGGTGAAAGTAATCCAGGATGAATCTAGATTGAATCTCTTGTTTACATGCATCCCAAATGCACCTAATTAAGTTGTGTGTGAGCTGCTAAAAACCCCAGTTACCCCAGGATAGTCAATATCAGGGGTTTTTCCAATTTTTTTTAAGTGGTCTACATTGTCGACAGTGTGAATAACTGATACAAATAGACCTGGGATAATTCAGGATTAAACTCTGCATGTTTTGAATGCGTTTCAGATGCATTCACATTGGCAACAGCCCTGTAGTTGAGAAAGTGCAGCCCTTTTTCCAACAGGACAGCCACCTCTGAAACCAGGAGGGGAGAAAAGAGGGTGAGACAGGAAAAGGGGGGGAGAGAAAAGGGGATGGCGACCTCTATGGTGGTGGGAGGAAGAGCCTCTGCCTGGCTGAGGGGTGCCGGTTGGTGTGGGGGCAAGGTGTGGGGACACCTGTAAGGAACTGAACTCACAAAGATACAGAGAGATACAGTTCCATAATGTAAATAACAAATCTGGAATGCATGAGTGAGCTTATTCACATGCTGTATATACTCATGTATAAATGTAGAAATTTTGGTCACAAAATTGACCCCCCAAAACTGAGTCAACTTATCTACAGATATACTGTCCTTAACTCTTATTTTAGAAAGGAACAATCACCTGGAGAAAGGCAAGAGCATAACCTCTTTTGGAATCACTGAACTCCCCCCCCTACTTCTCTCATCATCCAGTCTTTTCTGTGAGCATAAGCATGCCTGCTGCAATTTTGTAAAATGTTTTGGCATTGTTTTGCTTTGCTTCATCCTTTAGATCCTTTGTTGTATGCTTCTAGGTTTTACCCTTGACTTATCCACAGGTCATATCAAAATCCATAAATTTGGCCCCAAAACTTGCCCTTGATTTATACATGAAATCGACTTATGGTTGAGTATATACATTATTTCTGCTAAAAAACAACAGCGATATCCGAATTACCCCCAAGGAGGTGAGAAAGCAGTGTGACCATGAGCCTGTACAGACCAGCCAAAAGAGCCCGACTGGGGGTGGAGTTGGGATGGGGCATCCGCATGCCGCCCACCCAGACTCCACCCCAATGCCACCGTCATACTGTGTGCCCACAGTATGGCATGTCGTGTCAGGGTGCTCCCTTGGTACAGCATACAGACACGCTGTGCCAAAGGAGCACAGAAGAGCCACGGCAGTGGCGGTAAGAGCAGCTTTTTACCACGGCCCCCATCCGGCACTCCTAGGGTGGCACAGAGCAGCTCTTTGGGGCCATCTGTATAGCTCCTAAGATACTATGCATTTTTAGCATAGTGTGGCAAAAATATATGTCAGTCCAGTTATGCTGGATCCCAAAGTTGTATAGTCAGTTGTGCAATGGATGTCATGGCCTTGAGCTCACACATTGTTCTTGGATTAATTAGCTCCCCACTCAAATGAGAGTGATGGGATAATATGTATGTCTGCAAAATAATTGCCTGTCCTAGAGATTGCAGTTTCACAACCTCTGAGAATGGGTAACCACTTGCACAACTATTTCCCCCCGCAGGGTTCTGTTCCCAAAGGATTTTAGCTTGTTTGGGAACTATTAGAAATAAAATAGAAAGACAGACAGTGCAGTTAAAGAAGTCCAAAAGTGCTGAGGAAAGAGGTAGGAGGGCGGAGAACAGAATGTTCAGTAACTCTTTGGAGCCTAGAGTGACTGAATTTGAGGCACAAGGCTTAAATAAGAAAATGTGTATTTCTTCCCTAAAATTTTTTAGTAATGGATTAAGTGGTATAGTAGCATACTTTTTTGACTATTGTTGATTAAATAAGGAAAAGAGGGGGCACAAAGAAACTTTATGAAAATGATCTCACTTACAAGATAGGATGCTTATTGTTAGTTAAGTGTGAGGTTTGGCGTCAGATAAATGTCTTATGTTTTATATAGGTTTATTTTAAGAAAAGAAATAAAGGGTGGGGGTAAGAGGGAAAATAGATAATAAATGTTTAGATTGTCTTGTGATTTGTGTGTTAGTGTTATGTATTGTTATAAAATTCTATGTCTTGTATTTATATGTATTATTTGTTGTGTATTTATTGTTTAATAGATCTAATATATATATATTTAAATAAAACTTGTATTTCTTGAGTGGATGGAGCAAGGTTGTAGGAGGCAGTGGTGGCTGGGAACACAAAAAGGGATGAAAAGGGCATAACAAAACTGAGTTGCATTTTCTTAGCTGTGCTGGTTGGCTTCAATATGACTATTTTGCCTAAAGGGTGCTTTCAGCCAAGACTCTTATCATGCAGTCATGTTGCCTTGTTCATGGAATTTTACATTTATGTGCTGAAAAAATATGATTCTTTCTTCAGTTAGTACATCTTTGCTCTTACAACTGCTGTGTGGAATGCAATTGTGTTGAATTCACAGGGTATGGATGGGATAATCCTTGTGGAGTTAAAAGTGATGAGTGATAGGATCCCAACCTCAACCTGCATGTCTGTGTCTTATTGCACCCCAATTTTATTTGGCTAGGATTGACTGAGGATGCACTCCAACAATAACTAGAAAGCCACCGTTTGCCATGTTTCACCACTGAGCTGGGCATGTGTGCGTGTGAGTGAGAGAGACACTTTTGCGTGTCACAAACAAAGAGATAAAGGAATTCTGTGCAGCACCTTTTGAGATGGAAATAAATTCCTCTCAAAGCAATGGCTTAGCTGGTCAGAGAATTAATGTGAATGAACCCCTGTGAGAGTGAATATGTGAAAGAAAACAGTGTGGCTGAGTGTGAGAGAGAACAAATGTATATGTGAGAATACTGGGGGGGGGGCAAAGAAATGGGTCTCTTGGAAACTGGTTCTGTTGCCTCCCCCCAATGCCTCCAATGGCATACATTCACACATTCTTTTTCTCTCTCACTCTCTGTTACACCCCCCACACACTCCTCATCTCTTTTTATTTGCCCCCTAGTATTCTCACATATACATAAGCATTTCTGTATATTCTCATATTCAAATGATAATGAATGCTTTTGTGTCACTGACTGTGTGTGAAAGAAAGAATGAAAGAGCATGACTGAGTGTGTACATATCTGTGAGCACTGGTCTATGTGATTGTGGCTGTGTGTGAGACAGTATATATAAAATGTACACATGTGTTAAGTATTGAATGTATTTAAATAAAACCATTCTAATTTGAAGGATGTTATTTCCTTATAAAATATTAATATACATGAATGTGCAAATGAAAATGTGCACATTAAATAAACTAAGTATTTTTATTCATATACTATGTTGAACAAGGCAGCACAACATCCACCTGTCAATGTAAAATGAGTCACAAGGGTAAAATGTTTGAGATCCAGTCTTACTGAGCATGTGTGAACAGCAAAACGAAAAGAAAAGGGGAGAACTAGTAACTCTGCCTCACCAAATAGCTCCAGCATGTTTTTTTTTAAAGCATATATCTATAAGTTTGGCCAACAAAATGGCAAACCATAAGAAAAGTGGAGGCTGGTGAATGAAAAATCAATCTTTTGATGCATATTGGAAGAAGCCTTTAAGTGGGCTCTAGAAGGTTCAGTGTGTTTTTTATTTTCTTGTGCAAGTTTTACCTGTCTTAGTTGTTTCATTTCACATGTGCATATTGTTCATTCTGATTGGGGAGAAAACGTGCTGAAACATTTTGAACTGCTCTTCTTTGTTGTGATTTAGGAGTCAATGTCCTGTTATTCTGCCTTTGGTACCAAATTCTGCTAAAGAAGTAACAGATGTCTCATCCAGAGAGTCGCCGTGATTTGGGATTGACTCAAGAACAGTTAACAATAACATCATGGGGACATGACTGAGGAAAGTGGAGCTGAGGAGGGGAAAAAAATAGAAGTGAGGAGATATTTTTCACTCCTTGGAAGAGGAGGCAAATACCTGTACTCTAGACTAGGGAGGATTCTAGGAAGTTCTAGTACTAGTTGAGTCTGTCTTATTCAAAATGCTTGGGACCAGAAGTGTTTTGGAATTCAGTTTTTAAAAAAGCTTTTGGAACATTTGCATATACATAATGAGATATCTTGGAGATGGGACTTAAGTCTAAACATGAAATTAATTTATGTTTCATATGCACCTTATACACATAGCCTGAAGGTAATTTTACACAAAATATTTTTTAATAATTTTGTACCTGAAACTAAGTTTGTGTATATCAAACCCTCAGAAAGCAAAGATGTTGCTATCTCAGCCACCCATGTGGACAATTTTGGATTTTGAATTATTTTTGGATTTTGAATTCTGGATAAGAGATACTCAACCTGTACTGTATATTATTTCTCTGGAGACAATTGGACTTTCCTTTTCCCTCAGAAAAAAAAGAGGGGGTGAGTTACTTGGCAAGGAAGGTAAAGAATTTCAGTCATTCCTTTCCCTGGGAAGAATTTCATACAAATCCTTAGAAATAGAAAGGTCAGTGGAAGGCAGAGACAACTTGTAACCACCAGCAACGGATCCTATTGCATTGCTCCATGCCCGGGAAATAGGCAGCACATATGCAAAAGGGATTCCCGTTCTTGAAAAGGTGCTGGAGAAGCTTGGGTTGGATATGGGCTGCCTACTGCCCAGGCATGGAGCAATGCAGTAAGATCTCTCACTGATGGTTGCAACCAGCATGTACCCTGGCCCAATTTCACATGCAATAATCTCCAAAGAAATTCCTTCCAAGCTGAAGATTGTTTCATGCCCCCCCCCCCCCCCCCCCCCCGAAAACACTAGACCGGGAAGAACTGCTTACAAATTGCCTCACCTTCCTAAGAAAATCCATGCTGGAGTGGGAGAGACAACAAAAAGAAACCTGGTTATGATTTAAGTAAGTAAAGAAATCTGTAAGAATTGGCTCATGACTTTGAGGAAATTCAGGGTTTTCTTGGTGGATGGCTCCATAGTTTAGCTGTTTCAGATGTATGGACAGCACTCTGCCTCAGTGGGTAAAATGACAAGTTTGTTCTATCTTTTATTAGAATTTTGAGTCTTTGACCTAAGAAACTTCTAGAATTTGTAGCACATGGAATAAAATCTTCTCAGATGAGAGCCAGTGTGGTGTAGCAGTATAGACAGCAGATATGATCATACTACGTGACCAGAATTTGACTTGGCTATCCACTCTCTCAGTGTCAGAGGGAGGCAGTGGCAACCCCCCTCTGAACAAATCTTGCCAAGAAAACCCTGTGATAGGTTTGCCTTAGGGTCACCATAAGTTGGGAACAACTTGAAGCCACAGAATAACAAGGTTTAGACAATTTAGCTAAGGTTTTGACTCATGACTGTGGCTACAGGATTAGTCAGTACAATCATCCCTCCATCTGTTATCTAGACAGCAAATATGATCATACTAAATGTACAGTACTAATATATGGCAGTCAGTGTTACCCATAGTGCCCTAATTTCCAAAATATGAAAAACCTATATGCTACCCATAGTTCCTCTGCTATCAAAAATGAGAAATTCCCTGATGACCTCCAGATGAACTCTGGCAGTGGAATTGGAGGCAAAAGTCCTCTGCGCCCATGGCTTGGGCAGCCCACCCTTAATCCTTAAGGTATGCATATCCCCCCAGATAGTCTAGGAGAGTTACGAATGGGATTTTCCCTGATGAGATCATCTAAGCCAGGGGTAGGCAACATTTCCCCTTTAAGGGCCGAGGGACTTCAACTCCCAGAATCCCAGGAGCTATTGGCCAACATGGGACTATTGGTCAACATGGCTGAGGCTTCTGGGAGCTGAAGTCCCTTGGCCCTTAAAGGGGAAAGGTTGCCTACCCCTAATATAAGCCATCGAGAGGTGTATTGTGTCACCCAGTCACAAGCACCCTCAGCCATTAGAGGTGTAATGTTTGTATTGTGCCACCCAGTCTCACACACTCCCACCCATCGGAAGGTGCATTGTGCCACCTAGTCACACATTCCCCCAGGAAATGGGCCCCTCGGATTAAGACCACCAGAGACAATGCAATCTTATACAGCCGGGTGCCATCCTCGCAATTATCACCTTTCGCCCCAGGGCCCGTTTGGCCCTATATAAACCCCAGATTTTGGCCAGTCGGTGTGCTATCTTCTTGGTCTAAACGACTCCACGTCACTCTGACCTTTGAAGCTAGTTACCAGCAAGTCAGCTCAAACCCAGGCTGCAGAGCTAGACTTGTCTCCCACCATCCCGCATCCCATTCGCTTCCCGGAGGAAGATTACATCTTGGTAAGCATCACCCTTAGTAATGCCTGCATTCTGTTCCAAACTCCAACCCTGATTTTCCTGAGCCTTGAATGTATGTGTGAGTGTATGCGCAGCGAATGTGTTTTCCCCTATTTCAATAAACTAAACATTAGTTATTAACATCAGTCTCAGCTCCATTCCTTGGAACCCCCTGGTCTCTTGGTATAAACATCGGGAGGGCGATCTCTTGGGCTCTTGTAGCCAGCTCCCTCTTGCAATATTTGAGCTAATACTAAAATTCCCCTAAAAGGATTCGGTGCTACATCAAGACCTAGGTTTAGTGGGACAAGGGATTACCCATGTCTATGGGAGATATTATTGTGGTCAGTCTTTGTTTTTAATTGAACTAAGTAGAAGAAGAAGCTTCTTTCTATTCTTTAAATAAGAGTAAGGCCTTTATTTTTTCCTAATAATTGGTATAAAAAGCCAAATTCATTAAGATTTTTGTTAGAGGGCCTCATGGCTAATTCTGTTTACATTTTCATTAGTGTAAATTTTTTAGGGCCTTAAATTAGTTGTTAAGTTAAATATTACGTTTTTAATTTGGTTCTTTTTAGAGGAATCCCAGGAAAAGGTAACATGTCTTACTGTAATTGACAGCATTGCATACTGATGGCACACTTTGGGCCTGTACAGACTAGCCACAAGGCCGGCCTGGGAGTGGAGTTGGGGTGGGGCAACTGCAAGCTGGCATCAGGGTGCTCCCTTGGCACAGAATATAGATATGCTGTGCCAAAGGAGCTCAGAAGAGCCAAGGCGGTGCCGGTAAGGGCAGCTTTTTGCTGCTCCAAAAAAGACTGGCATTTGCCATTGAATCTCTTTTCCTGTAGTTTGAATCCATTTCCCCGGGTCCTGTTTTCTGGAACTGCAGAGAACAAACTTGCTCTATCCTCAACATGACATCTCTTCAAATATTTAAACATAGCTATTATGTCACCTCTTAACCTTCTCTTTCCCAGGCTAAACATACCCAGCTCCATATGGCTTGGGCCTAGGCTGTTTGAAGCACCGTATCTTCCTGTATGAACCCACTAGAGTCTTGAGAGAATCTGGAGAGGCTCTTCTCACTGTCCCACCATCCTCTCAGGTGTGTTTGGTGGGAATGAGAGAGAGGACCTTCTCGTTGGTTGCTCCAAAGCTCTGGAACTCCCTCCGTACAGAGGCCAGGATGGCTCCATCTTTGCTTTCTTTTCAATGGCAGATAAAAAATATTTTTATACCCACCAGGCTTTTGCATATTGACATGGGTGCTGTTTTGTTTTAGTTTTAAAGAATTTTAAATTTTAATAATGTGATGTTTTAATCATTTGAATTGTTTAATTGATTTTTAACTTTGTATTTTTAATGTTACATACTGTTTTAACTTAGACTGTTTCAAATTTTGTTCACCACCTTGAGTCCCTGTATTGGGAGGAAGGTGGGATATAAATAAATAGAACAACAACAACAACAACAACAATGGACACATTTATACATACTGTCGAATTTTACATTTCTTGGAGAAGAATCTGTGTTTCTTTGGCAACATATTTATTTATTTATGTTTTAAAAACCAAATACACAATCCAGAGCAACTGGGTAGGCTGATGTATACAATTGTTCTTTATGCATGATCACATAGGCTCAGAAGAAATAATGAGGGACTGATATCACTTTCTTGCTTGCAAACACCATTTCCACAATCAGCAAGTGCATGCATGGCCTTATAAAAATAAACTACAGGTATGCCCCTCTCCCTGATCCAGACAAAGATCATGGCATGGGAGAGGAGGAGGATTTACCCTATGATCTCCAGTATAGTCCTAGTTCATGTCCCCTCTCAACCACCTTTACAATTTAGCTTTCTATACACTGAATGGAGGAAGCTCTGCCAGAAGGGTCTTTTTGAGTAATGCAGGAATGGGGGTGGGGTTGGGGGAGAAGATTGCTAAAACGTCAGCTGTGGAGGTTGTGGGCTATGAATAGCAGGACCAGGATTGTGGGATCACTCTTGCCCAGAATGTCTTATTCTGAAAGAAAGAAGGAAAATTAGCAAGGACAAGAGAAGAAAAAATCACCCAGGAGACAAAAAGGCATCTAGGAAGTCAAGTTATATCTGGGTGCAGATAATGGCAAGGTTGGACACAGAAGTCTAAGATGAGCACATAAAATACCATTTTCACTTTAATTGCCTTTGCCAGGCAGGTGACCTCTAGGTGTTGTTAACCTAAGTTCCCACAATCCCTTACCAACAGCCATGAAAAGTGGAGCTGATGGGTACCATAGTCAAAAATATTGTCAGGATAGGGAAGGCTAATAATAATAATAATAATAATAATAATAATAATAATAAAATTTATTTATATCCCGCCCTTTGAGGACCCAATCAGAGCGGCTTACAACAATAAAACCATACAATATATCTTAAAACACAGTCCTTCCCCTCTTAAAACAGTATTAAATCAAATGAAGATTAAAACTACAAATTCGAACAATTAAAAAAAATTAAAACATTACAAAGCACAACACTGGCCCAAGGCAATGTTCTTCATCCATCGGTATATGGGGCCATGCGAAGATCATTGGGGTGGGAATACCCGAGGCTGGAATAATTAATCTGGAAAGGCCTGCCGGAAGAGATCCATCTTGATAGCCTTTTTAAAGCTGTCTAATGATGTTAACTGACGGATCTCATCCGGCAGGCTGTTCCAGAGTTTGGGGGTGACAACTGAAAAAGCCCTCTGGGAGGTAGCCACAAGCCTCGATATTTGAGGCTGCAGCAAATTCCTCCCAGAGAAGTGGAGAGGATTGTATGGGAGGAGGCGGTCCCTGAGATAGCTTGGACCCAAGCCATTTAGGGCTTTAAAGGTGATAACCAACACCTTGTACTGGGCCTGGAAGCTGATAGGCAGCCTGTGGAGGGACCTCAAAACCGGAGTAATGTGATCCCTCCTAGATGTTCCTGAGACAAGCCTGGCTGCCATATTTTGTACCAGCTATAATTTCTGAACCAAGCACAAGGGTAGCCCCATGTAGAGCGCATTACAGAAATCAAGGCGTGAGGTTACCAGTGTGTGTACAACAGTCTCGAGATCCCTTACTTCCAGAAAAGGGCGCAGCTGGCATATCAGCCAAAGCTGATAACAGGTGCTCTTGACTGTCGCATTTACCTGATTTGTCATCAGGAGCGACAAGTCAAGGAGCACCCCCAGACTGCGAACACAGTCATTGGAGGAGAGTGTGGCCCCATCCAGGACTGGAGGTTGCAACCAGATTCTTGGTTTTGGGGCCGCTATCGTGAGCACCTCCGTCTTGTCCGGATTCAGTTTCAATCTGTTTTTCCTCATCCAGCCCATTACCGCCTGAAGACATTTATTGAGAGAGGAAATGCCATTAGAATTTGAGGCCGACAAATGAGACACAGAGAAATAGATTTGGGTGTCATCAGCGTACTGATAACACCCAGCAGCATAACTCCATATAATCTCACAGAGCGGCTTCATATAGATGTTAAACAACATCGGGGACAAGATAGCCCCC
>CM034703.1:161857508-161872995 GCA_020142125.1 Phrynosoma platyrhinos
ATCCAAGGTATAGGAAGTCTTTCACTATTTCTATGACCTGTTTGTCTAAGCTGAACATGTGAAAATCCTCTGTGGTCATTATTTTTGTTTTCTTTATGTTCAACAACAAGCCTGCCTTTTCACTTTCTTCCTTGACCTCCCTAGGTTTCAATGTTTTCTGCTAATAGTATGCTGTCATCTGCATATCTTAGATTGTTGATATTTCTTCCTCCTATTTTCACTCCTCCTGCTTCTGTGCTCAAGCTTGCTTTTCTTATGATATGCTCTGCACACACATTGAAAAGATAGGGTAAAAGGGTGCAGCCTTTGCCAATTGGGAACCAATTTGTTTCTCAATGTTCTGTCCTGACATTAGCCTCTTGTTCTAAGTACAGATTATCATCAGGGCTATCAGATGTGTTAGCATTCCCATATCTTTAAGGGTGCTCCATAGCCTCTTATGTCAGAGTAATCTGATCCCTCACTGACACGGATTTTAGCAAGAGATATATTGCACTCCATGATTTCCTTGCAGATACAAGCATTCCAAAAAGACACACTCATACATGCACATAGTATGGCTAGGAAGTAATGCTCAGCAACAAAGGGAGGAAGCAGAAAATGCTGCTTAATGGACACGACTGACTATTGAGAAGTCACAAACCATGGTTAGCTCCTGCTGAAAAGGGCTTGCTTCTTTTTGTGCTTGAGTCCTTGCTGCTGCTGGTGCTGCTCTTCTTGTTGTGTACCTTCAAGTCATTTCCAACTTACGGCAATTGAAAGGCGAACCAATCATGGGGGTTTCTTGGCAAGATATGTTTTTTTTTTTGGGGGGGGGGGGTTCCCATTGCCTTTCCCTGAGGCTGACTTGCCCAAGGTCACCCAGTTTGTTTCACGGTTGAGCTGGGAATCAAAGTCTGGTCGTAGTCCAACACTCGTAGTCGAACACTCAACCACTACACCACTGTTTGCGTTCTTATATTTAAGGCATTTATTTTTTACCTCTTGACCCACTAGGATCTCTGAGGTCCCTTGATGTTTCATTACTCCACAAAACAGAGCATGAACTGAACCACTCTCCCTATTAACAAAATTCTTCTACTGTTGAAATCCACTCTCCTGTATCTTAAAACCATTAGACCCAGTTCTTCCCTCAGAGGCAGCAGAAAACAACCGATCACCCCCCTCTTTGTGGCATCCCTTGAGGTATTTAAAGAGGGCAATCATAGCTGCATCTGCAGTGGAGAAATAAGGCAGTTTGACAGCACTTTAACTGCCATGGCTCAGTGTACAAAATCCTGGGGTTTGTAGTTTGTTCTGGCAACAGAGCTCTCTGATAGAGAAGGCTAAATATCTCACAAAACTACAAATCCTAGAATTTCATAGCACAGAGCCATGGGGGTTAGTGTGCCAAACTGCATTATTTCTGCAGATGCAGCCCATGTCACCCCTCAATCTTCTCTTCTCTGAACATGCTCAGCTCCTTCAACCTCTTCTTATATGTTTTGTTCTCCATATCTCTTGTCATCCTCATTGCCCTACTCTGAATTCACTTTGACTTATCTATATCCTTCTTAAAATGAGGTATCCAGAAGTGAACACAATATTCCAGATGAGACCCTACCATCAAGAAATATAGGGGGACTATTACTTCTATTCACTTGCAAATTATGGTTCTATTGATGCTGTCTAAGGTCCAAAACACACTGCAGAAATAATCCAGTTTGAGACCACTTTAACTACCCTGGCTCAGTACTGGGTATCTTGGGAACTGTAATTTATTGTGGCACCAGAGCTTTCTGCCAGAGAAGGCTAAATGTTTCACAAAACTGGAATTCCCTAGCATTGAGCCAGGGTAATTAAAGCAGTCTCACACTGGATTATTTTTGCAGTATGTTTCAGACCTTAGATAGAATTTGCCTTCTTTGCTGCAGAATTCCACTGCTGGCTCATGATTAATTTATGATCAGCAATAATCCCAAAGTCCTTTCCCCATGTTGTACTGCTGAGCCAAGTATCCCTCATCCTATCCTTCATCCTATACCTGTGCATTTGTTTTTTGTGACCTAAATGTAGAATGTTGGATTTGTCTTGGTTGAATTTCTTTTTATTTATTTTAGCCCAGTGTTTTAGTTCATCAAGGTCTTTTTGAAATCTGTTCTTATCTTAAAATGTGTTAGCTACACCTCCCAGTTTTGCATCCTCTACAAATCTGATAAGGATTCCCTCCACCACATCATCCTAAAAATTGAGAAAATATTGAAGAGTGTGTGCCTCAGGACAGAACCCTTCAGCACTCCACTTGAGTCTCCCTTCCAGCTTGAAGTGCAGCCACTGATGATGACAGCTGTTTGAGCATGGGTTTCCAACCAATTATGGATCCATCTGATGGTGTTTACATCTATTCAATATTTAGTCAGTTTGCTAGTCAAAATACCATGGGAGATTTCATCAAATGTTTTGATGAAATCCAGATACATGAAATCCACAGCCTTCCCACCATCTACTAATGTAGTGACCCAATTAAAAAGAAGAAGATATAAGGTGAATTTTGCAGGACTTTTTGTTGACAAAACCATGCTGGCTTCTACTAATCACTGCACTGTCATCAAGATACTTGCAGTTAATTGACACAATAAGTCTACATGCATAGGCCAGAGGATAGCCTATTGTGCCCATGATAGATTAATACACCCAGGATTTAGTCATGCTTTTTTCTTTCATTTTTATTTACTGAAAAATAGAAGAAGACTAACCTCTTTATTTGACCAACGCAGCCTGCAGTGTAACAAGTCAGCTGTCCCAGATACACTGTCAGGAAGGATGGGATAGGAGGGCCTTAAATAAATCTTGTAAAAAGTACAATGAATTTGCAAGATTAATTGAAGAAACTGATAATCCACCCTTTCTTACATAAGGCTTCAAAGACCAGGAAGAGGAAATTACAATTTCTCCATCTGTCTCAGCCTACGACTCCTGAATCATCAATCAATCTGTCCTCCACTTCAGTCTTGTGTTGAACTACAAGTTCATTCCAAAACAGTCATTGTTTCAGTGTGCTGGGTTGTTTGTGTAGATGAGAAGTTTTAGTTTTTAAAGTGTGTGTGTGTGGTTTCAGAGAAGTGATTTTCAGTGCAGAAAATGGTACAGTGCAAAAAATGGAGGAAAGGGGTAGAGACAGTTCCAGTCTGGATTAGGCTTTGGGGCTGGCTAACTACTTATTGTAAAGAAAGACATGAGGCACATCACATGCAGACTAATTGAAAAGTCCCAGATTTTTTGTTCTTCCTGATTTTAGTTTTTGTTGTTGTTTTTAACTGCCTTCCCATTGGTCTCAACCCATGGCGACCCTGCTGACGAGACATCTCTTAAGATTTCCTGTCCTCCACTGCTTTGCCCAGCTCCTGCAAACTCATATTTGTGATCTCTATAATAGAGTCTATCCATCTAGAACTTTTACAGGGTAGTCAGAATTCGTAGACAAAGAGCAGCTCCCCTCCCTCTCTTGCTTAACTAATTTCACAATATTCAGCAACATCTCTCCTGGGAAAAGTTTAAAATACAGAAAATGTCTACAGAACAAAGAGAATGTTTACAGAACAGGAAGTTTTATCAGTGTGAACTTTGTCCCTAGTGTGGAACATTACATGAGCCTAGCTGAAAAGAGATAGGCAGATTTTTTTTTTTTTTAAAAAAAGTCCCATGTAGCTGTCTAGTCTGATCCCAAATAGTGATCATAAAAGGTCATCATAAAAGGTCAATATGCACATATAAACATTTGGTTACTTCATCCCCTCCTTAAAAGCATAATTCAAAGCAACTGCAAAAAATAATAATAAATAAATCATTACTTTACATCATTTTGAGCTATGAGGACATATAATGTAGCAGTCCTGGTGATTGACTTACTGAACATCCCTTACAGGCAGGGCAAAAGGTACTGTATGCAGAAGCACAACAGAATTCCTATAACTAGAACAGGTAAAACCGTAACAAACAACCCCTTTATCCATCCAAAGTTTCGCAGCCAGGATGTTAACTAATCAAACCAGTTATCTGATCCTTGCTTTATGCCTGTCACTATCTCATGTAAATCATCAATTTGGGCATCTATAGCCCTGCTGTTGTCAGTCAGATTGAAACAACAGAGCTTTCTATGTGTTTCACAACCCAAATGGTGGTGCAAGAAAAGATAATCTATACCAGCACGGTTTTCTAAGATGGCATTTCTTAGTTCTCGCTGCCCTTTATTAAGCAGAGAGTGTGCCCATGAAGTGGCTTTTATATTTTTGACTAGAGCACAAGCATGCTTATTGATCTAGAAACCAGTAACCATTGCTAAGGCTGGCAATCTCACCAGGGATATTGTCATTGCTATTTGTTTTCCTCTGGACAACAAATGCAAGGTGCTGTCACAATCACTAGTCAGAGGGGCAGCTGCATGTGGGTGGCGACGTGGGCTGTGCTGGGTGCTGTTTGACCAAGGCGGAAGGACTGGTAGCTGGCAGCTTAGACTGAGTATCAGATACGTTATCAGGGATATAAGACCAAGTTCTGGTCCCACAGGTCCAAAACTACCCATGGGACAAAATCACATGGGCATAGTTGAAAGTTATATTTTGAATGTGAGTATAATTAAATGGTTGCCCCAAGATGGTCTTACACTTTTTAACCTTGGTTGAGCAATTAACCATCTGGGTACAAGATGAGTTTATTCCACTAGCCACCACAAGGGTACATAAGGCAAACTCTGTGGGTGGGAGGGTATCTAAAGCTTTTTCTCAATTTGCATTGTGTCTATAATCTAAAATGATATTGAAGATATACAGCTAAGTATCATGTTGAACCATCTGGGGATGTTTACAAACTGGGATAATACAAGAATTTATAAGATCTTCACTGGCCACTTTTTCTGACAAGCAGAAATGATCTGCCCTAGAAATATTTGCCAAATATATCCACATATTTTCTGATAAGTGTTGAGTAAAGGGTCCCCCTTTCACTATGGGTATTAAAGGGCCAAAACACAACAAAGTCAGCAATACACCATGCATGATTTTTATCTTTGGGATCTGATCGTATGCTGAGTAGCTATTTTCTGGTCAGACGCAGTTAGGTCTAGTCCCCTTCTTCTCGTCCTCTCCAGTTGCAGGTCTTATCATATACTGGGTCAGCAGCTTCCAGGAGTGCCCACAGTAGGGTCTAGCCTGAATCTTCTTTTCTCTTGGATGGATTTTTCAGTCGTGCATTAACACACCCATTCCTGTTAGGGTGGTTGCAGGGCTATTGATGGTCTTGTTGCCTGTGTGTCTGCCTGTTTTTGGTAGGGTCAGATCCAGAGGTCGCTCTTTGTCTCTTCAAGGTTATTTTTAATGGGTTATTGGGGTTTTCTGCTATTGTCCACCCCCTCTTTACTGGTGTCCAATGTATCCAGGGCTTAATGCCAGCAACTTTTACAGCTGTGGGGTGTAAAGCATAATATATTTTGGTCCTCTCCACTGGGATGTTAGGGGTCATTTTTTTCACTCTTTAACCCATAACTCATCTCCAGGGTTAAACAAATGTAATCTGGTTTGGACCAAAGGTGGTCTCTGTTCTAAAACATATTTTCAGTTTTTGTAAAGTTTTTCTCAACTCTTGAACTTCTTGATATAATATGGTGTTTCCTACTTCTCCTAGGTCCCCCTTAGACAGTTAAGATCCATGGAGGCCTACCATACATCAATTCAAATGACAACAACCCAGTGGTTTTATTTGGGGTACATCTGAGGCTGAATAAAACTAAGGGTAAGATCACTGTCCACTTAAGATGAATTCCTTGGCACAGTTTAAAAAGACAATGCAAAACAAAAGATAGGCTCTGTATATCTACCAACTGTTATTTGGTTCTTATTACATACATTTCATCCCTATGTGTCACTAATAAATTACCAAAGTATGGTTTTTCATGTCTCATCTGAAATGGGCCAACTCCCATCCCTAATCTAGGTGTTATCCTGATGCATAGCAAAGCAATGATTAAAGCTTCAGGCCACTTTAATCTTGCCTCTTAGTAGAGTTTGACTAAATGTCTCTTCAAGTCCGGTTCAAAACTTTTCACTTGTTCACACTCCTTAGTCCAGGGGTAGGCAACCCCAGGCCGGTCCTGCCGCCACCACTGCCACCGCCCACCGCCGCCGCCGCCTGCCATGATGATATTGATTATTATTATTATTATTATTATTATTGTTGTTGTTGTTGTTGTTGTTACTTGTTCTTGGGGTTTTCGTGGCAAAATCTCCACAGGGGTTTTGCCATGGCTTTTCTGGGGCTGAGAGAGTGAGCATGCATATTTTTAAATTTTTTAAATTTATTTATTTATTTATTTATTTATTTATTTATGGTGCTTCGGGCCCCCAATTGTCTGAGGGACAGCAACCCAGTCCCCAGCTCAAAAAGGTTGCCTACCCCAAGCCAGGGGTAGGCAACCTTTCCCCTTTAAGGGCTGAGGGACTCCAATCAATTTTCAAAAGCTCTGCAACTCCCTTGATGTGCTCTGTGATGTAGTGTCAGTCTCTGGCCGTCTGGGTGACCTATAATATCCTAAACCTAGAAGTTAGATCCTAGATAAATTTCCTTGTTAGTCCACTGCTCTTGTACGTGGAGCCAGCAAAACATTCAGGCCAACCCAAGAAAACACACATAAACACAGGCAAATATTTCAACCTGTCATCTTGGGGTGACTCAGCAAAGTCCATTTGCCAAATGTCTTCAAGTTGAATCCCTTTGTGGGCTGCTCCCAGTGGTGGTCTTTGCTGTGCAGGTGGTGTAGTTCTTGTAGGTAGTCTGGTTCTGCTGTTCATAGCAACTTTTCAATCAGGATTTTCTGAAGAGTCTGTTAGCCTTGGCAGACGACTAATAAAGTCATCTCCGAGGCAGGGAAGAGGGGCAGCCGCATGTGCAGCGCCCCTTCCTCTTCCCGAGGTTGCCCTTGGAGCTGCCGGCCCTCCACATGGCCGGTGCTCCGGGGGCAACCTCCCACCACAGCGTCCGCACACGCTGAGGCAGAAAAGTCAGGGAAAGTGCACCCTATGCGTTTAGGGTGCACTTTCCCTGACTTCTGGAAGGAGCACCAATTTAGCGCTCCTTTCAGGGACGCCGCCGGTGCGCCGTGGTGCAGTGCACCGTCCCAGGGCGTCCTGGATGGCCTGGTCTGCTTCCCCCCTAAATCATGGCTCAGTTTCCTGATGAGTGTTTTCATGCAGCTTTCATTCTCCAGTTCCCTTTGGTTGTTATTAGCACTGCAAAGTCCAGGAACCACTATAGTTTCCAAAAGTATCTTCACTGGCATAAACAGTCTTCAGGATGACTTTACAATCATGGGCTGGATGGATTTAGAAAGTACCTATTGCTTGATACCTCCCATAAACATGGTGCATAAATAGTTAATTGCTGTTACAAAGTGAATTTGCTAGCTTTCCAGACACCAAGAATCTGATTTTTTTCTTCTCCCCCTTATCCTTTGCTTTCTTCTTCCCTTTGCTCCTGACAATATACAGATGGTTTTCAGCTGGTGGTGGTCCCCTCCACCTCTCTCTCTTGTCCACGTCCTCTGTTACCATTAAATCCACATACTCTTTACCACCAAATCTACATACTCTTTACCATCAAATCTACATCCTTGACCACCTCCTATCCCCCCTTTTCTTCCTTTCTTGAATTGCTACTACTAGAAGAGAGGCCTGCAATTCTTTCTTTATTTCTCTAGATCTTTGTTAGAGTAAATTCTGTAGGTAATCTGTACCAGCTGGGAGATAGACATGTCCAAATCTTTGTCCATTTTAGTTTTCAGGGCAGCTATCCTGCTGACAGCCTCTTTTCTCTCAGGCTTTAGTGCTGAGACATATAAGAAAACATCTTCCAAATCCAAAATTAAAAAGAAAGTATCTTCAGCGTCAATGTATTGTTCCAGTGCAGATTGAGGTTAAACATTATTTTCTGGACTGAAAACCATATCTATTGTCTTTGAGCAAACCAGTACAATATTTACCAGCTAAGTTCTTCAACATATCATCCTGCAGAGTAATTTTACTCCCGCTTCCTACCATGTCCCAAGTAAGAACTGGACAGACACAAAAGGAAAGGGGTATGGTCGGTGAGTAAGGGGTTTCACCGGGTGACACAAGAGGGATTAACACCACTCTCTTGCCACTGGCCTGGGCTGCCGGACTCTCAATGTTCTGCAACAGGAACTGCAACAGCCAGTCACTCAACATACATGTCAAACACTGTACTCACACATCCCTACCTCCCACCTTCCCCCCCCCCACATTCCTGCCTTTTCACCTAAGCCAAGCAGTTTCCCCAGCCCCATGCTTAGTACTCAGGTGTTGACTATTATTAGGGAGTGATTGGTTCCCTCTTACACACTTAAGAGTGGGGCACAGCAGGACTTTAACCTAGCTGAAGCACTCCAGCCTTGTTGCGTGCCTTATTCTTACTTTCAGGACTTCTGACAGGACTTCAACCTGTCAGCAGACTCCAACCTGACTACAACATTCCCCTTTATTATACTTGCCTGATCTTGGAGGCAGGACTCAGGTTTCCTTCTCCGGTTTCTGGGTTCTCCTAGCGTGCGCTGCCGTTTAGGCAGTCATGGCACTGAATCCTCCTGTTCTTCCAAGAAATAGTCAGTGGTACCAAGAATGGGACGCAAGTGGCATGACCCCTTCTTGGCATGGCAGTCAGAGCAGGCTAACACCACCTCTCAGTCCCATCTGGGTCACCAGAAAGGTAGCAGAAAAATGGGACCAGAGACCAAGGAGTCAGGAAAGTGAGGGCCCGAACAGACTGCCAGAAATAATCTAGTTTGAGACCACTTTAACTGCCCTGGCTCAGTGCTAGGGAATCATGGGAACTGTAGTTTATTGTGGCACCAGAGCTCTCTGACAGAGAAGGCTCAATGTCTCAGAAAAACTACAATTCCCATGATTCCCTAGTAAAGTGGTCTCAAACTGGATTATTTCTGGCAGTCTGTTCAGGACCTGAGTTACTTTATTGAAGAAGTAAAACCAGCACACCCAGCAGGAAATAACTTTCCAAAGTTGCTGAGCTACTGAGGATCTTTATAGGGTAGTCAGAATTCATAGACAAAGAGCAGCCCCCCTCCTTCTCTTGCTTAACTAATTTCACAATATTCAGCAACTTCTCTCCTGGGCAAAGTTTAAAATACAGAAATGTTTACAGAACAGAGGGAATGTTTACAGAACAGGAAGTTTTATCAGTGTGAACATTGTCCCTAGCGTGGAACATTACATGAGCCTAGCTGAAAAGAGATAGGCAAAAAATTTTTTTAAAGTCCCATGTGGCTATCTAGTCTGACCCCAAACAGTGATCATAAAAGGTCATCATAAAAGTCCAATTTGCACATACAAACATTTGGCTACTTCAGTCTGACCCTTTGCCAATTGGGAACCATTCTGTTTCTCCATGTTCTGTTCTGAAAGTAACCTCTTGTCCTGATACAGATTCCTCATTAGGACCATCAGATGTGTTGGCACTCCCATGTCTTTAAGGGCATTCCATAGCCTTTCATGATCTATGCAGTCAAAGGCTTCACTATAGTCTATAAAACACATGCTGATTTGCTTTTGAAATTTCTTGGGGATGAAATGAAAGAGTTTGATAAAATAATAAAAGAAGATGAAAAACAATTGATAAGGGAAATATACAAACATCTATTAGAGATAGAGTTAAGCAAAGAGTTCATTAAGACCAATATGTTTAAGTGGGTGCAGAACAACGGAAATTAAATACCTCTAGCAAGTTGGGAGAATGTGTGGAACAACAACTTGAAATTCATGAAATGTAATACTTTAAAAGAAAAATATTCTAAAGTTTTCTTTAGATGGTATATGACTCCCACTAGACTAGCAAAGATAAAAAAAATCAAAACAAAAATATCTGTTGGAAATGTAATGATAAAATGAGCACCCTATACCATATGTCAGGATTAGGCAACCTTTCCCCTTTAAGGGCCAAGGGACTTCAGCTCCCAGAAGCCTCAGCCATGTTAGCCAATAGTCCCATGTTGGCCAATAGCTCCTGGGATTCTGGGAGCTGAAGTCCCTCGGCCCTTAAAGGGGAAAGGTTGCCTACCCCTGCCATATGTGGTGGCAATGTAAAATAGTTTGTTTGGTCTTCCGGTTGGGAAGGCAAGCCGTGAAGACGGACCCATGTCAGGCTCCGTACACTCAGCTCGGTTTTTGGGGAAAATAAAACCAACTTTTTCACCAATTATTACTTCCCGGGGAAGGGAAGTGTGAAGGAAGCTTACGGTAAACACTCTCTGGAGTTTGAGAGGAAAACTGAAGAATACAGAGAGTGAGTTCTAAGAAAGGAGAGAAAGGTGGAGGAAGACTGAAGAAGTCTGAGGAAGACAGAAGCCTGCCTACCAGATTTATGGTATGGTTTGTCACTCAACTTTTAAACTTTTATTTTTGAGCAAAGAGAATTAGCGGGACTTAAACTATAGTCTTGTTTTAATAATGACTTTAAGCTCCGGATAAAGATACAGCTGAGAATTTAGCTCCAGAGGAATAACAGCTACTTCCCAACTTGACAAACTTACAAAAGTGGGGAAGGGGAGGAAAGAGACTGTGAAAGTGGGGAGGCGTATTTCTTACACAGAAATGAATAAGTGACTAAAACAGAACCCAGTCAAATTATTATCAATGGAAAGCCTAAATTAATAAGATAAAACTTACCGAGAAAGCTGGGTTTGTAAAATCTCTGGAGAGACTCTAATCTTTAATTTAGTGCTGGCTCTTTAAATGCGGTGGATGGAATCACCTCTTGAAGCTCTGCTGTTTCTTTAAGAAGTTGAAGTGAGAGCAAGGGGGCAAAGACACCTGGGAGTTGTAGGCTCTTCTATTGCCAGCTAAACAACGTGAGATTGGAAAGGAGACTTTGATCTCACAACCCTGAGTGCCTGCCCAGATACAACCCACTGTTGCATGGGAAGCTGGGAGCTGTCTTCTTTTGCTTTATGGAATCTATTACTGACGTTGAAAGGAGGATTTGAAAATAGAAAATAGAAAATTAAGAGACAGTAAGAACTATCTGGTGGCTATAAACCAAGTGGAAGATAAGAACAAAAATATTTTGCATTACTGAGGAAAGCCCGGAATAATGCCTGGAAGAAAGAAAATGCGCCAATTGTGAAAATAAAGTCCCACAGAACTGGGTTGATAAGTAAGCGATTGGGGTAGAGAGTTACCTCAGAGGAGATTATTTTAACTTGAAAGGTGTAAATTGGAAAGTCTGTAAAATTATAGCTGCCTGTGTTATTTCCCCCCCCTAATGTTTTCATAATTTTTGTACTAAATCCGTAAGTGTTAATTCATTCAGCTAAAAGATAATTTGATTTGAGAGGATTGGAATATATCTATGCTGTAGATTAGATTGATTGGAGTTCATTTGATTATACTTGTTTATGTGCAATATTAGTATATATAATGTGGTAGCATGATTACAGAGGAGAAATTTGTGTAAAGGATTTAGATATAGACTACTACAGGGGTAGGCAATCTGTCCCCTTTAAGGGCTGAGGGACTTCAGCTCCCAGAAGCCTCAGTCATGTTGGCCAATAGTCCCATGTTGGCCAATAGCTCCTGGGATTCTGGGAGCTGAAGTCCCTCAGCCCTTAAAGGGGAAAGGTTGCCTACCCCTGGACTACCAAGTTATAGTACTTGAATGCTTCATTTCCTAAGACTAAAGCAGGGGTAGGCAACCTTTCCCCTTTAAGGGCCGAGGGACTTCAGCTCCCAGAATCCCTGGAGCTATTGGCCAACATGGGACTATTGGCCAACAGGGCTGAGGCTTCTGGGAGCTGAAGTCCCTCGGGCCTTAAAGGGGAAAGGTTGCCTACCCCTGGACTAAAGCTTTTTGTTTGGAGGGATTAGGATAAAGAAAAGTCTGCTTGAAGAGTTTGTATAATAAAGCGACATCTGGTGGCAATTGTTTATTATTGCACTCTAAATAAGGTGAAACTCTAATTATATAATTGGGAGCAGATACATTATTCAAAGACATATTTAAATCTGAGATTAGGCTAAATCCTCTCTAATCTATTAGGGGGATAAAGGAAATAAGGAGAACGATGTCTACTAGAAGTCAAACAGCAAAAGCCCAAGCAAGTCAGAGAGGAGACCCTCAACAGGTGGTGACTCTATTGCAAATCTATTGGAAGAAGTCAAATTGATTAGAACAGATTTGAGTAGGGAAATTCATGAATTAAAACAAGATTTGTCTGATTTTAAGGTGGAAATTAAATGGAACTCAAATCAAAAATGAAAGACGTAAGACATGCTATTGATAAAATAGTTGTTGAATTTAACAAAATAAAATCTAGAATGGATGTGATAGAGCAGGGGTAGGCAACCTTTCCCCTTTAAGGGCCGAGGAACTTCAGCTCCCAGAAGCCTCAGCCATGTTGGCCAATAGTCCCATGTTGGCCAATAGCTCCTGGGATTCTGGGAGCTGAAGTCCCTCGGCCCTTAAAGGGGAAAGGTTGCATACCCCTGTGATAGAGGATAAACAGGGGAAAGTTGAGGAAAAATTGGACACTATTCAAGATCTCCCCAAAGACTTTGATGAGGAGAAAGTTATGGTTGATGCAAAATTGAGAGAGAGATCAATAAAATTGAGAGGTATCCTGGAGGAGGAAGGCAAAAATTTGATGGAAAATATGTATCTCATTTTAGCACAGTATTTAGGCAGACTAGAACATCTTTTTGAAATAGAAATTGATAAAATCTTCCGCTTGAACTCAAAAATTGCCACCCAAAGAAAGGTCCCCCAAGATATTGTTGTGAATTTTGTGAGAAGACATGTCCGAGATCAAATTTTGAGTTTACAAAATAACAAACCATTAATAATTAATGAGGCTGAGACTAAAATTTTCAAAGATGTAGCTCCAAATGTCATAAGAAAGAGAAGGGATTATTCCTTCTTAACGATATATCTACA
Source organism: Phrynosoma platyrhinos (assembly GCA_020142125.1). Lineage (NCBI taxonomy): Eukaryota > Metazoa > Chordata > Lepidosauria > Squamata > Phrynosomatidae > Phrynosoma > Phrynosoma platyrhinos. The sequence continues at coordinate 161,870,496 of CM034703.1, forward strand.
GAAACTCCAGATATCATATAGGTGGTTAATCCCAGAAGGTTTGACCTTCTGGTTTAGAAAAACCAAAATTGAATTGAAATTGGTGATAGAAGCAAGAGAGTTCTGGAGAAAATATAGGGGAGATTTCAAGATAGATGTTAAATTCTAAAGTAAAAAGGGACAGAAAGAGAAGCAGAATACTAATGAAGAAGAGGTTTTTGTCAAGAAGGATAAGAAAGATATGACAAATAGAAGAGGAAAGGATAAAGCTAAATTAGAAGTTGACAGAGCTACACCAAAGAGGGATATAATTGAAGGAGAGAAAACCAAAATAGCAATAAAAGATATGTCAACTGTAATTACGAACAGTGGAAAGGAGGTTTCTCAAGCAGTGGAGGAAGAAAATAAAGAAGAAGGAGATATAGATGAGATACAGAGTAACTTAGAGGAAGTATTAGGAGAAATAGAGGATGAGATAGAAGAGAAATCAGGGGATCTGGATAACACTTTGAATGAAGAAACAACCTCCAATATGAACGATGATTAAAACATCTAAATTTACATCTTGGAACGTAAAGGGCCTAAATGGCCCTATTAAAAGGAAAAGGATATTCTGTTTTCTAGAAAAATTACGCAGTGATGTCACCTCTCTTCAGGAAATTAAAATAAGAAATGATGAAGTGAAATATTTGAAAAATGTTAAATTGGGTAAAGAATTTGTGGTGGCTTCAAATAGGAGGAAAAAGGGGGTGGTCTTATATATCAGGGAGGAATATGATCCCATTGAAATAATGAAAGATGTGAAAGGTCAATACGTCAGAGTTGACATGTATTGGAATGGGAAAAAATTAACAGTTGTTGGCATTTATGCTCCTAATGATAATAAAGTTAAATTTTATATGGAATTATTAAATAAGTTGATGGAATTGAATATTGTGTCTTTGATAATATTAGGAGATTTCAATGGGGTAATAAACCTGATGATAGACAGACAATCCAAGAAAACCATTAAATTGAACCAAGAGAAACTCCCTAAAGAATTTTTCGAAATAATGGAATATCATGATTTAGTAGATGCATGGAGGTTTAAATATGACATATGTTAAGACTTTACATTTTACTCAGAAAGGCATGGGCGAGGATTGACATGTTTTTAGTTACTAAAAATATGTGCCCTAAAATTATCAAAATGGAAACATTGTCAAAATTATGGTCAGACCATTGGCCCATTACTATGCTAATGAAAGAAAGGCCAAAAGAATTGAGTTGGAAAATGAATGAGAGGATGCTCAAGAATGATAAAATAGTGGAGGAAGCAAAAAAATGCCTAAGTAATTATTTTGTAGAAAATAATGATCTGAAACTTCCAATGAGTATAATTTGGGATGTCCACAAGGCAGTGATAAGGGTTTTTGTTTTTTTGTTTTTTGTTGTTGTTTTTTTACAGAAGGGAGCTGAATGGGGAAAAAATAGGGAAGAAAAATTTATTAAAATACAAACACAATTAAAAATAAGCTACTTAAGAATGATATGTCAAATTTACCATTAGCAAACCAAATCAAAAGTTTGGAAGAACAAATGTCTTTATTAATATCTGAGGATGTTGCGAAAAATATGAAATATGAAACAAAGACTTTTTGAAGGCCTTAACAAACTGGGTAAAATGTTAGCTAATCAACTAAGACAACAAAAATCTAAAAGAATTATATTTCAATTAAAATTGAGGATAAATTAATAACAGATCAAGAGGAATTAAAACAACACATTAAAATTATTATAGTGATCTATATAGAGAAAAAGAGATAAAAAGAAAGGATTTAGAATTTTTTTTTGATACATGCAAATTAGAAACTTTTACAGACGAACAAAGAGAAAGGTTAAATAAAAATATAACAAGAGATGAGATCATGAAAGCAATTCAGAGAAGCAAGAAGGGGAAATCAGCTGGTCCTGACGGCTTTTCGGCCAAATTCTATAAAACATTTAGTGAAGAATTAATTCCTCCTCTGGTATTTACAGTAAATAATATCAATACTGATGGAAGTCCCAAAACGTGGGGCAAGGCAAATATTTTTCTCATTCCCAAAGAGGGAACTGATACATCAAATGTAAAGAATTATCACCCCATTTCATTATTAAATAGGAACTATAAAATATTTACTTCTGTGCTTGCGAATAGCCTTAAAGAAATATTAATAGAATGGACCCTCCCAGAACAGAATGGCTTTTTAACAGGAAGGAATATCAAGGATAATGTCAGACACATTTTAAATGTGATTGAATATCATGGAAAAGATATCAACCAAAAGCTGATCTTGATATTCATTGATTTTGAGAAAGCTTCCGATAACGTGAGATGGGATTTATTGTTAAAATGTTTAGACATAATAAAGATAGGAGGTAAGTTCATTGGTTGGGTTGAGTCTATTTACAAAAACCAACAAGCTAAAGTGATTGTAAATTCAGAAAAAAACAAACCCTTCCAAGTGCAGAAGGGCACTAGACAAGGTTGCCCACTCTC
>CM034703.1:161876494-161893261 GCA_020142125.1 Phrynosoma platyrhinos
TGACTCTGAAGGAAACACATTGGAATCAGCAGGAGAGGAGAGGGAAAGTCTTCATGGTTGCACAATAATAGAGTTTCTGGAGGGTGAAGGCTAGAAAGTCCTGAAGTCCTGAAGAGGGAAAGGGAAGGAAAGTTTTCCGGGTTGCACGATAATAGAGTTCCTGGATGGAGAAAGCTAGAAAGTCCTGAAGAGGGGAAAAGAAAGAGATGGAAAAGCTCAAAGGAGCTGCAAGGGAACAGATAAATCTGTATTATACTATAGAAAAGAACCAACTGAATCACTAGAGAAGAGAGTGAGTGAAAGGAGAGCTTCTGGAGGGAAAGAAACTGAGAACACTATGAGAGAGAGACAGCGTGACTGATCTGTATGAATAAGAAAGTAGGTGAAGGAGCAAAGAAGGTCTGAATTAAAAGATAGAAGGGGAAAGTAAAGTGGTAAGAAGGAGGGAAAACTGCACAGTGTAGGATATAGAGGACATTTAAGAGTTCTCAGTGGTTTTGCCTATTATCCCTGTATATATAATCATACACAGCCCCTATTACTATCCCCACTATTATTATTGTTATTATTACCTCTGCTTCTTTTATGCTATCATTATTATTATTACTACTGCTGCTATTACTTTCTTTAAGCTGAAGCACAAAGGGGGTGAAACAACTAACTTGGGCCTTAGACTAAATGAATAGCACATTAGATAAGATGGATAATTATATCATCCAATGCATCTCGAAAATACTAAAGATATTGTTGTATGGTTGTAGAGAAAGCTGTCCAAGGATGGATTTAAGATCAGGTTTTTGTAACCTTAGCACAGAAATTATTTTCTGCTGCTGAATAGAATATGATAAGATAAAGTAGAAATATAGAATTTAGATTTATAGGATTTGAAGGAAAATTAATTTTACCAACTTTCATTATCTAATCTGTTACCTTGGGAAAACCTATACTATTGAAGAAACTTCAGATTTAAATTGTCTTATTTAAATGGAGTTTTTATTTTTAGGATTCCTAATGGAAGCCAGAGGGAATATAAATTGGTTTTGTATTCACGTTTATTAACCTGTATTGATATTTGATTAACATTGATTTCTTTTTATGTATATTATTTCCTGAAGAAATAAGGGTAAAGGGAACAGATAACCAGTTAGGTTGGTAAAATAAAGATAAGGGGGAATACAGTAGCAAAGATGGCCTCTGGAGCAACGACAAGACTTCAAATGTTGAGAAACCAACAAAGCTATCAAAGAAGACCCTAGCTAGAACAATTAAAAAACAGACTCTAAATCAGCTATTTTAGAGGAGATCAAATGTCTCAGAAAGGAAATGAGACAGGACAAATTGGAACTGAGGCAGGAAATAAAACAAGATAAATTGGAACTGAAACAGGAAATAAAACAAATCAGAGCAGAGATAAGGCAAGATGTAAAGGCAGAAATAAAGATACTTAAACACACTCTTGAAAAGATAAGCTCGGAACTGGCTCAAACTAAGGACAGAGTTAATTACTTAGAGGAGAAAAATAAAAGATTAGAAGAACCAGTTAATAAATTGATGAAAGACCAAACAGAAGATATGGAAGAAAGGATGAGACTAGAACAAAAGTTCAGAGATAGGTGCCTAAAAGTCAGGGGCATAGCAGAGCCAAAGGATGAGGATTTATACAGAAGAGTAGTACCAGCTTTAGCAGATCATGTTGGATTGGGTTTGGAAAATTTTATAATTGAGATCGATAAAATCTTAAGAGTTAACTCATGGGCCGCCAAAAATAAAGGCCTCCCTAGGGATATCATAGTTTATTTTGTAAGATCACAAATGAAAGAAGCCATCTTATCCCAACATTTTCAGATGAGGCTAAAAATTGACGAGATAGAGGTAGAAATTTTTAAGGATATTTCAGGGAAAGTTCTGAGAAAAAGGAGGGATTATCTCGTTCTGATGAGAGTACTATGGAATAATGGCATTTTTTACAAATGGAAGGTACCTGAAGGTTTATCATTTAAATTCAGACAAAGGAGATACTTGATTAATACAATCCAAAAAGCTAAATATTTTTTTGCAAAAATACAAAGATCTTAACAGAGAGAGGTCTGAGGAAGATAAACTTAGCTCTACAGATAAAAATAAAAGTAACCAAAGGGAAGGCTCAGAAAAGAAGCTAGATGATGTGGAAGATTTGAATGAGAGTGGTCAACTCTCAGATGAGGAGGAACAGGATTATGATGTGAATGATGGATCTGTCCCAAAAGAAGGTGAAAGTGCTCAGCTGGAATGTCAAAGGAATGAATAGTCCATGCCAGAGGAAAAAAAACCTTCCACTATTTAGGTAAGCTCCATCTGGATGAAGTCAGTCTTCAAGAGACCCATATAAATAAAAAAAATCTAAGAGTCCTAAAAAATTATAAATTGGGAAAGGAATATGTGTCTGCATTGGATAAGAGAAAAAAAAAAGGAGTGGTGATTTATGTTAAGGAGAGCTTGACCTCAAAGGAGCTATTTGTAGATCCTAATGGCCACTTTGTGGGGATTGAGGTTTTGTTGGATGAACAAAATATTATGTTAGTAGGAATATATACTCCAATGAAAAATAGAAGTTTGTTCTTCAAGAAATTAAAATCTTGCATCTTAAATTATGATTATGATAAAATTATCTTTATGGGTGACTGGAATGGGGTGATTGACCCATGGTTAGATAAGACTGCAGTAAACAAAACCTTCATAAAACAAGGAAAATTGCCCCAAACTTTCTTTGATTTGAAGGACAGTTTGGCATTAGACAATATATGGAGAATTAAAAATGACATAACTCTTGGTCAAGAATTGATTGTTCTTAATGTCACCTAACATTAGGTCAGAGGTATGTTCTGTTGATATTAAACCTAGAGTTCTGTCAGACCATAATCCTATTCTCATGATGTTAAGGATAGGGAGAAGGGGGGAAGGAATGTGGAAACTGAATGATAATTTGCTAAAAGACAATGTAATTTTGAATAAAGCAAAAGAAACACTTAAACTCTTTTTTTGGGAAAATAAAAGTGAAGGAATTGACTTTTAAGTACTGTGGGACACAAGTAAAACTGTGCTTAGAGGCTTTTTCATAAAACAGGCTTCAGAAAAACAGAAAAAGAAAGAAAAAATTTGGAATGATTTACAACGGGGGTAGGCAACCTTTCCCCTTTGAGGGCCAAGGGACTTTAGCTCCCAAAAGCCTCAGCCATGTTGGCCAATAGTCCCATGTTGGCCAATAGTTCCTGGGATTCTGGGAGCTGAACTCCCTTGGCCCTTAAAGGGAAAAGGTTGCCTACCCCTGATTTACAGCAAGACCTCAAACATAAAGAACAACTTTTAAAGCCTAGTAATAAAATGTTACAGCAACAGATCAAGAAAATACAAAAAGAGACCTCACTTTTATTACCAGAAGAGCAAGAATATAAATTGAGATATATTAGACAAAATTACTTTGAATAAGCCAATAAACCAGGCAAATGGCTAATGTGGAAATTAAGAAGGGAAAAGAAAAAAGAACAATTACACATATCAAAGAAGGGGAAGGAACTTTAAATACTGCAAAACAGATTAAAGATTGTTTTCATAAGTTCTTTACAAAAGTTTATAAACAGGATCATATTGACCCAGAGAAAGTAACAAAATATTTAGATGACCAACATATCCCCAAACTTACTGAATCTCAAATAGATTCACTTAATAAACCTATTACAGCCATAGAAATCATTCAAGCAATCAGGAATATGAAAATATCTAAGGCCCCAGGACCGGATGGCCTGGGAGCAATATATTACAAAAAATTGCAAGAGGTTTTGGTAGGACCTTTCCTGGAAGTTCTGAATGATATAGGAAGCTTCGGAATGCCAGAATCCTGGGAAGACACAAATATAGAGGTAAAGAATTTCAGGCCTATATCATTATTAAATAATGATTACAAAATTTTTGATATTGGCAGATAGGTTGAAAAAAGTCTTAAGGGAAGTGATAAATGAGGACCAAACAGGATTCTTTCCAAATAGGCATATAAAAGACAACCTCAGGAACTTGTTGGATGTTATTGAATTGTATGAGAAGAAGGTAGACAGATCTTTAGCGATCATCTGCCTTGATGCAGAGAAAGCTTTTGATCAGGTCAACTGGTCCTTCATGATAAACACACTAATGAGAATGAGCATGGGTGACACCTTCATAAAATGGATAAAGCCAATATATAGCAGGCAGAATGCAAATTTAATCATTAATGGAGAAAGATCTAAAAAAATTTCTGTGGAGAGGGGTACCAGACAGGGTTGTCTCTTCTCATCTCTGTTATTTATTAACCCAATAGAGATTTTGAATTTCAATATAAGAGAGGATAGTCAGATAACGGGTGTCACGATAAAGAAATGTGTGTTTAAATTGAAATTATATGCTGATGATGTCCTAATTTATCTGTCTAACCCATTAGACAAATTAAAAATTTTACAGAATAAATTGGCTGCATTCGATCAGGTTCCCAGCTTAAGAGTTAATCAGGAAAAAACAAAAATCCTGGCACTAAATATGAATAAAAGGGATCAAAATGATTTGGAAAAGTTACCAAAATTCAGAATAGCCAAGAAAGTTAGGTACTTAGGGATTACAGTCAGTGCTAAAAATTCAGACCTTTACAAAAATAATTATGAAAAAAACCTGGAGCCAAATCAAAAAAGATATGCTAAGGTGGAATAAAACAGATATATCTTTGTTAGGAAGGATTGCATCAATTAAAATGTGTTTCCTACCTAAGATGTTATTTTCTTTTCAGACCATTCCTATTTTAATTAATGATAAACCTTTTAATACTTGGCAGAGGGATATTCAGAAATATATATGGGCAGGGGAAAAAACCAGAATTAGGTACAAATTATTAAGAGATCACGTAGAGAGAGGCAGTCTGGGTCTACCCTGCTTAAAAACCTATTATCATGCTGCCAGCCTTGCTTGGATATGAGAATGGATGAATTTAAAAAACCCAAAGATTGTTAGATCTAGAAGCAACCGACAATGCTTTTGGCTGGCATGCCTATATGTACTATGATAAAGTGAAGGTAAATAAGACCTTTCTTCATCATTATATTAGAAGATCTCTTTATAGGATATGGCAAAATATAAACTATACATTAGTGGAAAACTTCCATTGTGGGTTTCCACGAATGAGGCTTTCTTCCAAAGAGAAGAAATTATCAAAGACAGGTGGCCTACATATAAAGATATTCTAGTGAAAGATTCAGAGGGATCATATAGAATGAGCTCACCAGAAGAATGGAAAGAAAAGGGTTTCGGGTACCATTGGTACTTATATAGACGAATGACAGAGAGGTATAAGACTGACAAGAAACTGTATGGTTTCAAAACAGAATTCCGCCTCAGAATTAGGAAAAATATTACAAGGAGAAAATAATAAGATTATAGCAAAACTCTATAAAGAATTACTAAAATTGGATACTGAAACTGAAGTGGTTAAGGAATACATGATAAGATGGGCGAAAGATTGCAGAGAACCCAACTTGTTAGAAGAATGGGAAAAATGTTGGTGTGTAAGACTTAAATAGAAGGTCTGTATGGATTTAAAAGAACAATACTACAAAATGTAGTACAGATGGTACATGACGCCAGAAAAAATAGCTCATATGTATAAGAATGCTAATGATTGCTGCTGGAAGTGTGGCAAAGAGAAAGGAACTTAATAATAATAATAATAATAATAATAATAATAATAATAATAATAATAATAATAATTTTTTTTATTTTTATCCTGCCCCTCTCTTGGCAACTGGGGCGGCGTACAACAAGTTAAAACAGTCAACAAGTTATAACAATCCTTCATACCAATCCCTAACCCTCCCACCCCCTTAAAACTAAATTAAACTGATGTAAAGTTAAAATAACACTTAAGACAAATATAAATACAATAAAATAACCAATTTTTAAACAAAAACAGGCATTAGCAGCAAGGGGCGGGTAGCAATCCAACTCTGTATGAGCCGGGAAGTTATTCCGGGAAGGCCTGCTGGAAGAGATTATACACATATGGTGGTTATGTCCAAAGGCTAGGTAGTTTTGGAATGAAATTCAAAAAAGTATTAGAGATATTCTTCAAATAGAGTTGAGGAAAATCCCTAAATGCTTTCTCCTTGGTATGGTTGTCCAGGAATTAGAGAAGAAATATGGCAGAGTTTTATTTTATATGTTAACAGCAGCTAGAATAGTCTACACACAATTTTGGAAATTAGAAAAGACCCCGTCTATTTTAGATTGGATATGAAAACTTTATGATTTGATTGCCAATGATAAATTGACACATTTGATTAAATTTAATTCACGAGAGAAATTTGTTGAAGACTGGAACCTGGTTTTGGAAGCTTTAAGAGAAGCTTTGGAATTGAAAATTAAAGCAGAGGAATATTGACTTTTTATCAATTGGCGGAACTTAACCTCCAGAACAGGAGGACATCACCACATCTGTATGGTTAAATCTAATAATAATTATACATCATGGAGTTATCTGAAGATGAATCCTTTACTTATTTTTCTCATGATTAACCAGATAATTATAACTATTATTAATTTGTGAACTGGGATCTGAGAAGATATACTTTAGAATTATTAGATCCCAGACAATGATTTCCCAATCTATTCATGGATTTATCTGAAATTAGAAAGAAGTTAGCTAATTTTGGAAGTCCTTTTTTAGAATTTGTTGTTAGTTTACTTGGTATTGTATTGTTTAATGTATTGTTTTTTAGTCTTATTGTTTGTGGATTTGCAAATTTATGTATTCATGTAAAAAAATGGAATATCATCTGTTCCTTGAGTAGAAGATATTCTGGATAAACAAAAAGTGTATGGATAACAAAATCTGGAACTTTCTATGTGCCCCAGGGTTTGGATTAAAAAAAAATACTATTATAATAATGTTTGGTTTTGATATATAAGGAGTTAGCAAAGTAGGTTCACAGAAAAAAAAAGATTTCAAAGAGATATATGAGGTAGTACTGAGAAAATGGTCTGGATAGTAGGTTGTAGGGTTAAAGAGTTTCTGTGTGGCTAGCCTATCCATACACAGGTACATGGTTCTTGTGATTGAGATATAGCTTTAAATAAATAAATAAATAAATAAATAAGGAAAATGGTAATAATCCCAGTGATCCAAAAGGCTGAAGTACTGGTTTAACCCAGGGGTCGGCAAGTTCCCCTTACCTGGGGCTGGTCCAGGGATCCCCTGGTCTTCCGTGGGCTGATGGTGTGTTTGTGTGGGGGAAATGGCAGCATGCTCTCATGCACAATACACCGGAAGTACTGCGCATGCACAAGCGAGTTGTGGCTGCCATTTTGGAAAACAAAATGTCGGCTGCAATGCATGCAATGGCGGCGCGGGGGTCAGAGTGGGCTGGTCCAAAGGCCTTGGGGGGGCTGGCCCCGGCCCACAGGCCGTAGGTTGCCAACCCCTGGTTTAACCAATAAGCAAGTTAGAAAGGTACAAGAATGAGGAATTAACAGGATTACTTACCTGGCTAAAGGTCCATATATATTGGCATATATCATGTGGCCTGTGCTTGGAGGGATGATAGGAATTGTTTTTCAACATCTCTGCAGGGTATCTAGAAACATACTTTATATATTATTTTAAAAACATCAAAGAGCACTATAGACATGTTTGTTTGAGCTCTCAAGAGGATACAGTTAATCATTTGAAATACATATTTATTCTCAAAACCTGCATTAATCATTTAAAACATTCATTATTCAAAAATATAAACTAAACAAAACATCAAACATGGCACCATTATGTTGCAGGTTTTGGTCATATTACAATTATCAATCAATAAATCAGGAAAAAGTGGGCAGATTCACAAATGAAAAGACCTATAGCAGGATGGGCAACAGAAGTGTGTACATGTATGGCCAATATCCATAATCCCTGTGGGTTACATCCATCTGTTTTTAATGAAAATGTGCTCCCCAATAAAGGATTTTTTTTCGGAGGGTGGGGTGAGGGCTTGGGAATATGGGCCTTTACAGACTGCCAGAAATATTGTAGATTGAGTCCACTTAAACTGCCCTGGCTCAGTACTAAGGAATCATGGGAACTGTAGTTTACTGTGGCACCAGAGCTCTCCGACAGAGAAGGCTCAATGTCTCAGAAAATATTACAATTCCCATGATTCCCTAGCACTGAGCCAGGACAGTTAAAGTGGTTTCAGACTGCATTATTTCTGGCAGTCTGTAAAGCAGGGGTAGGCAACCTTAAAACATTCATTATTCAAAAACATAAACAAAACAAAACATCAAACATGGCACCGTTATGTTGCAGGTTTTGATCACACTACAATTATCAATCAATAAATCAGGAAAAAGTGGGCAGATTCACAAATGAAAAGACCCTATAGCAGGATGGGCAACAGAAGTGTGTACATGTATGGCCAATTTCCATAGAAGCTATTGGCCAACATGGGACTATTGGCCAATATGGCTGAGGCTTCTGGGAGCTGAAGTCCCTCGGCCCTTAAAGGGGAAAGGTTGCCTACCCGTGCTGTAAAGGTCCTATATAGGTACACTGCCATTTCACATGCATATTTTTTTGCTACATTTCTGACTGTTTTAAGAATGAAAACTGCCCAGAAATATGTTTTAAACATTTTTTTCCTGGTACAGGGCTTGGGGGGGGGAGCGAAAATCTCAGCAAATCTGTTTTACAGCATCAAGTCTGCTTTATTGAACATTGTGAGAGAGAAAAGGAGGATGTCATGTTTCTGCCAGTAGATCAATGTAAACTCTGATATGTTGTTTCATCCCTAAAATGGGGGAAGAGGGAATTCTCATTGTCCTGATTTTGAAGTAAACTATTAAAAAATGGCAACCAAGATGTTAAGTGAGCTGAAGCAACTCCTCTATATTATTCTTCCAAGCCTCCATGTTATCATCATACAGTAGAAATGTCACCCCTAAGTAATATGATCTTCTTTCTCCCAATGTCTCTTGCATAGGTTTCCTTATGCTGGAAGCATTCATGCAGGTTCTGCATCACTGTGTTTTCTGTTGGCAGGCCAAATACCACCATGGGCCCATCAAACTATTGGATTGTATGTGTGTTTTATGCCTTCGAGTCATTTCCAACTTACGGTGATCCTAATCTTAGGGTTTTCTTGGCAAGACTTATTGAGAGGAAGTTTGCCTTTGCCTTCACCTGAGACTGAGAGCATGTGACTTGCCCAAGGTCACCCAGTGGGTTTCATGACTGAGCAGAGAGAACTGAACCTGGTCTCCAAATTATAGCACTAGTATTCCACTTTAACTACCATGGTTTTATCCTTTGGAGTCCTGAGAATTGGGAATTAAGGGAGGGGCCTTTAGAATCCTCAGCCAGGGATCTCCTCTGGTTCCTTTGACCAAACTACAAACCCCAGCATTCCATAGGAGGCAGGCATGACCATTAAAGTATAATAATAGCACTCATAATGCCATAGTGTGAATGGGCCCCAAGTCTCCCACCCCCAATAGAGTAGACATCAGCCATTGACTCCATGGCTTTTGGATAAAAGGAATTCCAAACACAAAGGCCAATTACAACACTAGGGGAACTAGGCTTCCCTTAGTGAAATGTCAAAAACTGCTGCCAACTCCTGATATATGCCAAACCAATGAGAATAGATGAGTGTTTTGGAAGACACAGAGACTAATCTGAAATTTCAAATAACAGAGCAGTAGTGCAGATAAGTTGATCAATATCTTATTTTATTATGGACGTTATCACACAGGGAGTTGCAGGGAGAAAGTGGAAATAAACGGGACGAGCGGAAGACTTTAATTTATGGGATTTGTCCCGTTTTGAACAAAAACCTGATCTTTTCAAATCCTCAAAAATCCCGAAAATGAAAAGATCAGGTTTGCGTTTGAATTAACCCCCTTTTAAATTCGAATTTAGTTATCAGACGAGGCGGAACGGGACAAATCCCGTAAATTAAAGACTTCCGCTTGTGCCCGTTTATTTCCACTTTCTCCCCGCGACTCCCCATGTGATAACGTCCTAAGTCATGTTGTCCAGACCCTGATATCTTTCCTATACCACTTGTTACTGTTGTTGTGTGCCTTCAAGTTATTTCCATCTTATGGTGACCCTAAGATGAACCTATCACAGGGTTTCCTTAGCAAGATTTGTTCAGTGGAGTATTTAACTTTGCCATTCTCTGAGGCTGAGTGAGTATGGTTTACCCAAGGTCATCCAGTGGGTTCCCATGTCTGAGCAGGAATTTCATCCTCTTAGTCCAATGCTCAAACTACTACACCACACTGGCTTTCCTGTATCATTGCCTCTTGATAGCCTTCTCCTGTTACCACAGAATTCACCAGCATTTCTGAGTTCAGCATTTCTGTCAGCTTGTGGATTATGTCAGTTCTTTTGGTTATCCCTTACTTTACCTCAGGTTTTTTTTACCTCACTTTCCTCTAAACCTTTATAACACCTCTTTCTCTTTTCCATTTCTTTCCCTCTCAACTCACCACTTTTGGTCAAACTCTGCCAACTGTCTACTCAAGACCTGTCTTTGGATTTCTCTTAACCAAATACCCCACTGCCAACATCAAAAATATGTGATGGATCCCTACTCCAAGCTGGTCTTGCAGTTCCAACCCTTACGCTCCTGCCACTCCCCCTTCCCTTGTTCCCCACTTAATCCCTGCATGGACATCTGAGTTCCCTCTTATACAATTGACCCTCTGTATCCAAAGATTCTTTATCCATAGATTCAATATTACAAAAAGCAAACCACAATATTGCCATTTTATATAAAGGACATGCTTTTACTATCCACTGTATTTAATTGAACTTGAACATTCATGGATTTTGGCATCCACAGGAAGCAGGAGTCCAGGAGTCCTGGACAAAACCACAGTGGATACCAAGGACCTACGGTATTTGGACCTGTGGCTGTGCTGTAGTAGTGGGTTCACTGTGCTTAGCGTGACCAGTCCCCCACCAAACCTGATATGAACAAACAGGCAGTGGTATAACAAGTAAGTGGATATTTTTCAAGAGAGGTCACTGTAACTCAGAAACAAACTGAAGGGACACAGGAGTTTATCACATTGAAAAAAGTGACTTATTCCCAACAGGATACAGCCACATTTCTGATTATAACCAGGTAATTATCACATGTGAAATCTCCTCCAGGGTCCCAGCTGTGCAAGCTCCTGTTTTTTAAAAGCAGCTGGCTAAGCACTCCTACGACCCAGGTTGCAGTTGGCTGGTGGTGGTGATTTTACATGTGATAATACCTGGTTATAATCAGAAAAGCGACTGTATCTCATCTGGGATAAGTCACATTTTTTTCAATGCAATAAACTCCACCATAAAAAACAAAATCAATATATTAAGCCAGTGGTTTTCAAACCTTCTGCTCCACAATTCCTTTCCCATCTACAGCTGGATGTTGTGCCCCCTCAATGTAGTGCATGGATAAAAATATTTGGTTTGTGTAGTGTGCATATGTTCATTCGCCTCACAGATAGCATCCAGTTGACAGTGCCCTTCCTTCACACACAAGCCTCTCATGCCACATATGCCCTCTGTCTTGACGTTGAGCTCTTGTACTCTCTGTTTCCTCTCTTCACTTCTCTCCCTCAGCCTGAGAAACTGTCTCATGGTCACTAAGGGGCATGCGTTTGCTGAGCCAAGCACAAAACATACAGAGAAGAGGGAAATGAATAAAAAGGGAAGCCAGTTTTTGCATGAGGAAGGAGGAAGGCATAATGGGGGAATGAACAGAGGTGGATGTAAGGACTTTTTGGCAGCCTCATCTTCTTCTTGTGTGAGTCAGTTGTCTAGGTTTGTATATAATTTGAATACATTTAATTTTTTAAATTTTAAATGCATAATTGTTTTAACTTTTTAAATTATCTAAGTGTTTTTTAAAAATGTTATGCTTTTAAATTGCTTTTGTATTGTTTTTTAAATTGTACTGTTTCAAATTTGTTGTTAGCTGCCTTGAGTCCCTATATTGGGATAAATGTGGGATATTATTATTATTATTATTATTATTGTTGTTGTTGTTGTTGTTATTTTCAGTAAGCTTGTATTTCTCCTTCCCTGAGTTGGACAGGCTGATTTCTGCATGCCTACTGTGCTGATGGAAGAATTTCTGCATGCCTACTGCGCTGATGGAAACTTTAGAGAAGCGGCATTAGAAATGCATAAAAAAAAGGAAAACTTATTTTTGTTATGTCTGAGGTTGGAGGAAGGCTTAGCAGAGGAAGATGCTTAGCGTCAATTTTGCAGGGACCAGTCAATCCACTGGTAGGCTTGCCCTTCATTGTCACATTTGCTATATTAGCAGGTTGACTTTTCTTGCGCCTCTACTTGAGCAACTATTGTGCACCCCCCCACTCCCACAGAGTCCCATCCTATAGGTTAGAACCACTCTATTAAACCTTGAACTCTTATTCAATCACATTCCCTAACACCATAATCAGTTCTTTTACCTAGATGTCTATCCAGAGCCTGCATAAGTCTTGGAAACAAGGTGTGATTCTTAGAATCCTCATAGACTTGCCTCTTGCAGCAGAAACTGCCCACTGAATTAATATTTCCATCTTTACAAGCTTTACAGACTGGTTTAAAGAACTGCATTTTCTGCCAGAGTTATCTGTTTAATTTGCTCAGTTTGTATAGGACTGTTGATCTTGCATAAACTAATGGTCATAATATTTGCCTCTTAGCAAAAATTACAGTAGCGGCACCCTCCCCACTTCCTTTTAAAAAAGACTTTTCTGTTCTGACAGGCATTAATGAGTGACGACATCAGGCTTGTTTTGTGCAATGTGCAAGAAATTCATAATTGTTGTGCTGGTGGTGTGTGTGTGTCTGTGTGATTTTAATGACTTATGTTTTAATCTGGTCTTAATTTTTTTGATTAATCTTATTTTAACTTTTGGATTTTTGTGGATTCTTCTTGTAGATTTTTAACAATGTCTTTTTTAATTGTTGCAAGCTGCTCTGAGTCCTGATCTGGGAATAAGGCAGAACAATAATAGTAATAATAATAATAGAGCTTCTAACTCCCAGTGCAGTTATTATGTATTTTTTAAATTCTTCAATAACTAACTCCTTCTCCAAGTTAGAGTAACTGGGACAAACCTGCCGGGATTACTACTATCAAATTAGTCCACTGCTTGGACCACAGGCCACTAATGACACCACCAAACAACCATGAAAATATATGAAAGGAAAGTTTACATTGATGTGGTAAAACCACCCTGATCTGTGACAAATTGCCTTTAAGGTAAACTCATCTTTAAAGTTATGGATTCTATGGCTCATGTTTACATGGAAATTATGCCTTTTGCCCTGGAAGGTCTTGTCTGTAATCCCAAAGGAGTTGGGGCTAGTTATGTTAAATTACTTAATTATTTAATTAGAAAGGTAAAAACACTATACAATTACTCACAGTTGTTCCTTTTTTATCTCCTTCCCAGGCTGAGCAGGGTGACCAGAAGAAAAATGTTGGACATTATAAAATAAAAGCCCCAAACACTCATATATGTTTAAAATCATGCTTCTCAGTCATGCTCAAAATGGAAGGCACTTTCAAATTTCTCCTGGACAGAAGGATGAAATATAGGACATGTCCTGGAAAAGGAGGATGTCTGGTCACCTTGCAGGCTGAGCCTCCTGCAACTACCTCTTCCAAATATGTCGTGGTCTTAATGGAATTGCATTTTATAAAACTCCCAGCAATTTGCCTCAATTAGTAACAATTAATAAAGATCATCTTGTGGTATCAACTTTGGTTGGTTGGTTGAATTTGTATAAGTATATGTCTGTTTAAAATGGTTTACATTGTATAAATTATTATATATGTTTTAAACAGTTAAATTGTAAATTGTTCTTTATTTTTTAAAAAATTACTTTTATCTACATGACACCCTGAGATCTTATGACAAAGGGCAGAGTATAAATATTTTAAATAAAGAAATAAAGCTGTCAGAACAGAACACGGAGAAACAGAATGGTTCCCAATTGGCAAAGGAGTCAGACAAGGCTGCATCCTATCACCCTATCTGTTCAACTTGTATGCAGAACATATTATAAGAAAAGCAGGCTTGAACATGGAAGAGGGAGGAGTGAAAATAGGAGAAAGGAATAGCAACAATCTGAGATATGCTGAGGACACTAGCAGAAAACATCACAGACCTGGAACAACTACTAAGGAAGATCAAAGAAGAAAGTACAAAGGCAAACTTACTGTTGAACATAAAGAAAACAAAAATAATGACCACAGAAGATGTACACACATTCAAACTAGACAATGAGGAAATAGAAATAGTAAAAGAGTTCTTTATCTGGGATCAAACATTGATTAGAACAGGGACTGCAGCCAGGAAATCAGGAGAAGTTTAAGAATGGGGAGGGCAACTATGAAAGGACTAGAAAAGATCCCAAAATGCAAAGACATGCCACACAGCCCAAAAGTCAGAATCATACAAGCCATCTATATTCCCTATTATCGTATATAGATGTGAGAGCCGGACAGTCAAGAAAGAAGATAGGAGGAAAATCAATGCATTTAAGAGAATGTGGTGCTGGAGAAGAGTGCTGAGGATCCCATGGACAGCCAAAAGGATAAACAAATGGGTCCTTGAGCAGATCAAGCCAGAGATATCCCTAGAAGCCAAGATGACTAGACTCAGGGCCTCTACAGACAGCCTTTTGGGCCATCCTGGAGGCAGGGATGGGGAGGGGCAGCCGCAATCTGGGCACCCCAACCCCACGCCGAGGATGTCATCACGATGCAGCGTCTTGATGCGCTGCACCAGAAGGGGTGCAGAAGAGCCGTGCAGTGGCTCTTTGAGCACCCTATTTGCCAGCTCTGAAAGTAGCAGCATTATGCCGCTCTTTTCCAGGCCAGCAAACAGGAGAATCGGGGCAGCTGTATGTGGCAGCAGCGGCCCCGATCCTCTGCTTCCCAGGGCAGCCCAGGGCTGCCTGTCTGCATTGCCCCCTCTTTGGACACATTATGAGAAGGCATGAATCTTTGGAAAAGACAATGTTAGGAAAGGTGGAGGGAAGTAGAAAGAGAGGAAGGCCACATGCTAGATGGATGGACTTTATTAAATAGACCATGCCTATGAGTTTGCAGGAGCTGGGCAGAGCAGTAGAGGATAGGGGGCCTTGGAGATGTCTCATCCATAGGGTCACCATGGGTCGAGACTGATGTGAAGACAGTTAACAACAAAATATGTGTGTATTCCATGCATGTGTCTAGTGACACTTAGGCAATAACAAGCCACCACAGAAAAGCCATTTCCTTGTTTCTTCCAGCATGTGCCTCAATAGAAACGATGGAAAGACTGGTGTGGGAAAATACAAGACATTGGGGTCTAGGCTGTTTAGGACTTTAAAGATATAAAACAGCATCTTGAACTGAGGCCAAAATCAGTAACTTCAAAATAAGTAATTCCTTTAAATCTTTTTTTTTTCCTTTCCTTCCCTGCTCCTTCCTTCTTCTAAAGGCTCACATTGCACATATTCAAGGAATCAAACAGTATATTTGTTAACAACAAGACAACTAACAGCTTCAAAACACAAATGCACGCACACACAGAACCAAGCAGCTTCAAGAGTATTTAGACATTCTTACAAACCCACCTACACAGCAACAACATGTTTGTTTTGTAAAACACTGTTTCATATTAAAGACTACAAGCTTCTATTGGCATGAACATCTGTGATGAGCAGGCGACTTCATAAGATGTGTGGAGTGTTGCAGCAATAGGCAGATTATTACACACAATGTTGGTGTGAGAAGTAATAAGTGGGTTGAGAGAGAAGTGAAATGCAGAAAGGACAAACATTGATCATTACCTTAACAGTAGTAATTAGCAGCCAAATTCACAGTATAAAGTTGGAAGGGATCCCCAAGGGCCACCCAGTCCAACCCCCTTCTGTCATGCAGGAATATGTAGAATGCTGGAGTTCGAAGAGACCCCCAAGGGCCATCCAGCCCAACCACCTCTAGGATTCTGTGCATTATTGCATGGCAGAAGGGGGTTGGACTGGATGGCATTGGGGGTCCCTTCCAACACTTGGATTCTATGTATTCCTGCATGGTCAAAGGGGTTGGGCTGGATAGCCCTTGGAGGTCCCCTTCCAACTCTTACAGACTGCATAGCATGGTATGAAACGGTATATAAATGAAGCTGCTATTGCTATTGCTATTGCATGGCCAAAGGAGGTTGGGCTGGATGGTCCTTGGGGATCCCTTCGAACTCTAGGATTCTATGTATTCCTCCATGGCCAAAGGAGATTGGGCTGGAGGGCACTTGGGTCCCTTGTAACTCTAGCATTCTACATATTTCTGAATGGCAGAAGGGGATTAGACTGGGATGGCCCTTGGGGGTCCCTTCCAACTCTAGGATACTGTGTATTCCCACATGGCAAAAGAAGGTTGAACTGGATGGTCCCTGGAGGTTTTTTCCAACTCTAGCAGTCTGTGTATTCCTGCACCTATGCAATCATGTGGCAAATGTTTTGGCTTGTACATAAATCAATTAAAGGGGAAGAGAAATCAGCAATTCGTGTCTTTAGTGAAACATGATGAATAATCATCACATCACTAAAGAACTCTTGATGTTGTATTCCAATTGTTTTGCAGCCTAGGGAAACTTTAAAGATGTAGGCAAAGATAAGAGGTAACATGCCTGACCAATCTGAAAGGCTCATTGTATATTGTGCAGTTAGGGCATGCA
>CM034703.1:161919835-161931829 GCA_020142125.1 Phrynosoma platyrhinos
CGTGCTGGCAGTCCTAATGCCATGCGGTTACCTCTAGGGAGGATCCGTGTTTTTCTGCCTTTAATATGACTGTGTTCCAAACTAAGCAAAGTTAGGAGAAATCCTAGTGCTTTCTGGAAACCCTCGAGTGTCCTCTGGTTCTTTTGGCATTTAACAGCTGGCTTGCATCTGATTTGTCCCAATCCAGCTGAGCTCCATGGAAAGCCTACCTGGCACACTGCCACTTCTGCTAATGGCAGAAACAGCCACCTGGATGTGTGATCAACAGGTTCGGGTACTGTTTCTGTCCTCAGCAGAAATGGCAATGCTTTATGTAGGCTTTACATTGAGCTCCTGCCTGTAAGGAAGCAGTGATGGTTCTGAAAACAGGAGACAGACCAGCTGGACCAATGCAGTGTTGTCCTGACTAGCTTATGTGCATAACAATGGGATGCTACACCAGATTCATCCCAGTATACATGGTCACCATTGTGGTTGGGCCTGGGCCAGTCTGGAGCATAATGCTCTGGACTGGGCCAGTGTTAAGCAGCCAGTGTAGATGTGCCCTAAATAATCAGGAACAGGTGGCATACCAGTGGAACTGCTTCGTGCTACAGAGACAGAATCTACTCTAGTTCTGACTAAAATCAGTCAGCAAGTATGCAAAACAAAAGCATGGTCCACAGATTGGAAACATTCAATATACACTCCAGGGATTGCAGTTACCATAGGACCATTGCATTAATTTCCCATGCAAGCAAAGTGATTCTCAAAATTCTACAATAAAGCTTTTACTATGTATGGAATGAGAAATGTCCAAGCTTGGTTCAGAAAAGGAAGAGGCACTAGGGGTCATATTGTAAACATACACTGGATAATGGAATGCACTAAAGAATTTCAGAAGAAAATCAGCCTGTGCTTTATAGATCATAGCAAAGCCTTTCATTGCATAGATCAGCGGTAGGCAACCTTTCCCCTTTAAGGGCTGAGGGACTTCAGCTCCCAGAATCCCAGGAGCTATTGGCCAACATGGGACTATTAGCCAACATGGCTGAGGCTTCTGGGAGCTGAAGTCCCTCGGCCCTTAAAGGGAATCTACCTCTGGCATAGATCATGAACATTATGGATTGCTGTTAAAGATACAGGTGTGTCACAACATTTATTCTCTTGATGCATAAACTTTAGTCAGGATAGGAGGCTGCTGTCAGGACAGAATGAAGAGAACCAGAATGGTTTCCGATTGGTAAGGCTGGATTTTATCACTCTATCTGTTTAACTTGTATGCCGAACATGTGATAGGTAAAGCAGGATTAGACTCAGAGGAAGGATGTGTGAAAATTAGAGGAAGGAACATGAACAACCTAAGGTAGGATACAGAACAATGGATGCAAGATTCAGGAATAGGGATTCCACCTCAACATTAGGAAGAACTTCTTGACAGTAAGAGCTGATTGACAGTGGAACACACTCCCTTGAAGAGTAGTGGAGTCTCCTTCTTTGGAGGTCTTTAAACAGAAGCTGGATGGCCATCTGTTAGGGGTGCTTTGATTATGGGTTTCTGCATGCAGAGGGTTGGACTGGATGTCTTTTGGGGTCTCTTCCAACTCTATGATTCTATGCAGATAACACCATACTACTAGCAGAAAACAGCAAAGACTTGAAATTATTACTGAAGAAAGTCAAGGAAGAAAGTGCAAAGGCAGGTTTACAGAACATAAGAAAGCAAAAATAATGATCACAGATGATTACAGTAACTTTAAAGTAGATGATGAAGACTTTGAAATAGATCAAGACTTTCCATACCTCGGCTCAGTCATTTACTGAAATGGAGACTGCAGTCAAAAAATCAGAAGAAGGGCTTGGAAAGGCAGCTATGAAGGAAAAAGACAAAATCCTGAAGAGTCAAAATGTTTTATTAAATATTAAAGTTAGGATTGTCCATGCCATCATATTCCCAATTTCTACGTGTGGTTGTGAAAGCTGGACAGTGAAGAAGGCTGATAAGAAGAATATGAACTCATTTGTAATGTGGTGCTAGAGAAGAGTTTTGTAGATTCTATGGACTGCTAATAAGACAAATAAATGGGTTCTAGAGAAAATTAAGCCTGAACTCTCCCCTAGATGCTAATATAGATAAATTGAGACTGCTGTACTTTAGCCACATCATGAGAAGTCATGACTCCCTAGAAAAGACAATAATGCTTGGTAAGACAGAAGTCAGTAGGAAAGAGGAAGACTGCTTTTCAAATGGATAGACTCAATCAAGGAAGCCACAGCTGCCCGAGCCTGCCAGACCTGAGCAGGGCTGTTGATAATATAGGGACTTGGAGATTTCTTATTCATAGACTTGTCATAAGTTAAAGTTGAATTGATGGCAGTAAACAACAACAAATAATGACCACAGAGGACCTACATAAATTTGAATTAGACAATCAAGAAATTGAAATAGTGAAAGATTTCTTGTACTTGGGATCAAATATTGCCCAGAATGGAGACTGAAGTCAAGAGATCAGAAGAAGACTAGGAATGAGAAGGGCAGCCATGAAAGAACTAGAGAAGATCATAAAGAGTAAAGATATAAAGTTAGAATCATCCAAGCCACAGCATTCCCAGTCACTATGTATGGATCTGAGAGCTGGAGTGTGAAAAAACAGATAAAAAGAAAATCAACTTATTTGAGATGTGGTGTTGGAGGAGAATGCTGAGGGTACCATGGACAGCCAGAAAGACAAACAAATGGGTCCTTGAGCAAATCAGGCCAAAAATACCCTTGCAGGGCAAGATGATTAAAATGAGGTTGACGTACTATGGCCACATCATGTGAAAGCATGACTCATTGGAAAAGACATTAAAGCTGGGAAAGATTGAGGGTAAAAGAAGGAGAGGTAGACTAGATGGCTAGTCTCAACTAGGGAGAACACAGGCACAAGTCTGCAGGAAATGTGCAGAGAAGTGGAGGACAAGAAGTCTTGGAGATATCTCATCCACAGGATCACAGTGAGTCGAAATTGACTTGAAGCCAGATAACAACAATAACATTTATACTAATGTTTTATTTACAGAATAATTTTTTCCTATCTGTTATAACTGAACAGAAACACTCAAACCCTTAAGGAAATGTTTCCATACAACTGTATGGAGTACAATGAACACAAAGTTATACAGAACTATTCCTCCTGTACATGATTTAATGGACAATAACAACCAAAAGCTTAATGTAAGTTTTCCTTACTAGCTGACGCCTGAAAAAACAGTTCTTTTGTCTTCCAAGATGAAATTTTGCCTGATTTTTTTTAAAATAGCTTTTCTTTTAAGAAACAGGGGAAATTGAAAATAATGTCAAAAGTCATATCAATATGTATCCATAGACCAGATATTCTACATTCCTAATGGGTTTTGAGCTTGCCTATATATGAACATGAATGTAATTTGGATTCAAACAGCACACATCAAGCTGCCATTGGTTGCTACCAATGCTAACACAGGAGTGAACCCCTACTAAAAGTCTATAAAGTCTTCTTTTATTTAATGATATTTCTCAAATGCCCATTTATGAGATTATGGGAGAATTATGTGAGTAGTAGAGCTTGCATGTGTGCTAATTTATACATTTTACACACACACAGAGTAATGCTGCAGTCATTAGTTCTGCAGTGCAGATACAGTCCTAGGAAACATTTGATTTGGAATACAGGGAGAGGGAAGAGGAACAGAGGACTTGTTCTGCTTCTGTGAGTCAGTATGCTCACCTTCTGGACTGGACAGTGGACGTGGGCATACCACTCTAGGGATTGTACACTGAACTGAAATGCTAGACCCAGCAGGAAGTATGCCCAGAATAAGATGTTCCAGTTGGGGCTTCTGTTCTTATAATGGCAGCAAATGCTCCCTGTGAAGACAAATGGTGTGGTATTAGTTGTGCATAATCCAGACTAGACAAGACCAAGGGAACTGCTGTACCATCTGGTTTTGATAGCTGTCCCTGTTCAATATTCCCCCTTAATTTCCATATCCTGGAAATATAGCAATCCCGATTTCATGAAGCACCATCCATCCATCACTAGTTAGAAATGAAACTAACTTTAGTTGTCTTAAGGAAAGTCATTTCCATCTGAGGGAAACACCAATGAAAAATTGCTTACAAGCTGTACAGGCAGACATTAAGACAGGAATGGGGAATCTTTGGCTTTCCATATGTTTTGGGCTACGACTCATAATATTTTGCCATTGGGCATATTGACTGGAGCTTCTGGAATGGAAATCCAGAACACCTAAAGGGCCAGAAAATGGGAAAACAAGTGGTCAAAGGGAATGAAATTTACATTATGTTATGATTGTGAAGAGAATTTATATACAAGGATGTATCAGTGGTGTATGACCCCAGATAAATTGTCTCAAATGGTGGGGCAGATCACCAGACCAGATGGGGGAAAATGAGATGCAAGAGTTGCTGAAGGGGGTGGGGGGAGTGAGACTGGAAGGCCCTGATCCCCCCCTCCTCCTCCTCCTAAACTTTTTAAAATTGCAATATTTACACATGTGTTGAGTTAAACATTGAATTTACTATTTTTATTTGAATTTACCGATTGCTCTGCAGAGGGGCGGGATATAAATTATTATTATTATTATTATTATTATTATTACTAAAGTAAAACTGTTCTAATTTGAACAATGTTATTTCCTTATAAAATGTCAAAATGTGAATCTACACGAATGTGCAAATGAAAATATGCACACTAAATAAAATATTTTTATTCATATACTATGACAAGTTGTGGAGTGGGGGACATGCACATGTACATGTAAAGAGGGGTCCCAAGGGGAAAAAAATTGAGTACTACTAGTCTAGTGGTACTAAAATGTATAAAGCAGGATTCGATGTTTGATCAAAATGTGAACAACATGAAGGGACATTTTATCATATGTGGATACATGAAAAAGCTTTTAAAAAGGTTTGAAATACATATATTGATGCAGAGAATTTGAAGATTAATATGCAATTTAAACCAGAAATGTTTCTTTTGGGATTATTGTATGCACAGCTGAAGAAGACCCATGGAAGGCTATTACAACATATGATCACAGCAGCAACATTGGCCACTATGGAGGGATGGTTGATTAAACTGGTAGGCTTATCAGGACAAATTAACCTATTTGATTAAAGAAAGGTCACTAGTGACTTTTCTCAGAGACTAGGAACTCCTTATTGACTTTTTGTGGGGTAAAAGGAAATAAAATGGGCAACCTTAGGTTTTGATAATTAGAAAGAATAAATTATTCAAAGAAGTGAATCTGCTGTAATAATAGTTAGCCAGGAATAAATATGCATATATATCTGCTGAAAGAAAGCTCGGAAGTCTTCTTTTTGTTCTCTTTTTATTTATTTATTTTATCCGTTTCTTTCTATGTTATTTCTAGTTTCTGTAGTTTTTAATGTTCTTTTAAAAGTTTAAAACACTCATACATAGACACACTTACATAAATATTACATGAGAAACATTAAATATAGAAGCAAACCTACAAACGAAAGTGTTAGACCATTGAAGAGGACAAAGTAATGGAAGGCTGCCATAAGTTACTGTCATGAGTTTGTGTACCTATGCACACACACTATACCCAAATAACAGGGTGCACATATGCACTCCTCTGGGAGGCATACATGCTTTACCACTGGTGAGTATATATGAGCTGGCCTAGAAAGTGATTCTGCTATTCAGCTAGCATCTCATAAAGGTGATTATGTGACTGATGTGGCCACTAGTGCATAAAATTTAAGAATTAAACTGATTTTTGTGCCCCATATTCTGCTAAAACACAAATCCCAAAGCAACTTTTAATATATAGTTCAGAGGTGGATAATGTGTGGACTGTGGGGTCAGTTTTCACCATTTTTGGAATCCCTTCAGTGCCCCTTCAGGGGTCAAAAAGTTTTTTTGTACAATTTTTTTAAAGATTTTTTTTTTTTTTTTTTTGCCCTGAAATGTTCCAGGATGTCCAATAAGGGACATGTGGTGCATTTCCACCACATTTTGTCCACTCCTTCCCTCCCCTCCCCACTGGCCAATTTAAGCCTAGGAGAGGAAACTTCAGAATATGGCAAAAATGTCCCATACCCCCTAGAGGCAGTACAGAGTTTGCACCACACCTGTTTCTTTTTGGATTGGCATCACTTTTTGCTATCTTTTCCTCATTTCTTTCTCACGTTTTTCCTCAATGTAAAAATAATTTTATCTGAAGCCCTTCTAGTGGCAGATGCGGTAGAGAGGAGTCAGCATTAGGAGCTGGCAACTCATTATGCAGTCTGGGGCTTCCCTTCTCCATCATTACATGCTTTCTACATTCTTCTAAAAACAGTAACTGTTGGATAAAATAAGGGGATGAACCTACTTGATCCTTCTGAAATTTAGGTGTAGTTCGATTTATGGTAACATTTATTAATTAAAAATATTTTATGATGGTCCCTTATCAAACTTCACTTATGTCTCATATATTTATGGACATGGATTTTTTTTAAAAAAAAAATCAATACATTCAACATTAAAATGGTTGATGCCCTGATGGACAACAATCTTTAAAGGCAATACTGACCTCCTAATATGACCAAGATCAATAATGTGAACACAACTGGATAGAAGAAGCCTAAGCACAATGTGAGGATATATTCATGGACAACACCTGAAATAACGAAGGTAGACAGCAGAGCCACAGGCCAAGCCTTTGCTTTGAATACCTGGAAGGGAAGGAACACAGGTAAGTCGCAGAGGATGTATCTATGCATGTGTCATGAGGGAGAGTAGATTGTTCTGCCTGCCAAGTCAAAAGTGGAACACCAGGACTGGGGAAGCCATGTCCTGCCAAATGTTGGCAGCAGATGTTGTTGGATTATTGATGCTCCCTTCCCTGATCATTGGTCTACCTGTTTGGGGCTGATGGGGCTTGAAGTTAAAAAACATCTGACAGGACAACATCTGGAGGCTCACAGATCCCTCACTTCCGCTGTACGCATCCATCTCTCTCTGTCTTTTCTATTCATTCCATCACCCATCCTACGTAGTGTGGTTTTTCCAACCCTTACCTACCCACAGGAGGTCTTGATAGATGTAATAGTACAGCCAGTCATGTACTACCACATTCCATGTCCGGTAAAATACAGACAAAGATGTGGCGTTCCACCAGTCCTAGTCAGGGTGAAAAGAAAAAAGAATAACAATTAGTTTGGACAGGGGGAGGTGCAGCATTCTGCATGCTACTGTGGCCATTTTCTCCTATATCTTCTTGCCTGCACTTAATTTTGTAGCCTGTAGGGAACACAATGCTCTCCAGTCCATATTCTAACTTTGGAATTGTTCTCTATTCCTTCTACAAATGCTCTCTCTCACCCAGGCCTATAGCCTGTTCTGTCTGTCAGAGGTAATCCCTGGAAGGCATCAGTAATAGAGTCTGTGCCATATACTCTCTAGCTGACACCGCCATAGATTCTGGCCCTTATGTTCAACTGTCATCATACATCAAAATGTGTGTTTGCTTCTTACTTGCTTTTCTTTGACAGTATGAACGTTGCACATTTCTTTGCAAAATGTGAATGCTAACATTGACAGAGAGCCAAATGATCCACCAGGCATGCATGGGTGGAATGGAAGACAAAACAGCCCAGTTCCTTCCCTAGAACCTCCCCAAGTCCCTGCCTTCACCTTGTAGAAGGTGCGGTCAGCAAAGCGTAACACTTCAGCAAAGGCATTAAGCCAACAGTGGAAGAAGGAAAAGGACATCAGCAGCACCAAATATAAAACTGTGGGGACAGATGGAGAAAACATTAGTTTCTTAGATTGCATCAAAATATTATTCTATATATGTTAGTGGATTAGGAAATGTTTGGGACATCAAGTTCTGTCATAGCTTGATAAACAACACTGGATGACCTAAAGTTGCTCTGATTACCCCCACCCCACCCCACCCCCTAATAGACACAGAATGTCCTTTGAGCACATGGCTTGGAAACTGATAAGAGGTGAAGTCTGGATGCACACCATCCTTCTTTTAGAAATGTTTGGCTGATAGAATTTTGGTTGTGAACATCTCTTGCATTCCTGTGTAGTTACCATGTTTAATTTGTTGTCTCAGCAAGTACAGGTTGAGTATCCAATATCCAAAATACTTGGGAACAGAAGTGTTCCGAACTTCAGTTTTCATTTTTGGGTGTTATAATGGACTGCTTTTACTTTTCCTAACTATTCTCTTCTGGATGCAGCCGTATGGGTTTTATTATCCTGCCTCTCACTCCAGGTATGATACTGTTCCCCCATTGTACCTTTCTTAGGGGACCTAACCCAAATTTTCCTTTTAAATGTTGGTAGCATGTTTCTGCTATAAAGTTCCAGACAAGACTTTGTTGAAACAATGAATAAAAATTTTATTTGAAAGTTTATTTGCATAAGGTATCACTGTCATGCGATGGTTAAAACGTTTAATACTTCGTGGTATTGCTTTGCTGGTTTCATGTAGTTAGTTACATTAACTTCACAACACTTAGTTTTATACACTTGTTTATAATTTGTACTTTCCTTTTACTTCAATCACTTTTCTCTCGAGAACATTATTTACTTTTCCCCAGGACCCACACACACAGTCCTTCTTTTGGGGCACTACCTTAAACCTGTTTCCAAAACAGCCACCAAAGCTAACTATATCCCTCAGGATATTTTATAACATCAACTCCCCTTAGGAATTCTACTGTTGTACTGAGTCCCTCACTCATGGACACCAATTCTAATACTGCACCCCCAACTCCAACTGTAACCGAAACTCTAGCTCCCACCAAAGGATTCTACCTGTCCTTTTATACACTCCCTATTGGATGTTGCTCCACAAGTGTTTTTTTAAAATTATTTTGGAATACCTTTGTTTGCATATATGTATGTAATAAGATATCTTGGAGATGGGACCCAAGTCTAAACAAAAAATCATTTTTGTTCCATATACACCTTATAAACATAGCCTGAAAGTATTTTTATGAATTTTTTAAAATAATCTTTTGCATGAAAGTTTATGTACACTGAACCATCAGAAAAGCAAAGGTATCACTGTCTCAGCCACCCATGAAAAATGTTTTGGGTTTTGAGGTATTCTGAAAAATGAAATTCCAGATAAGTGATATTCAACCTATTCTTTTCCAGTAGGATACTTGGTTGTTTGTTTTAATGAACTACTGCAATCTAGATTGCTCAGGTTGAACTATGTAGTTATGTCAGATGAAGTGGCCTTAGAGGCAGCAGGACATTTGGACTCCATGTAATGAATCTATGAGTAACTATAGCTGAGAAATGTATGGATATATAACCTTGCAAATACACTTTAGCAGTTTTTAAAGATGTTAACTGTAAGTTGCAGTCTGAGCTTTGTTTATATAGAAACAAGGTAACCAAAATTTTATGGCCTATATAAACAATGAAAAAAGATCTGTTTCAAAAGTTACAGAATAATCCCCACCCTATTGCTTTGCTTTTTACATTAAAAATTGTTCCTATTATGGAGCAGGGGTAAGGGTACTCATAGTGCATAAAAGCCCTATTGTCTGACCACTGGCAAAATTAGAGTATCCAACTCCAGCTCCTTGGCAATGAATAATTGCCAACACAGCAGCTTTATGAGTTTTGGAAACCTGCCTTTTAGAAATTGATAGCTATGATATATTTGGAAAATTAGTGGCTGTTGTGATATTCTGCAACTTTCCTTAATTTATATAAGAATGTGGTTTATATAGTCCTGCAAGAAAGGCAAGGGAGACATTGAGATTGTGAGTGGAACAAGAGAGGTGGGAGAAGAATTATTAGCATAGGGCTGCTGGAAGTGGGTTAAGATGGAGGCTAAAGTGAATAAATTTCCATCTGAGAAAAGTTCTCTGGCTATACCCCTGACTTTTCCCAGTCGATTATTGCATCTCATCTCCATCACATAGACCAAGCCACTGCTTCATGCACATACCTGGCAGGATTGCACTGAAGACAGAGAGCACCAGAGTCCTGAGAGTGAGGGGCTCCTTGTTCATGTTGCTGAAGACAGGAATACAGAGGCACTTGAGGATGTAGGATCCGTAAAATATGCACCCAAGGAACTGTGTGACAGTGGGAGAAAGCTCCATCTCAATGTATGGAAGTGCTTAAGATAGGCAAGAACACCATGTCAGGGTTGACCAGAGCCTTGAAAAATTATTTCCTAGCTACACTTGAAGCAACTGGCTCCTGTGGTCTTTTTAATGTCCCACAATGACCCTCACATAGCATTACTCATAGCTATGGCACTGTCATATCTTTAAGTGACTGTCATTTAGCAGCCACTGCTATTTGGAGCGCTGCTGTCCACCAGCCCCACTGTCATGTCCATCTTCCACAGCAACTCAGCAGCAGAGAGGCCCCAGCAGATGGCACCTTTGCCCAGGGTCCCCTCAGACCTGGAGTCAGCTGGGTTGAAGCTGAAGAGGATATTGAGTGACTCTGAATGATTTCCTCATTGACATAAAGATCCATGTATGGAAACTTTGTCTGGTGTCTCTCACCTTAGCAAAGTTCTCGATGACGTACCTCCAGCGAACACAGGGTGTCCTATGAGTAGCACAAGGAAAATAGCAGGCACTGGATAAGGGTTTCTTCATTTCATGAATCACTTCCCTTTCTTTGGAAAGCTTACTGAAGGCTTGGCATTCTGTACAGCAGCCCTCCACAGCCATTTCTGCAGCAAATTCCCAGAGCAAGACAATAGCTCTCTCTCTTCATGCTGGCTATGGGTTATGGGTACCACAGTCCAGCCCATCTGTAGAGTGCCACATTCAGAAACACTGCACAGTGCAATCTGAGGCTGTGCCTCTCCCATTTCCCCCAGTTTTTGATTTCATGCCATTTTTTTTAATCAAAGGGTCACTGTATGGGAACTGGAGATCCCAGAAGCCACCAAAGACTAAGACTGTGTGGAGTGGACTGACCTTGGGTAGCTTTCCCTGAAGATCAAAGCAGGGCAGAAGAGAAAATACAAGTAAGTAGAGAACTGAGGTGGTTGCATCTTCCCTGGAAGGAGAGAGAAAGAATCAAAGGAGCAGCTGGGAGCACTGAGAAAGAAAGAGAGAGATGTGGATTTGTGTGGCATGTTGAGAAAATGCATATCCTAGAAGCAGGCTGGGAATCCTATCACACAAGCACTTCTTGCTTGAATTCCTTCTTTTGCACAACCATTAAGGGTACAAGGGCCTTGCACCCCTAATGCCAAGGGGAAGAAGGAGCTACAAGCATTGGAAAACAAATGGGATTCTTTAATTTCTTGACCCTGGAAGACTCCCAAATCACACTCACCATCATTTGACCTGGCCCGAAGGAGAGGAGGCACAATTTCCCGCAGGAAGGAATGGCTTTTCATCAGGAAACGGATCTAGGCAGGAGGGAAAAACAAGTATTGATCAGTGTGTATCAGAAAGACCTACTGTTTAAGTGCTGCTGAGGCAGGTCCTGAACTGGGAACCCAAGCCACCTGGTTCATACCTAAGAGAGGAAGTTTCTGCTCTTTGTTTTCTCTGGTGGTTTGGCAGAGGAGGCAGATGATCTTGCCTGGGCTTCAGCACCACTACTGTGGACAGTCAAGGACTGGCATTATACGTACCCGCCAGCCCAGCAGGGAGCAGGTGATACAAGAGAACAAACAAGTTTCACTTGAACTTTTTAAGCCATTCACTCTGGCCTGGATTTGAGTAGCCCCTGGCTCAGGTATAAATGACCTGTTCTCTCCCTTCTGGTCCATGCTGACTTTCTAGCTCTGACACCTGCTTGCCAAGAGTGACATCTTCACACAAAGCCAAACACATGTGGCTTTGGCTGTGGCAGTGCTGAGCCACTATGCAGTGCAAGTCTAGCAGGCCCCTTCTTCTGTGAGCTTCAAGTAGGAACATAACTATTCTCACATTATTGCCTTTAAATTCAGAGAGGCCTGCCCAGTCTTTTCTGTAAAATGGTAGGAAGCTAGTTTTCTGAAATG
>CM034703.1:161937604-161975841 GCA_020142125.1 Phrynosoma platyrhinos
TGCGCCGAGGTGCGGAGGCTGCGGCCTCGCGGCGCGCCGGCCCAGGGCTTCTGGGAAGCTCTCGTCTGCTTCCCCCCATTGTCTGTGAAAAAAGTAGAGTTTCTTAATAGATAGGCTCCCCAATGCTTTCCACTAGGAAATGAGGTTCTGACCTGGTTGTGAAAAAAGCAACATTGCTTTTGACTTTGCTACCAGCAAGCACATCCAAAATTTTGCAACAGGAATTCTACCTTCTTTGTTGTTGTTCTGTGCCTTCAAGTCATTCTGACTTGTAGCAACTTTAAGGTGAACCTATCATGGGTTTTTCGTGGCAGGATTTGTTCAGAGGAGGCTTGCCATTGCCTTCTCATAAGACTTAGAGCATGTGATGGTTTCATGCTCTCAGCCTTAGGTCCCTGGTCTCTAGAGTCTTATTCCAACACTCAAACCTTTACTATGATTTAAATAAGCAGTGCTTTATCAGAGGTAGGCAGCCCGTGGAATGCATATAATCCTCAGTTTAATTTCCAGGGCATAGGGGGAGGCCTGGGGAGAACAGGAGGATAGTGGTGAAAGAGAAAAAAAATTAGAGACATTGAAACAGGGAGCTAAGAAAAGGCAGTGGGGGAGCCCTCTTGCAAGTGATCTATTCAGATCTCTGAGAAGGAAAAGAAAGGGAGGAAGTGGTACTGACAGAGCAATAGATTAAAAAAGGATGCCCCCCAGCAAGTGATCAGACTTCCAGCAACAGTGATCTGTCTTTCCTGCAGCAGGCTGCCTTGGGTGTGGGTGTCGGAAACAGAAGGTGGAGGAAAAGACAGTAGCATCACTAGGATTGGTGTTACCTAGTGTGTGTGTGGGGAGGGGGGGACTGCCTAGTCCCCATTTCCAACTAGCTAGACTGCCACCCCCTAGCTTTCAGAGTCCTGAGATACTACTGCCTCACAGAACCCTGAAGACAAAAATGTTCCTATGTGAAAGTAGCTTGTCCAAGATCATACTGGGAGCCTGTTGAATTCCAGGGTCAGTCACTTTGTGCAGTGCCTCTGTAATGATTTATCTTTCCTGTTAGGCATGGAAAAGAGAAAAATACATACATACATACTCAAGCAAGGACTGGCTTTCAACAAAGACTTTCTGCTTCTGCAGTAGTAGGCTCTTCTCTCTGTAGGATTTCAAGACAGGCCATGATTAACATCTTTGATTCTACCAGCTTTTTGCCCCCCAACAATTATCTAGTAGCTCTCATTTCGTTGTGTCTTGCAGACAATGGCATCGTCTCTGTCTGTGCAAGACTGGCTGTGGCTGCCCTTTATCTTTGGGGGGTTGCAGACTGCCAGAAATAGTGCAAATTGAGTCCACTTTTAGGGTTAGGGTTAGTGCTAGGGAATCATGGGAATTGTTTTTTTTTTCCTGAGACATTGAGCCTTCTCTGTCAGAGAGCTCTGGTGCCACAATAAAATACAGTTCCCATGATTCCCTAGCACTAACCCTAACCCTAAAAGTTAATTTGCACTATTTCTGGCAGTCTGCAACCCCCCTTTGTTCCCTTGCTGAACTTTTCCCATTCATTCTACCTTTTATTGGAATTTCTATGTGACTTTAAGAATGGGTGATTTATTCTGTTGCTTTTCCAATTCTATTCCCAGGCTTTTTCCTTTTGTGATGTATGTGTGTGTGTGTGTGTGTGTGTGTGTGTTAGACTGTAAGCTTGTGGGCAGGGACTATACTTTGATTAAAAGGTGTTATGTATAGAAGCTGGGATATTTTAGACATTACTGTCACTTGCCGTGATTGCTGTTTCTCTTTGGCCTGCTCTTGTGATTTCTTTTGCCTCACATCTTCATCAGGGCCTGTTTCTACTGCCTTCATGTTGATACTGAATTCAGAGCTGCATTCGTTGATTTTCTTTTTGATAGCCTGGTCTGCTTGTGAAGTGATTCAAAAAACAGGAGGAGAGGAAAGCCCGCACCTGGAAGGAAGAAGTTTCATCTCATTAGTGATAAAATGCTAAATTGGGATCATAAAATTGGCTTCTACACTCTGACAGTTTTCCACCTCCAAATTTGGATAAGCTTTCTTTGATGATGGCTTTTGATGATGGAGGCAGTCTTATTTTTTCTGTTTAAATTGCAATGCATTTCCTTTTGAAAGCTGAAAATTGTGTTTATTTTAAAACATTTCCATTTCTACTTTTCTCCAATTAGTTCTTGGTTGTTCATAACAAGTAAATAAATTAACAACTAAAAGCATTCTTCTACATCCTAGAATGCGAAACCAGCATAGGAAATTCACAAGACATGGTAACAAAAAAACTTTAAACCATAAAGACTAGATAAAACTACAAGTTAAAATTAACTGACTGATTAAAATAGGAAGAACAGTATACTCAGACACCCAAAAGCCTAGGTGAAGCCACTGACAACACCTTCTTTTGGTGGCAGTTGGGATTTATGTAGTCCCTGGTGGATTCTGAAGTTTGTGTGCATGTGAGTAAAACTTGCCCCTGGCTTGAAAAATTTGCCCACTTGTTTTGTAAACCATTTAGGGTTTAAAACATCATCTTGAATTATCAAGAGATAAACACATCATATGATCAGGAATAAATTAAAAGAGGATAGAAGCTGCACACTGAAGAAATATACACAAGAGATTAAAGGATGACAACTTCTTCAAAGCAGAACCTTTAGAAGAGGAACCTACAATTTTAGAAAGTGAAGGAGAAGCTGCTCTCAGATAATTTTGGAGAAATAAATCACCAGGAACAGGTGGCACACCAATAGAGCTGTTTCAAGTGAGAGAGAAGGAATCCATCAACAGTCTATCTGACAAGAAATATGGAAGGGAAAACAATACCCCATTGATTGAAAACTCACGATACATTAAATCCCTAAAAAAGAGGGATACAAAGAATTAGAGCTACCATCAGACTGTTGAACTAAATTTGCATGCAAGCAAAATGCTCAAGATTCTACTATAAAAACATTTACCACCTATGGTGCAAAAAATGCTGACTGTCCAAGCTACATTCAGAAAAATAAGAGTTACTAGAGATCATATTGGACACATATGTGGACTAATGGAATGCACTGAAGAATTTCAGAAGAAAACAAGCCTATGCTTGTGGGACCACAGCAAAGCCTTTGATTTTTCATGAAAAACTATGGACCATTCTAAATAAAATAGTTGTGCCACAACATTGTATTGTTCTGGTAGAGTATAGTGTAATGATAGTGTATGGAGAAACAGAATGGTTTTCAGTTAGCAAGAGGGTCAGACAAAGCTGCATTTTATCACCCTACTTGTTTAATTTATACACCAGAACACATCTTGTGGAAAGTAGAATTAGACTCAGAGGAAGGAGGTATGAATTTAGGAGAACAAATATATATAAATAACAACATAATATTACTAGTAGAAAATAGCAAAGATCTGGAATGACTACGGAGGAAAGTCAAGGATGAAAGTACAAAAGCAAGAGTAAAAGCTAAATATTAAGAAAATAAAAAAGAATGACCATAGAAGATTTACATAATTTTAAAGTGGGTGATGAAGACATTGAAGTTAAAGATTGTCTGTAGCTTGGTTGTCATTCAAAATGGAGATTATTCAAGAAATCAGAAGAAGGACAGCTATGAAGGAAGGGCATCTGTGAAGGCACTTGGTAAAATCTCAAATGCAAAGATACATCCTTAAATACCAAAGTCAGGGGCATCCATGCCATAGTATTTGCATATTTAAATTTATGCATTAACACCAAGTCATTCATTCTCAGCCTGACCTGCATTACAAGTTTGTTGTAAGGATGAAATGGGAGATCCACCTTATACCACTTTTTGCTCATGGGGGGGAAAAGCAGTATATACAGTTGTCCCTCCCTGTTTACGGATGTGAGGTCCACAGTCTCACTCTTCACGAGGAGGGACAACATAGTTTCAGTGGGGCTCAAATATTAGCGAGCTGCCATTTTCACAGGGGGAGGGGGTCTGGAATGGATCTTGCACAAATTGGGAAGGGCAACTGTAAATGTAGCCATAAACAAACAGGTAAGCAAATGGGATTGGAGAAATCCAAAGCAATACTGATTCTCAGCAATAATTTATTGTCTTCACAACAAAACTAATAATAATAATAATATTTATTTTTATCCCACCCCTCTGCGCACACAACCAGGGCGGCTTACAACATTAAAAATACAATAACATATCCCATAAATCCACCCACCCCTTAAAATAGTATTAAGTAATGTAACAATTTAAAACATGCTTAAAATAGGTTGCAATAACGAACAACAAATGGATAACAATAACTGCAGCGAAGATTAAGGGAGAAAGTAGGGCTGGCTCTTGAAGGCCGGGGTATCTATTCAGGAAAGGCCTGCTGGAAGAGATCTGTCTTAACTAGATAAAAAATAAAGAAAATCTGCTTTTGTTGACAATCACCAGCTAAAAATTACTTCTATATTTATCTACCACTCATCCTTGTTTGTTTCTTCCACAAGCCATTTTGTGGTCTCAGTCAAAGAACATAATGGCATCTTGACACTATTCTACATACAGAAGATGCCTAACAGTCAAATGTTACTTCATTTTGGTAGCAGTGGGAAAACAGGGGAGAAGGGAAAATGCAGGAAAGGTTGAGTGATAGACACGGCATGTTGGAATAATGTTCCAGTGAAAATGCACAATGTGGTGAATGGCAGCAGCCATGATGACTACGCATTTGGCCACTGCTGAGTCATGCAGCATCAAGGCTGATGAAACAGGAGGTGACATAATGACAGGGAGTCACCTGGTGCTGTAGAGCACAGTAAATGCTACAAAAGGGCTGCAAACATGATGTGTCATTCTGATGATTAACAGGTGTCCAAAAGGAAGAGGAAGGGCCAGAAAGCCATGTGGAGCACTGGCTATATAAGGTACAAGCCTCTGGACACATGTGTGGGTTGATTGTGGAAGGTGGAGATTGTTGGAGAGTGCATTGGTGTATCATTGTACATAGCCTTTGTACATAGAACGTCTGAAGATTAAAAGCTTCTTAGCAAGACATCTGCTGAGTCTCTCTCTGCTCTGTCTGGAGGGGAAAGGAGTTTTCCTGTAGCTGACAACATTGCCTGCTTTATCGAAGACAGTCTGGATCCTGGTGCTTCATGTTACGTGGTTCCCATATGAGTTTGCAGGAGCTGGGCAGAGCAGTAGAGGAAAGGAGGGGGGCTGGGAACAGTTTTACCAAAATTAGTCAAATTCAGTTGTGTGGGAAAGTGAAATGTGCAGATTTGCATTACTTTAAAAGGTACAACACATCTGTGCCATTGTGTTGTACTTTAAAAGGTACAACACAAATAAATGAGAATTCAAAACTATCTAGTGTGTATCAACCTAACTGTCATGGAAAATGTAGGGGTATGAGTAAGAGATAAATGATACTTAAATGAACAAGGAAAACCTGGGTGCCAGTAAGCACTGGAAGGCAACATTTATTAGTTCCCACAGTTGATGGAGAGGCCTAAATATAAAAAATGTTTAGAATGCTTAATGTAGGAAAGTAGTTGAAATGTATTAGAGCAAATGCTGCCTGAATGATAGATAACAAACCAGGTCAAATTGGCCTCGCAGAATGCAAGCCTTGAATTCAGGGCCTCTTAGGGGGGAAGCAGACGGGCGGCACAGGGCTGCCCCGGGAAGTTGCGGATCGAGGCCGAGGCATCCACATTCCTCGCCCCCGCGGCACAGAATCCCTGCTCCAGGAAGGAGTGCTAAAATAGTGCTCCTTCTGCAAGATGCCGAAGGTGCTTCGCAAAAGGCATCTGGCGCACCTTCAGAGCCTCTTCTGCTGCGGCGTGTGTGGACACTGCAGCAGAAGTGTGTCGTCGGAGCGCCAGCCATGCAGAGGGCCGGCCGCTCTGACGATGTTTTGAGGAAAGGGTTGGAGCACCCAGCGTGAGACTGCCCCTCCCTTTCCTGGCCTCGAAGACGGTGTCCTGGTACTGTTACCCAAAAACAAACAATGTTGTGCAGAGACATAAGGAGATAGTGACTGAAAACATACAAAGATAAGAACTGTCAATCATAAGTCCCATGAGGGCCAAGAAATGTTATTTTTAATGTAACCAATCATACTTGTAGTTTCTTTGTTCAAAGTACTATAAAAAGTTCACCTAAGCCTCAGGGCTCCAGAATTTGGAAATTATATTCCTCTGGAGACTTGCTGCAGCTAAAATAAACTGCTGACTTTTCATTCGACTTCTGGGTCTCCCTGTTCTGATTCCTGGAAATTCTGCTACACAGTGGCAGGCAAGTCTCAAATTGATTTGGAGGAACACATGCTGGCTGGCTTCAGAGGATACATTTTTTCTTGTTCAAATGCTGCTTTTGTCCCAATTGTTGGGGTAGGGATAACAAGGATCCAGATATTTCTTTCAGTTTGTTTCATTTCATTATAAAGTATTTTGCCTTCCCCAAATACAAACAAGTGCTGCTATTATTATTATTATTATTATTATTATTATTATTAATCAAGAATGAGTTATATCCAACTGAAAATTGGCAGAAACAAATGCTTTAGAGCTGCTTGGTGGAGTTCATTTTATGTCATTGATACCCAAACAGATTGTAATATTTAGGTCAGGTAGGTGAAAGACTTTCACTGATGTTTTCCTAATCCATCCTGCTACAAACAGTGCACTCCCATACGATCACTGAACACTGATGTACTTCAATTCTGTACCCATGACAGCTCTCCATGGTTGGCCTTGTTTGTAAATTATGAGTCAGAGTAGCAACAAAAAGTTCCAGTTATGTCTTTGAATTATGTTGAAGCCAACTCTTTTAAGTAGCAGTTCATTTGGATTATTTTCAGAATTAAGTAAGTTTGCATGGGTAGATAAGACCATTATATGAACTTTGATGAATTATCATACAAACTCTTCACTTCCTACATGAGGGCTTCCCAGATGCATTTAATTGGCTGTCAGACTCAAAATGCTGGATTAGTTGGGTCTTTCCTCTGATCCAGCAGGATTTTCCTCATGTTCTTAATATACTGTGCAGATGAGAAAATTAGAAGCAATGGGAACATGTCAACATCTCTTAATATGGGGTCTCAAAACCTTCCTTCAGATGTTACCTGCATGTTACTCTGCTATCCAAGAGGCAGCTGGGGTGTTTAACACTGTGGCTTTTGGTCCCTGACACCCACATACTGAGCATGGATATCTCCGTTAGGAAAGTCAACATATATGTATTTCCAGGGAAGCTTGATAATAAAAGATTTCTGATTGTATGGAATGGTGTACTTTTCCCTGGTGCAGTTGTCCATCTTGGAAGCATGAACATCAGAGCATGGTGCCAGGAAATCATGCAGTGTTGTGGAAGAAGTGCAGTGTCAGCTTCTTGTCCCCTTATTGTTCAGAGCCCAGTTTGGTCAAACAATACATGTGTTTCAGATGGGCTTCAGAATGGTTCACCCTTATTGAAGGCTACCCAGAGAAGTAGAATTTTTAAATACAGACAGGACAAACATAGAATCATAGAGTTGGAAGAGACCACAAGGGCCATCCAGTCCAACCCTCTGCCATGCAGGAACTCCCAATCAAAGCATCCCCGACAGATGGCCATCCAGCCTCTGCTTAAAGACCTCCAAGGAAGGAGACTCCACCACACTCCAAGGTGTTGTCTTCTTATTATGGTTGCTCACTTGCTAAATAAGTAGTAAAGTGCTGAAAACAGCCATTTAAAAATGTTTCATGGCTGATACTCTTCTTGTAGTTACTGACTTAATCAGTTGCTACAAAGAAGGCACCCCTTCTCTCTTTCTCTCTCATGCACACACTTATTTTTTTCCTATCCCATTCATCCTTCTTCACTTCTCACTAAAGGGGCTGGCAGTGGAGGTACACCTCACCCTCGACTGAGGGCAACAACAGATGAGTAGGAAAAAGTGGTTTGATGCTGCTTTTACCAATGGCCTGCTCTCAGGGCAGACATGGCATGACTGCATGGTGCAGCATCAAGCCAGGGCACTGGGTAATATTTTTATTCCTCATCATACATGTGCACTGTCGCACAAGTACACCACCTGGGACTTCCAAGTACCTCCCACATCCTACTGAGATTTCATGAGTAGAATACGATGTAATTCTCTGAAAGTGACCCAATCATGTCCATTTTAGCTTGCTCAACCCCAGTATTGCTATGTTTATGCTTTCCATTTCCTTTTTTACTCTGTGTAGCTTCCCCTAGCTCATGCTTCTCATATTTTACATTTCTATAATATTTGTAGTGCTGCTTTGGACAAGTTTTGCCTTGTTCAACAGGTCTGTTGTTTGGCTCACCATCTTCGAGTTTCTCTGTGCCCTCAATCGTCTCTCTGTTGTGACCTCCCAGTGTTGCTCCTTTCTATCTCTCTATTTGTGTACTACTCCTTCCTTTTGTTTCATATGGGGCTTTCTCATCAGTGGTTTGTGCACTCCCTTTGTGCAGTGCTAACATGTGTTAGCTATGGTGTCCCTGCTGTTCTCTCTGTGAGATCTCACATCAGTATCACCCACAGCTACTATTGATGCCCAGCAGCTGTTAGTCCCTCTGTTCCATGCATCCCCTAGTTTTTGACTGAGTTGTTTCCCCTGTCAGACCCTTCAATTCACCTTCTCTTTATTTTTCTCAGATCCTTCAGTTGACACCAGTCCATCTATCCTTTTGCCATTCCCTCTTGTTCTTCATCCCTTTAATGATGACCTCATCCAAAAAAAAACCCCAACCCAGCTCACTTTGTGCTCTATCTTCAGAGACTGAGATCAAAAGATTGAGGAAGCAGTTCTATAGAGCTACTGTCTGCAAGCAAACTATTGCACTGGAAATTGTAGCAGAACAGTAGTGGGGGAAAGGAAGTCATTAATGGATTTCTGCATCAGCATAAAAGAAACACTTTCCAAACGGTCTCCCACTGGGAGAACAATAGAAGCAAAGCAAAGCAGCTTCATTTATGTACCGCTTCATACCACGCTATGGGGTGCCTAAGCAGTTTACAACTGTAAGCTCATTGCCCCCCAACAGCTGGGTACTCATGTTAGCAACCTCAGAAGGATGCAGGCCTGAGTCAAGCCTGAGCCCTGGCTAGTATTGAACTCGCAACCTTGTGGTCTATGAGTGAGTGGCTGCAGTACAGGCATTTAACCACTGCGGCACCAGGGCACAGAAGAGGATGGCACCATGTCATAAACCCCAATTGAATAAGCTATTAAGAATCCCAGCATGATATAGTGGTTTGAGAGGAGGATTACGACTCTGGAGATTAGAGCTTGACTCCTAGCTCAGCCATTACACCCACTGGGTCACCTTTGGCAAGTCACACTCTCTCATCCTCAGGGGAAAGCAATGGCAAACCTCATCTGAACAAATCTAGCCAAGAAAAGCCCATGATAGGTTCACCTTAGTGCCACCATAAGTTGGACATGTCTTGAAGGCATACAAGAACAACAAATTGTGATGTACCTTTCTAGCATGATAAAACCCAGAGGAAGGGGGAAGGAGGGAGAGAGAATATTCACATGCAGAAACACAATATACACATTATCTCTCTCTCCATCTATCCATTTTATAGGCAGGCACTTTTCTAGGCAGTAATGATTAACCCTGTTGACTTTGCAGCCCTTTGCTTGGAGAGGGGAGGAGGGGAGACAGTGGTGTCAGGCAATGCAGGGAGGAAGTGGGTGGGGTAGAAACTGCTGCTTGGTCCACAGGACTGTTCAGAAGTCACAAACCATGGACAGCTCCTGCTGAACAGGGCTTGCTTCCTTGCGCTCTTCCGTTTTACTCAGGGCTAGAGTGGTGAATGGTGACTGCAGATAACTCAGGGTGGAGGTGAGTATTGATTGTGACTTGATATTTTCTTCCTATTGTATGGCCCCCTTCCTGCCCATTCCATTTTTGTTTTCATATTTAGGCAATTTTGCTGCTCTCACAGAGCTCTGATGGCATCTTCCCCTCCTCTGTCAAATAGGAAACCAACATCCTTGAAACTTTGCTTGTTTTCTGGGCAGACATCCCTTCTGTGTTATTACAGTAAGCAGTCTTCTTGCCTCTTCAAAGAGACATATTCTGTTTGTAGGAAATCCCTATAAAAAGTCTGTCTTGCTTCTAACACTGAAAGGAAGCATTAAAAACTTTTGTTATTTCCCCTCCTCCTATTTCTTTCCTCACCTCCATTGCTTCTGGATGAGAAGCCAAAGTTCTTGTATGGAGATACTATGCTAAGATAAAGAATATTAATTCTATGCTTCAATACACAGAAGTGGGGAGGAAAAGGTTATGGGGAAGAAAAAGCTGGGGGGGGGGGATCTGTTAGGAAAGAAAACAAGGACCTTATCACACCGAGGCAAATTGCTTATATCCTGTGCAGAA
Organism: Phrynosoma platyrhinos; assembly: GCA_020142125.1. Taxonomy (NCBI): domain Eukaryota; kingdom Metazoa; phylum Chordata; class Lepidosauria; order Squamata; family Phrynosomatidae; genus Phrynosoma; species Phrynosoma platyrhinos. The sequence continues at coordinate 161,947,984 of CM034703.1, forward strand.
ACAGGATTTAAAAATCTGAAAAATCTGGGTTGTTTTTCAGACGTATTTGTATAAAGGAGAAATAACATGACATTAACCCAAACAGAAAGTCACCAAAACCTGCTCCTTTTTACTTTCAGAATTTCCTGAAAGTAAAAAGGAGCAGGTATTGTCGGCTTTCCGTTCAGGTTATTTTCGCATTATTTCTCTTTCATACAAATCTCGTCTGAAAAACAACCCACAATTGCGGGTTTTGTCTACTTTCTTTTCAGGCTAACCCTGAAAGTCATGTGAAAAACAACCTGCAAAGCCGTTTCATTTCACTTTAAATCTAGTTTCTGCACAGGATTCGTCCCGTGTGATAAACTCCCAAGTCTGGAACTGTACTGTGCTGTTTCCCAAGAGTCACATATCGAGTCTCAGGTTTATGTGGATGTAACACCACATCCTCTGAAGCTCTACTCTTTGATTTTAAGGATGCACTTGCATGGTGGAGCTAAGAAAGCACTTTATTTTTCCCCTCTTGACTGCTGGATGAGGATTTTCTTCTTAGGTGGATTACAACTTTAAAATCCAGGGTGGTCAGTTAATGGATCATTAGTGGGCTATGAGATGGTATCTGAAAAACTCTTGAGTGCTTTGAAAGTGATTGCTATCATACTTTGAAGAAATTGATTCTCTTTCCTTGGAAGGAATATGAGCATCCCACCTCAGTAGTTGGTAGCTTTTAAGAAGTAAGCAGGAGAGAGAGGTAGGTGTACTGTGATTTGGTTGAAGGCATTTCAGGTTGCACAATATCACTCTCTAGGGACACCTTCTCCAACTTGGTGGCCTTCACATGTGTTCAAGTGTATCTCCCATCATCCTGACCCAAATGACTGGTGAAGAGGTCTGATTTGGGTCAAAAATCTTTTTGGCACATGCTATTTGACTTCCACTGATGTTCTACCTATATATTTACAAATAGTGGAAATATCATTAAAATACCCTGCGTTTGTAGCAGGGTTAGGAATAAAATAGTTGTTGATTTTTTAAAACCCCAAACCCCACCTTTTTCACTTAAATTAGTTTTTTTGGTTTGAACCAGGTCTTTTTTTTTCATTAATGCTTTAATGAATAAAATTGAAACCTGCTTATTCTATTAATACTGTGAAACATTATTTTATGTATTAGATCAACCATGTTTTAATGCTTTCTAACATTTACAATCCAAAATTATTAGGCTTTGATATTATTTACATCTTTCAGTAAAAAAAAAAATACTGTTTATTATCCCAATTAAATCTGAATATATGTAGGCTGTACATAACAAAACATACAAAGTACTCTCAGAGATAGTTGAAAATAAGAATAAGTTAATATTAAGCATTAGTCCTATTTATTATTTATAATTACATCTGAATAAATAGTAATACAAAAATGCAAAAGCACTTTTCAGAGAAACACACCAAAAACGTTTGTTTCCTGCATGGCAGGGGGTTGGACTGGATGGCCCTTGAAGTCTCTTCCAACTCTATGATTCTATGATTAGTACTAGCATTAAACACTTTGGGGGGAAAGTACTAGTTTAGAGGTCTTTTCAGTAATAATTTCAAAGCTTTGAATGAGTGGGTGGTTTTCTACACTAACTGAAAATGCTTGAGCAGTCAGTTGTTCAATAATGGAGAATACATTAGGATTAACTTTTCCAGCTCTGCTTTTTTGGCTATTCCACCATTCATAAGCAGACACTTGTGAAAAGTTATTCCTGGAACAGTGGAGCTTGTGCCTGGAACTTCACTATTAATACTAATAGAAAACTAAACTCATACTCTGAGCTTGCAAAATCAAGTCCCAGTTTCTTTTCGTCTTCCTTTCATTGCAGTTCAGTATTACTGATTTGCAAGAAAATGAGCTGAAATTAAAGCCATATTATATCTGTAGCCTTTATATTTGAGTTTGACCATTCCAATATAGAGCTAAATCAGAAGATTAAGTATCAAAGTGCAATTTAGATGCTATGGCTACTAGCCTCAATAATAACTGTTCTTTTAAAAGGTGCTCTTTTAAAGGAAGTTTTTTTGAACTTATATTAATTGAAGGATTTGTATCTGAATCACATTTCTTGAACTATAAAATAAAGTGATTAAAAAGAAGCAACTACTAGAGCAGTATTCTAATAATGAATAACAGCCAATAAATTGTTAAAGTTAAAATGTTTAAATTCAAACAGCCATTGTTGTTCCAGTAAGAGTGTTGGAAAATAGCTAGAAAATGATTATAGAAAAAGATGATATGGATAATCAATTTTTAAAAAACAAAACAAAACAGGAGTGGTTTTTGTTTTTGTTTTGTTTTTAAAGTCATTTGGTATAAACCAAATTTACCTCAAGCAGCAAAATGTTTTAGCCCAGTCCTGGTGGCCTATTCTATGGAGTTTAAAAAATGAAGTAAACCATTTTACAAATAAGAAGGGCAACATCATTTGTAACAATTATGCTATTTCCAGATTGTCAGCATATAACCCATCCCAAGGTAAATACTGTACTATGTTGAATAATAGTTGGTCTAACTCTGGGCACCAGTGGACTTTTATCTTGGTTTGTTTCAGACTAAATATTCAATTTCTTTGAACAGGAAGTCCTCCCCGCTCTCTTCCTGCCATTCTTGTTAAATATTTTGATTTCCCCATTACTCATTGTCAGCTACCTAGCTAAACCCCCACAAGGCTTCTGTGACTCCTCTTGGGAATCACTGTGATTGCATGTTGCAAGAGCATGGGCATGATGTTTAGTCTTAATTGTATTTCTCAAAACAAGAGGATTTCCCTTTTTGAGCTGTGAGCCCTTATAAGGCCAGAATTATTGTCACAGTCATGTTGCCAGGGAAATTCAACTACACTTCCTCCTTTTCTCTACCTGCTTATACCAAGTGCACATTTCCCTTCTCTATGACTTATGACTACATAGGAGCAAAAAGACTCTCACAAGGGCTGGACCAAAACATTTTGCTGTCTGAAATAAATGGCATCCTTTCCTTGTTCCAGTAATAGCCACCCTGATTGATCTCAAAGGGGTGGGGTATAAATAAATTTTATTATTATTTTTATTATAGAGGCTGGCTGAACTGGCAGCTCGGTATAGCAGTGAAAGAGTGGTGTTTTCTATCACAACTGATACAGCAAGCTAGGTCCAAAACACACTGCAGAAATAATCCAATTTGAGACCACTTGAACTGCCCTGGCTCGGTGCTAGGGAATCCTGGGAACTGTAGAGAGCTCCGGTGCCACAACAAACTACAGTTCCCACGATTCCCTAGCACCGAACCAGGGCAATTCAAGTGGTCTCTGACTGGATTATTTCTGCAGTATGTTTTGAATCCTAGTTTAGGAGGCCCAGGGCAAGTTTTATGGCATGCATCCTTCTGTCTTCTAGTATAAGGAAACAGCTGGGGAGGCCAGAGATGCTTCTACACTGTAGAAATAATGGTTTGACACCACTTTAAGTGCTGTAGTGCCCATCTTATGGCTTCCCAGGATTTGTAGTTTTACAAAGTCATTTTCTGCTAAAGGGTCCTTGTACCTCACAAAACTATAGATCCCAGTATTCTGTAGGATGGAGCCATGGCTGTTACAGTGGTGTCAAACTGCATTATTTCTACAATGTAGATGCATCCCAGGAGGACCAGCTAGAGGCTGCTGCCCAGCATCTGCCTCCTAAAGTGACAGCTTCACTCTGCATAAGGTGGGGCTGGCCCTAGCTTTTTCTCTGTCTCTCCATTCCAGATTACAAATCCTGTCACTCCTGGGAACAGGGTAGAAAATGAGCATATAACCTTCCTGAAATCTGCCAGTTGTGTGTGCTCAGTGCTCTGGAATGGGACTTATTATACTGAAGGAGCCTCAGAGGCTTGGCTTTGGCTTTGGCTTCAGCTAGGGAGGCTCATATGAACCAAACTAAAGAACCCTTGGTGGAAGCCATACTGCTAGGTAGTACTCTGTTAATGGCTTCAACTTTAGCCAAGGATTGAGGGTTTTGGAGGGGAGGGATCATCATAACAAGTGGACTTGGGTTTTAACAATACTTGGAGAGTCATGCACACAGTGGTGTTGCTTCATTCCCATTGACATCAGTGGGATTTAAGCAGTATATCTACCTGCATGATGCAGCTTGGACTTCATAACACCATTCTAGGTGAGAGATGGATAATTGAACTGGCCCTGGATGCCTTTTTTTTTTCTGTCCTAAAACCCACCTTGGAGCTGCATGGACTATCAAAAATACAAAAAGCCAATGAAAGTGGACAGAAGTCACACCTGATTTTTGAGAAACAGGCATTTGTTGATGTTAAACGGTGCCAGGAGAGGGGAAATGGATATGTATTTAAACATGCATTTTCCCCTGTTGCAGCTGCATTCCATGGGGGAGTTGTAATGTTTTTGAGCCCTCATAGTTGTAGTGAATGGGGATAACAATGAAAGGCACCAGCTTTTTCCTTGCTTCCTTCCTTTCTCCTTTTTACCCTCTCTTCCTGTCCTTCCAATGGGTTACTGGGAGAGGGCCTGATGAATCTCTCTTGCCACAGTTCTGAACTAAATTATCTGTGTACACCAGAATATGGTAGCCAACCTGTGGTGTATACTGTAGGAGTCAAAAGCATAGATAGATAGATAGAATATGGATGGCACATGGGTTGTGGGAGGGTCCATCACTCAGTGGAATAGCATGTGCTTTGAATGCACAAGGTCCCTTCCACTCCCTGAGGTCAATGCCTGGTATTGCCTGTTAAGGGATCATCAGAGATTTCATGGCTAGGAAAGGTGTGGAAGGGGTCATAGTCAATGGTATAGCATGTTGTTTGGACATGTACCATGTCCAAAGTTCAGGGGACTGGGAAAGTCTTCCTTCTCAAACATCATCGAAAACAGTTCTCAGGAAAGACAACTTTAGGCAAGAGAGACCAATACTTTAACCCCCTTTGTGAGCCTGTTTCTCTCCATCAAGACATAATGACCTGGTCCCCAGCTGGTTGTGTCCGTCAGTAGTACTAGAAGCAAAAACACCTGAATTCATGTGGGGCAGGGGGCTGCATTATTTATTTATTTAATTTATATCTCACCTTTCTCCCTGGAGGGACTCAAGGCAGCTCACAGATAAAACCTTTAAAATTGCAATAAAATTCAAAACAATTAAAACATCTATATCTAATATAAAATCACATAAAATATACACAAGTTGAAACAGAATAAAACCCACCTCCTCCATAAAACCACCCTGCTATGCATTATATACAGAAAGTCTGCTGACATAAAAATGTTTTTATTTGCTGGCGAAAGGCCAGCAGGGAGGGGGCCAGCCTAGCCTTCTGTGGAAGGGCACCACAGAGGTTGGGAGCAGCCACCAAGAAGGCTCTCTCTCGTGTCCTCACCAAGCGAGCCTGTGATCTTGGTGGGACCGAAAGAAAGCCTTCTCCTAAAGATCTTAGGGCTCTCACAGGTTCATATGGGGAGATAAGGTCTCTCAAACAGTTTGGGCCCAAGCTGTGTAGGGTTTATAGGTCATGACCTGCACTTTGAATTGTGCCGAGAAATTAACAGGTAACTAGGGGAGCTATTTTAACAAGGGAGTTATATGCTCCCTGTAACTGGCCCCGGTCAGCATTCTGGCTGTGGCGTTTTGAACCAGCCGAAGTTTCTGGACAGTTTCCAAAGGCAGCCCCACATAGAATGCATTGCAATAGTCCAAATGGGATGTAATCAAGGCATGCATTACCGTAGTCAGATCTGACATCTTAAGAAACGGGTGCAGTTGGTGCACAGGTTTAAGCTGTGCAAATGCACCCCTGGCCACTACTGAGACCTGAGCATCCAGACTTAGAGTGGAGTCCAGGAGCACACCCAAGCTGCGGACCTGATATTTCAGGGGGAGTGTAACCTCATCCAGCACAGGCAAAGCCCTAATTCCCTGATCTGCCTTGCGACTGACCGGGAGCACCTCTGTCTTGTCTGAATTAAGCTTCAATTTGTTTGCCCTCATCCATTACTGATAGCAGATGCTGGTTCAGCACAGAGACAGCTTCCTTGGAATCAGGTGGAAAGGAGAAATAAGGTTGAGTGTCATCCACATACTGGTGACACTGCACCCCAAATCTCTGGATGACCTCTTCTAGAGGTTCATGTAGATGTTGAATAACATGGGGGACAGAACAGAACACTGAGGGACCCCACAGGCCAATGATCAAGGAGTCCAACAGGAGTCTCTCAACACCACCTTCTGAGTTCACCCCTCAAGAAAGATTAGAACCACTGCATAACAGTGCCCCCAAATCCCATCCCAGAAAGGTGGCCCAGAAGGATACCATGATCGATGGTACTGAACAACTCAGAGATCCAGCAGGACCAACAGGGAGACACTGTCCAGTTCCCTGCACAGGTCATCCACCAAGGCAACCAAAGCTGTCTCCATCCCATAGCCAGGTCTGAAGACAAATTGAAATGGATCTAGATAATCTGTTTCATCCAGAAACCCCTGAAGATGGGAGGCCACTACTCACTTCAGAACCTTGCCCAAGAATGGAATATTAGAAACTGGCCTATAGTCATCCAAAATATCTGGGGTGGTCTTTTTCAGTAACGGCCTCACCACAGCCTCCTTTAGAGAAGATGGAAATCTGCCTTGCTGCAGTGAGGCATAAGTATGTGACTTCCCTGCACAGTGACACTATCTCAAATCTTTGTGTCACAAATGTTAAGATATAGTTTTAAGCTTTTGTGTCTCTCAACTTGCATTGCTACAAATATTTCTCTCGCAGACTAGATATTAGCTTCCTTGTTCCCCATCTCAACCCCTGGACTGTTGATGCTAAAGGTTGCTCCTTTCCAACATAAATTTTATTTGAGTTAGACTGATAACATTATTGAGATTTTATGGCTGTGGTGCAGAGTCCATGGACACCCTGCTAAATCAAAGGTGAAGCTTAGCTCTTTCATGAAGTGCTATAAAAGCTAGGTGGAACGTCCCCCATCTGCTGCATTTTAAAAGTAACTGATGGTGTGTTGAACTCCTGATCTTAATAGGGCAAGGCTTTTAATTACAAGTCTGGTTATTATATATAAAGACACAGGCTTTTGCACGAATCCAAAGTATGAGGTTTGTGTAACTGAGAAAGTGTTTTTTCTGAGCGATGACCTCTTTCTTAGGGCTGTTTAATATTCCACAAAAGTTTCACACAGAAATCACTATTGCTATGTAGGAATCACATGCATTTTGTGTAGATCCTCACACGTGAGAATAGGAAGCTATTGAAAATCCATGAATCTAGCCTAATATTGCCAACACTTGGGTTGACTTGGATTCTCAGGCATTTCAGGCAGGATTCTTTTCCAGCCCCTGCTTGTACAGTAGATGCTGGAGAACTGAACAGAGGAACCTCTCTATGCAAAGTGGCTTCTCTTTTACTAAGCCTATGGCCCTTTACCAATGCACATATGGCAGATGAACCCAGCATATATACTTTTGCAGTTTCCATTTTTGATTAACAGCATGTGGGATATGTGCTAAGTTCAGGCCAAGACATTTTGCTACCTGAGGCAAAGGAGAAGATGCATGCCTTATCAATCCCACATACAGAAGCTGGCAGGATTGGCCAGTGAAATGGACTTCAGCACTCTCAAGAGGGTAATGCCCTCTTACCACCTGTAAGGTTCAGGCTGATTTGGGGAAGTTGCCTACCCTATCTAATGGCTGGGCCTGTACAGAGTTGCTCTTCAATTTTCACACAGAATTTATGTTAAAGATGAAGTGGGCCTTCTATTCACTCTGCTTCATCACCTCTCTGTTTTGATTACGCTTAGTTTGTCCTCACTGTCCTTGTGCAGCTGTCTTATGCATTATCCAGATAATCATGTTTCTTCATGTTAATGTTGAAGAACAGATCAATAGGAGAATATATTCTTTTCACAAGGTTCCAGATTCAGGACCTGGCATTGCCTACTGAAAGGATCTCAGCTGCAGTCTAAGGGCCCTATCACACTACACTGTTATAGTGCTCTGATTCCACTGTAACTGCCATGGCAACATTATATGGAATCCTGGAATTTGCAGTTTAGGGAGGGACATTTTGAATTCTCAGCCAGGGAGCACTTGAGCTTCACTAAACTACAGACCTAGAATTCCACAAGATGTTGCCATGGCAGTTAAAGTGGAATATAGTGCTATAATGATGTGTGATAGGGCCTTTTGACCCAAAGGGGAAAACTTAGGTAGCCAGTGGTGAGGGATAATGGGAGTTGCAATCTAATGACAGGTTACACATTCTATAAGTCAGTGGAAAACTGAGGGTTAGTATACATGTTTAAAATACTACTCATTCCATTTGAATAGAATGTGATCTGTCCATATGTGATTCACAGGAGTTCAGGCTTTCTGTGGGCCCGTCCCTGACAAACTCCTTAAACTCTTTGAAGTTTTTACCAGAGTATTCATTAAAATCTTCAGGAATGCACGTTAGCACATTTGCTTCATATGCACATTTTACAGTTGTTTGTTGTTAACTGTCCTCTAGCTGATGTCAACTCATGGCAACCCTGTGGATGAGATATAACCAAGTCCCCCTATTCTCAACCTCTCTGCTCAGGTCATGCAGGTTCAGACCTGTGTCTTCCCTGACTGAGGGCCTTTGCAAACTGCTAGAAATAGTGCAAATTGAGTCTACGTTAAGGGTTAGGGTTAGGGTTAGGGAATCATGGGAACTGTATTTTATTGTGGCACCAGAGCTCTCTGACAGAGAAGGCTCAATGTCTCGGGGGGGGGGGGGGGAACAATTCCCATGATTCCCTAGCATTAATCCTAACCCTTAAAGTGGACTCAATTTGCACTATTTCTGGCAGTCTGCAAAGGCCCTGAGTCTATCCATCTGGCATGTGGTCTTCCGCTCTCTCTACTGCCCTCTACTTTTCCTAGCATTATTGTCTTTTCCAATGGATCCTGCCTTCTCATGATGTGGCTGAAGTAAGACACCCTCAGTTTCATCATCTTAGCTTTTAGGGAAAGTTGAGGCTTGATCTGTTCAATGAGCCATTTGTTTGGTTTTTTGTTTGTTTGTTTGTTTTTTGTTATTGTTGTTGTTGTTGGTATTCTCAGCAGTCTTCTTCAGCAACATCTCAAATGAGTTGATTTTCTTCCTATTAGCTTTCTTTGCTGTCCAGATCTCACAACCATACATGGTAATCCTGTGGCTGATTCTAACTTTAGTGTTCAGTTATGTATATCTTTACACTTTAGGATCTTGTCCTGGTCTTTCATGGCTGCTCTTCCCATTCCTTTCTTCTTCTGATTTCTTGGTTGCAGTATCCATTCTGATTAATATTTGATCCAAGGTACGGGAAATTTTTAACTATTTTGATTTCAACATTATCTAGGTTGAATTTATGTAGATCCTCCATGGGAATTATTTTTGTTTTCTTTATGTTTAGCATCAAGACTGCATTTTCTTCCTTGACCTTCCTTAGTAATTGTTCCAAGTCTGATATTTTCTGCTAGTAGTATTGTGTCTTCTGCATATCTTAGATTGTTGTTGTTCCTTCCTCCTATCTTTGCTTCATCTTCTTCTGAGTCTACACCTGCTCTTTGTGTGATATTTTCTGTGTACAAGTTGAACAAGTAAGGTCATATTATACAGCCTTGTCTGACCTCCTTGCCAATGGGGAACCATTCTGTTTCTCCATATTCTATTCTTACAGTAGCCTCTTGTCCTTAGTACAGATTTCTCATCAGGACTATCAAATGTAGTGGTGCTCCCAAGTCTTTAAGAGTGTTCTGTAGCTTTTCGTGATCTATGTAGTCAAACACTTTGCTATAGTCTAAAAAGCACATGCTGTTTTTCTTTTGGATTTCCTTGGTGCACTGCAAATAGATGTGAATTTGCATTGGAAAGTGAAGACAATTAAATGTAAATATGCAAATATGCACACCAATTGTCATAGTACATTTACTGTAAACTAGCTCTGAGAAGGAGAAAAGATGTTCCACTTGGGGAAGGAATTAATCTTTCTAATTTAAGAGAAATTTGCCTCAGAAAGCATCTGATTGTTTTCTGTCAGCACTCTGTCAAAAGAGGAAATTTGACTTGAATTAAAGGAAGAGGAAAGATCTAGGCTGCATAGTGGCAAGATTTCCTATTCGGAAGAACACCTGCAAAGTAGGACAAGCTAGAAGAGGAAGTTCTGGTTTTCATCCTTGGCAGACATAAAAAAGATTAATAAAACAGCAGAAAGAAATGCTTCAGGGTAAATCACATGCCAGGCGTCGCCTTCCCTTCTTGAAAACTGCTCCCCTACTAGTTCACATTTGAATACAATAGATTAGATAGTCATTGTTAGAGTTGACCAAAGTATGACTACATGGCCTTTTTATGGGTGGGTGGGGGGATGGATTCCATTTCTTATCCAAAGCAGAGCTCATGGAGTGGAAATACAAATATCCACATTGAGTTTTCTCAATCCTCCTTGATGACTAACCCAATGTTACACATGTTCAAACTTGTTTTGCCTTTATTTGAAGCACATTACGTACAAATGGTTACTACTATATATAGTCCCTTGTTGTGCATCTGGCTTTTTATCAACCAGATCCATTTTTCCTGTTTGTTTCTAGTTGTTTAGTTGCTTAGTATACCTAAATGTATTTTGTTGTTGTTCGTTATGGGGCTATATATTGTTCTGCATCATAAATGAAAATATATTAAAATAAAAAAGTATTTTTAAAGAGAATTGTGACTTCAGCACAAATCACATCAACATGTAAAATCCAACATAAGGGGATCAGGCACAGACCCAGAGATCGGCTCCAAGGTCTCTCATTATGCCTGGCAGCTTGCAACCCCCCATAGTTACAGAACCTTCTTTTCCCCACCCCCTTGTGTAATTTTTTCTTAAAAAGCACTTCAAGAACTATACATAATTGTGAAGCAGACTGTCATACTGCTACTCAGGTTGTTGACTGAAGGGAAAAGGAAGCCAACAAAAATGTTTTTTCTTGACTCTCTTCTTTGACAATCCCATGTGGATTTTGCTTAGGAAAGCATTCAGGTGCTCTCTGAGTTAGCAGATGGCTCTTAACCCTACTGAATGCTCAGCAAGAAAGTCCACTGAAGCTGTATCAGCAACAGTTCTGAAAGAGTTTCCTGTTAGCATAGTCATTTATCTGGCCGTCAAAGATCTTTATGGACATAAAGGACACAAACTAAATGGCTTTCTCCTTGATAGCATGATAGTACAGACAGGTAAATAAGCAGCAGCATATAACAAATGGTCAGTGGTGTGCACATTACAGAAAACCCAGTTCAAAGCAGAAGCTGGGTTAGATGAGTTAGAAGCCAGAATTATTGGATTATTTTATTTTACTTTAATTTCTCTTATTAATGCTGCGATGTAGTGGCTAGAGCATAGTCTTGTGCTGAAAAATTCAGCGTTTGTTGTTTGCTGGAGATTAACGCATTATACCTACAACATGGGAGGACAGCTGATAGGTTTTCAAATCCAAACAGAGCTGTTGTCTTTGTCCTCTAGTGCTACTATCAAATGAAACTGCTCTAAGTGCAGCTTGAGAAGAAGAAGCATCACATCTGGGAATTTCTTTGAAGATCCCACTACAGCGTCTTAACGGTAAGATCTTGAAAACAAAGAAACAAAATGCTTGTCTCTTTAGAAACTTGTAGAAATGAGGAAGAAAACCTCTGATGTAGCAGTATTTTATCCTATCATTTTCACGCAGGGGTGCTTAAACTGAAAATCAGTGTGGCTATGTTGGTTATTGAGTTTCAGATATCCAAGCCATGAAAATCATTAGGTGATGTTGGGCCAGCCAAATACATTCACCTGCCGTCATGGCTACTGGCACTGCAGGCAGGGAGCAGCGGGGGTGATATGGGGAGAGCCGGCAGATAGGGCAAAGGCAAAGTTGGAATTTGATTGATGCAGCAAGCGAGAGTGATCCAATTGTTTGGGTACTTTGGACACTCTCCTGCATATCATAACACACACACACTTTCATATGGCAGTCTTTTAGACCTCCCCCGAACCAAATGCATAGTGTGAGCTATCACACCACTGTTACATCTTACTTCTCTGACTGTGCTAGCATCCTTTCCTCATGCCCTGTATTTCCAAAGGGTTTCTGGGCACAGGTGCAGAATATCTCAGATCATCCCTAATCCTGGGAATCACACAATGAGAGGGCATCAGAAGAACTACTTTCACTGCTAAAAAGTTAAAATAATTGCCCTTCACCCAGTGGTGTCACTGAAGTTGGTGTCACCCAGTATGGGTGTGTGTGCAAAGTGCCTTGCCCGCCCTCCTCTCTGGCTACTCAAGTGCCAGACTGCTGCTGAGGGCACTTGCAGCCTTCAGAGCACCCATTTGCCCCACCCCACCTCACCCTCTGGAACAGTCTCCTGAGTCCAGCATGACGTGGCTGCTCTGAGAGTAGCCACACTGGCCTTTAAAGGAATCCCCCCCCAAGATCTTCAGAGTTGGGTGCAGCTACTCTGAGAGCAGTCACGCTGGACCCTGAAATAATGCTGTGCCAAAGGCCTTCAAAATCTAGTGCAGCTGCTCCAAGAACAGCTAGGCTGGACCCTGAAGGCACTGCCTCCCCAGCAGCCACTGCTACTGAGGGTGGCAGCACTGTGGCTCACTGAAGGCCCCTTTAGGGTCCAGTGCAACTGCTGGGTAAGTGGGAAAGGGAGGCAATGCCCTTTCTTGCTCGCCCAATAGTTGAACAGTCCTTCCAGGTGTACTACCCCACTAGTTGACACCTCCCTCTGGGTGCAGTCTGCAAACCTCTAGTGACACTTCTATCTTCACCTATTTTTTCAAGGCCTAAAGAAATGGCTCAAAATGGGGTGGGATGAAAGTCCACTCTTGGGCTAATCAGGGCCCTAGCTAGAGGCTGTGGATGATGAGGACTGCATCAGGTGAAACCAAACGAGGGGACACCTGATCAGGCCCTCCTCCTGTTGTAGGGTTGTGGTGTGTGGTGCTGCTGTCAGCACCAATCCTTTCTTAGCTGCTGCCATCACTCTCTCAACCAACAGAGCCAATGTAGCAGAAAAGGAGGAGCAGTGCATGCTCCTTTGGGGAATGTTTTGGTGGTACAAAGGTAGGGAGAGCAGTGATTGGGTATTTGGGAAGATGTCTGTTTATAACTAGGGTCTCATGTTTTCCAAAGCCTACCCGGCTCTCCTGTGTATGGAAGAAGCAAACTCAGGGAAATTCTTTGATATGAGGAGATTACCTGGATGTTATAATTATATAATTTTGCTGCTGCTATTACCTCATGTAGAAAGATAGATTGGACTGCACTGTTGCTACACTGCTGTGTGGATTATTGTCACTATCATCAATTTGCAGGTATTATAGCTGCCAGGGGCAAAACAGTAACTTTGAAATGCATTAATGATTTAAGTTATTTGTTTCTTGAGTACAATAAACATGCAAAGAGATTGTTTGGGAATGCTCTGTTGATGAGAACAACAAAAGCCCTCAGTGTTGCTCTCAAAACTGGGCAATACCCAGCTTCCAAAGAGCTCTTTCCCCCCTTTTTATTATGTGAGAGACAATGTTTAATTGAAGCAATAAAATGGGTTTTAAAGCACTAGTGTGAAAAGTAGTCCCATGCCATATATATAGCCAAAGCACACTTCAGATGTTCACTTGCTTACTCACTGATCTAACTTTGTGTATTTCTTCACTGCTAATGTTATATTAGGTTGGCCTGTTTATTGAACACTTTCTGTGAAACACAGGTTGCTGCTCAAGATTTTTAGTGATGCTTTGTGATGCCCCTTCCCAGATTTCCATTCCCCCTCTTCCAACCGTTATCCAATATAACATTCAGTGAACTCACCAAGTATCCTCAGAACCTGTTGATTTTTAAAATCCAAACTGGATATTGTTTGCTTTACCTCTGGTGACTCCACCACTCTGCCCTCCTTTCTGGTGAGCACCAGCATCTACTGGCAATAAAATTTTGTGAGGGCCTAGTGGAGGTGAGGCACATTTGAGCTCTGCTGCTGACAGAAGAATGCCTTGGACCAACATTATCCACCCTATCTCACAGGGCTATTGGAAGCTGTCCAGTCAAAGGAGCATCATGTCATATATGTAAAGAAACAGAGTACTTTTATCTGTACTGTATAAAACAGATAAGTAAGGGTGCATCTGCACTGTAGAAATAATGTAGTTTGACACCATTTTAATTGTCATAGCTCCATCGTGCAGAATCTTGGGTTTGTAGTTTTGTGAGGTACCAGCACTCTTTGGCAGAGAAGGCTAAAGACTGTAAAACTACAAATTCTAGGATTCTGTAGGATTAAGCTACAGCACTTAAAACTACATGTGTATTTCCCATGACTCCACAGGATGGAGTTACAGCACTTAAAAGTGGTGTCAAACTGCATTATTTCTATAGTGTAGATGCACCCTAGCAGATGTAATTAACTGGGTGCCTAAATCCTAATTTTTCTGGAAGTTACTTATTGCAATGATACAAAGCCACTTGTATTGAAATCTTACTGTCACCTATAAAGTAGATATAGGTTTTGATGTGACAGTAAGATTTCAAGGAACATATTTTTTGCCTTGATCTATCTACTATGTTGACATAACCAACCCTGAAGATCAACACCTTAGCCTACTCAATCAAGGAGCCCTTGATTTTGTTCATTATTCCACAAAATGATAGATAACAGAAGAAGCAGGTATCATAAAGAAAGCTATAGGATCAACTGCCTGACACACAACTGGCTTTTCCTGTGATTTTTTTTTAAAATAGAAAACCAGAATATATGTAATTTCAGAAAGGAGGTAACAACGTGAGAAACGATCAAAACAGATAAATACCTCTAGGATGCTGTTAGCTACTTACATCAGGATGAGTGGCAAAGCAGAAAGGTTTTAACCACTACAGGGTGGTAGGTGTGCCATATGGGAGGCAGTCAGCTATGCTGCTGTTCTGAACTATTCTGGAGTCCCAATGTCGTTCTTTTAGGTGTCCATTTGGTCCTGGGTTCTCTGAAGTAACTTGACTGTTATCTCTGGTAGCTTTGGCTGGTGTCAAGTGACTGTAGTGTTTATCTCAGCAATGTACACAGTAATGCTATATGCATTGCCCAGGCAGTAGCTACAGAGTCCATGATATATCAATCAATAAACCTAGGATTCATTGACATCTTGTTTCATTTTAACTTATCAAAAAGAAGAAAAAGACTAACCTCTTCTTGCGTCAAAAGCAACCTGCAATATTACAAGTCCTGAATACGCTTTCATGAAGGATGGGATTTTCATCACTTAAATACGTCTTGGGAATGTCAAGATCATTTTAAGATTAATGGGAGAAATTGATAGTCCGCCCTTTATTACATCAGTCTTCAAAGATTAAAGGGTGCTCCACCTCAACCTGAAACACCTGGATTATTAGGCAAATTGTTTTCCTCCTCTCTACTTCACCTGTTCTCTCTGTGTTCAGTAATACTCTTATTTAAATCACAGGTTCACTCTGTTAACAGTAATTGTTTCTGGGACTTCTGATGCTGTTTATAAAGTATGATCGGTGGCTATATGGGGTATCTTCTTCTTCCTGTTGGCAACCAGGCTGTGGAATACCTTTCTGAACCATTTCATTCTACAGTTCAGACATCGATTTCAAATGTTGTTTCTGGAGGTATTTGGAGTAACTGATAATTGGTTGCATTCATTAGGGGAATGTGGGTGTGTGTGGAATCCATCAGGTGACACCCTAAGGGGGCGTGACACCACAGCTCCTCTAACACCTGCATTTTGGCAGAAACGGGATGTGGCATTTGCCTGTGTCCCTTTGAAATGCTGCAGAGATGTGAATGAGGTGAGGTCCAGGGGGAGGAGAAAGGAAAGGTCCCCATCTTTTTCTCAAAATAAATTTTCATTTTTTTTTTAAAAAAAAAAATTAAAAATATATTTTTTAAAAAATTAAAATTTTGGTCTTTTAAAATTTTCTTTAAAAACATCACTTTTTATCAACATTTCACTTTAACCACATAAAACTCTGTATACGTAAATACATTTAGGCTGTGCATATGATGTTGTAATTTAAAGGTATTGTTTTAATTTTGTTAGTTGTTTATGTCACAACTGTTACCATTACATTCAGTGATATATCAGAATTACAATTTATGAATAACATTAGTACAAAAAAAAATTACTAAAGCTTCTGTATGGTGTGTTATAGGAAAACATTAATGGGGGGGACACTATGAGCTACTGCACCAGTTGACACCAGCCCTAGTGATGTCACTGATTGGTTGTTTACTTATTTATTTAAGGGATTTATAACTCGCAAGAAAGGGTTTAAGGTGGCCCTTAATATTTTCTTGTCTTCTCATTTCTTCTAATTATTATTAAGGAGCTTAGCCTGGCTGTCTTTTAAAGTATCACTTTAGACTTCCACATCCTGGTGTTCTCCTTGCAAGCATGGATAGTGATCAGACATGATAGGAAATGACACGCTGTGTGGGTTGCTATGTAAAAAGGCTTATGCCAGATGAATCAATCAATCAGTCTTTATTGTACAGACACAGACCATTACAACACAAGCAATCCCTTATGCAAAGCATGATAAAAAGCTAAGCAATATAAAACAGACAGGAGTTGTTAAGTTATAACAGGAGTTATCAAGAGTGGTTTAATTTTTTAAAAAAACAACAAACAAACAAGATAAAACTTGTTAGTCTTTCAGCTGCCACAAGACTGTTATTTTCTAATAAATATTTTGTTGCAGTTTGTTTTAAGAGTATTTTAAATGGAGTGTAGAGTGCAGGTGCTCCTGCCTTAAGCTCTGGTTCAGAGAAATGTGTGCACTACAAGCTCTTAAAAGTAAGAAAGACAAATAAATTAAATGTTATAAATTCCTTTGAGGAACAGTGGAGTAAAAACAATATAAGAAAATATGAATGGGATAATATGGTTGTTCAGATAACCCAGATCTAGTTGTATAGGGCTTTATAGGGCATTTTTAACAGACATGACAGAGATTCTCATACAACAGAAATGTAGTGATGAGAAAAAGCTTCAGCTGTGTGCTTTGTGTTGGCTATATGCAGTCTTTAAGGACCCAGGAGCTAGTAGTATCCATATTACTCCAACCTCAGTAGAACTACACTGCTTGCCTATATTGCTCTCAATTCATGACATTGGTTTCTAAGGTTTTATATGAGTAGGAATGCTCCCCCACATATATGTAAGTTTTGAGTTTTCTAAGACTCATGCCTTGATGGCCTGTGCAAATTCTATAGTGGGCTAGATTTCAGTTCCAGGATGTTATAAAGATTTTGGCTAAGAAAATTTACATTTCTTTGGTTTCAGGGAAGAGAAGAGAGAGAAAAACAGGTGCCAAGGCGGGAGTTAAGAGACCAAGGAAGAGAAAAGGCAAAATGTTAACATTTACAAGCTTGTTCCTGTTCCCCTCTCGGTCCTTATTTGGTCTTTTCCTCTGCTCATTCTTCTTCCTTTCTCCATCATTACCAGGCAGCAAGACATTTCTCTCAGTCTCTTTTAACCATTTGAAAAGCTTGGGTGTCCTGCAGAAGGCAGCACCATGTGGGACAGTCTCTAGAAACTACACTTGTCCCTCCATGTTCCTGGACTTCCCATTCATAGTTTTCCCGTTTCTGCAGACAGGAAACCAGGAAGAACAAAACGGCGCATGCAGGAGCGTGCTACCATTATACTAAATGGGGTTTGAATATCCATGATTTTTCTATTTTGTGGGGAGGGGGTTGGGAATGGATCCCCTGTGAACTGGGAGGGGCAACTGTATTGTTCTGGGCCTGACTGGTAATTTCAGGGAACCTTAGGTGAATCTGCCACCTGCTGCATAAAGATGGTACCTCAGACTACTGGTAACAGATATTTAATTAATCAAAATTAATGAATCCCACACCAGATTGCAGGTAGGCTTAATGGTTTTAGGTCTTTGGTGGAAACAGAAATATACATTAAAGCAAACTGCAATTAGGTTATTTCTGACCCTGGACTTACAGGTTTTCTGAGGACCTTATGGGTACTTCATCTACTTTGAAGTGTGATAAACTAGATTAGCTGCATTTAGAGGCCCTCCTGCTCATTCTGTTGAATTGTGCTTTGGACCTCTACCCATAAGTCATCTGTGAAGGCACCACTGATAATAGCACAGAACCACTGTATAGTGCAGGGGTAGGCAACCTTTCCCCTTTAAGGGCTGAGAGACTTCAGCTCCCAGAATCCCAGGAGCTATTGGCAAACATGGCTGAGGCTTCTGGGAGCTGAAGTCCCTCTGCTCTTAAAGGGGAAAGGTTGCCTACCCCTGGTATAGTGCTTTTAAATGTTCAGAGCCATCCCATAAATCAGGGGTAGGCAACCTTTCCCCTTTAAGGGCCGAGGGACTTCAGCTCCCAGAATCCCAGGAGCTATTGGCCAACATGGGACTATTGGCCAACATGGCTGAGGCTTCTGGGAGCTGAAGTCCCTTGGCCCTTAAAGGGGAAAGGTTGCCTACCCCTGCCATAAATTATCCAGATGTAATTTTCACAACTCTGTGAGATAAGTCAATAATATCAATAATGCAGGTGGGAAGTAATGAATTAAGAAAGTGTGGCTTCCCTGCCACCAAGGTGTGTTCATACCAGAAGCAAATTCATATGAGGGACTGCTGGTTTGTAAACTCCTTATCTTTCAGAACAATGGCTACACCAAGGTAATAAGTGACTGAACAGATGAATAACTGGGTATCACATTTTGGTTTTAAGCAATAGTTTACAATAGTACTTGTCAGTCCCTTCCTCTCAGGCAAACTTATTAAAACTGTATTTTTGAGCTCTGTAGATGTATTATGGGTAGGATACAAATTCATGTGTAAATAATATCTTGCCACTCGATTATGTAGCTTTTAAACAACAACAAAGGGCCTTTGCAGACTGCCAGAAATAGTGCACATTAAATTGAGGCATTGCCCTGGTTCAGTGCTAGAGAGTCATGGGAATTGTATTTTTTTCTGAGACATTGAGCCTTCTCTGTCAGAGAGCTCTGGTGCCACAATAAATTACAGTTCCCATGATTCCCTAGCACTGAGCCAGGGCAGTGCCTCAGTTTAATGTGCACTATTTCTGGCAGTCTGCAAAGGCCCAAAGATGAATTCATGGAGGTTCATACCATGTCTGTAAGCAAAAGGAAAGTGAAGGAGCACTGCAAATTTTGGAATCTACAAATAAGGAAAACTTGTGGAACTGAGTCTTACTCAACTGATTTTAATGGGACTGATTCCTGAATAATAGTGTGATGATTGCTTATAACTGCAATTAATGGGGGGGAAATCCTGCACACTAATACAAAGTTTAATAGTTTGGTCCTGAGGCAGACAGTGTTGGTATGCTACAGTGATCTCTTCAATGAGCTTTGATAAGGAAAGCTTTGAACTAACAAATTAAAACAATTGGGAGGAAACACCTTGGCTTTCAAAGGCATCAGTGATAAGAGTAAGGTGTTGGGTGTCCAATACTTATCAGCTGAGCTAGCAAACAGAAGGGTAGGTCGGAAGATCCAGGCAGGTCCTGCAAAAGCTCACCTGAGCTGGCAACCTTTTGGCCTTCCCTGCATATAATTCCCTTAGCTGCTCCTGCTTTTCCAGGATGGGGGATAAGTGGTGTTTGGGATGATGTGAACTTGCTTTGGAGGGGGCTCATTGTCTTGTGAAATGCTCTTCTCTTGGAGGCCTAAATAGTGCCAACACTGGCTTCATTTAGGCACTAAGTAAAAACATGGGTATTCACTAACACCTTTGGATCTGAGGGCCTAAGCAGACAGGTTAATAGGCCATCCTCGGCGCAGGGAAGGGGAGGGGCAGCCGCATGCTCAGCGCCCCCTCCCGAGGTCGTCCTCGGAGCAGCAGGCCCTCCGCACGGCCGACGCTCCGAGGAGGACCTCCCGCCACAGCGTCCGGACACGCTGCAGCGGAAAAGTCACCGAAAGTGCGCCGCAACCTTTTGCGGTGCACTTTCGGCAAGTATTTTAGCGCTCCTTTCCAGGGGCGCCGATGGTGCGCCGCTGGATCGAGGCATGGGGATGCCTTGGTCCCGCAGCGCACCTTCCCAGGGCGGCCCACGGCCGCCCATCTGCTTAGGCCCTAAGTAGCTTAGTCCAAAATGATTTAAAATTGTTTTAATCTTAACCTGTTTTAAATTGTTTTTATCTGTTTGTACTGATTTTACTTGTATAACATCCTGAAATATTGTGGTATAGATTACTAATCAGAAGTAATCCCCACTTATGTGACAAGCAAGCAATATGGGATTACAACCTTAGTTTCTTTGGGATCAAAGAACAATGCTTGGGCTGCTCTCCATGATTGTGCATATGGAGGACGAAGAAGGCAGTCTGAATACTTTGCAATACTCCTTTGGTGGCTACTAGTATGGGATGTGGGGCACAAACAGAGCTTGATGAAAATGTGTTAATTTGTGCATAGATTGCAGCCTTATTGCAGCCTTTATTTTCTTTGTATGAGAGTAAATTGGTGATCCAAGTGCCCGTTTCAAATGTGTGGGCTGATCCTGCTGATAATGATTATGGAGGAGGAAGTAGATAAACTGGCTGTTTTAATCTGCATAGGTACCTCTCCATGGGATGGGATGCAGAGTTTGCCAGTATGACACCATCCCCTGCCATCTGTGTATTCACTGAACATTCAGAGGAAAACCTGAATATCTGGAAAGGGCTAATGCATCTTTGTAATATGATGGGCCTACTGCACTGGTGGGCTTGCAATCTGCAGATTTAACCCTTTGCAGTTCACCATGCCCTATACTATTGAATGGTGGTGCAAGTACACAGATGCGCAGGCATGGACATATATATGTTGCTGCCCAGTGAATAATATGGGGCATGACTGTGTTTTTTCTCATCCATGAATGGGAAGAGTCCTATGTATTTGATTTATTAGATGCAGAGCAAAACAAATGAGGCAAGCAGATACGCACATAGGATAGCAGATCCTTTACTTCTTTTGTATTTCAAGTTGCCCCACCTTCACCCAACGCTCATCTCTCTCTTACTGGAATCATTTGGTTAGTCCCAGAGAAACCCTATTTAATCAATTTTTGAATTCTAGAGAAAACCCATTTGATCAATTCTTGAGTTTCTTTATCTGTTTATTTAGTTATTGCTTATATTTTGCCTTTTCCCAAAATGGGAACCAAGGTGGCTTTATGGCATATCAACACTCATGTAAATCCCACTGATTAAATGACTCTACTCTAGTTGGGATTAACAATAGCATTTAGGCCCTGACTGTTTATCCCAACGATACAAAATCTCTCTTTTTCATATGCAACTGATAAACAAGCATTCATATGCGGCTTCTGCAGTTGGGTTGACAATCTTGAAGACATTCACAGCAGCTACAAACTATACACCATCTGGAGTCACTTTTTCAAAAAATGAAGCAAAATATGTACAATATGTTCATTCACAGTAATCAGGAAGCAAACTCACTTTTAGCTGGTCATAAATATAATGGTGGAATATTAAGGGAAAGCCTAGATTTGTGTCTGTAGACTATAGTCTGGGTTTCCTTCTATTTATGGAGGCATTTGTTCCATGGTAAATTTAAAAAATAACCAACTGGAGCTAAGAGTTGCTAAGATTGTTAAGAGTCGCTGAATTTAGTATTCTGAATTTAGTAATTCTGAGTTAATGAAGTCCACAGTACAAGAAAGGATCTAGACAGTTAATCATCAAATTGTGATGTAACTTATATCTACACGGCTTATTTCTTAGTCTGAATACTCAAACTATGCTCCATGTTTTGCAAAACATCAATCTGTTGTCATTGGTTCTGTAAGCACCAAGAAGTGTCAGCACCTTCTTTTCATATTTCATGATGTGGGGTGGGGGAAGCTCTGTTCTGGTAGAAGGGTCATTTGGATTTAACATGTTTGTTGCACTGTTTTGCAGGTTGGCCTTTGCCTTCGGAATTCCTGGTATTCTTGAGCCATGGAGTCCATGGCTTTCCTTGACACTGTTGGGGTGGGAGACCTGGTGCTGTTGGATCCACTGACAGAAGACACAGTGATGTGGAATCTGGAGGAACGCTTCCGGCATAAGGAAATCTATGTAAGAAACATTAGGAGAAAGAGCATTTCTATTCCAGGGTGGGAACGTGGAGAGCAGGGAAGCAGCAGTCTGAGGACGTTTTCACACGGGGCAAAAGGAGGACGCTAGCCGGCCTCCCGCCGGCCTCACTCCAGCTCCATTTTCCGTGTGTTCACACACGCGCGGCGGCAAACCCCGCCCCTTCCGGTGTCATCCCTGCGTCCAGCCGGCTTTTCACTCCGTGTGTTCAGACACACGGAGCCCTAAGTCCGGCGTCACTCCGGACGAAACAATGATAACTCCGGCTAACTCCGGCTTCAGGTAATTCCGGCTGTCAACAGGAATTAGCCATTCCGGAATGGCTCCACCCGGCTTTAGGAGGACAAGTGTGAAAACGTCCATAATAATGGAATAACACATGTTGTTTGAGTGGCAATTCCCCACTCTAAAAAAGAGGATAAAGGTCTGCATAAAATTTGCATTCGCTGACCTATGTGTATAGATGTACACTTAGACACAATTGTTACCATACAAATAGAAAATACAAAATACATATCTCATTATGGTGGTGAAGATAGTAAACAAGTGACATGTGAGACTGGTGTCTAGCTTTTTCCTCTTTCCCCTTCCCTCTTTTCCATTCATATGGATCTTACATTTAAATTAGACCTAGAGCCAACTGTGCATCAACTACACCAGGGCTGGAGGACCTTGGCCCTCCAGTTGTAAATTCTCAAAGCACTAGCCACTGGATCTAATAATGAGAGATCATGGGAGTTGTCATCTTGAGTATCAAGGATTCCCCACCCCAAAACAGAGGATTTCTTTGATGTGTCAGGTAGTGTAATCCTATGCACATGTACTTACAAATAAGGCCCATTGTATATTCAGTACTGGTTATTGTTATGTGATGGGATGAACAAAGTTACACTCTTTATATGTTTGACTGCAGTTCCCATCCTTCTTTGCCACTGGCAATGCTTGATCGTGCTTAGAGGAAATGCATCGAACAACACGGGAGCAGCCACTGTAATTACCAAGGACAAAGGGACATATGGGTTGGAATTTTGTGGCTGCTCTGTGCTAGCATAGTGGTCCATTAAATTAGCATACTTCACTTTTACCTGGGATACAAAGTGGGCATGAAGGATGGAAGGCATTGTAGCCATCATTGGAAGAGGAAGACTATCTTCTCCAATGAGCCTGTTTTTCCAGTGCTGGACTTTAAGGATAGGGTGTGTGTATACCTGGAGCGAAATGTGCTTTGAGAAGCCTGTCTTGGCTCAGGTGATTTTTGAAAACCCATTTTTGCAGGGCAGTTTTAACACTTAGGACCCCCTGGAAGGTGAGCACTGGAGGCAAGTTGGAACTGATAGCCTTCTTCCAAAAATGTCCAGAACAAATGTGCATTTCATTTTGTGGCCACTTTGCCTGCTATGATACAAAAAATGGTTACGGTGTGTTATTGTGGGAGAGAGGAACACAACATTGTTGGATACCCCTCCAAACTTTTCCCCAGTGGAAACAGCCTGAATAGCCTCAGTGATAGGGCTGAAAATTTTGCTGCTCAATGCCAGGTTGGTAAATGGGGAAACAACCACACCCAGAATTTGATCCTGGATGAACACAATGTATTGGCCTATATTACAGAGGCATGTCTAGATAAAGCTGGGGATAGGAGGCATTTAGCCTCCTTTCTGGGCTACAGGATCAGGTAGAACCTGGTCGTGGGAACTGTTCTGGTGTGGCATGAATCTGTCCTCATGAGGAGTCCTAGCCTGCTGTCTATCTAGGAGTCTGCCTGCAGTCTTTGAACATTTGCATCTGAATGTGGCTAACCAGAACACAGAGTGACCAGATGTCCTCCTTTTCCAGGACATGCCCTACATTTCTGTTGGGAATTTTATATATTACATTCTCCTTTCCCTCCTTAGACAGACAGGGACTTCCCTCTATCTATGTCATTCTATCTAAACATGTGATTCCTGTCACTCACACCTGGAGGCTGTTTAACAGACTTTCTCTCAGGATTCTAACTAGTCTCCTCTCAGTCTCTGTTGGAGTAACAGTCTCCTCTGAATGAGATTAACAATCTCTTCCTGTTATACCCAAACCATCACCAGTTAGAATAGGATTTAGTTTATGTATTTATTTATTAAATTCATTATTATCCGTCAACTAACATCTTTGGACAGCTTCAAAAAGGCGGATCTCTTCCCGCAGGCCTTCCCATACTAAAATATCCCAGCCTCAGGATCTCCCCTGCTCCTCCTTAGCTGTGTCTCCATAGCTCCCCTTAGAACTGTAGTTACAGGGGTTTTTAAATTGTTAGCATTATTTTCTGTTTTTAATTTGTTATTGTGATTTTAATTGATATATAGTTTAATAACTTTTTAAGGGGGGAGGGAAATATATTGTTTATGTTGTATGTTTTTAATGTTGTAAACCGCCCGGATTGGTTCGCCAAAGGGCAGTATAAAAATAAAATTTATTATTATAATTTATTATTATTATTATTGTTTGTTTTTAAACTACAAACTGCATGGAGGTTTTTTGTTTTTGTTTTTTGGAGTAAGTCTTTATTCTTTAGGAAGGTAGATTTAGAATAAATAGTCTGCCCTACACTTTTGCTGTTTCTGCTGGTGAAAGCTGAACTCTAACAAGTTTAGCTTTCATATTTTTGTTTCCCTTTAAAAGGGTTAACACCCTGGGAAACTCAAATTGCACCCCACAATTTCAATCTTCTGTCCAAAAGAAATTCCAAAATGTCCTCCATTTTGAACATTACTAAGAAGCCCATTGAATAACACCACATTTGCTGTTCCCCTTCAAAAAATTCATGTACTTGGCACCCTGTCCTTGCTGAAAATAGGGGGATGAGATGGATCCTTCTAAAGTTTGATTTTCCAGCAGCAGAAAAGACTTGCCCCCAGAGCTCAGGACATGTTTGTTTCTCAGGAGAGAAAATGACAGCAAACAAGTGTTAGGCAACAGGCTGCTTGAGAACATGGTGCAAATGCTGAAAGGTTCCCCCCCCCTTTATTTCAGCACAATGGACAAATGAAAGGAATAATTTAAATGTAGATTCAGTTAAAGGTTTCTTGCTAATAAAGTACAATTTTAAGCATTTGTCTTGCTCAGAGTTCCATTAAGTATATTGCAAGCCAACAACAAGGCATTTTAACAAAGGTAAGTTCACCAGAAAAATACAGCTGAGTACATGATAAAATACAATATATGTAACATAGCTGTACATAAACCATATGAAGTGAATTTATATTAGTGTCTTTAGCTTTTATTTGGAAATGCTCTACATTTTTCTTTCATGTCCTACATTTGGTGGTGCCTTGTCCCCTTTTGCAGTGATAATAACTAGTTTCCCTGCCAGGACAGAACAGTAATTCTGGTACTGTATCTCCAGTTTGCTGTACAACACTTCTTTTGTGAAAAGGTCTCATGTGGTGCTAGAGTCCCCTCAGCTTTTTATACTGAGGGACTTCAGTATCCATACTGAAGGTGTCCTGTCAGTAATAGTTCAGGATGCGATGGCCTCCATGGCAATAGTGGGTCTGTTTCAATCCAGATCTGTTCCCACTCATCCAACAGACAATACTCTGTAGCTCTGTCTGTGTATACATGTATGTGTATGTTCACATGTGGCTGGAGGGGAGGATAGTGATCTGGGTGTGGAGGAACTCTCTGTTGTCCACTTATCATGCCAAGATCTTGCTGGTGGGATTTAGATTCACTGGGAATTGAAGTCTTGGCAGGGGTGGTGTGCAGATTTAAGATTGTCCATGTTAGGAGCCTGATGGATCTGAATTGATTCATGATGGGTGTTTGGGAGTTTCTTGTCACCTTGGCAGGCAATTCTGTCAGAGACTTAATAAACCTCTCAAAAAGAGAAGTTGCAAGGCCAGTGGGTGCAATCAGTCCAAAATCAGAATGGAAAAAATGCTTGTGTATGTTCTCAGCTTTGACAAAAGCAACTTCTACGCTGCAGTTTGACATCACTTCAACTGCTGTAGCTCAATGCTCAAATCTCAAAATAGAATTCTGGGATTTGTAATTTTGTGAGATGTCTAACCTTCTCTCTCAGACAGCTCTAGTGCCACAATAAACTACAAATTCCAGGATTACATAGCACTGAGCTATTGAAGTGAAAGCGGTGTCAAACTGCATTAATTTTGCAGTGTAGCAGTAGCCAAGAAAGAACATCTTAGTATTGAAAAAAAATGACAAGCACTTCAAAATAATTTCCCTCTGCAAGACACAAAACCACCACTTTTTAAATCATGATCAGCAACAGTAAAACCAGTTGTACTTTGGGCAAAGACTTTTTTTTTATTTTGCAAGAAGTCCAAGGGTGCAGCTACATACAGTTTTGAGTGCTGTAGCTCAAGCCAGAGATATCCTAAAAGCCAAGATGATAAGACTTAGGGCCTTTGCAGACTGCCAGAAATAGTGCACATTAAATTGAGGCACTGCCCTGACTCAGTGCTAGGGAATCATGGGAACTGTAATTTATTGTGTCACCAGAACTCTCTGACAGAGAAGGCTCAATGTCTCAGAAAAAAATACGATTCCCATGACTCCCTAGCACTGAGCCAGGGCAGTGCCTCAATTTAATGTGCACTATTTCTGGCAGTCTGCAAAGGCATTTAGACTGTCATACTTTGGACACATCATGAGAAGGCATGAATCGATGGAAAAGACAATGTTAGGAAAGGTGGAGGAAAGTAGAAAGAGAGGAAGGCCACATGCTAAATGGATGGACTTTATTGAAGAGACCACAAACATGAGTTTGCAGGAGCTTGGTAGAGCAGTAGAGAACAGGGGGGCCTGGAGATGTCTCATCCATAAGGTCACCATGGATGGGTCAAAATTGATGCTAAGGCAGTTAACAACAGCAATAACAACAAAGCTCAAGAAGGTGGGATTGATTGTTAAAAGCGATCCTGCCTTCAGTTCACTCTGTTACCCAAAGAAAGTTGGGGAGCTTACCAACCTTCCCACAGAACCTTACCTTGCTCCTTTGTAATGCCAGGTTTGTAAAAAACAAAACTCATATCATCCACGATCTTCTCGTGGATGAAGAAGCCGACCTGGCTTGTTTACAGATACCTGGCTGGGGGAAGATAGTGCCATCACCTGGAATCAAGCTCTCCCGGCCAGGTACTCTGTTAGTGAGCAGGTAAGGGAAAGTGGACGGGTGGTTGTGGAGTGGCTCTGGTTCATAGAGATAACCTCACCTTGACTAGGATACCTATCTGGAAAATGGACCACTTAGAGTGTATGTACCTAAGCCTGAAGACTAGGGATAGTATAGGGATTCTGTTAGTATACCGTCCACCCCATTGCTTAACAGACTCCCTATCTGAGCTGACAGAGCTGGTCTCGGGAACTGCTGTTGCAGTCGCCCAGACTCTTAGTTCTGGGTGACTTCAATATCCCATTCGAGACCAGTTTAACAGGTGCAGCTCGGCAGTTCATGGATTCCATGACAGGCATGGGCCTATCCCAGTTGGTCTCTGGGCCAACACATTCTGCTGGTCATACCCTCAATGTGGTCTTTAGTACAGAAGAGGCATATCTGTGGACGGAGGCAATAAATACCACCGCACTGTCATGGACAGATCATTTCCTGGTCAAGGTTCGACTAAGAGCCACTATCCACCCCACTGGGGGTGGAGGATCTATTAGAATGGTCCACCCTTGGAGGCTAATGGAGCCAATTGGACTCC
>CM034703.1:161982439-162013978 GCA_020142125.1 Phrynosoma platyrhinos
GGACCAGCCACGGGGCGGTCCTAAGGCCTCCAGGCCGGGGGTTGCCGACCCCTGATCTAGCTAAAACTAGGAGGGAGCCAGGACTCAGGAGGTGAGGCTTATGAATTGAATTAAGCCTCCCCTCCATCATTTCCCATAATGTGCATGCTGCCAAAATTTTGCTGAAATCTTAATTGTAACAGTCACATTCTTGCCCCCACAGACATACATTGGAAATGTGGTGATCTCAGTGAACCCATATGAGCCTCTGCCCATTTATTCAGAAGAGAAGGTGGAAGAGTATAAGGGCTGTAACTTCTTTGCTGTAAAACCCCACATGTAAGTGAGATACGGAGGGAGTACTGCAAACCTCCAAAGTGCTACAACCCTAAAGAAAGTGATAGAATGGGTGCTGGCAGAAAACAACCTAATTATCCTAAATGCCTCTTCATTGTGCTTCCAATTGTAGCTATGCTATTGCGGATGATGCCTATCACTCATTAAGAGATCAGGACAAGGACCAGTGCGTTATTATCACCGGCGAAAGTGGGGCTGGCAAAACAGGTGAAGACATTTTCAGTTCTTCATGTGGGTGGGATATTGTAAAAGATAACGGTGTTTGGGAACTGTTCAAAATGAGAAAAAAGATATATGATGCAGTTAAAGTAGGTCAGAAGTACTGGGGAAAGAAAAGGGGCCAAGTTGGAGTTCTTGAGTAGCCATAATGATATGAATGTGGTGATGTAATGTTTGGTTTAACTAATAAGAAGTAGGGTTCTTGATTGGAAAAAACAGGTTTGTAGAAGCAGCTGAATGTGCATTACATTTCCTTAACAGAGCTCACTGATTTCAATACATCTATTTTATCTACAGACTTTGGAGACTTGTCACACCAGAGTTTTATGCCACTAAAATTGCACTCTTTTTTAAAGCACTATGCAATCAGGAGTATTCTCTTCTTTATCACACCTTCCTAATATTCATAATCTTTCTGGCATTGCAGTCTTCATTTACACTAATACCTTATCACATGCAGTATTTGGGACTGCCCACCCAATACCACACAGTACTGACCAATATGTGCCTAGGTTGGCACAGAGAGAGAGAGAGACATCCCCCAAAGAAATATAAATTAAAAGGAGTCTTACCTTTAAAAAGGCCTTTTTTCATGGGGAGAGGAAGACTAATCAGGGTAGACAGGACTGATGTTAGATAAGACTGATTACTTGGCCAGCAATTAATCTTGCCTTCCTAACTCAGGAACTCACTGGCAGATATAGAATAAGCAACACCTACAGACCACCCAAAATTGGGATTAAAGCAGAATTGAGTTATTGCACTACAAATACAAGCACTACAAAAAAAAAGGAAATCAAGTCATTCATAAATATTTTACATGAATGAAAGGAAGTGCCTGGTAAATGCTCTCCCACAAAGATAACAACAGAAAAGAGACAACATTGTGTGAGAAAATGCAGCAAAAGACACTATTAACCAGCAGTTAATATGGTTTATTGCCTGGTGTGATAAAGTCCTAGAACAGGCTTCTATTATGCAATTGCTCTGCTGGATGCTTTTCTTTTTTCAAGTGTAAATATTTTATTTCCATATTCTTTTGTTTGTTTTTTTAACAAAATTCAGTAGAATTATACAGCACAACAATAGAAGACAAAACTTAAAGCAACAGAAAATGGAAACCAAAAAGTTTTGTCCTATCATATTTACTTGCACAAAGTTATATTTAAATTATACTGATAATACAACAACATTCAGATAATTTTTATCACAGTAATCCCAATAAGGCATGCCTAATAAGGCATGAAGTGGAATAAAGTTTTCCCTGAGAAATTTACATAGTACATAATAAACAGCTTCCATTTCTTAATGAATCTATTTTGTTGTTGCCTTCATTATCTCACTCTGATCATATTTATTAACTTCATAAAAACTGTAGTCCACACACAAGGAAGCCAGTCTTCCAAAGAATGTGGAATAATTATTTTCTATTTAATTAGTATAGCCAATTGGGCAGCAGTCAATAAATATAATTTCCTGACATGTTCAACAAAAATCCAATGACAAAATTACAGGAGCCAGAGGCAGAATATAACCTGTCCTTTCTTTAGTTTTTTAAACAACTGAAGTCCAATAGAAATTTGATTACAGAAAAGGTCCAAAAGATACAAAATAGATCTGCTATAGGCTGATTTCATCCTCAGCACTTGTCATCATTTGCCCTCTGTATAAATGTTATGAAGTCTAGATGGCACCTGATGTCAGTGAAGCATAATTTCAAAGAAACCTTCCTTAAAGTTCATACAAAGGGAGTTCTATATCACATTGTTATTAATCTAGTCCTATCCTTTCATTACAATTTCCATTATAATTCCTTTGCCAAATGATTTAATAGGACTTTTCTTCCCATATATTATCAGTCTTTCAGATTTTATACTCTCTATGTAATTGATCTGTGTTTCAACAATAAAGTGTGGGCCACATATTTACCGTATATGCTTATCTATATGTTAAAAAAATATGCCAAAAAAGTGACCCCAAAATTCTGGGACAATTTATATACTGGTCAGTATAGTAATATTGACTAGGAAAAATGGTAATGGCGGCTCTTTTGGATTTCTCTTTTGCAGTGGAGAGAGCAGGTACTTTAAAAAGTCACTCTCATTGTTCCACTCTTCCTACCTTGCCATTGAACTCCGAAAGAGCCACTACCAAGGCATGGAGAGTGCAATGTTGGATTTGTGCTCCCTGCCTTGGCAGTCTCCAGAGGCCTATTGCAATGCCTGGGAGTAAAAATGGTATGTATGTGGGGGTGGGGGGTGGGCAACAGCTTTTTGATGCTTCCCTGCAGAGGCAGACGGAGGTTGCTTCTCTGCTGCAGCAAGAAATTCAGAGTTGTCATAACTCCCATTTTTCCACCCAGGCATTTATTTAGGGAGATTTATGAAAAGTTATAAAATTAAAGGCATTAGTCACAGTTAGTTCTCTGGTGTCATTTTTCTTTGCTTGCCCCTTTACATCCTTTATTACATGTCTCTACCCTCAACCTATCCATGGGTCATATCTAAATCCATGATTTTGGCTCTAAAACCTTTCCTTGAATTATACATGAGGTTGACTTATATGCAAGTATATGCAGTAATCAGCAGATACTGAAAAAGAGGACCACACAGAGGTGTTATTTTATTAGTAATTAGTCATCCTTTCATTTTTAAATACATTTATCATTCCCAAGTGGCTTTTTCTTTCTTTTCTTAACTGGACATTACTTTGGACATGCTGTGAAATCTATTTCAGGGATGTATTTTAGTGCAAAATGAACTTTAGTAAAAAAACAACACCCACAATATATTGTTTAACTGATTGGAGACATCAAGCTATTGCAAAAACAATGCTTTATCATGCATATACCAATAAGAAGGATAGATAACTGCATCATACTATGTTTTATGGAAGGAAAGGCAGTGCCTCTTTTTTTATTGACTGGTGTAAAGTATTAGATTGCGTTCAGAATTTCATCCTATTAAAAATTTCACTGCTTTAAAAATTAGTATCAAACTTTGCTGTATTGAAGATAATGGCTGAAATCCTATTGGTCAGCATAACTATGCCAGAAGAACAGGAGGAAGAGGGGCAGTAGCAGCATAGTAGTAGGGATGGGAACAGCAAAGGAAAAAGAGTCATGGGTGCTACAACAAATGGTAATGAAAGTTATCCTCCTCACAAAATGAAGCCGCCCTGCTGCTTCTGAGATGACTGAGAGCTATAGGGGAACTTTATCACTTGGTCAGAACAGCTTTTGCTCCCATTACCAACCACTGCTATGTCTCAGCTGAAAGAGGATTTATGCAGAAGTCTATTTAGAAATTAGACTTCTGTCAAAGGCAAGCTGAGGATTCTAGATAGTATTCTAAAAAGTTGCATTTAATAATGAAACCATGTCATACTGCCTTCCACTTTACAAAGCATCAGCATCTTTTCCAATGAGTCATGCCATTTCATGATATAGTAGACTGCACTTCTAGTGAAATCAGAAGATGTGGAGATAATTGCACTAAAAATAAAGCAATTTATCCTCAATGGGATACAGTTGTATTTTGGGTTAATACCTGGTTTTATCACACTTAAATTGCCACCGCTGCCACCAGGCAACTGCAAAATGATCATTTTGGAAAAGCAGATAGATAAGTGCAGCTGGGACCTGGGCAGCAGTTGGATTGCAGTCGCCTGGTCGCAGTGTGATAAAACCAGGTATTAACCCAAAATACAACTGAATTCCATCGGGGATAAGTCACTATTTTTAGCGTGATAATCTCCATAGTCATTTATTTGTAACCCTCTCATGTTTTCTTAAGTCTTTTTCATGTAGACTTCTCATCTTTCCTTACCACCAATGCACTCCTATTTGCCTCATCCACATAGACTGTTATAAATGGATTGTTCCCTGCTGAATTTTCCCATTTCCACCTAAAATCACATAAGGTGCTCACAAACAATTGTGTATGCAGCTCCCAACAAAGAAGTCTCTGTAATGCAGCAAGAGCATAGCAGATGGGAAGCATATCCAGCCTCAGTACAGTTCTACTTATTGCTGCTCATATTTTTTTATCCACCAGAGGCTAGCAAACTAGTGATGTCATATGTGGCAGCTGTATGTGGAAAAGGGGAGCAGGTGAATCGTGTCAAGGAGCAGTTGCTGCAATCCAACCCTGTACTAGAAGGTATGTGTCTACTGTCTCTTTTCTGGGGAATAGGACAGAAAGTCAAGATACTCATGCATTGTGAAAGAGCCACATGTCTTTATTCAAACCAGGGCTTCTGTTATATTGCAAAGGCCATCACATTTTCCCCAGCACTCAAACCAGCAACATTTTGTTGCTGGGAATATAGTTATTCTTCATGGTCTCTATGCACTATGCACAAATGGATTGTTCTGCACTTGCTCAGAATTATTGAAAATTTATATAACTAAAAAGATCTTTAAGTAAGAACCACACTCACACTATAATGTGTATGTCCATGTGATGCCTCTGAGAAAGATAAAGAAATGGATATGAGATCCATACCTCCCAGGCAGTCAACTTCATAAATGTGCTTCCAACCTGGCCAGTATAACTTGGTTCAATGATACCAGCAGCAACATCAATGTTACAGTTTTGTGGTGTCATGCCTTTGACATCATTGAGGCATGAAGTTACCAGTAACAAGGCTTATTTGTCCTTACCATCTAAAAATACTACTCAGTTCTTCATGTAGCACATCTTCCACCTGCATGCTTTTCAGGACTGTATCTGACCACAGCCCCCAACCTAAAGCTCAGTTCTGGTGGACTCAAAACTAGCAACAGCTGTGCGTCAAGCCCCATTTCTCCTTTGCCTGCCATCTACAGTCTGATAGTCAGACTGCCTATCAACTCTACTTGGGAGCAATATTTCCACTGCTATGCTATCAGCAGGACATTTGAGTTGAGTTGCTGCCACTGGCCAAGTTCACCTACAGCAACTCCCTCCAATTCTTTGCAAACTGCAGTTTCCACTGCTGAGCATATGCTTCCATTTCCCCCAGTCTTCTGTACCTACTGTCAACCACTTGCTGCAGGAACTACAAACAGCACAGACACTCCTGAGCAAAAATTGGACCTGACCAAACAGAAGTATAAGCACGTAATGAATGCCAAGAGACAGCCAAAACTGCTGCTTAAGATGGGGATGAGGTCTGGCTCTTGACACACCATCTCCAGGTTGTCAGCCTAGTCAAAAGCTTGATGCCCATTTCACTGGTCCCCTACTCCATAAGTACACAAGTACTCCATGTGGTATTCTGTGATTGCAATTGTCACATTCACCTGGCATTTCACCATTCTTTTCTGGTTCCAAAAGTAGACAACGTGTCAGTGGTTCCACCTCAATAGTACTGAAGGAAGGGGAGAGAGAATTTGCAATTACAGATGTGCTAGACTCCCAACTAATACTGTGGCCAATTGTAATACCTCATTGGCTGGACAGGATAAAGGCAAAAGGAAAACTTGATGTGTGTCTAATACTGTGGCCAATTGTAATACCTCATTGGCTAGACAGGATAAAGGCAAAAGGAAAACTTGATGTGTGTCTTCAAGTTAATTCCAACTTACGGCGAGCTCATGTTATCATGGGTTTTTCTTGTTAAAATTTGTTCAGAAAGGGCTTGCCTTTGCCTTCCTCTGAGACTGAAAGAACGTGACTCACCCAAGGTGATCCAGTGCATTGCCATGGCTGAGGAAGAATTTGAACCTTGGTTTTCAGAGTCCTAGTCCAGCAATCAAACCACTACACCACACTGGCTTTCAAAAGGAACACTCCTGAGAAGATATATCAGATGCCCATGAACCTAAATTAGTGCGCCTATTGCACCATACATACCCAAGTAAACCAGGACTCTAGAACCTAGAGAAGATAACCATGGGGAGGGGCAATGTCCTAATTCAATTGGTGGAATCTGTCTCAGAACAGTCAGACTTCCAGGGCATGGACAGCCAAGTGTAAATATATATGAAGAGGAATTTCAGAAGGTTGGTCCCAACATTTCAGCCAGATATGGTGGACACTGAAGAGACATTCCCATTATTTGCAACACACCAGGAAAAACAACAGTACCAGAGGAGTCAATGTCTTTTGCAGAAGCTTAAATGAGAAACACTGAGCAGTTAACCACCCAGCATCTCAAAGTCAAGCAGCTCTCTCCCAGCAACTGAGGGAAGTTTTTGTTTCTTGCAACCATTTGTCTACTTGTCTGTCTTGTGTTTGCCCTTTTGACTCTGCTGTTTTTATTATTGGCTCCTTGTGACTGATTTCAGAACAGCTGAGATCATGCTACTCTGGTGCATTATCTTTAGATATCTCCCTAGACTACATGCATATGACATGGACTGGCTTCACTCACTCTTGCCTGCTTCCTCCTATTAAAGCCTAATTTTCCTGGCACTTGCTGCCTCTAGATATAGAGCACATACAGCAGATTGCTCGATTTGCTACAGAAAGGAGCCTTACTCCTTTAGATCAAACCACCAACATAATTAAGTGGTTCAATAGATGCTTACTGGTCAAAAATACATACTGCTATAAATCAAGTGGCTTAGTCACTATTTATTTTTGGTGCTTCGGGCCCCCAATTGTCTGAGGGACAGCAACCTGGCCCCCGACTCAAAAAGGTTGCCTACCCCTGGCTTAGTAGATGCTTACTGCTCAAGACCTGTTGTGGCTCATGGTACTCACAACATCCCACACAATTTACACTAGGGGTGGGCAAAATGCAGTTCATGGACTTCATGTGGGATCTCTAAGTGCAGCCCCTGTCACCCCCCAGTCCTGGGCTGATTTTAGGATGATCCTCTCCCCCGGTCAAAAGCCTGCCAAACCAATTATCAATGTGGCAGTTTGCTTCTCCCGGCTCCCCAGAGCCCCTTAAATCATCTAAGAAGGGGGAAAATGATGGAACATTGCCCAGAATGTTGGCTCAAAATGATGGAAATTAGTGCACTTTCTTTTACATGCCTTATCCCCAATGGGATAAAGATGCACTTATTTTTAAAATGGGTTTATCACATTCACCTGTGGCGAATGCATCCTAGATGCCAGCCAGGCTTACCCTGTTCTTGAAAAGCTACAGAATAAAACCAGCTGGCATCCAGACTGCATCTGGGATGCCATGAGTCGAAGTTGACTCGAAGGTAGATAACAACACTGGCCTAAGTAGATGGTATACTGAATCAAGTTGGCTTGTCAACTGGCAAAGAAGCCATTACCTGAGCCTATTTGCAGTTACCCCCTCAAGAGTAATAGTTGCTTCTACAGGCTTTCTATACAAAATATCTCTGTAGGTGGTCTGCCATGCTGCTACATGATTGCAGCCACCTATTTTCATTTGCCTAGAAGCCAGCAACATGATTGCAGCCATCTATTTTCATTTGCCTGAAGGTCATTTCCCAGGAGGCGTTAGGAATGATGCTACTTTCAGGGGAGTGGTTTTGCACTCACCCTGCCAGTGACAGGTGCTCCCACCTTGACTTGCTAATTTCCCATATGTGTGTATTGGAGAGACCATAAAGAAGAAGAATTGGCCACTCACCTGTTTTTTGGGGTGGTTATCTGTGAACTCACATAATCCACCCTTCTAGCAGCTTTCTTTCTTTCTTTCTTTCTTTCTTTCTTTCTTTCTTTCTTTCTTTCTTTCTTTCTTTCTTTCTTTTTCTTTCTCTGGCTTTGGATGCTGTGATATATTTTAAACTGAGGGAAAGATTAGAGCCCTGCCTGGACATGAGAGTTGTGGTGTGGTTGTAACCTGAAATCTTCTATAATTCTAGAACAGGAGTGGACAACTGAACTAGAGAGGTGTGTGTGTTGGCAGGGAGTTTTCTGTGCCTGGGTCCCTCCCAAGGTCTACATGGACAGCCAGAAATGTAAAACAAAGCAAACCCCCAAAACCTCAAAGTAGTGAAAAATCCACTTCTGATATTAATCAAAAGGGGAGTGTATCCCTATCCAATGCACAATGAATCCTTAATCTGTGATTTGCTTTGCAACTAAGAGCCCTTTTGTCTTCTTCTCTCCCCGCCCCCTTTGGTAGCCTTTGGGAATGCGAAAACCATACGCAACGACAACTCTTCAAGATTTGTAAGTATTTGGTGGGGAACTAATAATTTGTGGAACAACATGCAGGACCCCATTAGAATGGACAAGTCATTGTAACACCTTGTAAGAGGGCGAAGCAGTGCTTCTATGCAGAAACACAGAGTTGAGTTTCTGAGATTTCACCGGGTGCTCAATTCTGTTTTCACAGCCCTGAGGATTGGAAACTGGTTTTATAACTAAAAGGAAAGTAAACAAGCTGGGTTCCCAGGAAGCTTAATTCTTCATCCACTTTTCCAAGTGAAATCATGGAATACAGACAGCCTTGACTTTTGAAGGGTGGAGTGGGAATTTGCAAGAAACAGGGGGAGGCGTGGTGTGACGGAAAGTTTTTTGACACATGATGTCAATCAACCACCTATTGTAGCCAGAGACCACTTGCTATGAAGGCATACCAGGCATTAGCAATGGGAGGGGTTGAGCCTCTGCCAGGGCTGTACCTATAAGACAGGGGTAGGCAACCTTTCCCCTTTAAGGGCCGAGGGACTTCAGCTCCCAGAATCCCAGGAGCTATTGGCCAACATGGGACTATTGGCCAACATGGCTGAGGCTTCTGGGAGCTGAAGTCCCTCGGCCCTTAAAGGGGACAGATTGCCTACCCCTGCTATAAGAGGTGTCACTAACACAGACTCCATAAAATACAGTCACTTGCTTGGTTTGTTAAAATGTTAGATATGAAGAATCGTTGGGGAGATTCTGGCAGAAAAAGATAACTTTGGAAGATGACTAGAATTTAGTCAGTGAATAAACAGAAATAGAAAAAATAGTTGGAGAAAAGTTGTAAAAAATTAAATAAATAAACAAATAAATGTATAAATGAATAAACAAGAGAATATATGTTCATGAACCCTAAATCAAAATTAGATGTAGTGAAGAAAATAAAATAAA
Organism: Phrynosoma platyrhinos; assembly: GCA_020142125.1. Taxonomy (NCBI): domain Eukaryota; kingdom Metazoa; phylum Chordata; class Lepidosauria; order Squamata; family Phrynosomatidae; genus Phrynosoma; species Phrynosoma platyrhinos. The sequence continues at coordinate 161,991,985 of CM034703.1, forward strand.
ATTTAATACAGAAAAAGCATGAAGAAGACTTATGAAGGGCAGAGAATACTTTGAAATAGTAACATACATGTATGTATGTATGGTTATAATAGATATGAAATGGAAAATGTATGTTTACTCAAAACACAGCTATACTGGGCTAAAATGAAAAATCTCAAAAATGTTAAGATGGAAGTGAATTAAATATTTTAAAATGTATTTAATTATATATTATATGGAATAGATGACAAGGATGCCAATAAAATTACCATGTGCATGCACACATGTTTGTGTTTAATAATAATAATAATAATAATAATAATAATAATAATAATAATAATTAATACAGTTGTTTGCTGGGCAAAGGTTATAAAAGAAAAACCTACAGTTGCTGTACTAGTATCTCATGTGTCATATAGGGCCAAAATAAAGGTGACTGTGAGAGATCATTGAATGGCTTTCCCATAATTTTTTAAAATGGCAAATGCAGCTGTGGAGCAGGGAAAATCTACAGCAGGCCTGCACAACATACAGCCTGAGGGATGCATGCGGCCTGTCAAAGCATTTTGGGTAGCCCATGAGGATGTGGAAAAACTTCAAAGCTCCTCTGCTGCTCAGCCTCCTCCTGAGGAGAGGGCATGCAGAGGAGGAGGAGGAAGGGTGAATGCTCACCCTGCAACATTTCTCCGCCACCTGGCTTTCTCCTGAGGAGAAGAATGGGCAGAGGAGGAGGGGAAGGACGGGTGAACACTTTCCCCGCAAGGCTCCTCCACCGTTCAGCTTTCTCCTGAGAAGGCTCGAGAGAGGATGAGGAAGAAGAGGATGGGCAAATGCTTGCCCTTCAAGGCTCCTCAGCTGCCTGGCTTTCTGCCAAGGAGAAGACCAGGTGGCAACAAAGGAGGATGGGCAAATGCTTGCCCTCTAAGGCTCCTCCACCACTTTGCCTTGTCCTGAAGAGAAGGACAGGTGGCAGCGGAGGAGGAGGACAGGTGAACACCCATCCTGCAAGTCTCCTCCACTGCTCAGCTTTCTCCTGGGGAGAAGGACAGGTGAAGAAGAGGATAGCCAAACGCTTCCCTGCAAGGCTTCTCCTTTGTCCAGTTTTTTCCTGGGGGGAAGTAAAGAGAAAAAGGACAGGCAACGCTGCTCTGCTGCTCAGCTTTCTCCTGAAGAGAGGGCCGAACAGAGGAGGACAGAATTAATATTAATTAATTATAATTAATTAATATTTAATTAAAACCTATCTGCGGCCCAAAGAAGTTTAGCATATTTTAATTTTGGTCCCCACCTACTGCCAAGTTGTGTAGGTCTGATCTATAGGTTTCCTTCAAACAGAGGCAATGAGAGATAGAGGACGTTTCATTAGTTATGATCTCCACTAAAGCTGCTGCTGGTTCTATTATAGAAAACATACATCCATTGTTTCTTGCAAATTTTAGATGCCTTCATCTCCATGCCTGTGCAGTAACTGAAGCCAAAATTAAAAACAGAAGCTAACTGTTCAGTAGTATTTCGATGACAGCAGGAACTTCTTTTGCTCTACTGCTTCCTGTGTTCCCTCTGATAATCCTTTTCTCCCTAGGGCAAATATATGGATATTGAATTTGACTTTAAGGGTGATCCTTTGGGTGGTGTCATCAGCAATTGTGAGTATAACTGTCAAGACTCATAAGAGGAGGGGGCACAAGCAGACATTCATCCTGCTGGCTACTTGAAAGAACTGGAGGCTGTAAAGCAAGAGTTGGCAACTGCCAGAGATTGGAGTGCTTCATTGATCCTCACAATATTTTGAAAGGACCCATCCACCCATGCAAGAAAACAACAGCGTGGGCATGTTTCCCTCCCCCCCCCTTTGTTTATTTCACCCTCAAATTGGCAATTAGCACTTACTGAGCTTTCTGGAGGGGTAGTACTGGCCATTTTGCTTGGAAAAGAGCTCTGTCTGGGCCTTTAAAAGATGAAAGGGCTATGTACCCAAATGCTGCAAAATGACCAGCAATGCCACAGGGTTGGTTTTTTCAGGTTCCGTTGACCTTTTTGGTAACAAAGGCAAAAACTTTGCCATTTTGGGGGGAAAGGATAAAGTTTGTGAGGACTCATGGAGACCACAAAAATGGATTTGGACTACAGGTCACACTTTCCCAGCCCTGCTGTAAAAGAGAATCACAAAAAGGAACTGTCTGCTGGTATTTTAGTGGGAGACGAGATCCCTTTGAGGTTAAAGAATTTCATGGAATGAAATCCTGAGATGTGCATATGATGTCTTTCTGTACTTTATAAATTCTTCTGTGCTAAAACAGCAGGCTTCCATCCAAATTTAACTCAATACTGGTGTTCTAGATATAGGTAAAGCAAACATGTGAAACATTGATTACCAAAACCAGATCACATTTCTATATCTGCTTCAATCCCAATGTGAAGTCAATTTAAAACTGATGAGTATTTTATAAATTTGCTGTACACACTTTCTGTCACCTTCTTTGTTGCCCTCCTTCTTTAAGAAAAGTATTTCTGAAGAAGAGAACCTTGGTAACCCATTGAGGCTTCTCCTGTGGCTTGCTTCTTTTGAGAAAGTTGCCTACAGAGGAGGGAGCATTTAGAATCTGCTTTATGAGGCAACAACTTAAGTTGTGTTGCTGCTCTCTCAAATAAATAATGAAAAAACTCAAAGTCATAGGTTTGAAATATCCACTCCAAACTGTATACTGTGACCTAATTTTGCTTCTGGGCACTGCAGTTATCATAAGAAAGCCATTTAAAGATCTGTTGTGTTCGGTGACCTTGGGCGTGTCACTCACTCTCAGGCCCAGAAAACCCCATGGTAGGGTCATCAGAAGTCAGAAATGACTTGAAAGCACACAACAACAACAACAACAATATAACAGACACATAAACGAGGCCTAGAAGACCCAGAAACAATATGAGTAAGAAAGTTAAGAGATGAAAATGCTAGAAAGTGACAGTGGAGATGGGGAAAACTGACAGCAGTTCTCATCGAGGCAGCCTTGGAGAAAACCCAGCATGGCCAAACAATGGGAATGGTATCTGGACCTCTTAAACTCTGTTGATGGTTTTGCACCTGTTGAAGTTCTTTAAGCAAACTCAATCATTAAGAATTATTAAGATCTTAGCACTGGATTTGCAACATGTAATTACTATCCTGGAGAAAGGAGTGCTCCAGATAAATGTCTGAAGATGACTCATAGGCCCAGGATAAGGAAATAATGGGCTAGAAAAGGAAAGTTGACATGGAGAAACCTGATAGTTTTCCATCATTCAGTGCAACACTTGAAAGTTTCTCCACCCCCATTGTCATTTTCTAACACACAGCTGCCTTATTCTAGATCCAACAAGGCACTTTCTGTTACTAGGGACGTTTTCACACGGGGCAAAAAAGGGAGTCATTCCTACCTCCATCTGGCCCCACTCCGGCTCCGTGCAGGAAAAGTTCACACGACGTCGCAGCAAGCCCCTCCTCATCCTTCGCCATCCCTGCGCCATCCCTGCCTCACTCCGGGGTCTTGCTCGTCGTGTTCATACGACGTCGCAGCAAGCCCCGCTCCATCTTGCGCAATCCCTGCGCCATCCCTGCCGCTAGCCGGCTTTAGCCCCATCTTTTTAATTCCTTTTTTAAAAAGGAATTACAGGCGCTTCTGCTGGAGGCAATCAGGAGTCATTCCGGCGGCTGCTGTTTTCGCTGCCGGAATGACTCCTGATGGCTTCCAGGGGGCTTCCAGGCGGCTTTAGAGCCGCCTGTGTGAAAACGTCCTAGGTCTGGTAGCATTCAACTACCATGGGCATTTTTTGAGATTCCCCAGGGTCACCTCTGTACCCACCAAGTTGACTTCTGCCTGATCCCTTGGTTTGTTTTTTTAAAGGCCTCTCCTGAGCCTAAAACATCCCACAAGTGCTTAAAAACATACCAAAATCACCCCATGCTATAAGGTAAAAAAGTTTTTAAAATGGAGGAGGAGCAGAGGGGATGCCCTCAAAAATATCCCCGGGGTATCAGTGTGTCTCCACTACCCCTGGTAGTTTCCCATCCTTCCTTAGGCAGTGAATCTCTCAACCCAGGTGCAATAACAGTATGGCTGCTTGAAATATATGACATTGCAAATTTATAAAATAGTAATCAGTTCTAAATTGGCTTCACATTGGTATTGAAGCAGATATAGAAATGTGATCTGGTTTCTGTAATCAACTAAAATAACTGGTCAATATGTTGAAATATGTATGTTCCCATAATAAGATGACCATATATATATATATATATATATATATATATATATATATATATATAGTTAAAGGTATTTCCCATTGACAAGGGGGGGTTGCAGACTGCCAGAAATAGTGTGAATTCAGTCCACTTTTAGGGTTAGGGTTAGTGCTAGGGAATCATGGGAACTGTTATTTTCCTGAGACATTGAGCCTTCTCTGTCAGACAACTCTGGTGCCACAATAAAATACAGTTCCCATGGTTCCCTAACTCTAACCCTAACCCTAAAAGTGGACTGAATTCACACTATTTCTGGCAGTCTGCAACCCCCCAAGGTTGTCAAGTCATGTCTGACCGTAGGGAGTGGTGCTCATCTCCATTACTAAGCCAAAGAGCCAGCGTTGTCAGAGACTACCCTGTGATCATGTGGCCAGATTGACTGCACAGAACGCTGTTTAGCTTCCCACTGAGAAGTGGTACCTGTTTATCTACTTGCATTTGCATGCTTTCAAACTCCTACACTGGCAGAAGCTGGGACTAGTGACAGGAGCTCACCCCATCATGCAGCACCTGGGCCTTGAACTGCCAACCTGCCGATCTTGCAAAGCATTTATAAAACTGTAAATAATTGGAAATAATGCTATAGAATGCTATACATTGTAAAATGCTACCAAACTGCAAATAATTCTAAATAATGGTACCTTACTCCAATCAAAATCTACTATGGCTGCAGTTAGATACCACTTTAACTCCCATGTTTCAGTGCTATGGAATTCTGGGTTTTGTAGTTTTGTGAGATATTAAGGCTTCTCTGTCAGAGAGCTTTGGTGCCATATCAAACTACAAATCCCAGAATTCCATAGTTTTTAGCCATGGCAGTTAGTGTTGTCAAACTGCATTATTTCTACAGTGCAGATGCAGCCTGAATTTATAAATATTCCAGCAAATAGTTTGTTGTTCTTGTTCTTGTTGTGTGTCTTCAGGTCGTTTCCAACTTGAACCTATCACAGGGTTTTCTTGGCAAGATGTGTTCAGAGGGGTTTGCCCTTACCTTCCTTTGAGACAGAGAGAGTGTCACTTGCCTAAGGTCACCCAGTAGGTTTCCATAGTTGATCAGGGATCTGAACCCCGGTCTCCAGAGTCATTGTCCAAGCTCAAACCATTACACCACACCGGCTCTGGAAACAATGTTAATGGGTCCTGTTACATGTGGTGGGCTAATTGTGGACTAATTTTGGTCCAAAGGGTGTTTCATGGAGCAGAACATATACCTGGCCAGAGTATTCTTATGAAACTTGTTGTGGGACCCCTGTAAGTATTTCAAATGTTAATGCTTGCTAAGAAGAATACTAGGAATGGGAAGGGCAGCTATAAAAGAACTATATAAGATCCTAAATTGAAAAGATGTACAACTGAGCACTAAAGCTAAAATTGTCCAAGGCATTGTATTCCCCATCACCATGTACAGACATGACAGTGAAGAAAACAGATAAAAAGAAAATCAATTCTTTTGAGATGAGATGCTGGAGAAGAATGCTGAGAATAGCGTGGACAAATGGACTAAAAGACAAATAAATAGCACCTTGAATAGATCAAACCTGAACTCCTTCTAGAAGCCAAGATGATCAAACTGAAGCTGTCATGCTTTGGCCATGTCATGAAAAGTGATGACACACTAGAAAATACAATAATGCTGGCAAAAGTAGAGTAGTAAAAAGAGGAATACTGCATATCAGACGGACAGACTATCACGGAAACCATGGGTCTAAATCTTGAGGACTTAAGCAGAGCAGTTGAAGATGGGGGTCTTGGAGATGACTCATCCGCAAGGTCGCCATGAATCAGGATCTACTCAAAGGCAGTTAACAACAACAACAGTATTTCTTTACTCCTCAAATGTCATGAGTTTCTTTGGAAAGGAATGAGGATAAAGATTGCTTAAATGTAGTTATCAGGCCAAAATATATCAATAGCAAAAAGGAAAGTGAGGCTTTGGTCTATATCCATAATGGGAAAATTGATAAACAACTTCAAGGAGAAGATGCTTGCTAGGCAGTTTGACACGAGTAAATCAATTGTACTCAAAAGTATAAAAACACAGATAGGCTAGCACAGAATCATGGTAATCTCTGTAATGATTGATTATGGTAAAGTCAAATAAACCTAGAATGAAACAGAAAACAGTGTTTTCTCACATAAACAAAAATAAATTGTGAGGAAGTGGGAAGGGAGAATGTAAAGGGACTAATCTTAAATATGATCACCAAGAAGTTGCTCAATCTTTTAAAAGTGTTTCATTGTTATGCATAAAAGTTCAATAAAATAAATTATAAATAAAGTTTCCTTCTACATCTGTAGAAGTTGATGGAAATATGTAAGGAGAGGCAAAGCTAACATGCTCATCCCTAATCTGCTTACATGTTTACAGTACTTATATTTAGAACACCTAAATGGGTCTGATATGTAAGTATGGAACGCTCTGCCCTTACTTGACCTGCTTTTCCTCACTTTTAGTCATTAATTAAAAAAACAATAACATTATTATGTATTTTTCAGCAGAACTTTCTTGGAGGATTAATCTGTGCCAGGCTGTAGTCACACTGCAGAATTAAAGCAGTTTGACACCACTTTAACTACAGTGACTGAATCCTACAGAATCCTGGGATTTGTAGTTTGATGAAGCATCAGAGCTTTCTTACAGACCAGGCTGAATATCCTACTAAACTACAAATCCCATGATTCGGTAGGATAGAGTCATTGCGGTTAAAGTGGTGTCAAACTGCTCAATTCTGTAGTGCAGCCACACACTTCAATTCATTATTGCTACTGCTATTTGTTAATAGTTGGAGATTTATTATTTCTTTGTTTAATTACAGTATTTCTTAACTGCCTAATAACTTAACGTTTTTGAGAGGAGGGAATGTTCTTGCCCCTGTTGTTTGGTCAATAATGTTTTTATGGTGGCTGCTAAAACTGTCTTGAGAGTCCCTTTTTGCAGATGGCAAGCATGAAAGAATTGGATGGAGAATGGTTCAGCCCCTGCCCTTGTTCTTACATTTCTCCCATCAGTTGAACTCTTGTGAAAAGGCTTTAAAAATGAAGGTGGAGGGAGGGATGGCTGCTAGCTTTGAACAAAAGTAAGTACAGCCATATATCATGCAGTTTTGTAGAAGGTATTTCAAACAAAAAACCCCAAGCAAACTCTCAAGACCACAGAAGACAATGATGGCAGAACTAGGTTTCACATTCAGACAGATATCCTTAAAATGTGCTCAGCCCAATGTTAACACCTGGAAAGATCTAAGACCCTGCCAGGATCCCAAGGCTCCACCTGCATTTGAGATGCTCCATACCTTTGCCCTTGGGTGACACTAAGCTGAGTGCTCTGGTGTATAGTGAGCAATAAAAATGCCACCTCCAGCCACCCGAAGGCACTATGTTCAGTACTTTTGTTGTTGTGTGCCTTCAAGTCTTTTCCGACTTATGGTGACCCTCACGGGGTTTTCTTGGTAAGGTTTTTTCAGAGAGGGTTTTCCATTGCCAACCTCTGAGGCTGAGAGAGCATCAGTTGTCCAAGGCCAACCAGTGGGTTTCCATGCCAAGCTTGCGATCGAATCCTGGTCTCCAGGGTCATAGTCCAACACTCATACCACTATGCTATGCCTGTACTAGTCCTCTTAAAGTTGGAGCTGACTCTCTGTTAAGACTACTAGAATCTTTCATGGCTGCCTGACCAGATCTAGCTGGTGTAAAGAGAGAATTTGTATCCTAAAGTGAATCTGGCTTGGAACTCCTTCACATTCTAGTATGCTAGAACTGTTACCTTATCAGAGATTGAGCTTTTAGATATTAGTGTGTTCTTCCATGTGTGTTAGAGTTAATGACAGAAAGAACTTCCTGAACAGAAGAATGATCTTCTCAGGTTCTTCATGACTTAATTTTATCTCCTGCCCTCTAAAGCCTTGCATCTTTTCCCTCTTCTCTTTTCTCCTTTCCCTTCCTTCCTGGTTTATTCTTAGACCTGCTAGAGAAATCTCGAGTGGTGCATCATGTGAAGGGCGAGAGAAACTTCCATATCTTCTATCAGCTTCTGTCTGGAGGCTCTGACCAGCTGCTCAGTATGTTCTTCATGATTAAGAGCTCCTTTGCTTACATAGGGTTAGGACCTGGGACTCCAGGTAGTGGAGAAAGAGTCAGATTCAGAAGAGACTGTTGTTTGGAAATGAGAAAAACGCAGAAAGGGTCAATTGGTAGATCATTTCAGGAGTTTTAAAATCTTATCAATCCACTGAAGTGTGATTACTTAAAGGTGATGGGTGAATCATAGATTTGGAGATTAAAATGGCTGTGCCATGACCTACCTAAAGGTCTTTCTAAGGCCATTTCTCAAAAATATTTGTCCTAGGTGATTGCCAATAGATAGCTAAGAATGTTGCACAGAAGAATAATGTCAAATCAGATAAGAAAGGAGGGTAGAGTTTCTGTACTTTAGTAGTTACAAAGAAGAGGGGATTCTAGCAGCTGTAAGTAGAACGGTAAACAATTCCTCCCGAAATTTCCACTTTGATGTAACTATTAAGACATCCTGTCCTCTGACATACACACAAAGATGTTTGGTGGCACATTTAAGACTAACAGGTTTGCTACAGCACAATTTTCAATGTATTATTATGATTTCATGGCATATAATCTTAGAGGTTTGGGTATATAACTGTAAAAAAAACAACTCTGTTAATTGTACAGTATATTTGGAGAAATCAACAACACACTCCTGAAGGATGCAATTCTGTAACTACTATCTGAAGAGTAAGCCTCACTGAACTCAGGGGAAGTGAATTCTCACTGAACATTCTCACACACCAATGGCATATATAGGTCTATCCCTGGCCTTCCACTCCACCAAATACATCTGAGGATGTAGACTTAAGTCTATGAAGGCTTACACTGCCAACTTCTTTCTTCAGTTAGTCTCAAAGGTGCTACAAGATCTTTCTACATGCTGATTCTACAAACTAACATAGCTATATCTTTGAATTCTACCTCAGTGCAACTTAATTTTGAGTAAATGCAAATACTGTAGAATTGTGCCAGAAATTCAGCAAAAGATATAATTCTTACATATTTAATGAAAATATGTTACTTTGTGGGAGACTTTTTTGGGACTTGAGAATGGGGAAGACATCACTGCTTACTTGATGCTGAGTAGTGATTGTGAAGAAAGGGATGTGTCTTTAAGTTGTCTGTTAGTTTATGGCAACTGTATGAATTTCATAGGGTTTTCTTAGGCAACAAATACTCAGAGTTGGTTTTGCCAGTTCCTGAGGGGATGACAACTAAAAAGGCCATAATGATGACCACATTTCTTTCTCTTCAACAGAACAATTAAAGCTGGAGAGAAACTGCAGCCTTTATGGCTACCTTAACAGGGAGGTCTCAAGCCTGCAGGGTATGGATGATGCAGCCAACTTCAAAGTTGTTCAGGTATGAGCTGGTGGGGCTAGATGTGAGTTGTATTGATAAGTGAGAGGCAAATGACCATCCCTGTATATAGTAATAGCAAAACCATTCTTCAAGCTTATCTTCTTATGTGGTTGCTATCCTTGTATTTATAGAAGACATCTATTGCTCTGGGGGAAACCACTGTTTTTACAGAAATAGAAAAAAATTCCAAAAGAAGGGAAAAAAACAATAAGGGGAACCCCAGTCCCCAAAACAGTCAAGTGTGAATTGAGCATGCTCATTGGTCATAAAATTCTGATTGGCTGTTTGATGGGGCAAGGGCAGGATGCATAAAAACAAGGGAAATGGGCATGGAATGAAGTATTCTTGAGAGATCATGTCTAGGACCCTGAACAGGTTGAGTGATGAGGATAAACAGTTCTATAATATTATACTGTAGATGCCCTTTTAAGAGTACATTTCTATGAGTCCACTGAATGGGTCCATAATATATTAGAATCTGTGGAACTGTGCAACCCATATCTCTATTCTTATCCTTTTCATCTCATACCCAATTTTTGCTGCAAAAGCCTTATTGGGTTTTGCCTAAGTTTCTAATACTCTCTTACACACTTGGCTTAGATCTGGAAGGAGATGACTTGCGGGTCTTTAAAATGTTTAATTCTCTACCCTGATTCTGTTTTCATGAAGGATGCAATGCGAGACATTGGCTTCTCCACATCAGAGGTGATGGCAGTGCTGGAAGTGACAGCTGTTGTCCTCAAACTAGGCAACGTGCAGCTGCGGGAACAATTTCAAGCCAGTGGGGCAGAGTCTTGTGGTGTCCAGGATGACAAAGGTCAGCAGAGTGGGGTGTATCATCTCCGGCTTTACAGACGGAACTAATATAATAAATAATAATAATAATAATAAATTTATTTCTACCCCGCCCCTCTGTTAAAACAATTGGGGCTGCTTACAACAGATAAAATACAAAATACAGAATAAGACCCCCAAACCCCAGTAACCCCCACCCTCTCCCACCTCCCCTTAAAAAAGCATTAAACTAAGCACAGATTAATACCAACAATTAAAATAACATCACTTCAAATCAAATTTCTACAAAACAGCCACATAGTGGGAATGGAATACACTGCGACAGCATTTCACTGCATAAAATTAAATTCTGATGGAACTTAGGAGGCACTCCTAATGGAATATCCTGAGGCCAGGATTATCTATTTGGGAAAGGCCTGCCGAAGAGATCCATCTTGACAGCCTTTTTAAAGATGTCTAAAGATGACAATTGATGGATCTCATCCGGCAGGCCATTCCACAATCTGGGGGCAACAGCAGAAAAGGCCCTCTGGGAGGTAGCCGAAAGCCTAGATCTTTGTGGCTGCAGCAAATTCCTCCCAGAGGACCGGAGAGCACGGGGAGGATTATATGGGAGGAGGCGGTCCCTAAGATAGTTTGGACCCAAGCCATTTAGGGCTTTAAAGTTGATAACCAACACCTTGTACTGGGCCCGGAAACTAATAGGCAGCCAGTGGAGGGACCTCAGAACCGGAGTAATATGGTCCCTCCTAGATGTTCCCGACACTACTTTGGCTGCCATATTCTGTACCAATTGCGGTTTCCAAACCAAGCACGAGGGTAGCCCCATGTAGAGCACATTGCAGAAATCCAGATGTGAGGTTACCAGCGTATGTACAACAGTCTCGAGATCCCTTACTTCCAGAAAAGGGCTCAGCTGGCGTATCAGCTGAAGCTGATAACAGGCACTCCTGACTGCCGCATTTACCTGATTCTCCATCAGGAGCGATGAGTCAAGGAGCACCCCCAAGCTGCGAACACAGTCACTGGAGGAGAGTGTGACCCCATCCAGGACTAGAGGTTGCAGCCCAATTCTTGGTTTCAGGGCCGCTACCGTGAGCACCTCCGTCTTGTCCGGATTCAGCTTCGATCTGTTTTTCCTCATCCAGCCCATTACTGCCCAAAGACATTCACTGAGAGAGGAGACGCAATTGGAATTTGAGGTCGACGAATGAGACATGGCGAAATAGATTTGGGTGTCATCAGAGTACTGATAACATCCAGCTCCATAACTCCGTATAATCTCACCCAGCAGCTTCATATAGATATTAAATAGCATAGGAGACAGAATAGCCCCCTGTGGCACCCCACAGATAAGCTCCCTTTTACTAGAGCAACTGTCTCTGAGCCTTACCCTCTGGGTTCTGCCCGAGAGGAAGGACCGGAACCACTGGAGCGCAGTGTCTCCAATCCCCAGCTCCCTCAGGTGACCCAAGAGGAGGCATGATCTATTGTATCAAAAGCCGCTGAGAGGTCTAGGAGCACCAACAGGGGCACACTACCCCTGTCGATGCTCAGACTCAGATCGTCAGTCAAGGCAACCATGGCAGTCTTAACCCCAAAGCCTGTCCTGAAGCCAGTTTTTGAAATGGGTCTACATAATCGGTTTCATCCAAGACAGCTTGGAGTTGAAGAGCAACCGCCCTCTCCATAACCTTGCTCAAAAATGCTAATAAAGAGACTGGCCTATAGTTGGTCATATCCAGGGGGTCCAGGGAAGGTTTTTTCAGAAGCGGCCATTAGGAACATATCCTTCCCTGAAGGATGCATTGATTATATCTGTAAGGAATCTCCTCAATGCACCCCCCCTGCCCTGGACAGCCAGCCATGATGGGCAAGGGTCGAGAGGGCAAGTTGTTTTCCTCACAATACCAAGAAGCTTGTCCACGTCATCTGTACTCACAGATTGCAACTGATCCAGAACAACTTCATTGACGGAGTCACTGGACACCTCGTCTGTGGTTTCTGCTACCATACTGGCAGCTAAGTTGGCTCTTATCTGAGAGATTTTATCTGCACAGAAGTTGTTAAACACGTCACAGCAGGCCGTCGTCAGGCTAAGTAAGAGATTTGGCACAGGGGGCACCTGCGTCAGCTCCCTCACCACTCTAAACAGCTCTGCTGGACGAGACTCTGCAGACGCAATATGTGCAGAAGAGAAGGATCTCTGCGCTACACGTATTGCCTCCCAATAGGAACAAAGAAAGTTCCTATTGCGAGTTCTGTCAGATAAGAATCAAGTCTTCCGCCATTTGTGCTCTAGTTGTTGTCCAATCTGCTTCATTTCCCTCAGCTCTGGTGTATACCATGGCTTACAGTTTGAAGCGGGATGACAAGGACGCTTGGGGGCGATCGTGTCGATAGCCCTGGTAAGATCAGTGTTCCAGGTGTTAAATAAGGCATCAACAGGGTCACTGGCATTACCAACCATTAAACCCTCCAAGGCTCTCTGGAATCCAGTTGGCTCCATTAGCCTTCGAGGGCAGACCATTCTAATGGTCCACCACCCCCGGTGGGGTGGATATAGGCTATGAGTTGCATCTTGACCAGGAAATGATCTGTCCATGACAGAGCAGAGGTACTAGTAACCTCCGCCCATGGATATTCAAGCTTAGTTCAAGCTTAGTCATGCCTGCTATGGGAGATTTTGAGAATCTGAACTTTTCATCCCATGTATGAACACCTGAAGTTTGTTGCCCATAGGCTTCATATTCCTATTTCTGTGCCATGCTAGACAGACAGATCATGGTACCATCATTGTTTAGTTTAGTTAAATAGATTTGGAAGCTGAGGTGTCCCATGTGAGAGATCCATGAAAAGGAGAGAGGTGGAAATACCATCCATTCAAATTTTGCTGATACAGTATTACAGAGACACATGGCTTCAGTCAAAAGAAACTGATACACATCACATGTACTCTTTCTTGAATGATAACATCTAGTAAACAATATAACATCATATTTAAGTTTCCTCATCCTCTGAGCTTCCATTGGTGTGGAGGGGAAGTAGATTCTGTGTCATCAAATGCTAACAGGGAGGAGGAGTGGGATGCAGAGATGTCACTTTGCATAATAGGCAATCATGTTTTCTCCTTAAGGAGTGGTTCAGGACAAGCAGTTGCCCTTTCCTTTCCTTCATTTTCAGATAAGGGGTTGTTTTGATAATGATATGATGATGATGCCTGAGTAAAGCCCTGTCCATCTATCTTTCTATTTATTTGTCTATTTGAGGCTACCTTCCAGATGTTTTGGCGTTACTTACCATATTCCGTGATCACAAATGATGGGATCTGTAGTCCAAAACATGGAGAACTATACCTTTATGTGATTATTGCGATACTAGTGGTGGAAAGGGGTACTCAGGGAGAGGAAAGTAGGGAAGTCACTTATCTCAGTAGACAATATTCAGGCATCCAAAATAGCAGACAGCTTTTGTTTTCTCTGTCAAAGCCCAAGAGTTGTGTTTCTCTTATGTTGCCAGACAATGTCACTGGGATCTTCAGCATGCCAGGACTAGGCCAGAGGTGGGGAGCATGTCCTTTTAAAGGTTACTGGATTCATTCTACACCTCTCATCATGGCCAGTAGTGGGAGAATCACTAGAACTACAGTGCAAATATATCTAGAAGGCCAAACACAGCTGCTAGAACAGGCAGCTATGACTAGCTTCAAAGGAACATGTCCATTTAGGCTCCAAATAATAATAATAATAATAATAATAATAATAATAATAATAATAATAATAATAATAATAATAATAATAATAATTTATATCCCATCCCTCTGCAGAGCAATCGGGGTGGCTTACAACATTAAAATTTCCATACAGATATATTAATACAATCTAAACAGAACATAAAAATCCCGAATCCCACTCGTCCTTTAAGAAGGTTCTTATTATTATTGTAGGCCCGGTGGTGCTGGGCCTGTTGTCTCTCCCCCAGATGACATTGGATGGAGTGGAGGGAGGGCTCTTATTATTATTCTAGGCCCGATGGTGCCTGGTGTCAAAAGCCACTGCAAAGGGTGGGAATATTTTGGGATTGTGGGATGAATCCATCTTTCAAGAGGATAAACTGCCATTCCCAGAGCTAATTAATTCCTGTTATGTGTTAAAGTGTTCAGAAAATTATTCACTGTCATTAACTGTTATAAACTTTAGGAAATAAGTAACAGTATAGTGCTTGTTATTTTTCAGTTACTTTCCATTACATTTTAAAAAGAAACCCTTAGGATTAGTTAGTGAATTACATCAAAATTGGAAAAACAATCCAGTCAAAATAGCTCTTAAACTGTCTTTATAAAGTTAAATTTCAAAAGTTACTATAAACTTTTACTTGCTGCACCAGAAAAATACCCCCAAAGTAACTTGTTACTTCCAACTTTGACCTTTCCTGAGGAGTCCCATGATGAGCTTCAAGGCTTACCAGAACACACTTTGAAAAACAGTTCTTTAGAAAATTAGCAATTTCTATTTTTATCCATTTGCACAAAATTATTCTTTTCATCACTTTTAGCCATGTTTATTTTTATTGTCATATGGTAGTTCAGTTATGTGCCATTGTCTCTCAGAGCTGTTTCCATGTTACATTTACAGTGGGTCCTTGTTATCTGCTGAGGTCCAGTTCCAGGATCCCTTGTGGATACCAAACTCCGTGGGTGCTCAAGTCCCATTAAATATAATGGCATAGTGAAACTGTGTCCCTTATATAAAATGGCAAAATCAAGGTTTTCTTTTTAGAATTTATACATTTTAAAAATATTTTCAAGCCATGGATGCTTGAATCCATGGATAAAAAAATCCATGGATAAGGAGGGCTTTAGAATTTATACATTTTAAAAATATTTTCAAGCCATTGATGCTTGAATCCATGGATAGAAAATCCATGGATAAGGAGAGCTGACTGTGCAACCATGAAACTAATGCCAAAAATGAAATATCTTTGTTTATTTGGGAGGCAGTTATACAACTGGCACACACACAATGTCTAAGGTTAGCATAGGCTTCATAATTTCCTGGACTGCAGTTTACCAGACACTGTCACAATATGAATGGGTTTCCTATAGTGATGAATGGCCATCTTGTGGTCCTCCTCCCCTCCCCTCCAGATAAAAGTTGCTAAATAGCCATTTGATGGGCTATGTAGACACAACTATGATTGGGAGGATGGCATGTGGGAATGGTGTGCCCCACAGTTTGTCAAACAAGTTTTGCTCAGGTGGACTGAAAACACAACCCGCATGGAAGGGTGGGCTGGGCTGAGCCCTTCACTATACAGAGGGAGGCAGTAGAAAGTAGAATTATGGGGGCCATATTGTTTGCTCTGTGCCTCTAAGCTAGCCTGCTGTCCCTATGTACAGTTGAAGATGCCCATTTTGACAGCACTGCAGTAAAATTGATCTGCCAGTCTGGTCAGCTTTGCTACCTGAGAAAATGAAAAGAAACACTGTAAAATGCTTGGAGGTATACTCCAGTGTTCTTATTGCAGTAAAAAAAATTATATGTTTGTTAAGCTGTTGTTATTAACAAAACTTCACAGCTTGTGAAGAAGGATTCATGCCTGAAATGTGTCAACTGACTAAAATAAAATTTTGATAATAACAACAACTTAACAAACATAGAAAAAAATTATGACAATAAACACTGGAGTATACCGCTCATCGCCAGACAGCTTTGCTACCTGTCATAGGAGGAGGTTTCATCTTGTCCTTTGCCTTTGATAGCAAAATGTCTTGGGCTAGCCCTGATAAAGAGGATGTCACAGGGCATGGTTATTTCTCATTCCTCTCCCCTTAAATATAAATAGGAAAGAGTTGATGTGAACAGGTAGAAGACTGTGATTCTCTCTGTATCTTTGGGTATGAATGAGAGGATATAAGGTGGACACCAGGCCTGGTCACATCCACCATCTGCCAATGTCTTGCCTCTGGCCAGACCCCCTGGCATGTGATTCCCAACTATGACCAATCACCACATGCAGCCCAGGGAGTAGAGAGAGAATTGTTCATCCCTATTGTACAGTCTTGCCTCAATCCTGTACCTGTCTACTCTGACTCAATGATTTGCAATGTGTTGCTACTGTCAGGAAAAGACAGTACTGGGCATTTTGCTATCTCTTTTACCACCTCTGCATCTTCCACATTTGCAGTACTACGAGAGATCTGTCAGCTGATCCAGGTGGATGAATCTGCACTGGAGCAAGCTTTATGTTCTCGCACAATGGAAACCAATCAAGAGAAGGTGGTGACAACCCTGAGTGTACCACAAGTGAGTATCAGGCATAGGGATATGTGCGCATGCACACACACACACACATATTTATACTTTTTTGGGATTCTGCTGATTCTCATACAGAAATTTGTATTGTGGGATGTTTGCATTAGATTTTCTTCAAAGAAAATACTTCACAGAGACTCCAACCTATCCTCTCAATCAGTTCAGTGGGAGTCAATGGTGGGGGCAGTCAAATTATCTCAAGTTGGCTTTGAGCCACTTCAAGCAGTCTGGTGAGCTACTCAGATTTACTATTCTGTATTAGGGTTGGCTTTTGATACTCAACAGGCATAGAAGCACTGGTGCAAATTCAATTTTTTCTAGTATAAAAAGTTGGCCCCCTAAAGTACAGATATCTTAGGTCAGCCTAATGGCCTCAGGGAGCAAGGCCTTTTTACTAGTAGCACTCTGTTGACTGAATTTTTCCCCTGCAGAGGGTCCATCAGGCTTGTGGAAATCCATTACAACGGATTCAATCCTGATTGTTCCACAGCCCTTTGGGGAGAGTGGGGAGGACAGCTGAGCTGGATTTAATTATTTGAGGCTATTCTCTCTTCTGTTTTTCAAAAAATACCCTCAACTATTTTAATTTTACTGTATGTTTTTATTTTTATTTTATATTTCAACTGACTTGGATTTCCTAAAGACAGTTGTGAGCACTTTTGTGGCCCCTGGTTTGGTAAAAAAAAATAGGGAGGAGAGAATAAATGAATTAATAAGATGTTGGGGGAAATAACTCAAGGGACCTGAGCTAGATTGGCCACTGAATATGGCTTCAGCATTTATATATTTCCCACAATAGATATTTTCTGTTTGGATCCATTGTATTAAATTGCCTTTTCTGCTCAGCAGGTTTGGAAATCCAGCACTGTCTGTAATAACAGCTACACATAGTCTTTTTTTCCATCAGATCTTGTGCCTTCAAAAACGTATTGAACTTTTTGTAGTCTATAGCGATAATCAATAATCATTATTCTACAAGTCATGAGTGGGTTCAGACTAGCTGAGTCATGATATGTATAATATGGATTGATTCCAACCACTCCACTTTAGACCTTTTCAGTCCTTTATGAGGTTGTGGTTACTACTCTTGCCTAGGGTATTCAGTCTTAGTACAACAGGAGGTTCTCCCTTCCTTCCCTGTTATCAGCTCCTACATGGTGGGACAAATGTAAGGAAAAAACTGTCAGGAAAGAGGCTTAAATCTCCTAGTGTGGTGTAGTGGTTTGAGTGTTGGACTAGGACACTGCGAGACTAGGGTTCAAATCCTCACTCAGCCATGGAAATCACTGGGTGATGTTGGGCAAATTATACTCTCTCAGCCTTAAAGAAAACAAACTCTTTCTGAACAAATCTTTCCATGTGATAGGTTCACCTTAGGATTACCATAAGTTGGAAGTCACTTGAAGGCACACAACAACTGCTTTATAGTGGACCTATGCTGGAACACACCCCACATACTAATTGGAATTTTAAAATAAAGTGAGTTTTATCTCCAAAGTGCATATTTAATGTATCTGTTACATTATAATGCATCTGCTAAACTATAATATGTAATTTAGTACAGTGCAACTCAAAGTGGTAGTCAGTGGACTGATGCCAGCCCATGACCCATTGGCAGCGGTTCCCTGGTCAGTTTCCAGTAAAGAAAGAAACCATGGAAACCAATGGAGACAAATATGGTGCTGGTCCTGGCTCATTGAGAGACAGCGTGACATAGTGGTTTGAGTGTTGGATTATGACTCTGAAGACCAGGATTCAATTCCCCACTCAACCATAAAACCCACTGAGTGACATTGGGCAAGTCACATACTCTCAGCCTTAGGAGAATAATAATAATAATAATAATAATAATAATAATAATAATAATAATAATAATAATAATAATAATAATAATAAAATTTATTTATATACTGCCTGGTGGCGAACCAATCTAGGCGGTTAACACACTAAAAATACAGAGCTAAAAATTACATACATAATAACAGATACCCCCCCCTTAAAATCAAATTAAACTGAAGATCAATTAAAACAATACTATAATAACAATAAAACAAGACGCCAGGTAGCAAACTGGCAGCAGTAAACTTAATATTGTAAAGGCTGGAGGACAACCTTAGAAGGGTTCCCAAATCTTGAATTCCAATGTCCCAAAGCAAGCCTTCTCTGAACAAATCTTGCTAAAATCTGTGATAGAGTGGCCATAAGTCAAAAATGACTTGAAGGTACACAACAACAACAAAATTCTGGCTCATTGGGTGGGAAAAACCCATGCTGTTTCACTACATCAGGTAGCTTACAAACACTGGTTTAGTTTTTAAGTTTTTCAACAGTTGAGAAGACAGTTGAGAAACCAAAAATCTAAACCAGTGCTTTGTAAACCATCTGATGTGGTGGACCAGCAGGGTTTCCCCCTTCCCCAATGTGATTCCCCACTGTGATTAAGAAATGTGTTTCATAGTCTGACATATCTGTCTTTGTTCCTAGGGTTACTATGTGCGGGATGCCCTAGCAAAAAACATGTATAACCGGCTGTTCAACTGGCTGATTAACAGGATCAATGAGAGCATCAAAGTGAGTGTGTAAGGTAGCTCTATGACTCTGATTAAAAGTATTCTCCAGATCTCCCTTAAGCTGCATTTGTAACTGTAGACAAACAGGGTTAGGCATTCCTGAGAAGGCTATTAGGTAAGATGCATATCTTGTTTCTATCACACATCGTAAGGGTGGATAAAAGAGTTGGTCCTATGTATTCCTAACTAAATGACTCAGAAGATTAAGAAATGTAAATGCATCCAGGACATTGTGACCCAATGAAACTGATAATCACCAGCTCTCTGTTTTTTTAGGTGACAACAACTGACCGCAAGAAAGTGATGGGTGTTCTGGATATTTATGGATTTGAGATTTTTCAAGTGAGTGGTAGATACTCTTCTTAACTGCCTTCTTAAGGCAGATATTTGTTAAAGGTCTGGAAAGCTGATGTAGATATCACTCAGTTCAGCTTGGGTTTTAACATAACATACATTTTTTACCCTGAAGGTTGGGAAACCTGTTACTCCAGACTTCAGCTCCCATCAGCCTCACTCAGCATGGCCTCTGGAAAGGCATCTTGGGAGTTTGAAAACATCTAGAGAGGTTGCCCAGTACTGCTTTACCCAGTATACTTTTGCTTTCTACATTTCTCTTTGATTTTTTTCCACTTTGCAGGACAACAGCTTTGAACAGTTCATTATCAATTACTGTAATGAAAAACTCCAGCAGATCTTCATCCTGCTGACCCTGAAGGAGGAGCAAGAGGAGTACATCCGGGAGGTAGATATCCCCTCTCCAGAAGCAAATTTGGCTTATGTTAGTGGTTTGTGAACCAGGGGGTTTAGTGGTTTAAGCATTGGACTACGGCTCTGGAGATGAGGGTTCGAATTCCTGCTTAACCATGGAAATCCACTGGCTGACCTTGGGCAAGTCATACACTCTCAGCCCCAGAAGAAAGCAAAGGCAAACACCCTTTGACCAAATCTTGCCCAAAAAAACATGTAATAGGTTCACCTTAGGGTTGCCATAAATTGGAAAAATCTTGAAGGCACACAACATTAACAAAATGGCTTGTTTGATAAAATAAAGTAGCGCATATCCAAACAACAGCAAATGGGCAGCTATTGAAAATATTAGGAATTTACCATAAATCCAGAAAATAATGGGACATGCATTTTACAGGATAGTATTAATACAACATAATACAGTTAAAAAGTAATTAGTTTGTGTGATTGTGTATGTGTATGCCTTCATTCTGGCTGTTGGCTTACAGTGACGCCATGAATTTCATAAGGTTTTTTTTTTTAAGGCAAGAAATACTCAGAAGTGGTTTTACCAGTTCCTTCTTTTGAAGCATAGCCTAGAGCACCTGGTATTCATTAGTGGTCTCCCATACCAAGTACCAACCATGGCTGACCCTGCTTAACTTCAAATATCATCCAGGATCTGGTGCTCTTAGGGTATCTAGGCCCTAATTAGTTTGTATACATTCTACATATATACAAGTCTTGGAAAGAAAAGTACAATCTTGATTTGTATAATATACCCAGTTGCCAATGAATACAGTTTTTTGTCCAGAACAGACACTGACTATTTAGAAACAAAGGATAAACCATTTTGTTGCTTACAAAAGATGAAACCATCAGTGGCTATTAGTAATTATGGCTATATGCCATCATGCTGCATGCCTATGAATAACTGAAGAAAACAAGCAGAAGCTTCTTGGATTCTTGAGAAATATCACTGGTAACTATAGGAACAGATAGGCTTTGGGTCTGTCCCAGCATGGTTTTTCTTGTATCCGTAAGCACTTCTTTCACATTGAGCTGCTGCTTTTATGAAAGACTTGCTAATGAGTCCAAGTGATTTCTCTTCTTTAAAATAGTCGAGCTTTATCATTGTTAGTTTTATCAATGTTTTTAATGTTGGCACAATTGCCTGGAGCCCTGGTGGTGCAGTGGTTAAATGCTGGCATTGCAGCCATTCACAGCCACAAGGTTGTGAGTTCAATCCCAGGCAGGGCTCCAGGGTCCACTCAGCCTTGCATCCTTCTGTAGGTCACTAAAATGAGTACCTAGCTTGTTGGGGGCAATTAGCTTACACATTGTAAATTGCTTAGGGAGTGCTTAAGTGCTGATAAGCAGTATAGAAATGTACTTGTTATTGGGCAAATTTTTAGATTTCCCACCTCCTGGGTTCTGGTTCCAGTTCTTAGTTTGTAGACTTCTCACTACCTTTTTAATTTATATTGTTTCACTGAAGTGAGAGCTTGGAGCCAGCTAGCCCGCCCAGCTAGTGTTTAGCATGGATTGGTTTCCTTCCAACACACTTCTGTGTGAGTGGTGCAGTTCTTGATGCATCTAGACAAGACCTAGACTTATGGTCTTAACTGCATGGCCCTTTAGAAAGCTGTGTATATTACCTCAATTGTGAAGCATACAAAGCATACAACTAATATGTCTCTTCCACTGTCTTGGATGTCATCACATGTTTTATAATGATTGTTTGCAGCAGTAGTGTTTAACACAGGGGTAGGCAACCTTAGGCCCGGGGGCCGTATGCAGCCCCCCGAGGCCTTTGGACCGGCCCCAGGCTGGTCCTGCCACCGCTGCCCCCTGTCGCCACCACTACCCTCCATTATGATATTGATTATTGTTGTTATTACTTGTTCTTGGGG
>CM034703.1:162014078-162025003 GCA_020142125.1 Phrynosoma platyrhinos
AAAAATGAATCTCTAGGTACATGCAGGTTGCATTTTAAACTTATTTAGACCATAGTACCATCATGCTTGCAGCACTAAAACAGAGTTTGGTAACCTAATATGCAAATACCGTACATTTACTTGAGAATAAACAAGTTGGAGAAAAGTATTACAGTTGGCCTTTTGGATCTGCGGGCTTTGAATCCACAGATTTGATCATTCACAGATCATCACTCCCCATACTATTCAATGGTGGCAGTGTGAAAGTGGACATGCTGAAGTGTGTGTGTTCATTGCCATTAAATAATATGGAGCATGATTATCCATATTTTTTGCATTCACAGGAGGTCCTGGAACCAAAGCCCCATAGATCCAATGGTCTAACTGTATTTTCAAAGTGAAATTGTTAAACAGAGTATATATCTCTAAGTACCGTATATAATCATCCACTTGAATGAAAATACTATGCCATGCAGTCTTGGCCCCACCATGTTCCTGCCTCTCTGGGTGCTAATGCCAGGCTGTTTGGTCATTTTGAGCCTTGCTGGGCCCCAGGGTCCAGCCTGAGAAGCATCACTTGGATTTCTCCTTGTTGTTCAGGCAACATGACAACTTTTCAAAATGCAACAGAGGAAGACAGTTTGTGAGTTCTCCTTCTATTGACAATCTAATTTCTGCTGCCCCCTCTCCTACAGGGCATTACTTGGACTCCTGTGGACTATTTCGATAACAGCATCATCTGTAACTTGATAGAAGATGTAAGTTGTTTTCAGAATGATGGTGGATAAACTGGCGGCAAGGGTATGATTTCAATCCATATATCCACATGCCTTCTTGTGTAGTCATTCTTTTCTTCCAGTGCTTGTGGAGTGTCAGTTGGCAATAGTATGTCTGGTCAGTGTGTTGGGTTTGTACTCAGGAGGCCTTGGTTCAAATCTCTAGAAATTGTTGGGAACATATTGCTCTAGATTAGGGGTAGGCAACCTTTCCCCTTTAAGGGCCGAGGGACTTCAGCTCCCAGAATCCCAGGAGCTATTGGCCAACATGGGACTATTGGCCAACATGGCTGAGGCTTCTGGGAGCTGAAGTCCCTCGGCCCTTAAAGGGGAAAGGTTGCCTACCCCTGCTCTAGATCCTAAGATATGCTAAGTTAAAGAGGGACATGAAAGAAGTTTCCAGTTATCTGTGGCTAAGTGCTCTACTGCCCTGCCCTATATCATATCTGTTTTAGTCCCTGAAGACTTCGTAGGCCGTGAGAGCATTCATTGTTTGTCTGGCAGTGGTTGAGCTGCTTAATACAGGTTGAGTCTCCATTATTGGGTATTCCAAAATCCGAAATACTCCAAAATTATCCACATGGGTGGCTGAGATAGTGACATCTTTGCTTTCTGATGGCTCAGTATGTGCAAACAAAACTTGTTTCGTGCACAAAACTATTAAACAAATA
Source organism: Phrynosoma platyrhinos (assembly GCA_020142125.1). Lineage (NCBI taxonomy): Eukaryota > Metazoa > Chordata > Lepidosauria > Squamata > Phrynosomatidae > Phrynosoma > Phrynosoma platyrhinos. The sequence continues at coordinate 162,015,505 of CM034703.1, forward strand.
TTGTGTATAACATTACCTTCATGTTTATAAAGTGTATTTGAAACATAAATGAATTTAATGTTTAAACTTGTCCCATACCCAAGATATCTCATATCTCATTATGTAAATACAAATACTCCAAAATTGGGGGGGGGATCCAAAATCCAGTATACTTCTAGTCCCAAACATTTTGGATAAGGGTAGAGACTATTGCTCTATACTCTTAAAACAGGGCTAAGTTGCTTTAACCACTCTGGCTGCCTCCTGTTGCATTCTAGAACGTGTAGTTTAGGAGGGGGCATTTAGAATATTCAGCCAGAGAGTTTTTAAGCCTCACTGAACATTAAATTCATTTATGTTTCAAATACACAAACCCCAAAATGCAACAGGAGGCAGTCAGAGCCCTTAAAGCAACCTAGCCCCATTTTAAGAGTGTGGTAGGATAAGCTCAGGTGACTCAACCTGTAGTGGAAAATGATAATTGCAAACAAAAACAGTTGTTGAAGTCTGCATGCTGCCTTCTCCCCTTCTCCACCCTTCCCTTTCAAATCAGCAGGTAGGATAAATGACCTCTCTGTCTGGATCAGGTCAGAAAGATCCAGAGAAATGGATTGTAACTGCACCTTCTTTGCATAGAACACAGGTGGGATCCTGGCTATGCTGGATGAGGAATGCCTTCGCCCAGGGAAGGTGACTGAAGCTACATTCCTCAACAAACTTAATGTCACATTTAAGGATCATCAACGCTATGAGAGCAGAGTAACACAGAATGCCAAGCATATAATGGACTCCAGCTTGCCTGCAAACTGCTTTCGTATTCACCACTATGCTGGCAAGGTAAATGGTTCTGGGAGCCTCTCAGCAGGAAGTGGAAGGTAGCAAGGTGCCATTCCTGAAGTGCAGCGGGTTGCAGTGTTGTTTCCAAAAGTAAAGCATATTTCAGAGGCATTATGTTTGAGTTACTTAGGGGTACTGCTACTGCACAACAGTGCCCATAGGGACAGAGGTATTCTGAAAGCTATAATACAGATAGTCTTTCTAGGGCAAATAAAGAAGCATCCCAGAGAAATGAGTTTCTGTTCTCATAAAGATTCACCAGATTTTGAGTTTTGGTGAATATTCTTAATTTCATTTCAACATACAATAGACCAATAACATTACTTCAACAACAAATACTGGTACATACATTCACCCAGACAAAACACATAACCTAAAAAACATTTTTAAAAACCAATAACAATAGCAAATACCCATTAAAATTAAGACTTTCTCCCCTCCCGGTATAGGTTCTTTCTCTATAGATTTTTACTTCTCAGTTTGTGTATTTTTACATGAAACAATTGAGCTTAATATTGAATACCACCTACTATCTACTTTTTCTTTTCCTGTCTACCTTATTTTGTTAGCTATCCCTGAGGGTTTCAGCTTCCTGTCACATATTGTTCTAACAATTCCCAATCTTTTCTATATTCTAATCTGTCTTTTCTTTTAATAATCTTGTTAGTTTATCAATTCAGTCACTTATTTTTAGTAACCATTCTTCTTGTGTTGGTATAGTCTGTTTTTTCCAGTGTCTTGTGTAAGTTATTCTTGCTGCAGTTATCATATAGTATGACTTTTTTTCTATCTCATCCTCTATTAAGTTTAGCAAATATAATTCTGGTTTTAGCTTCCATTTCCTTTGCATTGTTATGTGCATTGTTCTTGCATTGTTATGTGTTTTAGTCCAATATATTTTAGCCTCTTTATATGCCCACCAACTGTGGAGATTATCGCACACTGAGAAAACAGATTTTGAATTTTGATGATCCAAGGTGTTTTGGGTCCGGGATTAGACAACTGAAAAATCTTTATTGTAAAAAAAATAAAAATAAAAACAAACAATGCAATGGACAGCTTAGGGTTTTTTCCATGGTGCTCTCAAATCTGCTGACTGAGATAGAGACCTGTTTAACTCTAAGAGCTTTCAGTTGCTAAGAACTATTGAGACTATAAATTACCTATTAATCCATCTATTATTCAATACTCTCTTTATTCTATTGATAAGTTCTCAGTTCCATTAAGAGAGTGCAGCAGAGGCAGGAAACAGGACCCACTTAACTGAAAAAGCAAACCTGTGCTCAGAACTTCAAAAGTTACTTTGTAAAAGTAATTTATTTCCCTTGCTTGTTATAGTGTTTTACAAGTAACCCATTGCTGTTACTTGCTGTGGCAGGGAAAACACTGCAATAAAGGCCACAAGAACACCCAACTGGCAATGAAAAGGCCACAACTTTATTGATTATAGCAGATAGGAAGAGTTGGCCCAAAAAGCATGAGGTCTGGATCTGTCATCAGCTAACCCTTGTTGATCAATGAACTGAATTGCCTGGTCACGGCCAAGCTTTGGGATGACAGAGGGGTAACCAACCGATTGTATGTTCGCATCTCAGGAAGCCAGTTGAGTGCATGTGCACATCTCTACCCCTTGTTACTGGGGGACACTGATTTGGTGTTGCCCCCACATTGGCAACACTGCAACACTCTCAGCACCCCCAGGTCCCTGGTGGACTCCCAATCCAGCGCTCTGCAGCACTGGAAACCACACCCACCAGATCCAAGACCTATGCTACCACCACAAAAGGCCATCCCCCAAGAACCTGCCTCCCGCTAACCCTTGCAAGCTTCAGTCACCCCAAAAACCCACAATGGAGTCCCAAACATGAGTCCTTTTGTGAACGTATGTAGCCAGCAAATGCCCCAGATTTTCCACCCATCTTCTTTATTGAGTCAACTGGCAAGCCACATCCTGTTGCCATGGTGGCAGCCCCTATGCAAAACAAGTGGCTACCAAAGTCTTTGGCAGGAAGCCTGGCATGCTGTAAGGCCAAACAAAGAATCAACACCACCTGGAACCATGTTGGGGTGTGCCATCTGCATGGGTAAAGAACAGGCTTTCTATTTGGGTGCAGATGCCATGAACCTGCGTAAGGTCTGGACAGGGCACAGGCTGTGGCCATGTAGTCTTCGTAAGACAATGGAGGCACCTTTGCCAAGCTGGTCGCACTTTGACCTGCAAAAAATTAGACAGACAGTGTTGTCCACAAAGGAAACATCTCCCCACCTTCACCTCTGACCTGGAATACTACTGGACATTTTTCAAATAATTCTCTTGTATTTACAATTAGTATGTATAATAGATGGGGTTTTTTCATATTTCATTGTTAGCCACAGGGTGTTATTGTAAAATATAATTTTAATATCAAGTTTAAGTAGTAGTTTCATTTGTTGGGATATACAGTACTTGGGGATATATAATACCTTGGTACTTTGTTAGTCTCTCCCTCCCAATTTTTATCTCTCACATTCTCTTTGTGCCTTCCCAACATGTCCATGGATGAAACACAAAAGGGTGTGTCTCAGATTTCTCCATTAAATCTCCTCCATTTCAGGTGACCTACAATGTGGCTGGATTCATAGAGAAGAACAATGACCTGCTCTTTAGAGCCCTGTCACAGGCCATGTGGAAGGCCAAGCATGTATTGTTGCGCAGCCTCTTCCCTGAAGGGGATCCCCAAAAGACCTCACTCAGACGTCCAGCCACTGCTGGTTCCCAGTTCAAAGCTTCTGTAATGACCCTCATGAAGAACCTCTACTCCAAGAACCCGAATTATATCAGGTAGTGTGTATATGTGTGAGAAGCTCAGGATAGATCTGGACTGTATTAGAAATGTATTGCCCTGGGGTCATGTGTCAGAGGGGGCATGAGAGACTAGCAATCTTACTCTGTGCAGCTATTCTTATATTCCTTTTTCTGTCAGGTGCATCAGGCCCAATGACATCCAGAAGCCTGCTGTATTCACATATGCATTGGTTCAGGCACAGATACGCTACCTTGGACTGTTGGAGAACGTGCGTGTTCGTCGGGCTGGGTATGCCTATCGGCAGGCCTATGAGCCATGTCTAGAGCGCTACAGGATGCTGTGCAAGGAGACCTGGCCACACTGGAAAGGAAGTGCAAGGTTAGTGTAAAGTGGAAATAATTCCTTGAGGGCTCAAGAAGTTTATTTAATGGAGCAGAGCCAACTGGACTCTCTTCTGGAAACCCAGGGTCCATCCTAAACAGGCAATTAAAGCATTCTTATAAAGAATTTTTACAAAAATATGCAGTGACAGCAATGGCATACCCTCCAACATTTCACAAATGAAAACTAGGGTGATTGTGGCCAAGCAACATCAGAGTGTGTTCAAGATAGCAAAAGTTATTAATGAGGAAAAATACACCAACTAGGAGTTGCTGCAACAGTTTGCTTTTGCCTGAACCTACTGGGAAGGGCAAGATCCAGTGGCGTTCCTGCACTGGCTGACACCTGGTGGTGGGGGCCTTCCAGGCGGCAGGACTTCCAGCCCTGTACTTCCAGTGGGGTTTCTGGGGTGGGTGGGGCAGCCCAGAAAAGGCCCGGGCGGGCTTTGGAGGCCCCAGGTGGGTATTATACCCTGTCTTTCTCCTATATGGGACCCAAGGCATCCTTCAGGGTGTACACAGTTTCTCCTATTCACATTCTGAATTCAGGATTCCTATCCATACAATGGAAAGGCTAAGGAGGCCCATGTTATTGTAGAGAACCACAGTGTAGGCTTACATTCACTACTTGGCTGAGCCCCAGTCCAGTTGCCCTCCAAAACAATTAAGAGTAAGCCCAGCACTGACTGCACTAGTAATAATGAAAATAGATAATTTCTGTTTGCTTTTCCATCGTCCTCTTCCTGGTGCAGGGATGGTGTTCACACCCTTTTCAGCAATTTGGCCATCAACCCCAAGGAGCTGGCATATGGGCACAAAAAGATCTTCATCCGAACACCAAACACAGTAAGCTGATGATGCGGGCTGGTGGGGAAGAAGAACCAAGACAAGAATGCCAATATTGTCCAAAAATATTGGTTTTAGAATTGTGCTCAATATTATCTGGTTGCAAGTAGCAATTGGAATGAGGCAGAAGCTACTTCTATAAAACATTCAGACTGTGCCAATATTCATGTCTCTCACCCCCTTTTGCAGTAGGAAGTATTATATCTTTACCTGTAGTCTTAGCAGTAAAAAATAATTTATGTGTGTCCAAATTATATTTTGTAAGAATGTGCATCAGCTGCAAATATTAACTGTTTTACACAAATAATTTTGGTGGTGCCAGAAATTCCTTTCTTTGTACCACAGACCTTTGTCCAAGATACCTTTTAAGATCAGAAAGTGAACAGGAAATGACTTCTGGTCATCCTGTTGTTTAAAAAAGGCCTTTATTGGGCCTAAAATGGCCTGAGGGGCAAAATCATGATGAAAATACCCCCCATGCCTTCTAAAAGTCATTTGAGGGGAAAACAATGTTTGTTTGTTTATTCATGGGAGGGTGCAGTGTGGGGTGATGTCCTCCAAAGTCTCCTAGAGGGGTTAATGCCATCCCTTAGCCTCCCATAGTTGCCCAGCCTGGGGTAGAGTTACAGAAAGAAGGTACTAGCAGCAGTTTGGGAAATGATGGAATAGACAACAGTAACAGTAATAGGTACCACAGTAACAAGAACTTGAACCATGAATTGCAGCTAATAAAAAAGGAGTTAATATTTACATTGCCTGTACTCACTTTTTGCACATTTTTAAGGGAATAAAATCTGTTAGTTTAAGGAGCTTATTTTTAAGAATTTTTTTACATTTATGTACTTGTTCGTCTTTGTGGTTTCTGTGACTCATACACTGGGGTGTTCTGCACCTGCACAGAGCATATTTGCAACCTTCTAGAACAGATATACAAGCTTCCTTCAACATTGCTCATTACCTTTGGCAAAAGACTGGCCTGTTTCCATCATGCCTGGTCCATGATCACAACTAACAGCTGGGTTTTTGACATTGTCAATAAGGGGTATATCATCCAATTTGAAGAATATCCTCCAACAGAGGTAATCTGTGATACTCCTCCTTCAGACCTTCTCCTCGAAGAAGTTGCATCCTTGCTGGACAAAGGGGCCATCAAACCTGTCCCTGCCATGTAGATACATCAGGGGTTTTTCTCCCAGTACTTCATGGAGCCCTCTGCCCTATCTTGGATTACAGGAAATTGAATTACTATAATAATCCACAAACATTTCAGGATGGTAACTTTATCATCCATCCTTCTCTTGTTGCAAAAAGGAGACTGGTTCACCACTCTCAACCTCAAGGATATGTACTTTCATATTGGCATCCAGCTGTCACATCATTATTAAATCTCTTTCAAAGTGAGATGAAGACCCTTCAGTTCCACATCCTTCCATTTTGATTCTTCATGGGCCCCAGAGCATGGCTGTGGTGACAGCTTGTCTGAGACTAAGAAGCATTGCCATCTTTCCTTACAACTGGCTCCTAGTTACGTAGTCCAGACCACAGGTGGAATCCCACATCAATTGCACACTGTACTTAATAGAATAATTGGGACTGGTAATCAATCCCAAGAAGTCCTGCCTTGTTCCTTCTCAGAATATAAAGTTCATCGTACCATTCTTGATTCTGCATCAGCCAAAGCCTACCTCCCAAAGGAGAGGTTTCGTTCCTCAGTCCACACTATCGTGGGCTGTTGACAATCCAAAGGATATCTGCACAGTGTGTTCAGGTGCTCCTTGATCATGTGGCATCTACTACTGCAGTGACCCCCTTTGCTTATCTGCGGTTCTGCCACTCCAGTCTAGATTCCTGAATGTCTATAATCCTCTTCAGGACCCACCACGCATTATACACATGAAGCCAAGTATGTTCAGTGCTCTTTGGACTGGTGACTTGATCTGACCAATGTTTGAATAGCTATGTTCTTCCTTTCAAATCAACTTTAAATAGCTATCACCTCGGACGCATCCCTATGAGTTTGGGGCGCTCATGCAAACAGACTTCCAATGGAACAGAAGTGTAGAAGTGGAGTGTAGAAGCCTCTTTCCACACCAATGTGCTTGAAATTCTAGCAGTCAGAAAAGCTTTCTGAGCATTTGAGTCCCTCCTGCTGGGCAGTACAGTCTGAATTATTGCTCAACACCACGGTAATGTTTTATGTAAACAAGCAAGGGAGAATGAAGTTGCAGGGCTTGTTTCAGTTGACAATTTGGGACTGGTGTGTTGACAAGAAGTTTTCCTGAAGATTTCTGACAGGAAGTCAATTCACCTTCCTGGAGAAGAAAACATCTGAGCTGACAAACTAAGCAGGTCATCCAGTTTGTGTTCATAATCCAGTTTGTCAGCCAGTTCATGAGCAGATGCTCTACCCTCTTGTGGTTCGACATCTCTTTCATCAATGAGGGGCTCTGGTGGTTGACCTCTTCACAACGCCATTGAGCATTCAGTGATCCAGGACTCTAGGGAGGGGCTCTCAGGGCAACACATTTCTCTACAAATGAAATGGACTGTTGATTTATGCCTTTCCTCTATTTCTGTTAATCACCAGGGTCATGTTGAAACTACAAGCAGATAGGATGAATGTCATTCTGATTATGCTGTGGTGGCTCAGACAACCCTGGTTCACACTCTTCTTCAACTAGTCTGAAGAATGTAAATTAACCTGCCTCTCTGTCCCAAGCCATGAGGGTTGGGTTCATCACCCAGACATAGAGCTCTTATACCTAATGGCATGGAAGATCCAAGGCTGACTGGTTTACCTGATTCAATATGGCACGTTGTAAGCCTTCCACTAAAAAAATCTTACCTATACAAGTGGAACAAGTTTGTGGCTTTTTTTTTCATCCAAAGGACTTCCTCTGTCTCTGGCCTGGACTTGACATATCCTCTGATTCCTTCTTTCCCTCCCAGACTCTGGATTCTATCACCACTACAGTATTATTTATCCTCTGTGTAATTTCATTGACAATCTGAGGGTTTTTCCTCTTGCTTTCATGATTCTCTGGTACAGAAATTTTTGGAATGGATACAAGAATTTGCGCCCTCCAGTATTGAGACCCACCCCTTCCTGGAGCCTTGAATGTGTCCTGTCTCAACTGTGCAGTGAACGGTTCAAGCTGATGGCCTTTTCTGATATCTACCTACTCACCTGGAAGGCTGCCTTCCTGATAGTGACAACTTCTGCTTGAAGAGCTAGTGCAGGGGTCAGAACCTACAGCCCGTTGGCTGGGTGCAGCCTGCAGAGGCCTTGGACCAGCCCATGGCCGGTCTTGCCACCGATGGTGCTGCCGCGCGTGAGCGTGGGTGCCATTTTGGAGTCCAAAATGGCACCCGTGTTTGTGCACGCATGTGCATGAGCATGGGCGCCATTTTCGAAAGCCCCAGCACACGTGCGCCGGGCGAATTCGCCCCATGCAGGCACGCTGGGGCCTTCCCTGGGCCCTTCCAAAATGGCGCCCCATGCGTGCACGCATGCGCACTTCGGCAGGCACCGTGCGCATGCGCATGTGAGGGGAAGTGTGTGTGTGTGTGTGTGTGTGTGTGTGTGTGTGTGTGTGTGTGTGAAAGTGCATACCCGGCCGGCCTGCTGGCCGGCCCCCACTCCATTCCCCCCCTTCCAGCCCCCCAGCAACCAAGGTTGCCGACCCCTGAGCTAGTGAGTTGTGCATACTGCATGTTAATCCATCCTATTTGTGTTTTCACAGAGACAAGGTCATTCTCCATCCCTCTATCTCTTTTCTTCCTAAGGTGGTATCGCTGTTTAATTTGAATCAGGACATTGTTCTGCCCTCATTCATGCAAAATTCCACTTTGAGCAGGCTCTACATTCTTTAAATGTTCAAAGTTCCCTTGCTTTCTATACCAACTGAACATCAAATCTGAGGAAGAGTACAAGACTTTGGTATGGTATTCAACGTTGAAACTTGATCCACTGGTTTTCACACAGTGCTTCTTGAAATGGGTCTTTGCAGTCTTGCAAACAAACTGGCCAGGAAAGAACCTCCCACTCAACTTCAAGAGCATTCTACTAGAGTGGTAGCTGCCTTGTCTGCATTTCTGAATGGCATTCCACTCAGTGATATTTGCAGGGCTCCAGTATGATCTCAGCCATTGACCTTTGTTTCACACTATAGGGGGGATGCCTGCTCCAGAAATGATGCAGCCTTTGGAAGGGCTGTGTTGCTTTCCATTTTGAAGTGAATTACTGAATTTTAATGTTCTTGGTAAGAGTTTGTTGTTGTATTGTAATTAATAAAGTTTCTGGTCAATATTATACTTGATTTGTCTGGCATGAACATTGCCTGTGTAAGTAGCTTGCTAGTATCCCTAGTGCGTGAGCCACAGAGACCATGAAAAGAAGGACAGGTTGCATACTTGTAACTGTATTTCTTTTAGTGGTCATCTGTGAACTCACACAAACCTGCCCATCCTCCCCTCCTTATGTGTCCTGCATCTTAGTTCTTGCATGCTGCTATGCAGCATCCTTGGGAACTGAGGGAAATGAGTGGGAACAGGGAGGGATAGAGCCAAGGGTGGGAAGAACTACTGCCAAAAACTTGTACCGTATTTTCTGGTGTATATGACGACTACCAATATACTAGGTCAGGGGTAGGCAACCTTTCCCCTTTAAGG
>CM034703.1:162025103-162036774 GCA_020142125.1 Phrynosoma platyrhinos
AAGAAAACCCCAGGATAGGGGTTCACCTCTTATCCGCTGCTGCTTCCACCTCCTGCCTCACGCCACCCTTTTCTCCTCCCTCCTCCTCCTCCTCTGACCTGGACTTCCTCTCTTCCTCCTCCTCTGCCACCTGGCGTATAAGATGACCCCCGACTTTGGAGAAGATTTTCCTGGGTTAAAAAGTAGTCTTATACACCAGAAAATACTGAATATCTATTCTAGAAGATTCTGAAGATGATCTGCATGGGCACAATACCCCATTGTGTCAGTTCACAGATGACCACTCGAAGAACTACAGTTATAGGTATGCAACCTATCCTTTTTCAAACTGTACACCCTGCTTGCATGCATTCTCCCTGTTGACTAAAATATTTTTGTGGTGTGTCTTTCACTCATTAGATTTCTGGGTATTTTTCTATTTGCGCTTCTCAATGATCTCATTTTCATTCAATCCAGGAAGCACAGACTAGTAGAAATCCATATAAAAAGTCTGCCAAGACCTATTCTTTCTACATTTTTAGTGTATGGTCCTAAATAAAGGTGAAAATGGTTCAGCTCATGATGGTTTATCACTAGAATCTTATAGAATCTCAGAACCCTGTGATGGAAAACATGAATTTCTCCCAGATCTCACAACCATGTTGTCTTTCTCTGTGAATAACTGAAAATCTTTAGTTAACAACAATGCGATGTACCCTGACAGTTTTCACAGGAGAAACTAATTAATACATTTGATCCTCTACACTATTTGTGACCCACACATCTGTTAGATTGCTGATTATGTGAGATAGGCACTGTAGTTTTGTAGTCCATGATGCTGTATATTATAGTTTGTGATGTTTGCTGTGACAGCTTGAACATAAGAAATCCACAAGGACTATGGTAATGCTTAACCTATTCACTAGAAGTTTTAAGAAATATCAACAGTAAAGTGAAACTTGATTGGGGAGAATTTCCTACCTGCTTGGATTTGATCCCATGTTGCTGGCTTTTCAACCTTGCCCTCACAGCTTTTTGAACTGGAGAGCAAACGACGACAGCGAGTGGAGGAGCTGGCTGCCCTCATCCAAGCTACTTTCCGAGCATGGAAATGCCGGAAGCACTATCAACAGATGCGCAAGAGCCAAATAGTTATCTCTGCCTGGTTCCGGGGCCACACAGTAAGATGAAGATATAAATCTATGTTTGATTCTTGTTTTTAGATTTGGAGAGCCTCTTGTTCTTTATGGATGTTACAGAAGTAGTCAGTGGTGGGGCAGTTTAAAATCTTTGAAATGCATCTATTAGGAAAACAGAACCCACTATTGACTATCTACAGTACTTGGCTGGCTTATGCACCCCGTATGATTTGTCCCTTTCATTCCTAGAGTATACATCAGCTAACCATGAAATTTGGCGGTGGTGGAGGAAGTGATTTGCTTCCCCTTATACTCCTCCATGATTGTTGCTGTTGGGTTTTTGTTTTGTTTTGTTTATTTGTATGTTTACAAAAAGTATATAGGCTGATTCTCCCTTATCTGAAATGCTTGGGACCATAGGTGTTTGGGACTTTGGATTTATTATTATTATTATTTGGATTTTGGAATATCTGCATATACATAATGAGATCTTCATTCATGTTTTGTATACAAATATGATGAAGGTAATTTGATGCAAAATATTTTAAATAATTTTGCACATGAAATAAGTTGTATACACAGAACCATCAAAAAGCAAATGTGTCACTTTGTCAGCCACCCATGTGGACCATTTTGGATTTTGGGGTATTTCAAATTTTGGAATTCCAGACAAGGGAGATCTGTAAATGAAATGTTAACAAGTTTCTCAGCATTCTGTAAATGAAAAGTTAAGAAGTCTCTCAGCAAGGTACCTGCATTTCACAGTTTTAGAAGGATAGATGTAGGTGGTAGAGGTTTATGATGAGTGAAAACCAGCTTGGGACTGTTTGGTTTTCTTATCAGTTGACATAAGAAGCCACAGAAAGTAGAAATGAAATGGGAGTGAGTGACAGATGCAAGAAAACAATGGCAGAGGCAAAAGGATTTGAACATCCAAGCAAGCAACCACTACTACAGTCTCCTAGCTGCATATATTCCTGCTCATGGGACAGTGAGCCAGCAAAGAGCATAGGACACTGAATCAACCAATGGATCAACCATATTACTTGAGCACTGGATTTGGAGAGCCCTAATAAAACCATAGACAGTTACTAAAATTTGGAGCTGCTAATCATAATATAGTACCCCGTCACTCCTTTGTCATTCTTGGTGTTTTCCTTATAAGGAGAACCTGGTGGAGAAATAAATCAATTTTTATACCATCTTGTCACTGTGTCCATCTGGATAAAAATTGCTAACAACTCTTCTGGAGTATTCAGACTGAGATTTTATCTTCTTTAGGGAAGAGTTAGTTTGGACATCTCCTGAATCTGTGCAAATCAATCTGAACTACATTTTTTTAAAAAATTCCAAGTACCTCCACTACTGTTTGCTATACTGAGACATAACTTCAAAACATACTTAAACCAATTCATTGGTTACTAAACAGTTCTGGTTTTCATAGAATTCTGAGAAATATGGTTCTGGGAGAAAGACTAGTAATTTTTGTCAGAGGAATTCTAGCATTCCTGACAAATGACAATTCCCAAAATTCTTCTGGGGAAGCCATGCCAATTAAACCAGTATAGAACCAATGTAAGCTGCCGTCCAGGGAGATTATCACACTACCTTTAAAACACATTAAAAAGAGATTTACCACACCCAAATTTTACTTCATTTTAAAGGTAGCATGATAATCTCCCAGATTACATTTACAAGTGATCTCCTCTTTGAATCTGGAAGGCCTTTATTAACTATTGGGTTGTTGTTTTTTATCTGAGAATCAGGGAAGACAAGCCAGACCCTGAGACTTGGAAACTCTAGTTATAGGTACAGGAAGCTTATTCTTTTTTGCACTAGCTGAAAAATCATGCCATTCATCTCTCAGCCACATCTCCTCCTAATGGTGATTCAGTGTGGTCCTGCTTGCTTGTGTGACTTGTCTCTCTGCAAAGGTGAATATTTTGTTTTGCAGCAAAAGAAGAAATATGGAAAGATGAAAACATCAGCTCTTCTTATCCAGGCCTATGTCAGAGGTTGGAAGGTGAGTTATGTGCACCAGGAAATGTTTCAGGCTTACTGCTGGTCAGTACAAAGCACATGTAACTCAAAAACAAACATGTCTTGAGTTGTTGTTTTTTTTTTATCTGTACTATTTTGTTAAATCTTAGGGCACATCCAGAGTGATTGAAAAGTCCCATATTTTATTCCTATTTTCCCAGTTTTATGCTAGGTTAAAATAAATCAGTCTGAGGACCTGATATAAAGTGTCTCTGATCATGTTTGGAGCTAACAGAAAATATTCTGCAAGAAACAAAACAAGTATGGATCTCCAAAATAAAATTGGAAAAAACAGGAACAAGATCTGGGGCATTCTGATCTTTTCATTCCGTTTGGATCTGCCCATAATCACCTACTTATGCGACAAAATCTAAGACAAACTCTCCTCACTATCCAGTCATTTGGAATGTTTGTCAGTTATAATCAATGTAAGGGCTAAGATACTAAACAGCCAGAAGGCTAAATTGGTATGTTTACACATTATTGCTTAGATTTTGACCCCTTATGATTTTAAAACTTGGGAGTACATGTGTTTATGCTGCACAAGCAAGTCCAAGGTTGCAGTATTTCTGGATAGAACTATATGTGGCCTGATGTCTTCTTTGGTGTTGGTAATGAGTTAGTAAAGGAAATTGTTGTCCTTCTGCAAGGTTGCTCCCTCTTCTGTGTATTATATGGAGAAGAGACACTGTACTAACTGCTGTTGATCAGAAGTGAAATACAAAAAGCACAGGGGATTTAATTTTCTGGACAGAAAATCCATTGAGGGATGGGGAGTCACTTCTAAGCTCATGATAAAATCTTGTAACTCAGTTATGCAGTGTGGAGAGTCCTGGGATCCTGACAAAAGGTTGGACCCTATTTCAAAAACCACATTTCACCTCCTAGTATTGAAGACCAATGTGGGCCCACCTCCTTGCCCAGAAGACATTTCTGCTGAACTGTGACAATCTCTGGTATGCTTTCAGATTTTGCCTAGCTGTGGCAACACTGCCTATGTGCTAGCAAACCCTACACAACTTGGAGGGCCAGATCATGTAGGTAGGTGGATAGATTACTTGATGATTCCCATAGAATCACCCACTACAGCATCTAGCTAGGTTAATAATATGCTGCAATCAGCTGTGTTGGATCAACAGACAGTTACATGACCCCCATAAAACTGGAGGAAGACTGCCAGGGCATCACAAGCCACTATTTAAAGAATTCAAAACCTGGTATTCTTTGCAACCAGCTCTCTGGTCACACACCATTATGGTGTCACTCCATTTATACACGGTTTGATTTCTGTCTTGTGCTTATAGTTTTACACCTCAAAATAATCTCATTGACTCCTTCCTTCTAAAGCTGCATTGTATTTTGAAATGTGAGCTGCTGTTTAGTTCAGAGAGATATGTGCATACACCAGTGTCTCATTTCCTCATTATAAAATGGAGACACAACCACCTTACTTACTCCTTGTGTTAAACTATTAAAAGTTGGCTTGGCTTGTTCTTTTAAAAAAGAAAATGAAAAAAAAGTTGAACCCTATTATTAGTCACTAGAATTAACCCACTGAATCAATGGGAAAGTAGTGAATCAACATGTGTATAAATATACAAAGGGCTGTTGTAGCATCTTTGAAACTAACTGTGGAAAATAAGTTGTAGCATAAACTTTCACAGACTTGGAAGACTATTGCATAAGGATATAAACCGTCTTACCTGAGCCAGCTTAAAATTAGAAGCAGGCGGCATTCTGATATAATCAGACACATTTAGCCACCAAAATCACCACCTGTGTGCAGCCTGAGTTCATTGCTGCTCAAAGGGGCATTCCTCACACCTCTTTTCGAAGCCATGAGTTTTCTGGCTTGAAAAAATGGCCACCGGTGTACCCCTCTTCTTGGTCTACTTGCTCAGATATATCTTGCTACAACTTCGAAAGCTTATGATACAGCTTCTTTTGCACAGTTGGTCTCAAATGGGATTTTCCTGTTCTTGAAAAGCTTTGAGAGAAACCCAAGTTGGATATGGGCTGCCTACTGCCCGGACTCCTAGTCGTGTGATAAGATCATTCCAGACAGTTACGACCCGCGTCTATCCTGGCATGGATTTTCTGTGCAATAATCTCCCATGTCTCTGAATTCTACCAACATATGTTTAAGTTTTAGTGAATCAGTGGGATTGCTTTAATAGTCAGATTTATACAGAGGTCCTCTGCAAGGTGTGACCCCCCAACAGTGATACTGCTGTTAGTGCAAGGTCCTAAAACACAGCAGAGTTTAATGTGTGGTGAGAGTGAGGTTTATTTGGCATCCTAAACTCTCAGATTTTGGATTCACCCCCAGCAAGCATTGAATTACATTGGCAAAAGAGTTGCTGGAAGTTAAGGCACTTCAGTTGAAGTTAATGGAGAAACAGAAACCACTCCCTTCCTGCCTCCTCAGCTGTGATTCTGGCTATACTTGCACATCTTAGTGTGAGGGACAATAGGAATGCACCTGCCCTCCTCTTTTTAAAGAGCCTCTGGGATGAATTATCTCTTTCTCCACCCACCCACCCAGCATGTACTCTCTGATTGTTCCTATGTGCACACACTTCTGGGTGAATTCTGATGACTATGTAATAAGAATTGCATCCTAAGACATTAATCCATGCTTCTCTTGGGAAATGCAGCTCACTACATGAGTGGGAGGAAAACTCTTGTGTCTGCATCCTGGCATGGCATAGTATGGCTGCAATCCTCATAAAAAACGTGGTGTGTCACCCAATTGAGAATTGTTTAATTAGCCAATTGTCAGGCTTTAAGCTGATAGATAAATTATATTTAAATACTATTATTAGACAGTATTTATTATGCTATCTATTAAATACTATTAGTAGATATTATTGTCTATGTATTTTTGTCTTTTTGGGATACCAAGGAATGTGAAAGCTAATATAGTTTAATAAGCAAAAGCTGCCACTTATGGTTGGTAAATACCAATTTTAATACTTCCTCTTTTTTCTCTCAAAATGGCAGCAGAGCTATAATAAAGTTGTGCCTTTCTCAGCCTTACAGGAAGAGAAAAATTGGTCTTGCTGATTAAAATCACCTCTCCTAGTTAATCAATTTCAACCTTCAGTTGATTGATTTGCTACTTCAAAACATTTCACCCTAGCTGGGAAGGGGAACACACACTTCTGTGAAAACTGTGGATTTCCGCACTGTGGTTGGTTGTACTCTGCTTTTCTTTTTTCTGGGCTCCTGCTGGGTTCTTATCCACCCCCTCCCTTCTTCCACAGTCTCGTAGGCTTCTACGGGAGCTGAAGAGACAGAAACGCCAGGTTCAGGCTGCCACCATCATTTCTGCTTACTGGAAAGGTTATCAGGTAACAAATACACATCAACAACATATTTATCTGGTAGACTAGACCCAATGGCCATAAGTACCACTGGTGTTCCAGTGCTGTCTACCACCTGTAGCTAGAATATCCATTTCCATGTTGTGATGCTTGCTGTTGTATCATTCCACCAGGACTAAGCCCATGAAATTGATATTTCTCCTTTCTGCTTTTCTCAGAGTTTGAAGAGTAATTTTTGAAAAGTAAAAGGGTATTTTAAAAAGGGTATACTGTTACTAATTACTCACTATTTTAATACTAACACATTACTATCATTTTATTTTTTAACTTTACAAAATCATTTTGAAATGACAAAAACGTCTCCAGTCTTTCAAAATGACAAAAAATATAAAGTTCTTGAAGAAACAAGTCAGTGTTACATGTTGTACAATAAAGATATTATTAATTATTACATTACTGTACTTTAAAAAGTAATTACATTGGTAATGTCATCACGAAAAATTATATACAATATACAACATAACTCCTTGTGAAGCACTCCTCAGCTGTGATTCTGGCTACACTTGCACATCTTAGTGTGAGGGACAATAAGAATGCACCTGCCCTCCTCTTTTTAAAGAGCCTCTGGGATGGATTATCTCTTTCTCCACCCCCACCCCCCCAGCATGTACAATATTTGTTTGTCCCTCTATATAGACTATCTTGTTAGGGTTGTGTAAGATAATTACATAGAGTTGTAGTTAGTTGATTGATTGGCATAAATATGTATCTGAGGGGGAAATTAGTATATAGCTATAGAAGGGAATTCCATCCATATGTACACACACACACACTTTATCCCATTATTTTGCAAGTGGTGCCTCATTATTCTGGAATCCGTTGGTGGCTAGCCAATAGGTACAATCAGCTGGGTGTGTCTTCTGCCTCTTCTTGCATTCTCACTCTCTCATCTCCTAAATCAACTCTCCTCCAAACATCTTTCTGATAAATAAAGACAGAGAGTATATCAACAGTACTGTACTAATGAACTGATAATGTTCCGATATCAATTCAACTGTCTTGTGAAGAACCCCACACATTCCATATCTTGTGTACTAGTTGTTTGAGAGTGCTATTTGCATTGGAGCTGTACCCCATCCCTCTGCTACTCACATTACAATTCCCATAGTGCCCAGTGGAGTGGGAATTAATATGACCACTTGTGAACTGCCCAAAAAGAGAAAATGCATCACCAGAAAAGAGGACAAAAGGGACACAGAATTGTGGGGAGGGAAGGTCCATGTGTTAATTTTTGTTTGTTTTGTATGTCTTTATCATTTCTGGCTGATGGTAACCCTATGAAAGGGTTTTCTCAGCAAGTGGGTGCTTGCCACTGCCTTCTTCTGAGGCTCCCAATGTGTGACTTGTCCAAGGTCACCTGGTGGTTTTCCATCGCTGAGTGGAGATTCAAATCCTAATCTCCCAAAATCCTACTCCAGCACTCAAACCACTACATTACTTTGGCTTACACTGCTAATTTTTACATATGTGTATATAAATGTCTATGTTTATTGTTGTTGGCTGTCTTCAAGTTGATCTTGACAACCCTATGAATGAGACATCTCCAAGAGACCCTATTCTGCTGACTTAGGGCTGTGGCCTCCCTGATTGAATCTATCCACCTGTAATGCAGTCTTCCTCTTTTCCTAGTGCCTTCCACCTTGCCAAACATTACTGTCTTTTCTAGTGAGTCATAGCTTCTTATGATGTGGCCAAAGTACAAGAGCTTCAACTTAGTCATCTTGGCTTCTAGGGAGAGTTCAGGCTTGATTTATTCTAGAACCCATTTATTTGTCTTTTTAGCCGTCCATGGTATCAGCAGAACCCCAGACCCACACCTCAAATGAATTGATTTCCTTTCTATGTTTTCTTCACCATCCAACTTTCATACCCATATATACAATGGCATGGATAATCCTAACTTTAGTATTCAGTGATATATCTTTGCTCTTCAGAATCTTGTCTTGCTTTATTTTCCAGATTTATTGGCAGATTTTAGTTAGGACTACAGTTGATTCTGTCTCTGTAGTTCTGTTAGCATACCATCTATTCCTGGGGATATGTTCCTCCCAATTGCTCTGAGTTGAAGTTCATCTTCATATGGCTCTTCTTCCATCTCTTTTATACCTGCGTATCCCTATATAAATCTTTGTATCTCTAAAGATGGATAGTTTGGTAAGTAAGTAGATAAATGCAAATTCAGATAAATATAGAAATTTAAATGAAAATACAGTACAGCACATCTTACCATGGTAGGGTAGTGACTAGGTGACTAGTCTGTTCAACAGATACTGTTGATTGGCAGCTTCAAGGCCCCTTCCTTTTTCCCCTTTGTATTGGTCTTTAAGCTCTAGGCTTGGACTGGACAGCCCTTCAAATCAAAGACATCGTCAAAGAGAGATCTGTCTTCCAAGACAACCAATCAAATGGAGAGCTGACCCTTTTAATGGAGGACATACAATCAAGTATTGCGAACATCTGTTAAAATCCATTTCCATTTGTGGCAAAATGTCATCCAAGAAAAAATTCAAAGCCAATTTCTTTTCCTTCAGATAATTTCATGTTAATCTGATTTTAACTCCCAGCTCCCAAAAGTGGTGTCTTTTTTCTTTTTAAAAAAGATAGGGTGACTTGGAGGTCCCTCATTCATAGATTCGCCATAAGTTGAAGTTGACTTGATGTCATTTAATGACCACAACAAAATCACACCAAGGAACTCACTAGCAGCCAGTGGTGATGTGTTGAATAGTCAGCTGGGAGGGATGGGTGCTCCTTCTGCTTCGTCAGAAGCTGTCTTATCTAGAAGCAACATCTAGACTTGTTTTGCTGTCTGCCCCCAGGCTAACATCCCTTCCCTAAATTGCCCCAATTTGGCAGGGACAGTTCCAAGTAAACCTGTGTCATCCCACCTTTTCAGCTGCAGATGTTCCAGTTTCCCCCTCTCACTTTCCCCCTTTATTCTCAGCTTACTTCCATTGCAAACTTAGTTCAAAATGCAAAAGTAGTTTGCACTCAGTTAACTCAGCATGGGGTGGAGGGAGGTGAAGAGAGAAAGTGGTGAAATTTCCCCTTTCCTAGGAGGCAAGGGCAAAAGCAAATTGCAGCAGCCTCTCCTAACTTGTCTGTTCTTCCTCATTAATTGCTTTTGCCATTTTGACCACAATCTGATGTTGCTTGGCCACACATGACCCAATTTTCATCTGTCAAATGTTGATGGGTATGCAGACTATTGAAATTTGGTTACATTTGGCCATGAGAGGGTTCCATGTTTCCCAAAGGTTTGGGTTATTTTTTGTTTGTTTGTTTGTTTGTTTTTGTTTTTTGTTTTTTGCATTGTCAAAGTACATGTCTGACATGCCTGCAGAGCACCAGGGACATTACAACATGAGCCCCGTTCTCACTGCATGCACTTGTTAAAGAATACATAAACATACTGGTTTGTGATCAGCCATTATGCCCATCTTCCCAATAGCACATATAGGACTGTTTCTACCACCGCAACCTCTTCCTAACTCTCCCTAATCCTGCCTCCCTGCCCTATGTCCTACCAGCATGCATTTCATGGTTGTTTTTTTTACATTTTTATTTTTATTTTCACTTTTACATGCAATTCTAGAGCTCTGGTACTGCAATTTAACTTTTTTAAAAGGAAAGGAAAGAAATAGATAATAACAACAATAATAATAATGGCAATCTGCCAGCTTGGGAATAATGAGGAGGGGACTGAGGGAGAGGAGGATACTATGACAATATGTGAGTGCAAATATTGCAACTGCCCTGGCAATGATGTTTCACACCTATGGACTAGTGCCACTGGGAGGTCATTGACAGTTTTCTCCTGTCAGTAAAAAGGGAACCAGCAGCTACAGGTTGGAGATATTATCATGCAATAGGTATTGCCAAGGCCATTTTTTCCCAGTTCTAATCATGATTTAAAATCTGCATGTGATAAAGTCTCAGGCTAGGAAAGGTTAGTTTCAGATTTAGTCTCTCCTCTCTTACTATTCAAAAAAATCTCAGAAGCTACAAGGTAGGCACAGGACTCCGCCTGTAGATTTGGATAGGGCAGCCAATCAGATCAGACAATACTGGGCAAAATTGACCAATGGTTTGGCTTGGGAGATGGCAGCTTACTTTGTGTATCACAAAAATTATGACATGCTTCTAAACAGGGTTTTCATCCCCTCACAGACACGGAAGGAGTATAAGAAATATTTCCGTTCAGGAGCATCTCAGTGCATCACCAGTTTTATCTACCGGAGCCTGGTAAGTACATTTTTGTTCATATAAGAAAACGGATATAAAAAGGTAAAACAAATATAGCAAGAAGTATGAAAGTGCTTTGCTGCTTATGGATTTCCCATAGACACGTAGTTGGCCACTTCAGAAACAGAATGGCTGCCCAGAAGAGCTCTACGGGTCTGATTTAGTAAAGCTCTTCTCCTGTTCTTAAGCCTTGGAATAAAGATGCCAAATGTGATAAATTAAACCTTTCCCTCTTCTAAGTGGACACTGGTTGTCAGCCACTTGGCTCAGGGTGGGGAGGTCAACAAACAAGTGTCAATATGTTCATGTAATAGGTGCATTAGCTTTCTGTATATAAAGAACTAATCTCAGTTTTTGCTTAGGGGAAGGGCCATAGATCAGAGACAGAGCATGTGCTTTGCATGTGAAAGATCCACCTCTAGTTTTTGGCATCACCTAACAAAGATAGAAGGGCCTCCCATCTGAAAATCTGGAGAACTGCTGCCACTCAGTGTGTACACTGGCTTTTTCTAAACTACAGTTGGCCCTTGATATTCACAGACTTGCCATCCATGGATTTGAGTATATGTGGATGGCAAGCCTGCGTTGTTCCCAATGGCGGCATGTGCACACAGCCACACCACAATTAGGGATAATGGGACTTCAGTGGAAGGAAGACCTTTAAACTTGTCCCCTCTCAACTGCGTTAATTGGGCAGAAGAACAGAATGCCTTTGCGTCTTTGCATGGCGATATTGTGGATGGAATTGCTGAGGTTGGCTCCTTTGACTAGGCACTGCAGCTGGTTCTGAGGGGGGCAGGTTTAAAGGTCTCTAGGGAGGCAGATTCTCTTCCTTTCAGAGAGGAGAGGGTCAGCAGTGGCTGAGCCCAATTGTGGGTGGGG